>LR738713.1:209682481-209749005 GCA_902687465.1 Secale cereale | reverse complement strand
CTCCTCAGAACGTCAAGCAACTCCGAAGCTTCCTTGGTCTTGCTAGCTATTGGAGAAGGTTCGTTGAGAACTTCTCCAAGATTGCCAAGCCTCTCTCCAACTTGCTGCAGAAGAATGTCAAGTACAACTGGTCTCCGGATTGTGATGTGGCATTCAAAACTCTTAAAGAAAAGTTCATCTCTGCTCCAGTTCTTACCCCTCCAGATGAGTCCAAGCCCTATGAAGTATTCTGTGATGCTTCTCTTCAAGGACTTGGTGATGTGCTAATGCAGGACAAGAAGATTGTGGCATACACCTCTCGTCAATTGAAGCCAAGTGAGAAGAAATACCCCACACATGATCTCGAGCTAGCAGTTGTGGTACACGCTTTGATCACGTGGAGACACCTTCTGTTGGGCAGAAAAGTCGAATATCTTCACCGATCACAAGAGCTTGAAGTACATCTTCACACAGCCAAACCTGAACCTTCGCCAGACTCGTTGGGTTGAGATGATCCAAGAGTATGATCCAAGCATCGAATACACACCTGGCAAGGCCAATGTGATTGTAGATGCCTTGAGCAGAAAGGCATATTGCAATAGTCTCCTTATCAAGCCGTTCTAGCCTGAGCTTTGTGAAGCTTTCAGGAAGCTCAACCTCCAAGTTGTTCTGCAAGGCTTTCTTGCAAATCTTCAAGTTGCTCCTACCTTGGAAGATCAGATCCGTGAGGACCAATTCAGTGATGCTATGGTGCAGAAAGTGAAACATGGTATTGCAAAGGGTACTCCCAAATACAAGTGCTATCGCGTTGATGAGAGAGATACCTTATTCTTTGAGGACAGACTTGTGGTTCCCAAGGGTGATCTCAGGAAGCTCATAATGAACGAAGCACATGACTCCCTCCTTTCGATTCATCCTGGAAGTTCCAAGATGTACCAAGACCTCAAGCAATCTTACTTGTGGACTCGCATGAAAAGGGAGATTGCCCAATTCATGAATGAATGTGATGTCTGCAGAAGAGTGAAGGCAGAGCATCAACGTCCAGCCGGTCTTCTCCAACCTCTTCCGATTCCCGAGTGGAAATTCGACCACATTGAAATGGATTTCGTCACTGGGTTTCCCAAGTCCAAGAAAGGGAATGATTCTATCTTTGTGGTGATTGACAAGCTTACCAAAGTAGCTCACTTCCTTCCAGTCAAAGAATCCATCAATGCAGCTCAACTGGCAGAGTTGTACACTTCCAGAATTGTGTCCTTACATGGCATTCCTCAAGTTATCTCCTTAGACCGTGGAAGTTTGTTCACATCCAAGTTCTGGGACTCCTTTCAGTCTGCCATGGGCACTAAGATCCGTCTCAGCACTGCTTTTCACCCTCAGACTAGTGGTCAAGTCGAAAGAGTGAACCAGATCCTAGAAGACATGCTCAGAGCTTGTGTCATCTCTTTTGGCATGAAGTGGGAAGATTTTCTTCCGTTTGCCAAGTTCTCTTACAACAACAGTTTCCAAGTAAGTGCCGGCAAAGCTCCGTTTGAAATCCTCTATGGCAGAAAGTGCCGTACTCCTCTCAACTGGTCCGAGACTGGTGAACGTCAACTTCTTGGCAATGACTTGATCTCAGAAGCCGAAGAAATGTGCAAAGTCATACGTGAGAATCTCAAGGCCGCTCAGTCACGTCAAAAGAGTTACTATGACGGAAAGCATCGTGATTTGGCCTTCAACATTGGGGATCATGTCTATCTCCATGTTTCTCCTATGAAAGGCACCCAAAGATTTGGTATCAAAGGCAAACTTGCTCCTAGATACGTGGGCCCTTTCAAGATCCTTGGCAAAAGAGGCGATCTAGCCTATCAACTTGAGCTCCCTTCCAACTTCGCTAATGTTCATGATGTGTTTCACGTGTCTCAACTCCGCAAGTGCTTCAAGACACCGGAACGCACCATTCCGTTCGAGGAGATTGATCTTCAGCAAGACTTGTCTTACCAGGAGCATCCCGTTGCTATTCTCGAAGAAACCGAGCGCAAGACCCGCAACAAGTCAATCAAGTTCTTGAAAGTTAAGTGGTCACACCATACCGACCGAGAAGCCACGTGGGAACGAGAAGATCACCTTCGTTCCAAGTACCCTTCCTTCTTCCAGTCCTAGATCTCGGGACGAGATCTTTTCGTAGTAGAGGAGAGTTTGTAATGCCCCAGATGTAACACTTTCCCAATATGGCAATATATAAACTTTGGCTTCATCAGTTCCATTCCGGGTTCTTCATCTTTTCGGGTTTCATCGTTTTGTCGTGTGCGTGCGTGCATTTCATCCATGTCATGTTGTCATGTGCATTGCATTGCATTTGTGTTGTTATTTGCATCCGGTCCCACTCGTCTCTTCCCGTTGTCCGTCTCGAGTTCCGACGCTCTCACACGTGCCCGTGGCATCCCCGAGTCCTTCTTTCGTGTTTGGCCATGTAACGTTTCCGGAATGGCGTGAGATTTGCCGTGTGTTGTTGTTTTGGTACGTGTAGGCCGCCTGTCAAGTTTCGTCGCGTTTGGAGTTCGTTTGATACTCCAACAGTTAACCTCGTGGGCTAAAAGTACCTCCTCTTTGAGGCCCAAGACCCCCTCCACAGCAGCCCACCAACCCAGCACAACCCTTCCCATCATCTCGGTCGTCGAATTGTGATCGAGTGGCCGAAAATCACTCCCCATTTGGAGTCTCCTAGCTCCTTGTGCCTATAAAAACGTCCACCCCTCCATTTTTCTCGTCCAAACCCTAATTTCTTCCTCCTCCCGCAGCGCCGGACGTGTCCGCCGCCGCCTCCGGCCTCTCCGCAGCCGCCACGTGGCACCGCCGCCGCTCCCACCGCGCCGGCCCGCGCGGCCCGCCGCGGGCCCACCGCCGCCGACAACCGGGCCGAGGCTCCTCCGCCGCCCGATCCTTCGTCGACCCGCGCGCGCTTCGACCTCCGCCACCAGCAGCTCACCGGAGCCCGCCGCCGTGCGCCGCCGCCGGTGCCAGACCTCGCCGCCCCGCCGGAACTCGCGGATCTCGTCGCCGCCGGGCCGTGGCCGCACTCGCCGCCGCCGGGCCGTGGCCGCGCTCGCCGCCGCCGGTCCGTGGGCGCCTTCCCGCCGCCGGTGCCGGGCCCCTCGCCGGCCGACACCCCCCTCACCGTCGCCGGAGGCCGGGGCTCCAGCCGCCGCCGGACGTTTCAGTTCCCGCCGCCGCCGATCTCGATCGGGAGCCGATCCGCCGGCCCGATCTGATCTGATCGCCAGCGAACCCTAACGGGCGCCCGTTCCACCGCTCCGACCCGGCGCCCGTTTGACCCAAACCCACTCCGCCGTTGACCCGTGAGGTAGTTCCTCTGTTTTTGTTTTTTTGCTAAGTCTTTTGTTGTTTATTTTAGTTGTCTGATGCATTATTGTGATGGAAATATCTTTTACTGTGCTTGTCCGATTTGTGCATATGATATGTCAAAATGATCGTGGTGATGTGTACTATGTTTTGTTCCATTGTGTCATGCATGTTTAAGTACATCTAGATGTCTTAATCATCAAAACAATAGTGCTACATGTTATAAACTGCTGCTACTAGTTACTTTCATGCCATGTTTGAGATGTGATAACTTGGTGCATGTTTATCCAAATGAAGCAAATGATTTTTCGAAATGTTCATCATGAGATGATCTACATGTTGGTTGCTATAGCTTGCATTTTAGAGTTCATATTGCCATGTTTATCTCTGTTGCAAAAGTGCATGTGGCTGTTAGGTTTTGTAACTTGTTACGAGATGCCTAGTTGAGGAGCTCGTTGCTATTGTTGTGTTTGTCCCCTTGTCACATGCTCATATGTTTTAGATTCCTCATCATGTGATCTTTGCTGTGGTGCAAACCTTTTGCCATGATATGTTTTGAGGTGACTTAAACATGCTCACAAACATTCCATGATAATATTGCTGTTTAACACTTAGTGAAATTTCACTAAGTCTGGAATCTGTAATATCTTGATGCTATGTTTGCTTGATGTCCTAGGCAAATCCATGTTAGTTTTGGGGTGGCTCACAGATTCTACACCACACCAGATGCAGGTACCATGGTGAGCTACTCAGGTGACGGCACAGAGCTATACTGGGAATACGATGAGGAACGTAGCCGTTACTACGTGCACTATCCCGATGATCAGTAGTGGTTTCTACTAGGGGCGATCCGAACCTGTGGCTTTATGTTTTTGGTATCTTTCAGTTGGATCTTCACCCGTAGTCGGGTTGTGATGTTATTTGGATGATGATTGATTCTGTAATGTATTTTGTGACGTGGCGAGTGTAAGCCAACTATCTCTTTTGTTTTTCATCCCTATTTTTACGTGAGATGTGCAAAGATACCGAACTTGAGATCATTCCAGAATGGGCTTATACCTTTAAGTCGTGCCTCGACACGTAGGAGGTATAGTCCCATCCTGGGCATTACAAGCCCAAGAAATCCGGGCTCCTGCCAAACACTATTCTGGAGGCCAGTACGGCTCCAGAATTGGGAAGTCAGCCCCCTACGATAGGGGGAGGAGCGTCAGCTCAGGAGGCGTCCTCCACTAATCCGGAGGCGCCAAACATGCTGGAGGAAGCATTGCAAGGTGCTTCCATCATGGTGGAACACCGTACCCTGATGGGTGCGGTGATGGGAAAGATTCAGTCCACCAAGAATGGACTGAATGATGCCTCCAACAGCCTACTGACATGCTTTGAGGTATGGGATGTAATATTCTTAAAAGAACTTCATGTTTTATTTGTATAAGGAAACAAACCTGTATACAGACAGTATCCCCTGATACTTTGTTTGATTCGGAAAAGAATCGGACAGAGGATCCATACAGTGTCATCTAATACTATGTTTATTTGTGAACACGCTTCCTTGGTGGCGGCATCCGCCCATGCCGCAGAGGTTTCCGAGCTCAATCAGAAGCTTCAATTAGCTGATGAGGAGATCGACCGCGTCAACAAGCGGTTTGATGAAATTGAAGGTATGCATATTTTCGTATAATTATTATATCAAAAGATAATTTGCTTTGATTGTAAGAGTATGAGCTCATTATGCTATGTGATTATATCACAGTTGGCGCCGCCGAGGTCAAGACCCTCAAGGGCGCACTTACAGAGGCCAAGAAGCAGGCCGAGATAAACAAGGCGACCGCTGACAAAGCGGCTGCCGATCAGGAGGCCGAACAGGCCTCCCGCCGGAGACAAGAGTCTCGGGTGTCCAAAGTCGAACAAGAACTGTGAGACGCTATTCTCAAGTGCGAGGAGCTAGAGAAGAAGACTTCAGATCAAGCATCCGAACTCAACAAGGCTGTCAATACTTCCAAGGCGGTGCGGATCAAGTGCAGTGCGTGTGAGGAGATCAAACAGGCGCGAAAGATAGCGGCTGGTAAGGCCTTTCTTCTGTAGAGTATCTTTGGAGGTCAGAGGTATCTTGCACTAACGCGATTTTGGAGTTCTCTAGGCGCATTCGCGGATCTCCCAAAGAGCATCGCTGATGCCACCCAATTCTTCCGAGCCTAGGAGGGGAATAGCACGGAGAAACTGTTCTGGTCGCAATTCCTTGCGCCAGAACATCTAGTAGCTCTGAATGACCAGTTGAAGCAGTTGGTCGAGATGCACAACATGGCCGGTACAACCATGAAGGACTTTATAGTCCGACTTTGGCCCGCTGATCCGATCCCGAGTAGCTACTTTGGATTGTTGAAGCGGATCGTCGATGTGAGGCCGTGGGTCGACGCTGTGAAGCGTTCGGCCTGTATAGAGGGTGCACGGATGGCCCTTGCCCGCGTCAAGATGCACTGGCCGAAAATGAAGGCCGCTGAAGTGGAAACTGCTTGCCCGCCGGAGGGTAATGATCATAGGAGGCCGGAAAGGTACTTCGATGATGTCTTAGAAGGAGCCTGTATTGTAGAGGGCCAGTGCTAAAAGGACATAGTCTTTGAGTAATTATATTTGAATTGTAAAGACTAAGCTTATGAGCCGATGTCTATACAATTTTGAGCTTTATATTGCAGGCAAATTTTCCTCCTGTGCGACCGTTTATTATGTCTGAAAGTTTCCAGTCGTCGGCTTCAGCCCCCATGTAGATACTATAGGGGTGTTCGGTATTGCGCGTGATCACTCTTTATCCAACATCTTGGTCCATAAAGGCGGTGTCCGCGGAGCGAACCAGGTAATCAGACTATGCGGCTTTATTGCTTTCACTTTGCCATAGGAGTTTGACTTGTGTCACACCCTGCATTTTGTAACATGGTTATTGCATTAATAATGCACGAAAATTTGGACAAACAAAAACTTTTTGCATCATTTGGCTCTTATTTGGAATCGAGTTTCTCTCTCTCTGATTTCAAGTGCTCTTTAAAAGTCAACATAGCCTCACCTTCTATACTTCATCTCCTTACCCCAAACTTCTCCCCAATGATCATACCATGTGTATAGGACATTATAGTATATTCTTATAACAATATTTTGGCCAAATAGTATTTTCAAAAATTAGTTTTCCAAAAACCCCTGAATTGAGATTTGCACTGCAAGTACTTGATTTAGGGTGATAAAAATCTTTGAAAAGGTATGTTTGAATCCTATTAGGTATAGGACTCCCAGAAACCACAAAAGTATAATTTTAAAAGTTATTTTCCTATTTTATTTAAAGGATTTTTATTTAGGCCAGAAATGGTCCTTAATAGGTAAAAATATTTAACTATTTCAAAAATATTTGCCAAAATTCAGAGAGACTCTTAGGACATATATTGTCCATATATAAGAGTTTCAACACATGGTCATATTCAAAATATTGGGCAAATCCCTCAGAAACCCTTTCTGGATATTTCAAGCTTTTGAAATATTTACAAAGGAAATATTCTCTAAAAATTCCAGGGAACTTCTATCATGTTAGATATGACATATTTGATGATATTGCCAAGCCTCATGCCTTGGGGAGCAAAAAAACATCATCAAATCCCCTCAAAACCATTTCTGTCCATTTTGAAGTTTGAGCAACTTTACATTGCCAAACTTGTCCAAATGCTCTCAAACTTGGTACACATGCTAAAATGGTCTATTTATGCATCTAGACCAAATGGCACAAGTTTTGGAGAAGAGTAACTTGATCAGAGTGCCCCAAAATCATTTCTGTTCAGATTCAAATTTGAACAACTTTACATTACCAACTTTTTACTTGTGACCCCAAATTTGGTGGACAAGCCCACTTCCCCAAATGATGACACTACACCAAGTGGTGCATAAGGAAGGGATGATTTTCTTAACTTAACCTTGGAAAATTCAATTATGTTGATTTCTAGGGTTTACAAAAGTTGCATTGGCAACTTTGCCCAAATGAGCTCTAATTTGGTGAAAGGGCCTAATTATATGTGCCATTTCATCCTGTGGAGTCTCATGCCAAATGAAACCCATTTGCTTGCCCAAAACACCATCAAAAACCTTCTGCTATTTTACCAAAACCCTTGTTTTGACCTCTTCCACTATTTCCCCTTACCTCAGGTTCTTACCACAGCACCCCCAAGACCCCTTCTACCTCCAGCAGCAATGGCTGCACCGCAGCTCAATGATTGAGGGGGGTAAAACCCCATTTTTCATCTCTGGACAACCACATTCACCCTTCTCTCTCAACCCTCTCTCCTTCTAGAAGCCCTCCAGAGCATCCAAGGCCAATACCATGTTGTTTATTGTGTCCCTTATCCTCTAGACACTGGTGGCCACGGCCACAGGGCATAAAAGAATGCCAGGCCGACCATTTGCGCGCTCTGGAGCACGCTACAGTGCGCTCTGGCACTATAGCCACTCCTTACCGGGCGCCTCCGACCACCTCGAGCCTCCCCCTCACGCCAGCCGAGGTGCCTCGACGTCTGCGACACGCCACGGCCATGTCCCCTCCTCCTTCTCCCTCCTATAGCCTCCCTCGCCCGCGCGCCAGCCGCCCGCGACCTCCAATCTCCAGCCTCACGCGCGCGAGCCTCTGTTGCCTTCCCGCGCTCCTTCCCTTCCCCTCTCTGGACGTGAACCACGCCCACGAGCACCCTAGGTACGCCCCAACGAGCCCCCGTGGCCTGTAGCGACCACAACGAGCTCGCCGGCGCACACCTCCTCGGTGGACCGCCGCCCGCCTATATAAAGGCATCCCCGAGACCTCTCCTCTCCATCACTCGCCTCTGGACTCACCCAAGCGCCCCCTACACTCCCAGCTCTCTCCCAGAAGCTCTCGAGCTTGAGATCGAGCTCGATCTCCGCCGCGGCGGCTCGCCGTCGTCCGCTCGGTACGAGCCGTCCCCGCTGTTCCTAAGCCTTGATGTAGAACCGCCAAGCCCCACTGATCCTTTCCCCTCTCTGTTGCAGCCGGAAACGGCCGGAGCAACCACCACCCGACGCCTCTCCGCCGTGCAACCTCGTCACCGGCGAACCCGACTGCTCCGGCGACTGCCTCCACCACCACCCGAATGGCGACTTCACGCTAACTCCATCCCTGCCCTCAGCTCGCCCTGCCGTGCCCTGCATCGCCGAGGGTGAGCTCACCGACCATCTGGATGGGGGTTAGGGATGACAGGCAGGCCCCTCCTGCCAGCCTCCCGTCCCTCTCGCCGCCCCTCTCTCCCACTGGCAGCTAGGCCCCGCCCGTCAGGCTTAAACCTGACACGCGCGCGCCGCTCGGCTCGCCCGGGCTGAAAACCCTCTGGGCCTGTGCGCTGAGGCCGTTTTGGCCCAGTTGCACAATGGCCTTTTTCCTTTTCTTTTCTGTAGGTTTTTCAAATAAATCTACGGGATGAAATAATCATCCAAATTAATTTATTCCAACTCCTAAAATCTTGTAATATTCCAACCTATTTAATGATATAACTTTCACACATATCCATGAACCTTTTCTGTACTGTTAAAATTTAGATTTAAATTTAAACAATAAAACATCTGTTCAAAAATCCATTCACCCCATTCTGTCACTCCAAATCCAAAACTAAGAATTTTTGCCCTCTTAGTTTTCTTCCTAGTATTTTACAAAAATAAGTTGACATTTTTCTGAGCACTTTGATTTTTCTATTTTTATTATTGTCTTATTTCTCCATATTATCTTGCGACGATTAGATACCGTATTTGACGAAGTTGCTGAAGAAGAAGAAGGAGAAGGATTTGAATACTTTGAAGACCAAGCCAATCCACGCAAGCAGCCCTTTGACCATGACACCCCTCTTGTTCATCCGTACCCTTTTCCGATTGCATGATGATGAAATATGACGGTGGTAAACTTGTTGGGAACCACCACATGGTGCATACCCCTACTCATAACTTTACCTTGTGCATAGATGCAATGTCAAAATATTAGTTGTTGATGCATGATGTTGCATATGTACCATGAACCCTTCGTGGTTGCATTCTTTGGAGAACCCCGTCGGGTGCCCCTAATGCCCGAGGGTGATGTTGAATTAAGGCCACCACTTGAGGTAGAAGTGGTGTACCAAAGAGAGCTTCTCGTGTGTGGGTAAAATGATGGATTAGATTTATGTGTGATTACCGTCCCAACCAAACATGTGCAACCACTCTACCCCTTATGGGACGGGGCATTATTGACAACTTAGGCTGATAATAGCATGGTGCCCACATCACTAGTGACGGGGGAGACTTGAGGTCACTCCCGGGACGGGGTCGTGCTTGGAAAAGTGGCCATGACTGTTTTTACAGGGCACAGGACACACCGTTGGTCCCTTCGTGTATGCGTGACAATGTAAAAAGGGCAAGTCCCACGATATTTCGTTTGTACACGAGGGCTCTGCACCAACGAGTGGACCCTATGTTAGTGTCATCTAGGGAAAGGTAATGACCGGGTGGTTCCCCCGAGTACTTGAGGTACTGCTGGATCGTAGATGACACGAAAGCTTCCCGGATCTTGTGGGTAAAGTGCGCAACCTCTGCAGAGTGTAAAACTATTCGAATAGCCATGTCCACGGTCATGGATAGTTGGGAGGTGCTACTTAAACTTGAAGGAAATATGCCCTAGAGGCAATAATAAAGTTATTATTTATTTCCTTATATCATGATAAATGTTTATTATTCATGCTATAATTGTATTAACCGGAAACTTAATACATGTGTGAATACATAGACAAAACAATATGTCCCTAGTATGCCTCTACTAGACTAGCTCATTGATCAAAGATGGTTATGTTTCCTAGCCATAGACATGAGTTGTCATTTGATCAATGGGATCACATCATTAGGAGAATGATGTGATGGACAAGACCCATCCGTTAGCATAGCACTATGATCGTTTAGTTTTACTGCTATTGCTTTCTTCATGACTTATACATGTTCCTATGACTATGAGATTATGCAACTCCCGAATACCGTAGGAACACCTTGTGTGCTATCAAACGTCACAACGTAACTGGGTGATCATAAAGATGCTCTACAGGTGTCTCCGAAAGTATTCGTGGTGTTGGCATAGATCAAGATTAGGATTTGTCACTCCGAGTGTCGGAGAGGTATCTCTGGGCCCTCTCGGTAACACGCATCACAATAAGCCTTGCAAGCAAAAGACTAATGAGTTAGTCACGAGATGATGTGTTACGGAACGAGTAAAGAGACTTGCCGGTAAACGAGATTGAACTAGGTATAAAGATACCGACGATCGAATCTCGGGCAAGTAACATACCGTTTGACAAAAGGAACAACGTATGTTGTTATGCGGTTCTGACCGATAAAAGATCTTCGTAGAATATGTAGGAGCCAATATGAACATCCAGGTTCCGCTATTGTTTATTGACCAGAGATGAGTCTCGGTCATGTCTACATAGTTCTCGAACCCGTAGGGTCCGCACGCTTAACGTTTGATGACGATCGGTATTATGAGTTTTTGAGTATTGATGTACCGAAGGTAGTTCGGAGTCCCGGATGAGATCACGGACATGACGAGGAGTCTCGGAATGTCCGAGACATAAAGATTGATATATTGGACGGCTATATTTGGACACCGGAAGTATACCGGAAAAGTTTCGGATTAATCGGGAATGCCGGAGGGGGTTACCGGAACCCCCTACGAGAGGGGATGGTCCATAGTGGGCCTAAAGGGTGAGAGAGAGGCAACCCATACGGCTGGCCGGCGCCCCCACCTAGGAATCCTAGTTGGACTAGGATTGAGGGGGCGCCACCTCTCCTATTCCTTCCCCCTTCTTCCTTTCGGTGAATCCTACTAGGAATAGGATTGCAATCCTATTCCTAGTAGGAGTCCCTTCCCTAGCCGCACCATAGAGAGTTGGCCGGCCCTCCTCCCTTGCTCCTTTATATACGGGGGCAGGGGGGCACCCAAAGACACACAAGTTGAATTGTTTTAGCCGTGTGCGGTGCCCCCCTCCACAGAATCACACCTCGGTCGTACCGTTGCGGAGCTTAGGCGAAGCCCTGCGCCGGTGAACACATCATATCCGTCACCACGCCGTCGTGCTGACGAAACTCTCCCGTGAAGCTCAACTGGATCAAGAGCTCGTGGGACGTCATCAAGCTGAACGTGTGCTGAACGCGGAGGTGCCGTACGTTCGGTGCTTGATCGGTTGGATCGCGAAGAAGTTCGACAACATCAACCGCGTCACTTGACGCTTCCGCTCCCGGTCTATGAGGGTACGTAGACACACTCTCCCCTCTCGTTGCTATGCATCTGGTAGATAGATCTTGCGTGATCGTAGGAAAATTTTAAAATACTACGTTCCCCAACAGTGGCATCATGAGCCAGGTCTATGCGTAGATGATATGCACGATTAGAACACAATGAGATTGTGGACGATACTAGTCATACTGCTTACCAGCATGTCATACTTTGCTTCGGCGGTATTGTGAGATGAAGCGGCCCGGACCGACATTACGCGTACGCTTACGCGAGACTGGTTTCACCGTTACGAGCACTCGTTGCTTAAAGGTGACTGGCGGGTGTCTGTCTCTCTCACTTTAGCTGAATCAAGTGTGGCTACGCCCGGTCCTTGTGAAGGTTAAAACAACACATACTTGACGAAACATCGTTGTGGTTTTGTATGCGTAGGTAAGAACGGTTCTTGCTAATCCCGTAGCAGCCACGTAAAACTTGCAACAAACAAAGTAGAGGACGTCTAACTTGTTTTTGCAGGGCATGTTGTGATGTGATATGGTCAAGACATGAGTTATACAATTTTGTATGAGATGATCATGTTTTGTAAAGTTATCGGCAACTGGCAGGAGCCATATGGTTGTCGCTTTATTGTATGAAATGCAATCGCCATGTAATTGCTTTACTTTATCACTAAACGGTAGCGATAGTCGTGGAAGCAATAGTTGGCGAGACGACAACGATACTACGATGAAGATCAAGGTGTCAAGCCGGTGACGAAGGGGATCATGACGGTGCTTTGAAGATGGAGATCAAAAGCACAAGATGATGATGACCATATCATGTCACATATTTTGATTACATGTGATGTTTATCTTATTATGCTTCTTATTTTGCTTAGAACGACGGTAGCATTATAAGATGATCCCTTACTAAATTTCAAGGTATAAGTGTTCTCCCTGAGTATGCACCGTTGCGAAAGTTCGTCGTGCCGAGACACCACGTGATGATCGGGTGTGATAAGCTCTACGTTCAAATACAACGGGTGTAAGCCAGTTTTGCACACGCAGAATACTTGGGTTAAACTTGACGAGCCTAGCATATACAGATATGGCCTCGGAACACTGGAGACCGAAAGGTCGAGCGTGAATCATATAGTAGATATGATCAACATAAGATGTTCACCATTGAAAACTACTCCATCTCACGTGATGATCGGACATGGTTTAGTTGATTTGGATCACGTGATCATTTAGATGACCGGAGGGATGTCTATCTAAGTGGGAGTTCTTAAGTAATATGATTAATTGAACTTTAATTTATCATGAAGTTAGTCCTGGTAATATTAGCATATCTATGTTGTAGATCAATAGCTCGCGATGTTGCTCCCCGTTTATTTTATATGTTCCTAGAGGAAACTAAGTTGAAAGATGTTAGTAGCAATGATGCGGAATTGTTCCGTGATCTGAGGATTATCCTCATTGCTGCACAGAGAAATATGTCCTTGATGCACCGCTAGGTGACAGACCTATTGCAGGAGCAGATGCAGACGTTATGAACGTTTTGACAAAAGCTCGATATGATGACTACTTGATAGTTTAAGTGCACCATGCTTCACGGCTTAGAACCGGGACTTCAAAAATGTTTTGAACGCCATGGAGCATATAAGATGTTCCAAGAGTTGAAATTAGTATTTCATACTCATGCCCGTGTCGAGAGGTATAAGACCTCTGACAGTACTTTGCCTACAAGATGGAGGAGAATAGCTCAACCAGTGAGCATGTGCTCAGATTGTCTGGGTACTACAATTACTTTAATCAAGTGGGAGTTAATCTTCCAGATAAGATAGTAATTGACAAAGTTCTCTAGTCACTATCACCAAGTTAGTAGAACTTCGTGATGAACTATAATATGCAAGGGATGACGAAAGGAATTCCCAGCTCTTCGCGATACTGAAATCGGCGAAGGTAGAAATCAAGAAAGAACATCAAGTGTTGATGGTTAATAAGACCACTTGTTTCAAGTAAAGGGCAAAAGGAATAGAAGGGGAACTTCAAGAAGAATGACAAGCAATTTGTCACTCCCATGAAGAAACCCAAAGCTAAACTCAAGCCTGAAACTGAGTGCTTCTACTGCAAAGGAAATGGTCACTGGAAGTGGAACTGCCCTAGATACTTGGCGGATAAGAAGGATGGCAAAGTGAACAAAGGTGTATTTGATATACAGATTATCGATGTGTATTTTACTAGTGTTCATAGCAACCCCTCGGTATTTGATACTGATTTAGTTGCTAAAAGGTAGTAACTCGAAATGGGAGTTGCATAATGAACAGAAACTAGTTAAAGGATGAAGTGACGATGTGTATTGGAAATAGTTCCAAGATTGATATGATCATCATCGCACACTCCCTATACTTTCGGGATTAGTGTTGAACCTAAATAACTGTTATTTGGTGTTTGTGTTGAGCATGAATGTGATTTGATCATATTTACTGCAATACAGTTATTCATGTAAGTTAGAGAATAATTGTTGTTCTGTTTACATGAATAAAACCTTCTATGGTCATACACCCAATGAAAATAGTTTGTTGGATCTCGATCGTGTGATACACATATTCATAATATTGAAGCCAAAAGATGCAAGGTTAATAATGATAGTGCAACTTATTTGTGGCACTGCCGTTTAAGTCATATTGGTGTAAAACGCATGAAGAAACTCCATAATGATGGAATTTTGGAATCACTTGGTGCTTGCGAACCATGCCTCATGGGCAAGATGACTAAAAACTCCGTTCTGCGGAACTATGGAGCGAGCAACATATTTGTTGGAAATCATACATACTGATGTATGCAGACCAATGAGTGTTGAAGCTCGCGGCAGGTATCGTTATTTTCTGACCTTCACTGATGATTTGAGCAGATATAGGTATATCTACTTAATGAAACACAAGTCTGAAACATTTGAAAAGTTCAAAGAATTTCAGAGTGAAGTAGAGAATCATCGTAACAAGAAAATAAAGTTCCTACGATCTGATCGTGGAGGAGAATATTTAAGTTACGAGTTTGGTCTTCATTTAAAACAAATGTGGAATAGTTTCACAGCTCACGCCACCCGGAACACCACAGCATAATGGTGTATCCGAACATCGTAACCGTACTTTATTGGATATGGTGCGATCTATGATGTCTCTTACCGATTTACCACTATCGTTTTGGGTCATGCATTAGAGACAGCTGCATTCACGTTAAATAAAGGCCTCATCTGAATCCGTTGAGGCAACGCCTTAAGAACTGTGGTTTGGCAAGAAACCAAAGTTGTTGTTTCTTAAAATTTGGGGTTGCGATGCTTATGTGAAAACACTTCAACCTGATAAGCTCGATCCCAAGTCGGAAAAATGTGTCTTCATAGGATACCCAAAAGAGACTGTTGGGTACACCTTCTATCATAGATCCGAAGGCAAAATATTCGTTGCTAAGAACGGATCCTTTCTAGAAAAAGAGTTTCTCTCGAAAGAAGTGAGTGGGAGGAAAGTAGAACTTGATGAGGTAATTGTACCTTCTCCCATATTGGAAAGTAGTACATCATAGGAAATTGTTCCAGTGATTCCTACACCAATTAGTGAGGAAGTTGATGATAATGATCATGAAACTTCGGATCAAGTTTCTACTGAACGTCGTAGATCAACCAGAGTACGTTCCGCACCAGAGTGGTACGGCAACCCAGTTCTGGAAATCATGTTACTAGACCATGATGAACCTACGAACTATGAGGAAGCGATGATGAGCCCAGATTCCGCAAAATGGCTTGAAGCCATGAAATCTGAGATGGGATCCATGTATAAGAACAAAGTATGGACTTTGGTTGACTTGCCCGATGATCGGCAGGCCATCGAAAATAAATGGATCTTCAAGAGGAAGACCGACACAGACGGTAATATTACTGTTTACAAAGCTCGACTTGTTGCGAAAGGTTTTCGACAAGTTCGAGGAGTTGACTACGATGAGACTTTCTCACCTGTAGCGATGCTTAAGTCTGTCCGAATCATGTTAGCAATTGCCGCATTTTATGATTATGAAATCTGGCAAATGGATATCAAAACTGCATTTCTAAATGGATATCTCAAAGAAGAGTTGTATATGATGCAACCAGAAGGTTTTGTCGATCCAAAAGGTGATAACAAAGTATGCAAGCTCCAGCGATCCATCTATGGACTGGTGCAAGCATCTCGGAGTTGGAATATATGCTTTGATGAGGTGATCAAAGCATATGGTTTTATACAGACTTTTGGAGAAGCCTGTATTTACAAGAAAGTGAGTGGGAGCTCTGTAGCATTTCTAATATTATATGTAGATGACATATTGTTGATTAGAAATGACATAGAATTTCTGGATAGCATAAAAGTATACTTGAATAAAAGTTTTTCAATGAAAAACCTCGGAGAAGCTGCTTACATATTAGGCATCAAATCTATAAAGATAGATCAAGACGCTTAATTGGACTTTCACAAAGCACATACCTTGATAAGATTTTGAAAGAAGTTCAAAATGGATCAGTCAAAGAAAGGTTCTTGCCTGTTTTACAAGGTATGAAGTTGAGTAAGACTCAAAGCCAGACCACGGCAGAAAAATATAGAGAGAATGAAAGTCATTCCCTATGCCTCAGCCATAGGTTCTATAAAGTATGCCATGCTGTGTACAAAACACGTTGTGTACCTTGCCAAGAGTTTGACAGGGAGGTACAATAGTGATCCAAAAGTAGATCACTATACAGCGGTCAAAATTATCCTTAGTAATTGGATGACTAAGGAAATGTTTCTCGATTATGGAGGTGATAAAGAGTTCGTCGTAAAGGGTTACGCTGATGCAAACTTTGACACTAAATCCAGATGACTCTAAGTATCAATCTGGATGCGTATTGAAAGTGGGAGCAATTAGCTAGAGTAGCTCCATGCAGAGCATTGTAGACATAGAAATTTGCGAAATACATAGGGATCTGTATATGACAGACCCGTTGATTAAACTTCTCTCACAAGCAAAACATGATCACACCTTATTACTCTTGGGTATTAATCACATAGCAATGTGAACTAGATTATTGACTCTAGAAAACCCTTTGAGTGTTGGTCACATAGCGATGTGAACTATGGGTGTTATTCACATAACAATGTGAACTATCGGTATTAAATCACATGGCGATGTGAGCTAGATTATTGACTCTAGTGCAAGTGGGAGACTGAAGGAAATATGCCCTAGAGGCAATAATAAAGTTATTATTTATTTCCTTATATCATGATAAATGTTTATTATTCATGCTAGAATTGTATTAACCGGAAACTTAATACATGTGTGAATACATAGACAAAACAGTATGTCCCTAGTATGCCTCTACTAGACTAGCTCATTGATCAACGATGGTTATGTTTCCTAGCCATAGACATGAGTTGTCATTTGATCAACGCGATCACATCATTAGGAGAATGATGTGATGGACAAGACCCATCCGTTAGCATAGCACTATGATCGTTTAGTTTTACTGCTATTGCTTTCTTCATGACTTATACATGTTCCTATGACTATGAGATTATGCAACTCCCGAATACCGTAGGAACACCTTGTGTGCTATCAAACGTCACAACGTAACTGGGTGATCATAAAGATGCTCTACAGGTGTCTCCGAAAGTATTCGTGGTGTTGGCATAGATCAAGATTAGGATTTGTCACTCCGAGTGTCGGAGAGGTATCTCTGGGCCCTCTCGGTAACACGCATCACAATAAGCCTTGCAAGCAAAAGACTAATGAGTTAGTCACGAGATGATGTGTTACAGAACGAGTAAAGAGACTTGCCGGTAAACGAGATTGAACTAGGTATAAAGATACCGACGATCGAATCTCGGGCAAGTAACATACCGTTTGACAAAAGGAACAACGTATGTTGTTATGCGGTTCTGACCGATAAAAGATCTTCGTAGAATATGTAGGAGCCAATATGAACATCCAGGTTCCGCTATTGGTTATTGACCAGAGATGAGTCTCGGTCATGTCTACATAGTTCTCGAACCCGTAGGGTCCGCACGCTTAACGTTTGATGATGATCGGTATTATGAGTTTTTGAGTATTGATGTACCGAAGGTAGTTCGGAGTCCCGGATGAGATCACGGACATGACGAGGAGTCTCGGAATGTCCGAGACATAAAGATTGATATATTGGACGGCTATATTCGGACACCGGAAGTATACCGGAAAAGTTTCGGATTTATCGGGAATGCCGGAGGGGGTTACCGAAACCCCCTACGAGAGGGGATGGTCCATAGTGGGCCTAAAGGGTGAGAGAGAGGCAGCCCATAGGGCTGGCCGGCGCCCCCACCTAGGAATCCTAGTTGGACTAGGATTGAGGGGCGCCACCTCTCCTATTCCTTTCCCCCTTCTTCCTTTCGGTGAATCCTACTAGGAATAGGATTGCAATCCTATTCCTAGTAGGAGTCCCTTCCCTAGCCGCACCATAGAGAGTTGGCCGGCCCTCCTCCCTTGCTCCTTTATATACGGGGGCAGGGGGCACCCAAAGACACACAAGTTGAATTGTTTTAGCCGTGTGCGGTGCCCCCCTCCACAGAATCACACCTCGGTCGTATCGTTGCGGAGCTTAGGCGAAGCCCTGCGCCGGTGAACACATCATATCCGTCACCACGCCGTCGTGCTAACGAAACTCTCCCGTGAAGCTCAACTGGATCAAGAGCTCGTGGGACGTCATCAAGCTGAACGTGTGCTGAACGCGGAGGTGCCGTACGTTCGGTGCTTGATCGGTTGGATCGCGAAGAAGTTCGACAACATCAACCGCGTCACTTGACGCTTCCGCTCCCGGTCTACGAGGGTACGTAGACACACTCTCCCCTCTCGTTGCTATGCATCTGGTAGATAGATCTTGCGTGATCGTAGGAAAATTTTAAAATACTACGTTCCCCAACAAAACTATGTCTAGAATTTTACAATCTTGGTGAATATATATGTGTGTGCGTGTTTTGAGTCAAGGTGGTGACTTGGCACGTTGAAAGAACCAGTAATGATTTGAACTCTATTTATGTTGATATCTGAACCTGTCCTCAAGGTTACCCAAGTACATTGATGCATGTCTCACAAATGGTAGAATATCTTATCTAGCTTGTAGCTAGGTTGCTTATTTGTTGCACAACTTGCATTGTTACCTTGAACCAAATCATGGGTTGCTTGCGAGTACATTCAAAGTACTCATTGGCTTGCCACTGGTTATTTAATTGGCCAGGCATGTAGGAGCAGGAATTTGAAGAAGAATTCTATGGAGACAAACATGCGATCTTGGACGCTTTCCCAGTCAGAATGCCTGTAGGGTTAAGGCAGATGGCATGGGATCTACTTATCTACGAAGACTTCCGCTATTCGAGTTAATTTGCTATCCAGCCCGTGAGGCTTTATCTATGTAAGACTTGGCCATAATGGTCATAATTTGTGTAAGACAGTATGTATGGATGTAAGACTCTTGTTATTCAGCTTCTGTATGTTCAGTGAGCATTGATCTCTGGGATCACTATACACGTGCATTCGGTGATCTCGACTCATAAGTCAGGATCCCCACAGAGCTGGTATCAGAGCCATCCTGACTGTACAAAGCCTTAGTTAGCATGGGCATTAGTTAGGATCAGACCCTTTTCATAAACCTTCGGAACCTCTCTTCTTTTCTAAACCTTGCCAAAACCTGAGATATCATCAGTTTGTTAACCTCTCACATTCAACCTTTGTAGATGGCCGTCGTACCTGAAGAGCTCCTGGCTACTGGGTTCCCCTTGCTTCTCGAGGATAGCCTCCAGGAGTGCCAGTTTCACCGAGAACCCATCCTCACCTACCATGAGCATTGGGTTAGCGACACCGAGGTGGAGTACCGTGTGGTAGTAATCGTGAAGGCAAACGATCCACCCGCAAGTTGGTTCTTCGAGGGACCCCAGATGGCAACACTACTCCTCGCTGTCGAGGCAGCTGCACTCAAGGCACTAACCCGCCTCCAAGAATTTCTTCCGGAGATGGCAGCCAATATGACAACCCGCTTCTTGCCTTACCGGAAGGAAGGTGAAGATGAAAGCAGCGCGCGAGCCCCTCCACTGAAGGAAGGACTTCCACTTCGATTCCAGACCTACTTCAGCCTTTGTGCCGACAGCTTGGCACAAGAGTTGGCCTCGGAATCGATGAAGCTCCGAGAATAACTCCACTAGACCAAGGCATTTCTTCGACGAGCACAAGAGAAGACGGATAGGATCAAGGAGGAAGGTGCGCCTCCTAGGCAACCCGCTGTCGCTTATCGAGGCAGAAGGCCCTAAGAAGATGTATCTTCCAAGGGTGAAGAACCACCCCAGCGACGCCGTATGACGATGAGGGAATTTCGCAAGCTTTTCCCTGCACCACCGGCAAAACAATGCCATGTCCAACTCCTCCACTCCCCCACACCATCAAGTGATAGGGGAGCCCAGACAGATGAAGACAAGGAGGAAGAGCTAGAAGAGCCAGAATACGTGACCGAGCATTCCGCCACTTAGGCATTATTCGCAACTCGGATATGCCAGCTCGTGACCCCTATGGTAGGATAGGTCGTGTAACCCCTATGCGAAGTCGAGTCCTTGTATGGTTCATGTGAAGCCATATAGTGTTTGCTTTTGCTGTGCTTGGATGTACGTCGTATCTTCCCTTCGGGAATGTGTAAACGACTACATTACCCATTTGGAGTTATAATGAATGTGTTTGGCCCTTTTGGCCCTTGCATGAAAATAAATAGTGTCACACCCACCCCCTTACTAGGCACCCATCTTTATTGCTTTCCCTCTTCATTCCAAATCATAAGGCCTTTACCGCTCCAACATGATGCATGTTGTAACTCGTACTGGTACCTCTACCCAGCAGCCCGAAGCCGGAGCATCCGCCCAAGAAGAGGCCAGCCAGGACCAAACCCACAACCAAGCTCCACCACCACCTCCCCCGATCATGGTTATGGCTCAGCTTCTCCAAGCCTTCCGAGAGGAACACCAAGCCAACACTCACAGCCCTCTAGACGATTGCTCAAGCCGTCACCAACAACCGCCAGCCGGCGGGGAATGGCAATGGACGTTCCACGTTGGCAGAGTTCAAGAAGCATGCACCACCAACCTTCATCGAGGCTGCTAAACCCCTGGATGCAGACGACTGGGTCCGCACCATTGAGGACTTGCTGGAACTAGTCGGCTGCACCGAAGACCAATCGAAGGTGGCTTATGCTGCCCACTGCCTCGGGGGCACTGCTAGAGCTTGGTGGGATGGATTCAAGGTCATGCATGCTAGGCAAGACATCACTTGGAATAACTTCAAGGTAGAATTCCGCAAGGCCCATATTCCTTCCGGAATCATGGCTATCAAGAAGCGTGAGTTTTGAGCCCTGAAGCAAGGAAGTGGCACTGTCAAGGTGTACATGCATAAGTTCAGTGTTATAGCAAGCTATGCCCCTGAAGATGTCAGCACGGATGCTGCAAAAAGGGAGCACTTCATGGAAGGCCTCAATAAGACTCTGCAGTACTCGCTTGTCGTGTGTGACTGCCCAACCTTTCCCGACCTGGTGAACAAAGCACTCATGCTTAAAGACAAGCGGCGTGCTCTGGAAGACACTCGCAAGCGCAAGATGGTCAGGAAGGGAAGTTCTAGTAACCAGAAGCCTCGCCCGTGGCAGCCAGCCCCGGTCAAGCCAACCTATCAGCAGCCAGGAGCTTCTGCACCTCGCACCAACTATCAGCCTCAGCAGTATGCCAACCCAAGGCCAGCATTCAACCCCAATAACAGTGGTGGCAACAAGATCAATAACCCAAACCAAGTCACTTGCTTTGGGTGTGGTCAGTCAGGACACATCTCAAGGGTGTGCCCCAACAAGAAGCCCGATGCCCCGCGCCCCAATGCGCAGAACCCAGGACAAGGCCGCGGGATGCCACCAAGGAAGCAAGCTCCTCGCAACCCGCCCAACAATGGGAAGGGGCATGTGAATCACGTCACTGCAGAAGAAGCCCAGGAAGACCCGGACATCGTGCTGGGTATGTTCCTTGTCAACTCAGTACCTGCAACTGTCTTGTTTGATTCTGGAGCCACGCATTCATTTGTCAGTCAAAGATTTGCATTAAAAGTGGAATGACCCCTACACCCTTGAATAACCCCATGGTGGTACAAACCCCCGGAGCAGAGATGAGAGCCTAGATAGGCTGTAAGGGAGTCAGTATCGTCATTAACGGGGTAAATTTCCTAGCAGACCTTATCATCCTGAGATCACAAGGCTTGGATGTGATCCTAGGCATGAATTGGCTCAGCAAGCACCAAGGCTTATTAGACTGTGCCAATCGGACTGTCACTGTGACCAATGACCAAGGAGTCGGAGTTAAGTTTGCCTCAAACTCCTCTTCTGCTCAAACCACTCAAGTCAACTGTCTGTCTGAAGTTGGACTGGAGCAAGTGCCAGTAGTATGCGAGTATCCTGATGTCTTTCCGGATGAGCTACCGAGAATGCCCCCTGACCATGACATTGAGTTCGTCATCAATCTCATGCCCGGGGCAGGACCCATCTATAAGAAGCCTCATAGAATGGGGATGGAAGAATTAGCCGAGTTGAAGAAGCAGCTAGAAGAGCAGTTGAGGAAGGGATTTATCCGCCCTAGTGCCTCCTCTTGGGGATCACCTATTTTGTTTGTGGCAAAAAGGGACGGTACCATCCGCTTATGCATTGACTACCGTTCCCTCAATGAAGTCACAATCAACAACAAGTATCCACTTTCCAAGATTGAAGATCTGTTTGATCAACTCAGCGGAGCCAAGGTGTTCTCCAAGATTGACCTCAGATCTGGGTACTACCAGCTGAGGATCAGACCCCAAGATATTCCTAAGACGACATATGTAACAAGATATGGCATGTATGAGTGCACGGTCATGTCCTTTGGATTAACCAATGCCCCAGCTTACTTCATGTATCTCATGAATAAGGTCTTCATGGAATATTTGGACAAGTTTGTTGTTGTCTTCATCGATGACATTCTTGTCTTCTCGAAGACGAAGGAAGAGCACGAGCAACATTTGAGGATGGTCCTAGACAAGCTTCGAGAGCACCAACTATATGCCAAATTCAGCAAATGTGAGCTTTGGCTGCATAAAGTTGGATTCTTAGGTCATGTCTTGACCGAGGAAGGATTGTCAGTTGATCCCACGAAGATCGAAGCTGTGACCCAATGGCAGTCCCCAACGACCGTCAAGGAAGTCAGAAGCTTCCTCGGACTTGCGGGCTATTACCGCAAATTTGTGGAAGGATTCTCTAGCATTGCGCGGCCAATGACTCAGCTCCTGAAGAAGGACAAGAAGTTCGAATGGACACCAAAATGTCAAGAAAGCTTCCAAGAGCTCAAGAAGAGATTGACCATCGCCCCAGTTCTGGCAACACCTGACATTCACAAAGAGTTCGTGATATATTGTGATGCCTCTCGACCCGGATTGGGAAGCGTTCTGATGCAAGAAGGACGAGTCATAGCTTACCTCTCAAGGCAGCTACGACCTCATGAAGAGAACTACGCTACTCACGGTCTTGAGTTAGCAGCAGTAGTTCATGCCTTGAAGACATGGCGGCATTACCTTCTAGGGAAACGATGTGAGATACACAGACCAAAAAAGTCTGAAGTATATTTTCACCCAGAAGGAATTGAACATGAGGCAACGAAGATGGTTGGAACTAATCAAGGATTATGACCTCAGTGTTCAATATCACCCCGGGAAGGCTAACGTGGTAGCCGATGCCTTAAGCAGAAAGGCTTGCTCCCTGAATGCCATAATTCAAAGAAGGCAGGCAACCCTGTTTGAAGAGCTGGAACAATTCAGCTTGGAATTGGTCACCCATGGATTTCTAGACCATCTGGAAGTCAAACCAACCCTAATGGACGAAGTCAAGGAAGCACAAAGCGGGCACGCAAGCATCGAAGGCATCAAGAAGAAGATGAAGCTAGGCAAAGCCCCAGGATTCTCCGAGGACGAGCACGGAATTGTTTGGTACAAAGGCCGCATCTGCGTACCAAACCAGATGGAGCTGAAGAATTTGATCCTGCAAGAAGCCCACGACACTCTGTACTCCATCCACCCCTAAGGAACCAAGATGTATCAAGACTTGAAGGAAAGATTTTGGTGGCACGGGATGAAAAGAGAGATTGCCACCTATGTTGCAAAGTGTGATGTGTGCCAAAGGGTCAAGGCTGAATATCAGCGACCCGCTGGATCGCTCCAACTACTCAAGGTTCCTGAGTGGAAGTGGGATAAAGTCGGAATGGACTTCATCACTGGATTACCAAGGTCGAATAAAGGACATGACTCTATCTTGGTCATAGTCGACCATTTGACCAAGGTAGCCCATTTCATTCCTGTAAAGACTACCTATGATGGCAACCAGCTGGCAACTCTCTACATCAACAAAATTGTAAGCCTTCATGGTGTTCCTAAGGAGATTGTGTTAGATCGAGGAACCCAGTTTACCTCAAAGTTCTGCAAGAAGTTCCAAGAAGCCTTGGGAACCAAGTTGTCTTTCAACACGGCTTTCCACCCGCAAACCGGAGGACAGACGGGGCGAGTAAATCAAATACTCGAAGACATGCTCCGAGCCTGTGTATTAGCATATGGAGCCAAGTGGGAAGATTGCCTCCCTTTTGCCGAGTTCTCCTATAACAACAGTTATTAGTCAAGCCTTCAGATGGCATCATTTGAGGTGTTGTACGGGCGCAAGTGTCGCACACCCCTCAACTGGTCAGAAACTGGAGAAGGGCTAGTCTTTGGACCAAATATTCTCCGCGAAGCAGAAGAGCAAGTCCAACTAGTCAGAGAATGTTTGAAGGCCGCCAAGTTGAGACAGAAGAGCTACACCGATTCACGTCGCCGAGATATGAGTTTCCGTGTTGGAGACCAAGTGTACCTGCGAGTAACTCCTCTGAAGGGAACCAAGCGTTTCCACGTTAAGGGGAAGCTCGCAACAAAGGTTCATTGGCCCTTTTGAGATCACTGCACGACGAGGAGAAGTGGCTTACCAGTTGGAACTACCACCTGAGCTATCCGATGTGCACAATGTATGTCAGGCCCAATATGCGATTCTATCCCGATCACGTGACACTTACGTGATTGGGGCACAACCGCATTTCGGGCGCTTAGCAAGAAGGATATCATTACATCATACCATTACATACATACATGGGGGATACAACAATACATACAAGTCACATGGATACAACAACATCAATACAAGGCATCCGACTATGGATGCAAACATGAAAAGAACAACGACATCCATCTGCTATCCCAGGATGCCGACCCGGAACCTAACCCAAGACTAAAGAAGAAGAAGAAGAAAGAACTCCAACTCAACGAACATCGCTCTCACGTCAAGTCATCGAAAACCTGCACCTACAACTATTGTTGTAGTATCTGTAAGCCACGAGGACTCAGCAATCCCATAACCATGGGTAACAAAACTAGCAAAGCTTAATGGGTAGGAAGAGGTAAAGTGGCGAGGTTGCAGCAGCGGCTAAGCAATATACAGTGGCTAACTTAGGAGTACAACAATAAGATGAGAATCTACGCAAACGGTCGCAAACTAGTAATGATCGCTAAAGATCCTGAACTACCTACGAGTCAAACATAACCCCACCGTGTTCTCTTCTCAAAGTGAAAAGATACAGTCACGGTTACTCACACGGTTGTGTGTTTTACTCGGATCCTCTGACAAGTTTTCTACAATCGGACATTAACAAATTCCAATCTGCCACATAACCGCGGGCACGACTTTCGAAAGATCATAACCCTGCAGGGGTGTCCCAACTTAGCCCATCACAAGCTCTCACGATCAACAGAGATAATAATAATATTACCCCTTATCTTAGGGAAGGCCCGATCAGACTCATAATTCCCGGTGCACAAGACGTTTCAACAATGGTAAAACAAGTCCAGCAAGACCTCCTGGCGTGCCGACATCCTGATAGCAGTCGCGCGTATCTCGTCTCAGGCCACGACCGGATGAGCTATGGTTACATCGGCCAGATAACCCAAGTTTCCAAGGGGCGGCGCCGCAAGCTGCTCTATTTGGGACCAACACCATCGGCACTGGCCCCTCCCTGTATGTAGAAAGAATCCTCGGGTAGCGCTAACTCCCTATGCAATAAAACCAATGTTGGGCCTTGCTGGAGGAATTTTATTCAAAGACGAACTGTCAAGGGGTCCCCATATACCCAACCATGTAAGGAACGCAAAATCAAGGGACATAACGTCGGTTTATCGGCTCCTAAGGTGGCATGAGTGGAACAAAACACCGAGCAAAAGGCCAAGCCTTCCACCCATTGCCAAGTATATAGGTGTGTTAATAATAATAGTAGATATTGTGATATACCCAAAGCATCAAGATCCGACATGGATCAATCTTCATCTTCACCTGGAACTAACAACGCTATAAGAGGGGCTGAGCAAGCGGTTAACATAGCCAAACAACGGTTTGCTAGGAAGGTGTCAAAGGTTAGAGGTTTCATGGCAACAAGGAGAGGGGCTGACATCAAAAGATAGGTAGCGCGACATATAGCGATAGCATCGAGACATCTAGCATAGCAATGATAGTAAAGGTATCCAAGGTGATGGTCATCTTGCCTGAGATCCTGCAAGGAAGAAGAACGAATCCATGAAGAAGCCGATGAAGAAGCCATGAAGACGAGCCACGTGTAGTCGAACGAATCCTCACGAACGCAACGGAAAAGACTTAGCGAGAAGAAAGCACACAACACGGTAAACACACCACTCAAGAACATGACAAGAAGCTCAACCAAGTAAGATGCAAGACAATTATATATGATTCAAAACATGGCAAGGGATGATGCACACAAGAACAACACAAACCAACAAGTTTAAATGAGGCCGGAATCAACATATAGTAATCCGATAAGTCCTCATATGCACATTTCGAAATTGGTCCAGATCTGAACAAACCTTAAGTTCAAGTTGTTGAACAGCAAGTTAACATGCTCCATGATGATCTACTCAAAATTCTAGTCTAGTTTCATATAAAGTTTGTTTAATTCGGAGCTACGGCCTAGAAGATATGAGCAAAACAAGACAAGCATGGCATATATGCAAGATGCATCCAAACAACAAGGAAACACACTCCAAACATGTAAATAACATGATATTATGCTTCTACATGCAAAATCACACGAGTTTCATATAGGACTCACTCAAAACGGAGCAACGGTTCAACACATACACAGGAAACAAGATATAACAACAAGCTGTCCAACTACAGCAACATAGCAAATTTGGAGCAAGGTAGATACATGCTACAACACCCAAACATGATAAGAAGAGGCATGGATGTGAAATAGACATGATACTTAACAAGCATGAACTTAGAACACACCCAAAAGCTTGCTGGAGCACATTTAAACAAGCATGGCAAGTTGCAATAAATTTATCCAGACTTAGCCAAAATCTGGGAAGGCAAAAACATCATCACGATGCTGCCTTCGGAGGCACAAAAACAAACATATCAACTCTACTAAGTATATAAAGGTCATGGACATGTAGTAGACATAGCATACATCAAACAACTCCATTGCAGCAACTCCATAGGAGGCATGGATCAATAACAATAAGCTTCACCAAATTGATCATGCTGATAAAAGTTTGACAGGTAAATTTATAGCAACTTGAGAGCAAGAAATAAATAAGCTACAGCAGGTCATATATGCAAACAAGGGCTTGGATGGATAGAGAATAACATGGACAACAAGACATGATCATTTTACATACTAAAACATGCATGGATTTGAGTGAGGCATCAAGCAAACATAGCATCAGGTTTAATAGATTCCAGACTTAGCAGTTTTTCCACTAAGTATAAAACAACAACATTGACATGGCATGTTTACAAGCTTTTTAAGTCACCTCAAGGCATATCATGGAAAGTGGATTGCACCACAGCAAAGACCATATCATTGTGCTTCTAAATCATATAAACATGTGGCATGAAGACAAACACATCAATAGCAATGAGCAAGTCAAATCAGCATCTCATAACAAGTTTCAGCACTTAACAGCCAAATGCACTTTTGCAACAGAGATTAATATGGCAAGATGGCATCTAACATGAATGCTACCGCAACCAACATGTATAGCACTTCACAATGAACATTTTGACATATCATATGCTCCATTTTGACCAACATGCATAAATTTATCATCAACACAAGAATGCAACAAAATTACTGTTATCAGCGGCTTTAAACATATAGCACTCTTGCAACAGGGATTAGGGCATCAAGATGAACTCAAACAAGCATGGCACAATGTAATAGAATGAAGAGCATATCACCGCGATCGTTTTGACATATCATTCACTCAATTTGAACATACACACAAAAAGTTACGGCACCGCAAAGTATGCCACAAAATTACAAATGCTGGGGACTTGGTGGAAAATAGACCTCGTAAGGTGGACATTGTCCGGGTCTGGCGGACGTGTCCGGGCTTGCTCTGGGTCAACCTGGCAGTCACAAAAGAGGGTTCGACATGTCCGGGCACCAGGCGGACATGTCCGTCGGTGTGGCTCGCGGTGCCCACTTGCTAGTGGCTCGAGGCGAAGGGCAGAGCTCCGACGAGCTGAGAGGCGCGGGGGCGTCGGGATCTGGCCGGCGATGACCTCCAGCGGCGCGAGGACGACCGGTGGCAAGTACCCACGCGGCGGCGACAGGGTTCCATGGCAGTGACGCGGCTGCGGTTGTGGCCTCGGCCAGGTCGGAGGCGAGGTGAGGCCGGCGGCGGGGTCGGGGCAGTTGCCGGCCGCGAGGCCGAGCAGCGGCGGAACGGCGCAGGTGAGCGAGGAGGGTCGGGGTCGACGAGATCCGACGGGGGATCTCGGGATCGGGGCGGAGGAGGAGCCCGATCCGGCGAGGTCGCCGGCCAGCGGGCGGAGCGACGAGCGCGGCGGCGGAGGAGTTGTGCGGGGCGGCGCGAAGGTAGCTCAGGAGGAGCAGGGGCGCGGGTGCTCGCTCGGGCCCAGGGCAGCTCGCGGCGGGCCTGGCCCGGGCCGGAACAGGCTGGCGTTGGGGGGAGGACGCCAGGGACACGTGGCCGCGCCCGATTGGCCGAGGCGGCTGTTTTGGCGGCGGCTGCCAACCAGAGGCTGCCAAGTGGCAGTTCTAAGGTGGTTGGAGGGGCTGGAGGCGACAAGTGGCGACGGTGGGCTGGCCAGGCACGTATTTTGATGTGAGGAAGGTGGCTGGAGGTAGGGGAAGGGCCTAGGGGTAGGTTTAGGCCAAAAATGGCAAGGAGAGGGGGATTAAATAGGAAGGGGGTCTAGGGATTCGGTACCCTTTTCCGATTGCATGATGATGAAATATGACGGTGGTAAACTTGTTGGGAACCACCACATGGTGCATACCCCTACTCATAACCTTACCTTGTGCATAGATGCAATGTCAAAAGATTAGTTGTTGATGCATGATGTTGCATATGTACCATGAACCCTTCGTGGTTGCATTCTTTCGAAAACCCCATCGGGTGCCCCTAATGCCCGAGGGTGATGTTGAATTAAGGCCACCACTTGAGGTAGAAATGGTGTACCAAAGAGAGCTTCTTGTGTGTGGGTAAAATGATGGATTAGATTTATGTGTGATTACCGTCCCAACCGAACATGTGCAACCACTCTACCCCTTATGGGACGGGGCATTATTGACTACATAGGCTGATACTAGCATGGTGCCCACATCACTAGTGACGGGGGAGACTTGAGGTCACTCCCGGGACGGGGTCGTGCTTGGATAGGCGGCCATGACTGTTTTTACAGGGCACCGGACACACCAATGGTCCCTTCGTGTATGCGTGACAATGTAAAAAGGGCAAGTCCCACGATCTTTCGTTTGTACACGAGGGCTGTGCACCAATGAGTGGACCCTATGTTAGTGTCGTCTAGGGAAAGGTAATGACCAGGTGCTTCCCCCGAGTACTTGAGGTACTGCGGGATCGTGGATGACACGAAAGCTTCCCGGATCTTGTGGGTAAAGTGCGCAACCTCTGCAGAGTGTAAAACTATTCGAATAGCCGTGTCCACGGTCATGGACAGTTGGGAGGTGCTACTTAAACTATGTCCAGACTTTTACAATCTTGGTGAATATATATGTGTGTGCGTGTTTTGAGTCAAGGTGGTGATTGGCACGTTGAAAGAACCAGTAATGATTTGAACTCTATTTATGTTGATATCTGTAACCTGTCCTCGAGGTTACCCAAGTACATTGATGCATGTCTCACAAATGGTAGAATATCTTATCTAGCTTGTAGCTGGGTTGCTTATTTGTTGTACAACTTGCATTATTACCTTGAACCAAATCATGGGTTGCTTGCAAGTACATTCAAAGTACTCATTGGCTTGCCACTGGTTATTTAATTGGCCAGGCATGGAGGGGCAGGAATTTGAAGAAGAATTCTATGGAGACGAACATGCGATCTAGGACGCTTTCCCTGTCAGAATGCCTATAGGGTTAAGGCAGATGGCATGGGTTCTACTTATCTACGTAGACTTCCGCTATTCGAGTTTATTTGCTATCCAGCCCGCGAGGCTTTATCTATGTAAGACTTAGACATAATGGTCATAATTTTTGTAAGCTGGTATGTATGGATGTAAGACTCTTGTTATTCAGCTTCTGTGTGTTCAGTGAGCATTGATCTCTGGGATCACTGTACACGTGCATTCGGTGATCTCGACTCATATGTCGGGGTCCCCACAACTTGTGGGGCTAAGTACTATCCCCTGATGCATGTGCAGCTATCCGAGTTATGGTGCCCACTTTACGCGGCTGGGCGAAGACCAGCCCATCGTATAACACGGGGTAGATCACTAACGATCGTAGTATAACACAAAGTTGCCGAATTGCAGACCAGCTCTCGCTTATCATGACAATAAATTTTCGGCTTTCTCTACTAAGGTATTTTACCAGATGAACCAGAAATACAATGGCAATAGTTCTCCCTTTACTACCTTAGCTGAACGATGCGAAACGTAAGGTGGTAAGCACAGGAGCCGGGCAACCCAACTATAGACCCAAGACATGATTCGGAGCCGATGTATATAATGCAATATCTTGGATGCCGAACAATTCCCTATAGGTGTTCAGACTTGGATGTGTGCCAGGCCGAATACAACCCCTGGTATTAGCTCCATATTTAAGGCACATGTGGCAATCTGACGTAGGGAGAGAACACAGGTGGTAATAAAACAAACTCCAAGCGAATAGGAACCAAACCGCTTCTTTTATGTCCCATTCAATACAGCGAACTGCGTGGTTACAGATAATGCCAATAACATCCTGGGCATTTTACATGCCAAAATAAGGAAAGAAACTAAAAAGGGGAAAAGGTTTACATAGAGCCTTAATCTAACGAAAAAAGAAATTTCGATGGGGGGCCCTACTGCACATTTGCGCCGTTTTCTCCTTTGTAGTATGTCCTTGAAGAGGGGAGTTATGATGGTCGCGCACGAAAAAAGGAAGGGGAACTCTGGAAAAGAATGCCCTGCACATCCGTAGATAAGGTGGGTTCTTTTAATGATCCTTTTAAAGAAAATATGTTTGTAGAGTCCGAATAGGGTCAAGCCGAACTATGGACTATTTTTATGCAGTGTGCCCCCGGCGCCGACCAAGGTATTTTAAGGGCATAATTGTGTACGCGAGGTACGTATGATGCCACCTTGTAAGGAAGTCGACGGGGGCGTAACTGCTAATCGAGCTCGGTGTCTTGTGAGCTGTCGCATTGTAGTGCATGCCGACATGTTTAGAAGTGTCTCTGGTCTTGATGACTTATGAACTATTTGGCTTGAATAAGCCGCTTTGAACATCGGCTGCTAGGGCGTAACTGCTAATCGAGCTCGGTTTCTTGTGAGCTGTCACATTGTAGTGCATGCCGACATGTTTAGCAGTGTCTCTGGTCTTGATGACTTATGAACTGTTTGGCTTGAATAAGCCGCTTTGAACATCGGCTGCTAGGGCCGTAGTGTCCTCCTCTGTACGGAGGGAGCGCTCCATGTTTCTATCGACCGTGATTACGCCGCGTGGTCCAGGCATTTTGAGCTTCAAGTAAGCATAGTGCGGGACTGCATTAAAGCGGGCAAAGGCCGTTCTCTCGAGTAGTGCATGATTGCCACTTCGGAAAGGAGCGATGTCGAAGATTAACTCGGTTCGAAAAATTTCTAGAGAGCCGAATACTACTTCCAGTGTTAATGAGCCCGTGCAGAGGGCCTCTACATCGGGTATCACTCCTTTAAAGGTAGTGCTGCTAGGGTTAATCCTTGACGGGTCTATTCCCATCTTGCAGACAGTGTTTTGGTATACCAGGTTGAGACTACTGTCGCCGTCCATAAGGACTCGAGTAAGATGATACCCGTCAATTTTAGGATCGAGTACTAGGGTCGCCTAACCTCCGTGGCGAATACTGGTTGGGTTGTCCCTGTGATAGAAGGTGATCGGACAAGCCGACCATGGGTTGAACTTGGGGGCGACGGGCTCTACAACATAAACATCCATGAGTGCGCGTTTGCATTCCCTCCTGGGGATATGGGTGGCGTAGATCATATTCACTGTTTTCACCTCAGGGGGAATTTTTTTCTGCCCCCCCCCCGTGTTCGGTTGGCGAGGCTCGTCTTCGTCCTTGCTTTGGGGTCCTTTCCCCTTGTGTTCAACATTTAACTTGCTTGCCTGTTTGAAGACCCAACAGTTTCTGTTGGTGCGGTTTGGAGGTTTGTCAGGGGTGTCGTGAATCTGGCAAGGTCTCTCTAATATTTTGTCCAAGCTAGACGGACTGTCTCTGTTGCTTTTGAACGACTTCTTTTGTTGGCCGGGCCTGGAGACAATGAATCCAGCGTTCACTGCCGTTTCATCTGTTTCTACGACATTGTTCTGACGCTTGTTCTTGTTGCGTCGTGGCTTGCCATTGTCGTCCCTGACCTCGGAAGTACCAGGGTTGCCGGTACTATTGCTTCTACGAGCTAGCCAGTTCTCTTCACCCGCACAAAAGCGGGTCATAAGTGTAGTAAGGGCTGCCATTGTCTTCGGCTTCTCTTGGTCGAGGTGTCTTGCCAGCCATTCATCCCGGACATTGTGTTTGAATGCCGCTAAGGTCTCCGGGTCCGGGAAGTCGACAATTTGGTTTTCTTAGTAAAGAACCGGTTCCAAAGCTGGGGGCCTGACTCCCCGAGTTGCTGGATTATGTGACTTAGATCATCAGGATCCGGAGGCCCACATAAGTCCCCTGAAAGTTAACCCAGAAATCATCCTATAAATCTTCCCAACTTCCAATGGAGTTCTCTAGGAGGCTGTTCAACCAGTGCTGAGCTGGCCCCTTCAGCTTGAGAGGTAAATATTTAATGGCGTGGAGATCATCTCCATGAGCCATGTGGATGTCAATAATAAAGTCTTTGATCCATACCGCCGGATCTGTCATTCCATCATATACCTCAATGTTGACATGTTTAAACCCTTCCGCAAATTGGTGATCCATCACCTCATCGGTAAAGCACAGAGGGTGCGCGGCGCCCCTATATCGTGCGACATTGCTACTTCTCGAGCTTGCATTGTATTCCCTCGAAGAGGAAAGGGTGATGCAGCATAGTAGCGTAAGTATTTCCCTCAGTTTTTGAGAACCAAGGTATCAATCTAGTACCAGACCACGCGCGAGTCCCTCGCACCTGCACAAACAAATAAGAACTTCGCAGCCAACGCGATAAGGGGTTGTCAATCCCTTTACGGTCACTTACAAAAGTGAGATCTGATAGAGATGATAGTTTGATATTTTTGGTACTTTTTGATATAAGAACATAAAGTAAAAACGGAAAAGTAAAGTAGACTGCAGATTGGTATGTTGAGAATAGACCCAGGGGACATAGTGTTCTCTAGTGGCTTCTCTCATGGTAGTGATATTCTACGACGGGTAAACAAATTACTGTCGAGCAATTGATAGAAAAGCGAATAATTATGAGACTATCTAGGCATGATCATTATATATAGGCATCACGTCCGAGACAAGTAGATCGAAACGATTATGCATCTACTACTATTACTCCACACATCGACCGCTATCCAGCATGCATCTAGAGTATTAAGTTCATAAGAACGGAGTAACGCCTTAAGCAAGATGAGATGATGTAGAGGGATAAACTCAAACATAGTGATATAAACCCCATTTGTTTATCCTCGATGGCAACAATACAATACATGCCTTGCTGCCCCTATTGTCACTGGTAAAGGACATCGTAAGATTGAACCCAAAGCCAAGCACTTCTCCCATTGCAAGAACTATAGATCTAGTAGGCCAAACTAAACCAATAATTCGAAGCGACTTCCAAGGATATTATTATCATACATAAAGAGTTCAGAAAAGAACCAAATATTTCTCATAGATAATCTTGATCATAAACCCACAATTCATCGGATCTCGACAAACACACCGCAAAAAGAGATTACATCGAATAGATCTCCTCGAAGACCGAGGAGAACTTGGTATTGAGATCCAAAGAGAGAGAAGAAGCCATCTAGATACTAGCTATGGACCCGAAGGTCTGTGGTAAACTACTCATAACTCATGGTGAGGCGATGATGATGATGTAGAAGCACTCCATGGAAGATCCCCCCTCCGACGGAGCTCCGGAATAGGCCCCAAGATGGGATCTCACGGAAACAGAAGGTTGCGGCGGTGGAACTAGGGTTTTCTCTGTTGTTCTGACAGTTTCGGGGTGCGTGGGTATATATAGGAGGAAGGAGGGCACCGGGGGCCAGACGGGGTGCCCACGAGGCAGGGGGCGCACCCTATAGGGGGGAGCACCCCCACCCTCGTGGACGCCACGTCAGCCCTACTCTGTGGTTCTCAAGTCTCCCGTGCGTATTTTGCTCCAAAAATATCTCTCCCAAAGGTTTCATTCCGTTTGGACTCCGTTTGATATTCCTTTTCTGTAAAACCCTAAAACAGACAGAAAACAGCAATCTGGACATGGCCTTTGGGTTAGTAGGTTAGTCCCAAAAATAATATAAAAGTGTATAACAAAGCCCATTAAACATCCAAAACATCAAAAATAATAGCATGGAACAATAAAAAATTATAGATACGTTGGAGACGTATCAAGCATCCCCAAGCTTAATTCTTGCTCGTCCTCGAGTAGGTAAATGATAAAAACAGAATTTTTGATGTGGAATGCTAACCAACATAGTTTTTCAATGTAATTATCTTAATTGTGGCATGAATGTTCAGATCTGAAAGATTCGAGACAAAAGTCTGTATTAACATAAGATATAATAATACTTCAAGCATACTAACAAAGCAATCATATCTTCTCAGAATACTATGGCTAAGGAAAGTTATCCCTACAAAATCATATAGTCTGGCTATGCTCCCTCTTCATCACACAAAATATTCATATCATGCACAACCCAGGTTTCAGCCAAGCACTTGTTTTCATACTCTATTATTTCAAACCTTTCAACTTTCACGCAATACATGAGCGTGGGCCATGGATATAGCACTATGTGGAATAGAGAGGTGGTTGTGGAGAAGACAAAAAGGAGGGAGATAGTCTCACATTGACTAGGCGTATCAACGGGCTATGGAGATGCCCATCAATAGATATCAATGTGAGTGAGTAGGGATTGCCATGCAACCAATGCACTAGAGCTAAAAATGTATGAAAGCTCAACAAAAGAAACAAAGTGGGTATGCATCCAACTTGCTTGCTCATGAAAACCTAGGGCATTGAGGAAGCCCATCGTTGGAATATACAAGCCAAGTTCTATAATGAAAATTCCCACTAGTATATGAAAGTGACTAAACATGAGACTCTCTATAATGAAGAACATGGTGCTACTTTGAAGCACAAGTGTGGAAAAAGATAGTAGCAATTGTCCCTTTTTCTTTTCTTTTTCTTTTTTGGGCCTTTTTTTCCTTTGGACTTTCTCTTTTTTTGGAGGGGCTTTCTTGATTTAGCCTTTCCTCACATGGGACAATGCTCTAATAATGATGATCATCACACTTTCATTGAATTACAACTCCATATTACAACTCGATACTAGAACATAGTATGACCTATATGAATGCCTCCGGCGGTGTACCGGGATGTGCAATGAATCAAGAGTGACATGTATGAAATATTATGCATGGTGGCCTAGCCACAAATACGATGTCAACTACATGATCATGCATGGCAATATGACAATATGAAGCGTGTCTTATGAACGGAATGGTGGAAAGTTGCATGGCAATATATCTCGGAATGGCTATGGAAATGCCATGATAGGTAGGTATGGTGGCTGTTTTGAGGAAGATATATGGTGGCTGTTTTGAGGAAGGATATATAGTGGGTGTATGGTACCGGCGAAAGTTGTGCGGTACAAGAGAGGCTAGCAATGGTGGAAGGGTGAGAGTGCGTATAATCCATGGACTCAACATTAGTCATAAGAACTCATTTACTTATTGCAAAAATTTATGAGTCATCAAAACAAAGCAATCATCGCATGCTCCTAGGGGGGAGGTTGGTAGGAGTTAACCATCACGCGCTCCCGACCTCCACACAAATGATGACACTCTACAAATACCGCATGCTCTAACTTCGTCACATAGCGGTTCACCATACGTGCATGCTACGAGAATCACTAACTTTAACACAAGCATTTCTCAATTTCATAATAACTCTACTAGCACGACTCTAATATCACTATCCTCGTATCTCAAAACAATTATCAAGCATCCAACTTCTCATCATATTCAATGCACTTAGTGTGAAAGTTTTTACTACATTGATATTGGATGTCTATCATGTGAAGGCTAGTTTTATAGCCAAAGCACATTACCATGATGTTTTAATAGTCTATCAAATGGATATAACTGAAGCATGAGAGATCAAAAATTTCTACAAAATATAATCACCGCCATGCTCTAAAAGATATAAGTGAAGCACTAGAGCAAAAAACTATTCAACTCAAAAGATATAAGTGAAGCACATAGAGTGTTCTAACAATTCCTAGGCCATATTTAAATCTCTGAAATAGGTGTGTCTAGCAAGTATAATTGTGGCAAACTAACAAGCAAAGACTCAAATTATACATGACTCTCCAAGTAAAACACACATCATGTGGTGCATAAAAATATAGCTTCGAGTATAGCTACCGATAGATGAAGACGAAAGAGGGGATGCCTTCCCGGGGCATCCCCAAGCTTAGGCTCTTGGTTATCCTTGAATTTTACCTTGGGGTGCCTTGGGAACCCCCAAGCTTAGGCTCTTGCCACTCCTTGTTCTATAGTCCATCAAAGCAATACTCAAAACTTGAAAACTTCACAACACAAAACTTAGACAAAAATCTCGTGAGCTCCGTTAGTATAAGAAAGCAAACCACTACTCAAAGGTACTGCAATGAATTCATTATTTGTTTATATTGGTGTTAAACCTACTGTATTCCAACTTCTCTATGATTCATACTTCCAAATACTACTCATAGATGCATCGAAATAAGCAAACAACACATGAAAAACAGAATCTGTCAAAAACAGAACAATCTGTAGTAATCTGTAACTTTCGCATACTTCCGTTACTCCAAAAAATTTGAAATAAATTGGTAAACGTGAGCAATTTGTCTATTAATCATCTGCAAAAAGAATCAATTAAATAGCACGCTCCAGTAAAATCTGGTGACCATTCTAGCGAGCGCTAACGATTCTGTTTTTCACAGCAAGATCATATAAACTTCACACAAGTCTTCCCAAAGTTTCTACTTGGCACAAACACTAATTAAAACACAAAACCACATCTAAAAAGAAGCTAGATGCAATATTTATTACTAAATAGAAGCAAAAACAAAATAAAATAAAATTGGGTTGCCTCCCAACAAGCGCTATCGTTTTACGCCCCTAGCTAGGCACGATACATGGATAGATCTAGGTATTGCCATCTTTGGAAGGCAATCCATAAGTGGCTCTCAAAATAGATTCATATGGCAATTTGATTTTCTTTGTAGGAAAGTGTTCCATGCCTTTCCTTAACGGAAATTGGATTCTACTATTTCCTTCCTTCATATCAATAATTGCACCAATCGTTCTAAGGAAATGTCTACCAAGAATAATAGGACATGAAGGATTGCAATCTATATCAAGAACAATGAAATCTACGGGCACATAATTCCTATTGGCGACAATAAGAACATCATTAATCCTTCCCATAGGTTTCTTAATAGTTGAATCCGCAAGATGCAAATTTAAAGAACAATCAACAAGCTCATGGAATCCTAGCAAATCACACAAAGTTTTTGGGATAGTGGAAACACTTGCACCCAAATCACACAAAGCATAGCATTCATGATCTTTAGTTTTTATTTTAATAGTAGGTTCCCACTTATCATAAAGCTTTCTAGGGATAGAAACTTCTAATTCAAGTTTTTGTTCATAAGATTGCATCAAAGCATCAACTATGTGTTTGGTAAAAGCTTTATTTTGAATATAAGCATGCGGAGAGTTTAGTACGGATTGCAACAAGGAAATACAATCAATCAAAGAGCAATTATCATAATTGAATCCCTTGAAATCCAAAGTAGTGGGTTCATCACTATGCAAAGTTTTAACATCTTCACTCCCACTTTTAACAATTTTAGCATCAAGATCTAAAAACTCTGAATCATTGGGACACCTTAAGGTAGACTCATCTCCAATCCTATCTTTATCAAGATTCATACTAGAAAACATGGATCTAATAGGAGACACATCAATAACTTTCAGATTTTCATCCTTATTTTCATGATAACTAGAAGAACATGCTTTTATATAATTCTCTCTTTTAGCATGCATCCTAGCGGTTCTTTCTTTGCATTCATCAATGGAAATTCTCATGGATTTGAGAGACTCATTGATATCATGCTTAGGTGGGATAGATCTAAGTTTCAAAGAATCAACATCAAGAGTAATTCTATCCACACTTCTAGCCAATTCATCAATCTTAAGCAATTTTTCTTCAAGCATAGCATTGAAATTCTTTTGCAAAATCATAAACTCCTTAACACTAGTTTCAAATTGAGAAGGCATCTTTCCATAAGAGTTGTTGTAGGAATTACTATAATTATTAGAGAAATTACTAGGAAAAGGCCTAGGATTAAAGTTCCCTCTATAAGCATTGGTACCAAAATTATTCCTACCAACAAAGTTCACATCCAAAGATTCATTATTATTTTCAATCAAAGTGGACAAAGGCATATCATTAGGATCAGAAGAAGCACTCTAAGCAGCGAATAATTTCATAAGTTCATCCATCTTTCCACTCAAAACACTAATTTCTTCAATAGCATGCACTTTTTTACTAGTAGATCTTTCGGTGTGCCATTGATAATAATTAACCATAATATTATCTAGGAGTTTGGTAGCTTCTCCTAAGGTAGTTTCCATGAAAGTGCCTCCTGCGGCCGAATCTAAAAGATTTCTAGAAGCAAAATTCAAGCAAACATAAAAGTTTTGAATAATCATCCATAAGTTCAAACCATGTGTAGGGAAATTACGAATCATTAATTTCATTCTCTCCCAAGCTTGTGCAACATGCTCATGATTTAGTTGCTTAAAATTCGTAATATCGTTTCTAAGAGAGATGATATTAGCAGGAGGGAAATACTTAGAGATAAAAGGATCTTTGCACTTATTCCATTAATCAGTACTATTTCTAGGCAAAGAGGAAAACCAAGTTTTAGCACGATCTCTAAGTGAAAACGGAAATAACTTCAGTTTAACAATATCATTATCCGTATCCCTTTTCTTTTGCATATCACACAATTCAACAAAGTTATTTAGATGGGTAGCGGCATCTTCACTAGGAAGGCCGGAAAATTGATCTTTCATGACAAGATTCAACAGAGCAGCATTGATCTCACAAGATTCAGCATCGGTAATAGGAGCAATCGGAGTGCTAATAAAATCATTATTGTTGGTATTGGAGAAGTCACACAATTTGGTATTATCCTGAGCCATAGTGACAAGCAAGCAATCCAACACGCAAGCAAACAAGAAGCAATCGAACGATAAACACACAACAGAAGAAGGGCAATTAAAATGGCAAGGGTGAAGTGGGGGAGAGGAAAACAAGAGGCAAAAATGTAAGGATAAGGGTTTGTGATAGGTACTTGGAATATAACTTTTGCGTAAGCCTCCCCAGCAACAGCGCCAGAAATTCTTCTTGCTACTTCTCGACCTTGCGTTGTATTCCCTCCAAGAGGAAAGGGTGATGCAGCACAGTAGCGTAAGTATTTCCCTCAGTTTTTGAGAACCAAGGTATCAATCCAGTAGGAGACCACACGCGAGTCCCTCGCACCTGCACAAACAAATAAGAACTTCGCAGCCAACGCAATAAGGGGTTGTCAATCCCTTTACGGTCACTTACGAAAGTGAGATCTGATAGAGATGATAGTTTGATATTTTTGGTATTTTTGGATATAAGAACATAAAGTAAAAGCGGAAAAGTAAGTAGATTGTAGATTGATATGTTGAGAATAGACCCGGGGGCCATAGTGTTCTCTAGTGGCTGCTCTCATGATAGCGATATTCTACGACGGGTAAACAAATTACTGTCGAGCAATTGATAGAAAAGCAAATAATTATGAGACTATATAGGCATGATCATTATATATAGGCATCACGTCCGAGACAAGCAGATTGAAACGATTCTGCATCTACTACTATTACTCCACACATCGACCGCTATCCAGCATGCATCTAGAGTATTAAGTTCATAAGAACGGAGTAATGCCTTAAGCAAGATGACATGATGTAGAGGGATAAACTCAAACATAGTGATACAAACCCCATCTTTTTATCATCGATGGTGACAATACAATACGTGCCTTGCTGCCCCTACTGTCACTGGGAAAGGACACCGTAAGATTTAACCCATAGCCAAGCACTTCTCCCATTGCAAGAACTATAGATCTAGTAGGCCAAACCAAACCAATAATGCGAAGAGACTTGCAAGGATATTATAATCATACATAAAGAGTACAGAAAAGAACCAAATATTTCTCATAGATAATCTTGATCATAAACCCACAATTCACCAGATCTCGACAAACATGACAAAAAGAGATTACATCGAATAGATCTCCTCGAAGACCGAGGAGAACTTGGTATTGAGATCCAAAGAGAGAGAAGAAACCATCTAGATACTAGCTATGGACCCGAAGGTCTGTGGTAAACTACTCACAACTCATGGTGAGGCGATGATGATGATGATGTAGAAGCACTTCGTGGAAGATCCCCCCTCCGGCGGAGCTCCGGAACAGGCCCCAAGATGGGATCTCACGAGATCAGAAGGTTGCGGCAGTGGAACTAGGGTTTTCTCTGTTGTTCCGATAGTTTCGGGGAACGTAGGTATATATAGGAGGAAGGAGGGCACTGGGGCCCAGACGGGGTGCCCACGAGGCAGGGGGCGCGCCCTATAGGGGGGGGCGCCCCCACCCTCGTGGACGCCACGTCAGCCCTACTCCGTGGTTCTCAAGTCTCCCGTGCGTATTTTGCTACAAAAATATCTCCCCCGAAGGTTTCATTCCGTTTGGACTCCGTTTGATATTCCTTTTCTGTAAAACCCTAAAACATGCAAGAAACAGAAATCTCGACTGGGCCTTTGGGTTAGTGGGTTAGTCCCAAAAATAATATAAAAGGGTATAACAAAGCCCATTAAACATCCGAAACATAAAAAATAATAGCATAGAACAATCAAAAATTATAGATATGTTGGAGACGTATCAGATATCGTGGCGTAGTTCGGACGACATTTGTGTTCGATGCTGACCCTGAACTTGATTGTATCCGGCGTGCTTGGCTTGATAACCACTGTCCGTATGGGAGCACGTTATCTTGAACAATAGATTGATCTAGCCGGACCGGATTTTTTTATTCAGGTCCTGATGTAAATCATACTAATGGCCCTGGGCCGTTGTATCATTTCCTTTACGGTGGGGAGGTGCAGGCTGGTGTACAACATTGCTAGCCGCTTTGTCCCGTCCACGGGGTGGTCGGTCCGGTTGATCGGCCTGATCGTGCCTCGACGGAATTAGTGCAAGGGCCTCGTCGTCGAAATGGGGCAGCAATTTGCGTTTGGGATAGCTCTTTGTTTGGCGCTCATGAACGTATCTCTCTTTAGAGTCTAGCACTTCATTCCATCTATCATTGAGCGTATCATGCTCGGCCTTAAGCCGCTGCTACTATTTTTTCAAGCTCCTTGTTGTGGCAATAAGCTGTTGCGGAAAGCATTTTTGTTCGAGGGGTTCTTCTGGGACTATGAATTCCTCGTCTCCCTGGCTGACATCCTCTTCGGAGACAGGTAGATAATTACTGTCTTCCGAATCATTGTGATCGGCGAGTTGTTCGGGAATGCATTGTCCATCCTCCTCCTCGTCCTACTCCACCGCTGGCTCTACGGGGTTTTCGGCTTCCTTCGGATCTTCATTGTCTCCGGTGTCGGTGTTACTTTAGTTTCCTCGACGCGATCATGAGCGGCGCTTCTGGCACCGGCGTTTAGGAGGTTCATCGACGGGTTTATCCTGCTCTAGATCTTTATCGCCGTCGTATTCTTTCTCATTGGGTGTATCCACCATGTACACATCATAGGAAGAAGTGGTCGTCCATCGCCCGATCATAGGCAGGTTTTTACCTAGATCGGCTTAGACGTCGTGGTCCGTCCCATCAAAGTCTTCAGAAGCATATTCTATGATGTCGGTTAAGTCCTCGACCGTGGCTACCAAGTGGGTGGTGGGTGGGAGGCAAAGTTCCCTGACCTCAGGCCCCCGTTTTGACTGGGCATAGTTTGGCTGAGAATCCTCTATTATGGTGAGATATTGTAGCAAGTCCAGCGCCTCATTTAAGAGCGAGAGCTAGGTAGGAGTTTGTGGGTCTGCGGGACCTGGCTCGACGATAACCGCTCCAATGAGCCAGGAGAGTGCGGATCCCTTAAGTCCGGAGCTCGTAATTGGAGACAAGTCCGACTTCCCAGCGGCGGGGAGGATCCCACTCAATTTTGGGTCTATGAGCGGCTCAACCGCCACTAAGTCTGCGGTTAGATATTCCATGGCGGGGTTTACCCTCCCGTCTTCGGAAAAAGCGGTCTGCTCTAGATCTAGGGCCAGAGCCGTTGCGGGTGTCGACCCTTGGATGGGATCTGATGATAGATCTAAGACGTCTTCATTGTGTGGGCAGGGAGCAGCAGTGTGGGTACGAATCCATCGAAGATCAAGTCTCCTCGGATGTCAGCAACGTAATTCAAGCTTCCAAACCTGATTTGATGACCAGGGGCATAGCTGTCAACCTTCTTGAGGTGGCCATCCTAGTTGGCTCGTAGCACGAAGCCAACGAACACGAAAAGCTATCCAGGGAGAAAAAACTCCCCGGGGATGGCGTCGTCACTGATGACAAGGTGAGCCATTAATCCTTTCATCGACGACATAGTGGGACTCTCAATGAAACACCAATGTCGGTGTCAAAACCGGCGGATCTCGGGTAGGGGGTCCCGAACTGTGTGCCTGAGGATCGATGGTAACAGGGGACTTGGGACACGATGCTTACCCAGGTTTGGGCCCTCTCCATCGAGGTAATACCCTACTTCCTACTTGATTGATCTTGATGAATATAGGGTTACAAAAGTTGATCTACCTCGAGATCGTAATGGCTAAACCCTAGAAGTCTAGCCTATGATGTTGTGATTCCGTCTCTACGGACTAAACCCTTCGGTTTATATATGCACCGGACGGACCTAGGGTTGTACATGATCATCTTGCAGAGGAAGGAAATATTACACCCCGACTCTAAACTTGCCATTCTACACATATGGGAGTCCTATCCAGATACGGGGGATAATCTTCAGTGATAATCTTCATGACCCACTAGTCCGGCCCATAACGAGTAATCCGGCCACCCGAGGACCCCTTAATCCATAACTCCCTCACCCACCGAGTGAACATTGCCAACCTTCTTTAATTTTCTGGATCAACTCGGTCTCACCGAGTCAAATCTACTCGGTCGGTCCGAAATGACTCCGCAACTTCTGTTTTTACCTTGCTTTGGCTCCACAGGTTGCATATGGACTCCGATTAAAATGATTTTTATATCAATATCGATTGTTACATTGAGGCGCACAACTTTTATGTTGAAACGTTTTCCATCAGACGTCATCTTAATTGAGTCCCATGTCATTCTATAATCTGGTGTCAACATTAGCATCCCCGAACTTGTCATAACTTTTGCATCCAAGCTCTGCTTTGGACCATCTTCATATCCATCTTGGTCTTCTCGAAGAGAGCCATTCCATGGTGGCTTCCAATCATAATTTTGAATTAATATTGACATAGCTTTAAGCAACTTTTAGGATTGTGACACTTTTGAACGTTCACTTTTACTATGTAAAGGGTACCAGCCCAGATCAGTTCTATGTCTTCCGTTGCCGCCCCAACCCCGACCCTCGCCGCCATCGCGCCAGTCTGTGCCACGTCAATTGTTTTTCCTTTCCTGTCCTCACATCTGCTAGTCTTGGTCTTCTCTGGCCCTTCATCCATGGTCGGCACCTCCTCAGATCGGCCGCTATCGCCGATCACATCCACGCCTCCTCTGCCTGCGGCGGGCACCCCTACTCCCTACGGCGACTCGGCGTCAGCCCTGCAAGATGTTCCCACATTGTCGGTGTCCTATGGCCCCTAATCGACTGGCCCCTGGATGGCTCCTCCTGCGACCCATCCCACACCCGTGGTGTCGTGGTTTTGTCACGGCAGATGTCCTAGTGTGAAGACTTAGTTATGAGACCATCGTAACCGGGCGATTAGCTTGTCGGGGTTGATCATAATCAAGAGACACGAGTTTACCCAAGTTCAACCCCTCATGATCGAGGTAATAGCCTATTTCCTGCTTATTGCTTATTGCTTGAGGATTGATTACAAGGGAGCAGATTGGCTTGACCTAGCTATCGATCGATTGTAACTTAGTCCTATCTGCCTCAGGGCTCGCCTTTATATACACGTCGATACCCTAGGCTTACAAGAGTCCGGGTCGTATTATGATCCGTGACCCAGTATGTTTGTGACTTCCCTAAGTAAGGAAACTCTAGGAGACTTATACTTTTGGGCCATGAATCGCCGTCTTCAGGTACTGGGCCCGGAGTCGGCCCACTTTGTGAGCCGCCCTACTGGTCTTGCGATCTGAGTGTCATGGCCCATCTTGTGTCTTTCTCATCAGCCGCCACCTGGATGGCTTGGCCCAATATGGTGGATCATATTGTGGGGTTATATCCCCAACATTAGCCCCCAAATTGATTTTGAATTCATTCATGTCAATCTCCAACCTTATAATTTGGCGGCTTATCTTCCGGTCATACATGCATCATCTCCGGGTCATAAAACTCCATCTTGTGGGTTTTCCATACTTGTTACTTTTTCATGTTATGCACCCGTGATGTCACCCTCCAAAAAGTCAGGAGGTCCCGCAGGATGTCACAACGGATCTTTGGCATATCCATTTGTCCCAAAAATCGAGGCGTCCCTTACTCGAAAAGTTGATGTGCCTCCTCAAATTTTGCGCCTGCCATTTTATCTTTGCTTTTCTCCTTTTAAATATGCACGAGGGGGGGGGGGGAGGTCTCATTTCATCTTTTTATCTCTCCCCATCGCTTCTTATTCCTCGCGCCTATGCTCTTCACACATCTGGAATGCCGCCGCACCAGTCTGACCTCCATCGGCACCTCATCCGAGATTGCGGCGCCACCTATTCATCGCCGGAGTTCGACCAAGCATCTCTGCTGCATTCAGGTATGCAAGTACCTCACATCTAGATCTGCATTACTCTATTATATTTCATCGGAGCTCGTCGGCATTCATTTTTCTTTCAGCCCCACTGCCTTGTAGATCTAATTTCTCCATGAACTTCTTTACAAAAAGACAACAGTATTAGTCTTGATTCTATTTTTGAATCCAAAAACCTCAAGTCTTCCTTAGAATCCGCAAGAGACCAGCTGTTAATTCCGGTGCTTCTCTTAGGTTTAGGCAATATTTTTCTTTTTGCATCATTTGTAGATCCATAACTTCCGATGCCCTCAGTTGAAACGTGTTTGTTCAACACTTTAGTAGAAAATTAAAAATCACCAATTTGTTTTGCGGACTCATCATTGTGACTGTAGTCCACTAGATTTAGAAATTACTCTGTTGTTAAGCCAACTTACCTATTGGGTGACTCATCCATCATTCATAACTATGCCGTCTTATCTTTAACCACAGCTGTTAGTGCACTTCATCCTTATCACATAGTTCACCAGGCGAGTTGTCATTTCATAAATGACCCGCCATTCATACTTCAGCAGTTCTTAGCCTTACTTAGGTGGCTCATCATGGCACAAACTACAACTTGCAACTAGGTGAGCTTCCAGGTTTCTCAACTTGTGCTCAATGATTATAAAGAGCAAGGTTTTGTGCCTGCTCAAGAGGTGATTGGCTAGCGAGCTCCTCAAGGAGAAAATGTTCCCCAACTCGATGAAGGAGAAGTCGTGGTGTTTACGAACCATATTATTAGGTGCTTATCCCCACCGGGTAAAAAAAATCTGGGATGTTCTTAATTTTTACAACCTTCATCCTCAAGACAGTGCCCCAAATTTCATATCCAATCTGTGCCAGTTTCAAGTCATTTGTGAAGCGTATCTGCGAATGAAAGCCACCGTACCTATCTTCAGGGAATTTTTCTACATTAACCACCAAACTGAATGTGTGGGTGGCCCCAACATAGAACTTGACGGGGTTTCAATTCAAAGGCAAAAAAGCATCCCTTTCCCTGAAGCCACCCTGCCGAGTCACCCCAAGGGATGGAACATGACTTGGTTTTACTACAAGAACACTCCTCCTGCTGATGAGAACCCTCTGTCGGGTTTCAAACCGGACCGCCTTGACACCACTATCGGGTACCCTAGCTGGGCTTCTACAGAAGAGCATGCTCAAGTCGCCCACATATGTCCAAGACTGGGGGCTTTGTTAGCCAATGGTCTAACTGGGGTTGATTTAACCCGGTGCTCGATCACCTGGAGTATCCTGCCATTAAGTCGCCAGAATGACTTAATGTGCAATTATTCTGGTGGTTTTAATGATGCATAATGCTATAGTCATGATGACTTATCAGCTGATGAAATAAACAAGATTGTGAAGAAACTTCTTGGGGAGTCTCAAGAAGCCTGCAATAAGATGGGGTTGAATCCATTCTATGCACTTAACCCAGCTCCTCCAGTAAGTATACATATAACTATCTATCCAGCTCATCAATCTTTACTTAATATGAACTTCACTTGTTAAACTTGTCAAAATTGTGCAGGACAACTCTCCATTCTAGAATAGGAAGAAGAAAACACAAGCACACAAGACTGCTCATGCTCTGTCTGTTCGGATAAATGAGTCGGTTAACAATGCTGACACGCTCGAGGAAAATGAGTCAGAGGTAGACCTTGACTCCCTTGGCCTTCTTATTATGCAACTTGATAGTGCTCATTCTTCCTAGGGCGATGCTGAAACAAGCCGAGCTGATGACGTTGAGGTAATTTCCATCTCCTCCGGCTCAAAACCCTTGTCTCCAAAGAAAACTAAAGGGTCATTCAGAAAGTAAGATTTTCTCATCCCGACGCTAATGTGGATCCAAACTTTCTTTTGAAGAAACACAACACGAATCAAGGCGCTAGACTCAAAGCAACTCTAGAGATCTTGCAGCCGGCTTACCTAACACACCAGCCGCCCGCAAGCAACATAATGAGGTTCCTCATAGTCCAACCTCTTCTCTTCCATGAGCCGGCCTTATTAGGCAACCTCTTAACCCCTCTGATTCCAATTATCAGGAGTCACCACCATCATCTAGAGACTCGTATGCCACTCAGCTGCTACCCTTGATCATAAAGCCAAGGTAACCTTCTTTTAACTGAGCTATACTTTCACTACAAAAAAAAAGACACATCCGTGACATTTTGGCCCAAACGATTTTTTCTGTCATGCTTATGAAACTTCTATGACCATAATTATGACAAAAAACATGTATCCTCGTAGATGTGGTGGGCTCCTACTTCCATGAAAAAAAATCATGACAGAAAATGGGCTTTTCATCCTGGGCACATAAGAAGACCACGAGACAAGCAACTCCAAGACGAAGCTATGACTACAACCACCACTTCGGCATCATCGCCAAGTGTTATCAAGGCATCTTCACCTTTGGACATACGACATCTTCGCCTACTTCCCGTGAGTTTGCCTACATCGGCATCTTCAACATGAAGGCGATCACCTACAAGTGAGGACGACACTTCCATCTTTGGAAGCTACCCACAACACGACAGCGACAGGACGGTCAAGCATGGGCCATCCCCTTCGACCAAGGCGACGAGCATGAACCTCTTCTACACCATGAAGATAGCATCCATATTGGACTCCTACTCCGGGTCAAGCTATGCGAGCAAACATGTGACCTTCTCTTTGATCTCGGAGGAGAGTGATGTCTTGCCATATCCTACGGCATTCATCTTTGGAGGCGTTACAGATGAGGAAGTTGAGCATGGAGACAATTCCACCTACACCTCTTCGACATCCACATATGATGAGATGCCCCAATTTCCATATGAGGATAGAAACCACGACATGAGAGATATGAGTGACTCCACCATATGTGACATTGAGACCATTTCCTTTGAGAGGATGAGAGTGACCACCACTAGCCCCACACATGAGAGCATGCCACATCTCATACGCGAGGTTGCAAGCCATTTGAGTGACTCCACCATCCTTATGAGTGAGATCATCTGAGAGGGAGTGAGTGAGCCACAACACTTCGTGAGCGAGGTAGTTGATAGGGCATGTGAGGGCACTATGATTTCTAATGACTTAACCTCTACTTCGAGTGTGTTTTCTTCTTTGGTGTTAGATCTCCAACAAGACGAAGTGCCAATCCTCGATGAGTCCATCCCTCCAATGGGAAAACCGATGGCATGGTGGAAGAAGATGCACCACCCACATGGTTCCATCAAGATAAAGATGAGAATGATTGGATCTTGAACACCTACAACACACGAGCGACAGTCCAACGGTAACATAGGTGATGGTGCTTCCCTTGTCCCACTTGTGTACTATCTTACAAGTGATTGCTTGCATGATGTTGACACACCTATTCCCATGTTTCATGCTAGTGCGACTTCATCATGTCATGATCTACCAATTTATGATGAATATGATGATGAGCATGTTGAATTGCCTAGTTGTGATGCTATGCTCCATAGGATATCATGTGCAAATTCTTTTGGTCACATCGTGTTCGATAATCCTTTAAACTTGTCATATGCTATGAGTGAGATCTCCCATATTGCATCATTTCAATCTCAACATAGTAGCTATGCATGCCCCATTAAAGTAAATCCCATTTGCACTTGTGTCATAGGTGACAAGATGATGGTCATTGGCTTTTGTTTTTCATGCGATGATATTGCCATGCTTCTTTTACATGCTTTGCACAATTCATCTATTATGCCATGCCATGAACACATTGTTCCAAATATGCATTGTTTTGGATGCTATCAATATTGTCCATGTTATGTTTTCACTAATGCTAATGAGGAGACCCCCATAGTTTCCCCATACATACTAGGAGATCTTGATGCATTCCATACCTTGCATGATTACCATAATTGTGTGCACCATATGCATTCCATGAATAACAATGCTCTACATATTTCTCGTGATGCATTACATGATTTGAGTCTCCACTATGCCATGCATAACAACAAACCTCTCATGATGGATGACATGTTTCTATATCACGCATAATTTATTTGAGCATTGGCTATTTTGTGCTAACCAACACATGCATGCACGCATCATGATGGATGATGTGTACATATACCACGCACACACAAATTTTCTTTTGTCTTTCTTTTGTGTAGGTACTCACCAATACTTGTCAACCTCACAATCCCATGAGTTGACAAAATGAGCTCTTGAGAGCAACGATGGTTTAGGATCCCCTGGATTGTCCTTACCACCGTTCTCTTCGCACAACCACCACACTCATCTCTTTTACTTGGCTCTCACACGACTATGGGCTATTTACCACTTGTCATCTTATGCCCATTCTATTGTGCTCACTTTGCATGTTATACCTCTTGCTATGACTTTGCCATGCAATTGCTACCCTTTCTTGCCTTTACACACGATTCACCATTATGCTACTTCTATGTGTATTTGCATGTTTGGTGGAGATACTTGTAGCTATTGCCATGATTTCTTTGTGCCCCATGCTAGTGATGCTTGTTGTGTTGGGAGAGTCATGATGTCCCATTGCTATTTACATATGGCCTCTCGCCAATACATTTATCCTATTTTCCTCATATCTTACTTTCATGCTTGTGCTATGCCATGTGCATTATTCAAGCCTAATATCTGCCCCCATGACATGCTTGCCATGATTACCTCTAGTACGTTGCAACTTCACACTACTAGCTTGTTTGACTTGATCACTATGATTGCTTGCTATGTTGCATCACCCTTGTTCCACTCTTACTTGCTTTCTTGGGTTGTTAACATATATGTTCAGGCCTCTCACGTGATATACCTTGATCATTGTCGCTTGCCTCCAATAGTTGCATCTCTCATCACTTCTACTGAGTGCAACCATGCTATGCTTATTGATATTGGAGACTTGTACACCTTACTTGTGATGCATACTTGTTTGTTTGAGCTTCACGCCTTTGGTTGTTATCGCATCATATGCTTCCATACCATGCCACATTACCTTGTCCTTTCTTATGATGAAGATGATGCATACACTTGTTTGGTATCTTACCACACGAATGATATGTTTTGCACTTCCGCTAACCTCATTTGTTTTTACGAGTGTTTGTCATGTTCTTTCATTTTGTAGAATTCACAAGGCGGCGTCGTCATGAGACATATTGCTTATGTGAAGGCATATACGATGTGCAACATCAACATTTGCGAGAAATTCCTAAAGGTGAACTCCTTCCTTTTGAGCCATCCTCAATTATGCATATTGGATGGGTCGTTCGTTCATTAATGTCTCCTTATTCTTGTCTACATGATACATCTATTGGAGGAAGGACCGGCATTGGAAATGGACCCTATGGACCTTCACACTGAGGAGTGCTCAGACTTATTGGATGCACCTTCGGAACTCCACTCGTGCCACGGCATCGAGCATTGGTACACCAACACCTCCATATTTTTTGATTGTGTGTCCACATGCCATGCTCAATGGACATATCATACCCATAACAAATTTGCATCTTATGCATGGATTGACTCATATTATGATTGCCTTGTTGCATCTTGTATTCCCATGTTATCCATGATATATGAGCTTGTGCATTTCCTTAGCAAATTTGTTGTGATCTACCTTGATGGCATATTCATACATAATGATCACATTGCCAAACATCAATTGCATGATCACATAGTCATATTGAGGATCCATTGCCATGTTCATGCTCTTGATAAACCATCACAATATGACATCATTTTGCACAATGGTAGAATTTGTAGCTTTGTGTACCATGCCGGATTACCCTAGCTTTGTGCGCACAACAAATGAATTTTCTCCCATGAATGCTTTATTTGTCATTATACATCTTTTATATAAGCATCTTGTGTCTTGCCACGCACAACCTTGTCATACAGACTCATTCTTACATGATGGAAACTTTGTGTGTGCTAACCATTGTATTTTCGAGTGTCCTTTGTGTATTCTCCTCTTGCATGTATACCACTATGGCGACACCTTGGACTACTTATATTGTGCCATGTTTTCAACTCCGTCCAACTACAAGTCCTTCCACGACAATTGTTTCCATGGTGAAGAGGTTTTTGATCCGAGGTCGGATCTTTACCAAGGGGTGGGACAGGATGCGGAGCATCCCACGATCGTCCCCATGTTCACTTCGACCACTCCCCATGACCCAAGGAGACATAAGGTGAGACCAAAAGTATGCACCATTGGACACAAGGTTTACTCGCTCCTCTCCAAACCTTCACTTTTCACATGTGAGACATGGCTACTACCTCAAACATATGTGCTATGCATGACCAGGAACCAAGAGGGAGGCCATGGAACAGCTAGGAGCATTGGACAAGACTGTGAGAACACCAAGCGCGAGGAACAAGAGGAAGAGCTGCCAGGAAGCTACAACTCTTGGATGTCTGACAACCACCGGACGACCGGTCTAGACCAAACGTCTGACGCGTTGAGACTCCACCAGCCAAATCGACTACAGCCGGGGCACTCTACAGCGACCAGACGGCCGTCCAGGACCGGACGTCCGACACCCTCCAGCGACCGGACGATCGAGCACCACTGGACATCTGACAATCCCATCACAGAAGGAAAACATTGGAAGTCCGTAGACTTCCGGACGACTTGACCCCCATGAGCGATCGGATGACCGACGCTTGTTGGGCGTCCGACACCTGCTGTGTGCGCACAGTTATTCGGTCCGAGGCCCATGTATCCCTCTCCCACTTACCCCTTCGTGGAACTAGACTATCTATACTCCTCCACCTCCTCCTAGTTAGCGTTAGCATTCTGTTAGCTCATTTGAGACCTAGAGCTTTGCTCACCCATGTGGTTCTACTCCACCTAGAGACCACGGCCTCTACGGAGAAGATCCATGCTGGATTCAAGACCCCTCACGGGACGACCCCTTGTGGGCTCAAGACCTCCTCACGGAGATGAACTAGATACCGTGTATCTTTCCTTTATTGAGTTTGGATCATTGTGTCACTCGTTTTGTTCATCGATCTAGACCATGTGTGATCGTTCTCGTCGTTCTTGAGTGTTTTTCCTTGTGATTTCTCGCTATTCTTCCCCGTGTTCATTGTGTTCTTCGTGGGATCCCCTTCATTTCATGAAAGATCGGCCTTAGGGTCTCCACCCTACATCAATAGAGGAACGGCCTGGCCAGCGGGGCGGTGAGGCGTGCGCGACAGCACAGCCGACCACGGAAGGTAGGAGCAGGGGGCCTCGCCGATGCTGGTTTGGGCGGTTGGTGCGAGAAGATCAGATATTGAAGAAGCAGCACGGCCGTTCGTTTAACATCTAATGGTCACTGCTGCTAGAATAGTTTGTTCACTATGTTGACAAAGCCCTGTGTGTGGGTCAACTTAGTAGGCCCATGGGTCAGCCACCGAATCCGGTGAGTCCCACACTCCGAGTTGTCATAGGGAGGAATAGTTTTTTCATGTAATAAGGAGGCAATTCCTTCCTTGTGAAGATTTAGCTGGTGGGCCGCAGATGTGAGGGGGATGAATCATTGTTTGTGTGTAATAAGGATGTAGTTGCTTGAGTGCGGCCATGGACCATGGGGTCCCTACTATCAGTCTCTCCACGTACATCCCTATTCCGATGGCTGTTTTATGACCATGTGGAGCACGCCACACATAGAGAACCAACGCAGTGGACCACAGCGAGGCCTGGAAATGGGACGACTCAGAGCTGGCGAAGACATAACAGTGGATGCCCATGTTGTGGGGAGTATGTCAGTAGACTGGTTTGGCTGCGGTGCGAGGCTGCCATCGCTGAAGAATAACATGAGGTGCGGGTGGATAGAGGGATGGTCAAGCCAGCGAAGGGAGCAGCGTGGGCCGGTGAAACCTGCGCGGCATCATAGATGGCCACAGGAGGAGGGAGCAGGCAGTCCCACCGACACTAGTTTAGGCGGCTGGAGTAGAAAGACCAGAGATTGAAGAAGCACGACGGCTGTTGGATGGACATCCAACAATCACTGCTGCTAGATCGTGTGTTGGCTATAACTTGACAAAGCCTTGCGTAAACAAGTCAACCTGAAAATCTATGGCGTGTATAACCCATTTGCTATTATTTTTATAATTTACAACCCATTTGCCAATTCATATGTAGTTTATTGCGGCGAATTTCCCATTTTTAGAATTGCTGCCCATTTTCTGGTCGGGACCAGGGTTAAATATTTGAACTAAAAATTTGCGAAATTTAAAAAAACTCGCATATTTTTGCTGGGGTACGAAATATAAATCATTCCAAAATTAGGACCATAATAAAAGTCATTTAAATATATATTAATATTATGTTAAAATCCAATGAGATACAAAATCTCAGTGATGAACAAAAACAAAAAAACAACTAATTGCCCATTTTCTATAGCCAGGGAAGATGCAACAATGTGGACGTAGGTGGAGGGGAGTACAAGGGTTTGCTGGTTCTGGTGCGGGGTGGGCTGCCGTTGCCTCAACCAGCAGTGGAAGGAGGGAACAGGCACTCCCGCATGTGGAGGTTTCGTTTTGGCGGCTGGATCAGTCAGACCCAAAAACTCATTCTGCTTGATTATAAGAATTAATTTTACGTGGCTACAACTTATTGTAAAATGAAGTGGAGCACCTTTTTTTCATGAGGTGTGAAGCCCAGCCCTAGGATAAAGTGGTGTAGCCAATGTGTTGGGCTGGATTGGGCATTCTTATCGAAAAATAATAATGGGTCAGAACTATTCATCATAGGAAAAAACTCGATTTCTTAAAAAACTTATGGTACTTGGGATACGAACAATCCCTAAAACAAACAAATGCTACTAAAAAATGTGATCTTTACTACAATTTGCCACTAAAAATTGTTAGATATTGACCACGCTGACTACGATTTGCATGGGCTTCAACCTGGTAGGGACCCGATAACTGTCAGCTAGTTGTGGGAAAAAAATGGTAGGAGATAAAAGACTGGTCGCTATCTTTGCCTAAGAATAATATCAACTGAATGTAACGACATTCTCATAGGAAATAATATCCTCCTGATAAAATTTTACTTTTTAAATCATAAATTTAAAGAATCTTTTTAGGGGTAAGCGACATGTGCGTAAGCATATGCCTTTATTTATATATGTATTTATTTATACTTAGTGGACCATGAGCATGTATTTGGGCCAGATTCATGTGAGAGGCTAAGAGCCTCCCTTCCAGTAAATTATGGGCTCCTACATTGGGCCTCAATCACTCGGCTGGATGTGATCAACAAGTGGAAAATTTATTCTGCACCAAAAAATATTATGCGCTATGTATGGGAAGTAAAGGATCGGACCATGCAAATACTTCCCAAACATTGTGTTTATCGTTCTAACAACACATTTATTCAACCAACAGACGAAAATATATTACTGATTGTACATTGAAAACAACAGTAGCAGCAACTAGGGTTGGGGGTGCAACAAAAGTAGTAAGCGGGCCAACTTAAAAAAAAGCAGTTAGCAGGCTAGAATAGTAAAGACGCAACTGTCTCTTTCGAACGAGACATGAGCCAGCATTACAAAAGGACTACCAAAATAGAAAAATGTATGCATCAAACTAAATAAAGATCTTACTACACCAGGTGTACGCATCTAACTTACTGGCTCAGTTAGATGTTCCTATTTATTAAGCTGTGGAGATTGGCTGATGGCTTGAACCAGATGGGTGCCCGACGGGGGAAACTCCAGCCAGCAGGTCGAAGTCTGATACTTGTGACCCTCTCCCCTACTTTGGGTTGCAGAGCATGGCGGCACATATCATGGTATAGTGCATGGAGAGACGCATGGTACAATGTGTACACATCATTTTGCTTGATGAACGAAACCACGCTGCCATCATGTCACACCTTGATTTTCATGCCACAACACTTAAGCTAATAAATCATGATAAAAATGTGGTTTGACAAAAACTTTTGAGTGTTTTGGTCTTTGCTTGATTTGATTTTTGTGTGTTGGTTGCAAGTGCTCTAAAAATCAAATAAATCCCCCAACTCTTATACTCCTTCTCCTTGATCCAAAACTTTGTCCAATGATCATGCCATGTGTATAGGACATAATAGTATTTTCTTACAAAAATATTTTGGCCAAAAAGTGTTTTTCTAAATTAGGATTTTCAAAACCCCTGAACTGAGACTTGAACTACAAGTATTTAATTAAGGGTGCGAAAAATCTTTCAGAAATTATATTTGACTCCTAATAGATATAGGACTCCCAAAAACCACAAAAATATAATTAAAAAATTTATTTTCCTATTTTATGGCTTTTTCTTTAGGCCAGAAAAGGTCTTTAATAGGTTAAAATTATTTTAATGTTTCAACAATATTTGATAAAATTTAGGGAGACTTAGTGGACATATATTCTCCATATATATGAGTTTAAACACATGGTCATGTTCAAAATATTGGTCAAATCCCTCAAAACCCTTTCTGGATATTTCAATCTTTTGAAATATTTACAAAGAAAATATTCCTCATTAATTCCAATAAAATTCTAGCATGTCACATATGACATATTTGATGATCTTGCCAAGCCTCACCTCTTGAAGATCAAGATAACATCATCAAAACCCCTCAGAACTATTTCTGTCAATTTTGAAGTTTGAGCAACTTTACATTGCAAAACATGTCCAAATTCTCTAAAACTTGGTGCACATGCTTAAATGGTATAATTATGCATCTAGACCAAATTTCACAAGTTGGAGAGAAGAATAAATTGATCAAAGTGCCTCAAAACCCTCTCTGACCAGATCCAAGTTTGAACAACTCTACATTGCCAACTTTTTCATTGTGACCTTAAATTTTGTGGATATGCTCACATATCCAAATGATGACACTACACCAAGTGGTGGATCAATGAGAAAAGATTTGCATGTCTAAATCTTGGCAAACTCATTTCTGTTGATTTCTAGGGTTTGCCAAGTTACGTTGGCAACATCTACAAATGAGATCAGAATTGGTGGACAACCTCAATTCTATATGCCCTTTCATCATGTTAATTCCCATGTCAATTGGACTTCATTTACTTGCCCAAACTTACATCAAACACCTTCTGCTATTTTACCAAAACCCCAGTTTTGACCCCTTCCACTAATCTCCAAGGGCTCAAATTTTTACCACAACCCCTCCTAGTCCTCTTCTACCTCCAGTAACCTTCCCTTGGCCATTTCTTAGTTATTGAGGGGTAAAAAAACCCCATTTACCCCCCTGGACAGCCACTGTTCACCTCTCTGTCCACTCCACCTCTCTTCTAGTGGTTCACCAGGGCATCCAAGGCCATCTCTGCTTTGTTTACTCACCCCCAAACCCACTAGACAGCAATGGGCAAGGTGGACGTGTCCAGAGAGCGTGAGGACACGGCCATGTCGGCCATATAGGCGCTCTGGAGCGCGCTACAATGTCCTCTCGCACTGTAGCCGCGTCCCTCTCAAGGCACCCGACCACTTAGGGCCTCCCCCTCGTGTCCCTCGAGGCTGCCTCAACATCCGGGACATGGCAGCTGGTCCGCCCCTCCTCCTTCTGTCTCCTTTGGGCTCGTTGTCGCGTGCCCGAGCACTGCCCGGCTCGGCCACTCGGCTGGCCCGCCTCTGGTCTCGCCTCGCCCCCCTCTCACCTACCTCGCTCCTAGACGGACTCCACGAGTGCCACTGACCCAGCCTGGCCCCTCCCAACGGTCCCTAGGACCAATCCCGTGGAAACCCGTGAGCACAACTCACGGTGCTCCATGGCCTTGCCGTATAAGGCTTTCCCAAGCCCTTCTTTGGGTGCCACTCGCTCTATATCTCTCCCGTATGCCTCCAGGGCCAACCCTCTCCCTCCCTCCTGCCCTCCAGCCAACTCCTAGGCCGGAGCTGAGCCGCCGGCCATTGCTTGAATTCGCAGGCCTCAGCCCCCCTCTTTTCCCCAGGATAGCCCCGCACTCCCTTGTCACCACCACAAGCCCTTACCAAGCCGCCATACATCCCCAGGGGCATCGTGCGCTCGAAGCCAAAGATGGCCGACGACCACTTCCGTAGTCCTCAAGGCCGTCGCCGCCACGGCCCTCCTTGGCGAGCGATCTGTACACCGATGGATGCGGCTCATCCTCTTGAGCACGCTGGTGGGCGAAGCGTCGCCGGAGACACTCTGTAGCCTCGGCTATCACCGTAGGGAGCCGCTCCTCCCCGTGGCCGGAGCACGCTCGGGATGTTGAAGACGACCTGCAGTTGGGGCCCGCACGTCAGCGACCAAACAGGTGGGCCCGTACGTTTAAGTCGAAACGGACTTGTCCGGCTTTTTTCCCCCTACGCGCGCATTGCTGGGCGGGCGCTTTTGACGTCACCGCAGTCACACGCACGGCCACGTAGCTGGGCCGGCTCACTACTAAACTGCGCCCAGTGCGTGTAATGAGGGTAAAACCCTTTTTCTTTTCTTTTTCTTTTTCTAGTGGACTTCTAAATCCATAAAATAAAATAAAATGGATTCCAAATTTGATGATTCAAATTTCTAGTGACTCCATAAATCATGCTCTATCACATGGTGTTATTGGCACATTTTCCAAAAATATTTCTTTCACAAATATTTATGAAATCCCATTTTCCCTTTCCTGTGATAAACCTTAGAAAATCACAGAGAGCTCATACTTGATCCAAATCCATTGATTCAAATTCCTCGGCACTTCTAAGATTCCAACCTAGTTTATGAACATTTTTCCTTATGCTTTCACTAAATCATAAATTATTGAACCATTTTATCATGTGGGGTCAACTTTGCAAATCCCTAGGAAATTCATTTGAACTCCAAATCCACTGAAACCAACTCCTAGATGCTTGTAAATTCATTCCTTGTTAAATGGGTTCTTTTGCTCATTTTTCAAATTGATTCTTCTATACACTTCTTGCAAATCCACTACTCTCTTGATTCCATCATATTAAGATGTTCAAAATAATTCATTGATCCACTTTCAATGGAACCACTTTGGTCATTCCTCATATGACCAGAGGTATCCTAGAAAAGTCCAACTTCTACTTTTATAGCATTTTTATTTTTGCCTTGTTGTCTTGCTTATTAGGTTTGTTTCAACGTTAGATGACAAAGTAGACGGAGTATTTGGAGAAGGACCAGAAGATATGAAGACTCTAATGAACCAGGCAAGCAACACTTTGACCATGTTCAAGAAACCCTTTTTATCCATATCATATTACACCTTGTTATCAATGCATCAGGATCGTGTTGACGTGGTGACCACTTTGGTAGGTTTCCTTTGTTACTTTCCTATTGAAACTTGCATCAAGCATGACCCTGCAGTCCTATGAGGGTTATGCGGTGGAGAGTAGATAGGATGCTAAAGTAGTGGCTACGCAAATGGGTCGGGTACATGCATGGTGATGAAAACAAACTATTTTCAAAAGACTTTTCAAAAACCCCGTCGGGTGCCACTTATGCCCGAGGGAGATGTTGAGTTGGGTAACCACTTGATGACAAAGTGGTGTACCAATGCAAGTGAATGTGTTGTGATGTCGCTTAACGCTACGTCGGTTTATCCCCAAAGACGAAGGGATGATGCAGCACAGCGGCGGTAGGTATTTCCCTCAGATGTGAAACCAAGGTTACCGAACCAGTAGGAGAACTAAGCAACACAACATAAACAACACCTGCACATAAATAACAACTTCTCGCAACCCGGCGTGTTAAAGGGATTGTCAATCCCTTTCGGGGTACGACGCCTCAAGATAGGCAAAATGGACATGAGGATTTTGTAGTAGATTGATAGATCGAATGCCAAATAAAATAAATAAGAATAAATTGCAACAAGGTATTTTTGTATTTTTGGTTTAGTAGATCTGAAATTAAATGCAAGGAAAAAGTAGATCGCAAAGGCAATTATATGAAAAAGAAGACACGTGGGGCGTAGGTTTCACTAGTGGCTTCCCTCGAGAAAGATAGCAAACGGTGGGTAAACAAATTACTGTTGGGCAATTGATAGAACCTCAACTAATTATGATAATATCCAGGCAATGATCATTACATAGGCATCACTTCCAAGATTAGTAGACCGACTCCTACCCGCATCTACTACTATTACTCCACACATCGACCGCTATCCAGCATGCTTCTAGTGTATTAAGTTCATGGAAAAACAGAGTAATGCATTAAGAACGATGACATGATGTAGAAAAGATCCGTTTATCTATGGCGTTAGATATGGATCTCGTCATTTTATCCTTAGTAGTAACTATACATACGTGTCGGTTCCGTTCCTGTCACTAGGATCAAGCACCGTAAGATCGAACCCACTACCGAGCACCTCTTCCCATTGCAAGATAAATAGATCAAGTTGGACTAACAAAACCCAAATGTCGGAGAAGAAATACGAGGCTATAGGAGATCGTGCATATAAGAGATCAAAGAAACTCAAAGAACTTTCATGGATATAAAAAGATAGATCTGATCATAAACTCAAAGTTCATCGGATCCCAACAAACACACCGCAAAAAGAGTTACATCATATGGATCTCCAAGAGACCATTGTATTGATAAGCAAGAGAGAGAGAGGAAGCCATCTAGCTACTAACTATAGACCCGTAGGTCTACAAAGAACTACTCACGCATCATCAGAGAGGCACCAATGGAGGTGTTGAACCCCTTCCAAGATGGTGTCTAGATTGGATCTGGTGGTTCTGGACTCTGTGGCGGCTGCATGAATATTTCGTCGACTCCCCTAGGGTTTCTGGAATCTTGGGGTATTTATAGAGCAAAGAGGTGGTGCGGGAGGCCACCGAGGTGGGCACAACCCACCTCGGTGCGCTAGTAGGGCCTGGCGCGCCCTGGTGAGTTGTGCCCCCCTCGGGGAACCCCCAGGTGCTGCCATGGCCCATCAGGTGTCTTCTGGCCCATAAAAATTCTCTAAAAAGTTTCGTGGTGTTTGGGCTCCGTTTGATATTGATTTCCTGCGATGTAAATAACATGCAGAAAACAGCAACTGGCACTTGGCACTATGTCAATAGGTTAGTACCAAAAATGATATAAAATGACTATAAAATGATTGTAAAACATCCAAGAATGATAATATAGCGACATGGAACAATAAAAAATTATAGATAAGTTGGAGACGTATCAGCAACCCCAAGCTTAACTCCTGCTCGTCCTCAAGTAGGTAAGTGATTAAAACAGATTTTTTGATGTGGAATGTTGCCTATCATGTCATATCATATTCTTTTCTTTATATCATGGACATTTGGACTTTTATATGGTTCAAAGCAATAGTCTAGTTTCAACATAATAATTTAGATACTCAAGCATATCAATAAGAAACCATATCTTTCAAAATATCAATGCTAAAACAAGCTATCCCTACAAAATCATATAGTCTTGGCATGCTCTGTCTTCCCCGCTCAATGTATAAATCATGTACTATCCCGGTGTCAGCCAAGCAATTGGTTCATACTTTTTAACGCGCTTCAACATTTTCAACTCTCACGTAATACATGAGCGTAAGCCATGGATATAGCAATATAGGTGGAATAGAATGCAATGGTAGTAGACAAAGAGAAGGGAAGAAAGTCTCACATCAACTAGAAAAACGGATGGACTATGGAGATGTCCATCAATCGATAGCAATGTGAGGAGTAGGGATTTCCATGCAATGGATGAACTACGAGTTATAAGTGTATGCAAGCTCAGTATGAAACTAAGTGGGTATGCATGAAACCCTTCTACGGAAAAATTCCCACTAGTATATGAAAGTGACAACATAGGAGACTCTCTATATAAAAACATGGTGCTACTTTGAAGCACACGTGTGGAACTAGCATGCCTCTTCTCTCTTTTTTTTCTTCTTTTTTTCTTTTTTTCTTCCCATTTTTTCTCTTTTTTGTTTCTTTTTCTTTCTTTCTCCTTTTTTTCTTTTTCTTTCTCTCATTGTCGGGAGTCTCATCCCGACTTGTGGGGGAATCATAGTTTCCATCATTCTTTCCTCACCGGGACATGCTCTAATAATGGATAATGATGATCATCACACTTCTATTTACTTATAACTCAAAAAGAGATAAAACTTAGAAATCGATACCTATGACATAGCATGACTCTATATGATGAAAAATGAATGCTCAAGTGAACTATATGATGGAAGTGCATGGCAATATATCAAGGAATGTCTATGGAAATGCCATAATAGGTAGGCATGGTGGCTATTTTGAGGAAGGTTTTAATAAAGTTTATGCACCGGCGAAAGTTGCGCGGCACGAGAGAGGCTAGCAATTATGAAAGGGTGAGATTGCATATAATCCATCGACTCACATTAGTCATAAAGAACTCCCATACTTATTGCAAAAGTTTATTAGCCCTTGAAGCAAAGTAATACTACGCATGCTCCTAGGAGGGAGGGGGTTGGTAGGAGTTAACCATCGCGCCCCCCGACCTTCACACAAAGATAGGACAATCAAGGATAAATTGTGCTCCGACTTTCAGCCATAACGAGAGACCATATGTGCATGTTTCGGGAATCACAAACCTTAACATGAATATTCTTATTAAAGCATAATTACTCATTAACATGACTCACATATCATATCATCATGTCTCAAAACTATTATAAGGAATCAAGTTCATTCTGTCCAATGATCTTCATGAAAGTTTTTATTATATCCTTCTTGGATATCTATCACATTCGGACTAATTTTCATGTGTTGCTTTTGATAAGCTCAAACAAATATAAGTGAAGATCATGAGCATAATTTTTCTTCATTCTCTCAAAATAATTTAAGTGAAGCAAGAGAGAATTTCTTTAAATTTGTACTAACTCTCAAATAAATCCAAGTTAAGCAAGAGAGTATTTCTTCAAAAATACTAAGCACATCGTGCTCAAAAAGATATAAGTGAAGCACTAGAGCAAGTCCATTGCTCATAAAAATTGAAGTGGAGCATAGAGAGCAATTTCAACAAGTCATGGCATAATTTTGGCTCTCTCAAATGAGTGTGTACAGGAAGGATTGATGACTTAAAAATCAAAACAAAAAAAGCAAAGACTCATATCATACAAGACGCTCCAAGCAAAACACATATCATGTGACAAATGAAAATATAGCCTCGAGTGAAATACCGTTAGTTGTTGGAAGAAAGCGGGGATGCCACTTGGGGGCATCCCCAATCTTAGTTGGTTGCTCATTTTTGGATAATAGCTTGGGATGCCTGGGCATCCCCAAGCTTAGGCTCTTCTATCCTTCCTTCATCCATCGTAAGATAACCCAAAACTTGAAAACTTCAATCTCACAAAACTTCAACAAAACCTTCGTGAGATCCACTAGTATAAGAAAGCAAACCACTACTATAAGTGTTGTATCAAACCAATTCATATTTTGTTTTTGTATTATATCTATTGTATTCCAACTTTTCTATGGCAGAAACTCATCAAAGAAAACTACAAAGCCATCAAAATAAGCACACAACAAAAAGAAAATAGAATCTGTCAAAAAAAGAACAATGTGTAGTAATATGGAGGTTTTGAATACTTCTGGAACTCTAAAAATCTTGAAAAAAATAGGTCCACGTGGGAAATTTGTATATTAATCTTCTGCGAAAGGAATCAACTAAAAACACTTTTCTGTTAAAAATGAGAATTTTCTCGTGAGCGCCAAAGGTTTTTCCTTTTCAGCAAGATCAAACAACTATCACCCGAGAAGATCCTATTGGTTCTACTTGCCACAAATGCTTATTAAAACACAAACACAATAATACGAGTAGCATAATTTTATTCATTGGGTTGCCTCCCAACAAGCGCTATCGTTTTACGCCCTTAGCTAGGCGTAAGGCAAGGATCTAAGTTTTGTCATCTTTGTCCAACTCCTCAATAAAACACTTAAAATCCTTCAAAGATTTAGCATAAAGACCTTCAATAGCAATACTCCTCCGAGTAAATTTAAATATTTCATTCTTACAAAAAGGACCTCTTATCATTTCAACAAAATACGGATGGATGCTAATCATCTTAAGGTCTCCCTAATCATTATCACTAGAACTTTCACCCTTGTTCCTAGATCTCCTACTCTTTACGGGAGTTTCCTCCATAATTTTAGTGGTAGTAAAAGCCCTGCTTAGATTACTATAGATTTCTTCCAATTTATCGATCTAAGACAAACTTTCTTCTATTCTTTCATGGATTAAGGTACCCCTCTCTTTTAACAACTTAAAAATATCACCTGCTTTTGACCCAAGATTAGTAGCAAAATTATGCATCCTTTTATGTATAATTTCCATATGATCTTCGGTAAGCATTTTCTTTTCAATAGCATCTAGTCTTTCCATAACATGCTCAGGAGTCAAAATTGTTTCATTAACCATAAGAGGCGGTGAGCCCACTAAATTTCCCATAGCATTAAGAGCATAAAAAGGAGGACTCATTAGAAAATTTCCACCGGTAATCGTACCAAGGACGAACCTATACCAAGTGGTGATGCCAACATAAAAACAACATAGAACCACGACGGTAGATTGCTTATGGATAGATCTATTATGAGCATTGCAAATTCTATACCAAGCATCTTTTAAATTTTCTCCTCCCCTTTGTTTAAAGTTGAGGACCTCGTTCTCTGCGGTGCAAGCAATAGAGGAAGAACTATCCATAACGGCAAACAAGAACGCACACAAAAACAAATCTGGCAAGAAAACGGCAAACGGAAAAAGAAAGGCAAATAAAATGGCAATTTTTTGTGAAGTGGGGGAGATGAAAACGAGAGGAAAATGGCAAATAATGTAAATTGCGAGGAGATGAGATTTGTGATTAGGAACCTGGTATATGCTGAAGGTGCTCCCCGACAACGGCGCCAGAAATCCATTTTGATGTCACTTAAAGCTACGTCGGGTTTTCCCCAAAGAGGAAGGGATGATGCAGCACATTGGTGGTAGGTATTTCCCTCAGATGTAAAACCAAGGCTGTCGAACCAGTAGGAGAACCAAGCAACACAACTTAAATAGCACATGCACACAAACAACTTCTCGCAACCCGACGTGTTAAAGGGGTTGTCAATCCCTTTCGGGGAACGGCGCCTCAAGATAGGAAAAACGGACGTGAGGAATTTGTAGTAGATTGATAGATCGAACGCCAAATAAAATAAATAAAAATAAATTGCAGCAAGGTATTTTTGTATTTTTGGTTTAGTAGATCTGAAAATAAATGCAAGGAAAAAGTAGCTCGCAAAGGCAAATAAATGAAAAAGAAGACCCGGGGGCCCTAGGTTTCACTAGTGGCTTCTCTCAAGAAAGATAGCAAATGATGGGTAAACAAATTACTGTTGGGCAATTGATAGAACCTCAAATAATTATGACGATATCCAGGCAATGATCATTACATAGGCATCATGCCCAAGATTAGTAGACCGACTCATGCCCGCATCTACTACTATTACTCCACACATCGACCGCTATCCAGCATGCATCTAGTGTATTAAGTTCATGGAAAAACGGAGTAATGCATTAAGAACGATGACATGATGTAGACAAGATCCATTTATCTATGGCGTTAGATGTGGATCTTGTCATTTTATCCTTAGTAGCAACGATACATACGTGTCGGTTCCCTTTCCATCACTGGGATCAAGCATCGTAAGATCGAACCCACTACCGGGTACCTCTTCCCATTGCAAGATAAATAGATCAAGTTGGCCAAACAAAACCCAAATATCGGAGAAGAAATACGAGGCTATAAGAGATCGTGCATATAAGAGATCAAATAAACTCAAGTAACTTTCATGGATATACAAAGATAGATCTGATCATAAACTCAAAGTTCATCTGATCCCAACAAACAAACCGCAAAAAGAGTTAGATCATATGGATCTCCAAGAGACCATTGTATTGAGAATCAAAAGAGAGAGAGAGAGGAAACCATCTAGCTACTAACTACGGACCCGTAGGTCTACAAAGAACTACTCACGCATCATCAGAGAGGCACCAATGGAGGTGGTGAACCCCTTCCGAGATGGTGTGTAGATTGGATCTGGTGGTTCTGGGCTCTGCGACGGCTGGATGAATATTTCGTCGACTCTCCTAGGTTTTCTGGAATATTGGGGTATTTATAGAGCAAAGAGGCGATGCAGGAGGCCACCAAGGTGGGAACAGCCCACATGGGCGCACCAGGGGGGGTCTGGCATGCCCTAGTGGGGCACCCCCCAAGTGCTTCCTTGGTGCCAGCAGGTGTCTTCTGGCCCATAAAAATTCTCCAAAAAGTTTTGCGGTGTTTGGGCTCCATTTGATATTGATTTCCTGTGATGTAAAAAAACATGCAGAAAAGAACAACTGGCACTTGGCACTATGTCAATTGGTTAGTACCAAAAAATGATATAAAATGACTATAAAATGATTGTAAAACATCCGAGAATGATAATATAATAGCATGGAACAATAAAAAATTATAGATACATTGGAGACATATCATGTTGTTTTTAAAAAAGGATTGGTTTAAGTTGCGACGGTTACTCCAACCTTACATGTACAACCACTCTACCCCTTATGGGATGGGGCGTTATCAGTTACCTAGGCCGATACTAGCATGGTGCCCACATTACTAGTGATGGGAGTGACATGAGGTCACTCCCGGGACGGGTTCGTTCTTGGATAGGTGTCGCGGGATATCCACGGCCACCTATGGGACCAGGAGGCCCCTTGCTGGTTCAGCGGGGGGACGTCGCATTGCACAAAGAGCAGACCAGCGCACGGCAGCACGACAGAGAGAACACAAGCAATTTACCCAGGTTCGGGCCACCGCGAGGCTTACAACCCTACTCCTGCTTTGGTGGATTAATGGTGGAATGAGGGTGGTGAAGCATATCACACTTGCGTGGCAGGGGTTGCCTTAGGGCAGCGGCGACTACGCGCATATGGGGGGTGGATTCGTCCACTTTCCAACCCTTTCTACGATTGCCATGGGCCACTTTTATAGATCAAGGGGTTACCACAATGGCAAAGTAGTAATTATGCACTGGTATGATAGCAAACGGTGCTATCATACCTAACTTTGCGGGCTGACAGGGTGCTTTAAATGCACCTCTTAGTGTCACATCACTGGTTGCCCAACAAGGCTTGTCGGGCTATCTTGAGAG
>LR738713.1:209667881-209682471 GCA_902687465.1 Secale cereale | reverse complement strand
CAGCACGACAGAGAGAACACAAGCAATTTACCCAGGTTCGGGCCACCGCGAGGCTTACAACCCTACTCCTGCTTTGGTGGATTAATGGTGGAATGAGGGTGGTGAAGCATATCACACTTGCGTGGCAGGGGTTGCCTTAGGGCAGCGGCGACTACGCGCATATGGGGGGTGGATTCGTCCACTTTCCAACCATTTCTACGATTGCCATGGGCCACTTTTATAGATCAAGGGGTTACCACAATGGCAAAGTAGTAATTATGCACTGGTATGATAGCAAACGGTGCTATCATACCTAACTTTGCGGGCTGACAGGGTGCTTTAAATGCACCTCTTAGTGTCACATCACTGGTTGCCCAACAAGGCTTGTCGGGCTATCTTGAGAGCTCCGCGCCTGTTCTCTTGACATGTCGCAGGACGGGTGTCATATGTGGGTTTCTCCTGTAGGAAATGGCTTCCATGTGGCGCATAGCTGCCACTTAATCATCTTGCGGCTTGCCACCACATTGATCGATGATGTGGGTCGTGCTTGAGTTATTGGTGAGGTGGTTTTGCCTCCGCGAGCCCCGGCAGGCCCTGCCGGGGTGTTTCTATTATGTGTTTCTAGGGGTAGCCTCGCCTCTGGCGAGGCTCGCCTGCCCGGCAAGGGAGTCTTTTCTTTTGGCGATATCCCACTTCTCTTGCTTGACCTTGGTCTCTCTGGGCTGCATGTTGGTTCTTCGAATCTCTTGGTTTCTTGTACTCTAACTTGGGCTGGTGCTTCGATCTAGTCCTTTGCCTATGCATAGTCTGGGCAATAGACCAAGGGTTTGTTGCATCGACAGAAGCCCCCGGGCCTGTCCCGATCGCGCCGCTGAGCGTCGTCGGGGTAGGGCCTAATAAGTGCATAGGCAGGGTTGCTGAAGAGGTCAGCCCCTTGGGGTTTTCATTTCTGCTTCATTAGCCTTGATTCCGGACCAGTTTCCGGTTTCCCCGCATGTGGTGTAAAGCCAATAGTGGTGGGGCCAGTCCATCGATGGCCCGTGAATGACTTTAACGCACGAGGTAGAAACTGCCAATTCACTCTTCCCACAGCGCGCTCTTATCCTCAGCCATGTATGTTGCATGCATCATGCGAGGTAGGTAACGGAGGCGCATGGCGTGGGAGAGCATCATGGTGAGGGCCCGGTCGTCTTGAATTGGCAGAGGAGGACGATGGCCGCTCATTGATGGAGGAGCCCTCCTCCCTGTCCTGCCTATAAAAGGGAAGGGTGGAGGAGGGCAGAGCCATCCATCTTTGCATTCCTCCTCTTCTCATCTTTCACTTCTGCTGGTTATGTCGAAGAGAGGGGCCGGGGGCCAGCCCCCGGGCTCGTGATTGGGGCTATTGTTGCCTCATGTTGGTGCTGACGCTCGGGGAGTGAGCTTGGTCCTTGGTGTGGCGAACTTCTTGGTTTCTTCGGAGCTCGGCCGGGAGGCGGGGCTGGAGATCGTTGGTAAACCTAGCACTGCCCCTCCCGGAAGTCTTGGGGCTGACTTTGATGAGAGGCGCACCTTCCTGCCCGCCAAGGTGGGGAGCAGCGCGCCTCCAGCCCCTTGGCTGCTCTGGCTGCTTGCCGTTTCTTCGTTGGAGGCGCCGGGCTGGGGTCTTGGAGCTTCCCGGGAGCAGCGATGGTGAGGAGAAAATGAGGGAAGACAGAGAAGGCGGGTGACAGGGGGTCAGGTCTGAGTACGATGGCGTGGATGCCTTCGCCTCCGACCGGGGACCTAACGCCACGTCGTTCCGCTCTTCCCCTCCCTCCTCGGCACCGTCATCACCAGCCTCTTCGGGTGATAGTCGTGGGGGGATGTTCTTTTGGCGCCTTCTCCTCGCCTCCAACAGTTGTAATGCCTAGTATGAGATTATACCTCCCACGTGTCGAGGCACGACTTAAAGGCATAATATCATACTGGAATGATCTCAAGAATGGTATCTTTGCACAACTCATGTGAAAGAGGGACTAAATTGCCAAAGAGTAGTTGGCTTACACTCGCCACGTCACACAATGCATTACATAAACATTCGTCGTCCAAATAACATCACAGTCCGACTACGGATGAAGATCCAAATGAAAGATACCATAAATAAAGCCACAAGGTCCGAATCGCCCCTAGTAGAAGCCACTACTCATCGTCGGGATAAGACACGTAGTATCGCCCAAGTTCTTCATCGAACTCCCAGTACAGCTCTATCCCATCTCTTGTGTAGTTCACCATGGTACCTGCATCTGGTGTTGTGTAAAATCTGTGAGCCACGAAGGACTCAGCAATCCCGTTCTCGGGTAGCAAAACTATCTAAGCCTTGGGTGTGGAACAAGGCTGAAGAACAAGGTTGCAGCTTCACTAGCACCAGCTTACGTGTTTAGAGTGAGAAGAGAAGTGCCACGAGCGTCGAAGTGATCACGAAGTGATCCTATCTATGCACGTCAAACATAACCCCACCGTGTTCACTTCCCGAACCCCTTCGGAAAATGACCGTCACGGTTACTCACGCTGGTAGTGTATTCTGAACATGGTGTCAAGTTATCCACAACCAGATATTAACAACCATCTGCCACTTAACCACGGGCACGGCTTTCAAAAGATCAAACCCTGCAGGGGTGTCCCAACTTAGCCCATCACAAGCTCACGATCTGCGGAGTCGCAACTCCAAGGTGGGAAGACCCGAGTATTCTCGGAATCCCGTGCTCAAGATATACCGACTAAGGTAAAACTAATCCAGCAAGACCTCCCCGCATGTCGATACCCTGATAGTAGCTGCGCGTATCTCGTCTCAGGCCACGACCGGATGCGACAAGCTACAGGTTTTTACGAGCCCTATGGTTTCCCCAAGGTGGCCCCGCAGGTTGCCTAGTTTGGACCAACACTCATGTGGAGCACTGGCCCGGGTTGTTAATTAAGAAAAGGGTTTATAACTCCCTATGCAAGTTTTAGTTGTTAGGCAAATGTAGAACCAATGTTAGGCCTTGATGGAAAAGCTTTAGCGCTAAGCGGGTTATCGAGGGGGGCCCATAAACCCCAACCGTGTTAGGGACGCAAAATCAAGGAACATAACACCGGTTTAAACGGTTCCTAGGGTGGCATGAGTGGAACAAAACACCAACCAAGAGGATTAGCCTTCCACCCATTGCCAAGTATATATATGATTTAGTTTAACAAATTATATAGTGTGATATCCCAACAATAACCTCATCATGAAGCAAGAATCTTCAAATCTTCTCCCGCAACTAACAATGCTATAAGAGGGGCTGAGCGAAGCTTACGTAGCCAATCAAAGGTTTGCTAGGTTGGGTGGTTTGAGAGATTCATGGATACAATAGGAGGCTGACAAACCAACATGGGCATCGAGGCAATAAGCTAAAGAGCGAGACATCTAGCAATTGGCAAAGATAGTAATGATATCTGGGTCAGGTCATCTTGCCTGTTGAGTCGCCGGTGGGATCGTAACCTTGCTCCTCACACTCAACCTCGGTAGGACCCTCGTTCTCGGTCTTGGCTCCCGTCTCTACTCAACACAAGAACACAACATGGCACAATATCAAACATGGTGCAATGCACAATCAACATGATGCAAGTATGATGTGCGTATGCATGAGGAAGCACTTGAGCCTAAGGAGAAGATGATGAAGAAGGCCTCATCTTGGAAAACCAAGCGTGCCATTGGATAGAGGGGAAGATTTCGGTTGAAATCAATATAAAGATCGCCAGAAATGGACACACGGTTTGCAAATGGCAAGCAAAACAATATTCACACAAAGCTGCAGTTTACAGCCACATGGTATGTTTGGAGCAAGAAATAAATAAGCTACAACACTCAAACATGGAGACAAAGGGCATGGATATGAAGTAGACATGTTACTTAACAAGCATGAACTTATAACACACCCAAAAACCTACAGGAACCCAATTAACCAAGCATGGTAAGTTGCAATAAATTTATCCAGACTTAGCCAAAATCTGGGAAGGCAAAAACATCATCACGATGCTGCCTTCGGAGGCACAAAACAACATGCATATCAACTCCACTAATTATATAAAGATCATGGACATGTAGTAGACATAGCATACAGCAAACAACTCCATTGGAGCAACTCCATAGGAGGCATGGATCAATAGCAACAAGCTTCACCAAATTGATCATGCTGATAAAAACCTGATAGGTATAATTTATAGCAACTTGAGAGCAAGAAATAAATAAGCTAAAGCAGGCCATATGTGCAAACAAGGGCATGGATGTATAGAGCATAACATGTACAACAAAATATGACCATTGGCCACTCCAAAACAAGCATGGAATTGAGTGAGGCATCACACAAACATAGCATCAGGTTAACAGATTTTTAGACTTAGCAGCTTTTCACTAAGTATAAAACAGCAACATTGGCATGGCATGTTTACAAACTTGTTTAAGTTACCTCAAGGCATATCATGGAAAGTGGATTGCACCACAGCAAAGACCATATGATGGTGCTTCTAGAACATATTGGCATGTGACATGAGGACAAACACATCAATAGCAATGAGCAAGTCAAAACAGCATCTCACAACAAGTTTCAGCACTTAACAGCCACATGCACTTTTGCAAGATAGATTAACATGGCAATATGACACCTAACATGAATGCTACAACAACCATCATGTAGAGCACTTCACAATGAACATTTTTACATATCATATGCTCCATTTGGATAAACATGCACCAAGTTATCACATCTCAAACATGGCAACAAATTAACAAGTAACAACAGTTTTAAACATATAGCACTCTTGCCACGATGATTAGGTCATCAAGATGAACTCAAACAAGCATGCCACAGTGGAACAAAATGAAGAGCATATCACCATGATCAATTTGATATATTACACGCCCAAAACGGATCTACGAGCATGAAGTTACAGCCATGCAAAGGAGGCAACAAAATATGGAAACCTGGGGACTTCGTGGAATTTTACCTCCGCGAAAGTCAACGCGGGACGGAGGGATATCGGGACGAGGAGATCCGGCGTTTGGTTGGGCACGGGGGTAGATCTGGTCCAGCTTCCAGATACGGATCGACTCCCGGAGGCGAAGAAGACGACGGCGGTGGCGGCGGCTCGCCGGAGCCGGCGAGGCCGGCCAGGGCGGCGGCGAGGGCCGGCAGCGGAGGCCGCGGCGGTGAGGCGCGCCAGGGCGGCCGGTGTTGGCGGAGGAGGCCATGGCGGTAGGGTCCCGCGGTGGCGGACGGTGGCGGGAGGTCGACCGACCGGGTGGCGGCGACCGGCCGGATGGCGAGGCGGCGGCGGCGGGCCACCGGAGGCGGTGGGGACGGCGGGGTCGCACGGACGCGGGGCGTCGGAGGCGCGCGGGCCGGGCGGGCCCCGCCCGGGCCCGGCGGGCCGGCAGCGCGGGGTGGAGAGAGAGGCTGCGGTGGGACACGTGGCGCGACGTGGTTCGCTGAGGGGCGGCGGACGGACGTGTCCGGCGGCGCATAAGAGCTCAGGATTAGGGTTTCGTCCACAAAATGGACATGGGGGGCTGTTTTATAGGCATAGGGAGCTAGGAGATTCCAAATGGGGAGCGGTTTTCGCCCACACGTTCATTATCCGATGACCGAGATGATGGGAGTGGTTGTGCTGGGTTAGTGGGCTGTTGTGGAGGGGGTCTTGGGCCAAAAGGAAGAGGTGCTTTTAGCCCACTAGGTTAACCGTTGGAGTACCAAACGAACTCCAAACGCGATGAAACTTGACAGGCGGCCTACACGTACCAAAACAACAATGCACGACGAGTCTCACCTCATTCCGGGAACGTTACACAGCCACACACGAAAGAAGGACTCGGGGGTGCCACGGGCACGTGTGTGAGTGTCGGAACTCGAAACGGACAATGGGAAGAGGCGAGTGGGACCGGGTGCAAGTGACAACACGAATGCAATGCAATGCACATGATAACATGACATGGATGAAATGCACACACGCACACGACAAAACGAAGAAACCCGGAATGAAAGAAGAGCCCAGAATGGAATTGTTGAAGTCAATGTTTCATATATTGCCATAAATGGAAGGTGTAACATCTAGGGTGTTACAACAGTCCTCCACCGGGATCCCCGATAGGCTTCCTTGTGGCTTCCAGCTTTGTCTGCCTTGCCGTGTCTTGTTGGCCGTGGTGTTGGTGATCAGGGAATCGCTGTCGCTGATCCCTTCATCGCCACCTTTACCTGGACACTCCTTTAATCCCTTTCCGCTCTTGCTGCAGTACCTGGGGGAGGAGGGACAAAGAAAGAAATTACATCCCACTTATCTTTTTTCAATCTTAAATATGTAGGCACTTGGCAAATTTTAATTCAAATAATGTAACCTCCCGGGTCCATGCTTGTGTTCTGTAAAGCTTGTACTTGTATCAGCATACTAATGAAAAAGATGAATCTTGCCGGGAACCCGTGCATGTGTATGGGCATGCAGAGGTGAGATGCCTATTTATGCAAATAAACGAGTTTTCCCCGCAAGCTACCTTGTCGGCATCCTTTTTGTCTGTCGGAGAATCATATCTGCCGGGGAATAGACAAAGGTGCCAGGCCCCCGCCAACTTCTTTTCATCGAGGGCCACTACAACCATCCTGAACGAAGTAATGTTTGAGTCTAGTATGGGAGCACCCAAGCCTCAAGAGAGTGGTGAGGTTTTCTTATGCACAAGTTATAGCTTACAGAACACTAACTGGCAGGAGGTAGAACTTATCTATTTAGCATGCCGGGGATCCCTCTGCCATGCAACCTTCTCACTCCTTGTCGAGGCCAGGTTCACGGCAGGAACCTGCAACTTCATGTAGGTGAGAATGAATGCGCAATCCTATCTGTATGCATATGCAAATGCTCATGAAATGCTTATGCAGTGATCTTGGTGTGCTTGTGCATACATGCAAATCTTAGTTGGGGGCCCCCCTACAGTGCTTCTTTATTTTCTCTTGCACGGGGTCATCGCCCCGCCTTCGTACAAGGGGTTACATGCAGCTGAGGCAAGGCTTGTACAAAGGGGTGGCTATCGGGCAAGGCCCGACAGCCGCGCCTTACGGGTAGTACTTGCGGAGATGCTCAATATTCCATGAGTTTTGCAACTGAGTGCCATCTCCGATATCCAGACGGACCGTGCCAGGTCTGTTGACTCGTACCACCCGGTAAGTGCCTTCCCACTTTGGTGACAGCTTGTTTGTACCCTTGGCAAAATGAACGCTCCTAAGGACAAGGTCACCTTCCTCAAAACACCGGGCATGAAACCTACAGCTGTGATAGAGACGTGATAGAGATGCAAACTGAACGCTCCTAAGGACAAGGTCACCTTCCTCAAAACACCGGGCATGAACCATACGGCTGTGATAGAGACGCAGGGCTTTCTGGTAGCGTGCAACATGCATAGCAGCCTGGAGATGGTTCTCCTCTAGTAGCACAACGTCGTCACGTTGGTGCTGATCTTGCGCTACTTCATCATAGGCAAGCACTCGACGGGACCCGTAAATAAGTTCCGTGGGGATAACTGCTTCTGCCCCGTAGACTAGTTAGAAGGGAGTCTGCCCGGTAGCTCGGTTAGGTGTCGTTCTGAGGGACTAGAGTACTACTGGCAGCTCCTTGATACACCGCATGCTGTGCTTCAGCAGCATAGCAAAAGTTCTTGTCTTGAGTCCAAGTAGCACTTCAACATGAGCCCTCTCAGCTTGTCCATTGCTCCGGGGGTGTACCATATAGGAGAATCAGATCTTGCATCCAAGGGTACGGACATATTGCATGAAGGCGTGTCTCATAAACTGGGTGCCGTTATCGGTGTTGATCCTTGCTGGAACTCCAAAACGGCACACCAATTCTTTCAAGAACTTGATACCTGACAGAGAAGTCGCCTTTCTCATGGCAGTCACTTCTGGCCACTTTGTAAACTTGTCGATGGCAACGAACAAGAATTCAAAGCCCCCCAATTGCTCGGGGGAAGGGGCAGAGGATATCGAGCCCCCAGACCAAAAATGGCCATTATAGAGGGATTGTTTGAAGAGCTTGGACATGCCGGTGTGTTTTCTTGGAATGGAACTAATAGGGTTCACATGTCGTGACGAGCTCGACCGCATCTTGGAGGGCCGTGGTCCGATAGAATCCTTGCCGGAATGCTTTCCCAACTAATTCCCTTGATCCAATGTGGGAGCCGCACATTCCTCTGCGAATCTCAGCCATTAATTCCTTTCCATCCTCCCAGCAGACACACTTCAATTTCACACCGTTGGGCCTCCTTCTGTATAGTGTGTCATTGACAAACTGATACATACTAGCCCTCCGGGCTACTTTTTCAGCTTCATCTTGGTCGCCGGGGAGTTCTCCCGTTTGGAGGAAGTGGACAATGTGCCTTGCCCAAGCTAGAGCCCGGGGCTCGGCAACGAGGACTAGCGACACCTTCTCTGCTGTGGGAGCACCAGCCTCGATTGCGGGGTCCATTGGCCCGGCTGGAGGGGGTGGTCGGGCAGGCTGTGAGGAGTTGTTTCCGGCAGGGTCTCTGCCGAGAGCGGATGGCTCGACCGTGAGAGGCTTACCGTAGTCCAACTTTCTCCTTTTCCGGGCCATTGTTGCTAGTGATACGAATGGCTGAGAGAGACGGAGAACAAAAGTTCCTGGTTCCACAAGAAGCTTATGCGCATCACACTTTGACTGGTGATTGATAACCCACAAGTATAGGGGATCGCAACAGTTTTCGAGGGTAGAGTATTCAACCCAAATTTATAGATTCGACGCAAGGGGAGCCACAGAATATTTGCAAGTATTAGTAGCTGATTTGTCAATTCAACCACACCTGGAGATTAATTATCTGCAGCAAAGTGATCAGTAGCAAAGTAATATGATAGTTTTGATAGTAGTGGCAGCAACAATAGTAACGGTAACAGTGATAGCAGGAATTCTGTAACAAGTGCGACAGTAACAATAGCAGTAGTAACTTAGCAAGATCAATATAGGATAATTTCACTGGCATTGGATCGGTAATTTGTTGGATGATATCATCATGTGACAGTCATAACCTAGGGCGATACGGCACTAGCTCCAGTTCATAAATATAATGTAGGCATGTATTCCATAAATAGTCATACGTGCTTATGGAAAGAACTTGCATGGCAACTTTTGTCCTACCCTCCCGTGGCAGCGGGATCCATACTAGAAACTAAGGGATATTAAGGCCTCCTTTTAATAGAGAACCGGAACAAAGCATTAACACACAGTGAATACATGAAGTCCTCAAACTACGATCATCACCGGGAGTGGTTCCGGTTATTGTCACTCCGGGGTTGCCGGGTCATAACACGTAGTAGGTGACTATAACTTGAAAGATCAGATCTAAAACATGAATATAATGATAATATCATAAACAGTTCAGATATGAAATCATGGCACCCGGGCCCAAAGTGACAAGTATTAAGCATCGCAAAGTCATAGAAACATCAATCTCATAACATAGTGGATACTAGGGATGGGCCCTAACAAAAACTAACTAGATTACATTAGGAATCTCATGCAACTCCTCACCGACCAGCGAGCCTACGAAGGAATTACTCACACCCGGTGGGGAGGATCATGGATTTGGCGATGGAGAAGGGTTGGTGATGACGAAGGATGAATACCCCCCGCTCTGGAGCTCCAAACGGACTCCAGATCTGGCCTCCCAAGGAAGAATAGGAGGTGGCGGCTGCTCCGTCTCGCAGATCGCGATAATTCTTTCTCCCTGGTTTTTTCTCTGCGAATGTGAATATATAGTATCAGGGTTGACCTCTGCGGGGCCACCAGGTGGGTACAACCCACCTAGGCACGCCAGGAAGGGGCGCGCGCCCTGGTGGGTTGTGCCCACCCAGGTGCCCCCCTCCGGTGGTTCTTGGCTCCAGTATTTTTTTATTATATAAAAAATCCTCGCAAAGTTTTGTTCCATTCCGAGAACTTTTATTTCTACACAAAAACAACACCTTGGTATTTCTGCTGAAAACAACGTCCGTACGGGGTTAGTTTCATTCAAATCATGCAAATTAGAGTCCAAAACAAGAGAAAAAGCATTAGGAAAAGTAGATACGTTAAGTAGATACGTTGGAGACATATCAACTCCCCCAAGCTTAAACCTTTTCTTGTCCTCAAGCAATTCAGTTGATAAACTGAAAGTGAGAAAGAAAAAATTTTACGAATTCTTTTGCTCTTGTTTGCATAAATAAGCTGAAACAACACCCAGGTTTTCAGCCAGCATTATAACCAACCATGTCGACAATAACTCTTAAAAATTATAATAACTCATATCAATGACATAATCAAAACAACCATGATATGATATGACAATAGTGGTATCTCACTAGCCCTTTCTGAGACCGCAAAACATAAATGCAGAGCACCTCCAAAGTCCGAGCAACGACTAAACATTGTAACTCATGGTAGAAAAGATCCAGTCATGATAACACCCAACATTCACTACACATAATGCATAGGCATGACAACAGTGCTCTCAGATCTGGCGCTTATTAGAGAAGGTGATAACACAACATAAAAGTAAATAGATAGTCCCTTCGCAGAGGGAAGTAGTGATTTGCAGAGGTGCCAGAGCTCAAGTTTTTAAAACAGAGGTAAATGATATTTTGAGAGATGCACCCTTCTCATTTACTTCATGACTATCAGTTATCAATATCTCCCATGCTAAACACACTAGTGGCGGTTCCCAAGCAGAAAAGTAAAGGTTTGGACTCCATTGGGAGTTTTTGTTTGTTTATTTATAAGCTTTTTTTCTTTTTGCAAATTGGGACTTGGAATCGCTATTACCGCCCTTTTATCGTGCGATGGAAAGTGAATGAACACTCGACCTGAGAATAACCCACCTAGCATGGAAGATACCGATCACCTCCTATTGATCCATGAATGATCCAGACACACGAAAATGATGTTTATTTGAAGTTTTTAGAGGTGGCACATGCAAATTTACTTAGGACGGTAGGGTAATACATGATATAGGTAGGTATGGTGGACTCATCTGGAATAACTTGGGTTTTTGAATTTGATGCAGAAGTAGTATTCCCGCTTAGTACAGGTGAAGGCTAGCAATAGGTTGAGAAGCGACCAGCTAGAGAGCAACAATGGTCATGAACATGCATCATGCATAATAAACATTGGATACCCGCATGAGTAGGATATGGACACCATGAACATAAATATCATAGAGGCTGTGTTGGTTTTGATTCAACTACATGCATAAACATGTGCCACGTCAAGCCACTCGAACATTCAGAGGAGGATGCCATATCATCATACTACATCACGATCATTTTAACGCAATTTTGATATCCAAGATAAATCATTATCAACTCTTAGCTACTTATGCATGGCATGTGAAACTATAATCTCTAATTGTCATTGCAAACATGTTTAAACATAATGGGCTAAATCATGGATACTAGGTTAAAGCTATTTACAAAAACAAAACAAGTCAAGTTCATACCAGTTTCTCTCTGCCACGGCCAGCTCATCGAATATCATCATTATTGACTTTCGCTTGCACGACCGAATGATGTGAAATAATAACAATGGTGCAAGAGTGCCGTGGACTAAGCTGAAATCTGCACGCATTTCATTCAACAGGAGAAGACAAGGTAAAATGAGATCTTTATTAGCTCAACAATTTTGCATAAGAGAGCCACTCAACATTTTCATCGTGGTCTTCTCCTTAGTACGACTCGGGAATAGAAAGAAAGAAGTTCAAAGAAACGAACTAAAATATTTTTGGAGTTTTTGGTTTTCCAGAACAAGCAAATGAAATAGGAAAGCAAAGATGAGAAAAACTATTTGCACAGGAAAACTCCCAACAAGAAAAAGAAGAACAAGGAAATCTTTTTGTGTTTTCTTCTTAATATTACAATTAGGCAATCATAGAAAGCAAACTAACTACAACTAGACATATTTTTTGTTTTTGTTTTTTGAAGGTTTTTCAAACACACAAGAGGAAAGCGAGAAAATAAATTAAGCATGGATAATACAATGAAAAAGTGTGAACACCAACAATTGAGATGATATGTGTGTACATGAATGTAATGTTGGTGAGAAACACATACTCCCCCAAGCTTAGGCTTTTGGCCTAACTTGGTATGCAGTCAGTAGCCTGGATAGTAGTCGGTGTGGTAGCTCATGGAGGCTCTCGGTGCGGATGCCTTGGCCTACCGTGCTGCCTTGACCGCAGCATTGTGGGCTCGGGCCTCGCTCTCAAGAACGAAATATCTTCCCTTTCTGTGATAATCAAAAAGAGCAGGCGCATGCAAATATGTGTACACAATAGTTGGTTGTTAAATAACAATTTATAAGTGAAGTTATGAATGTCTCCTTTGAGGACCTTATGGTTTTTCATAGCATCAAAGCCTAAGTACTGCATGGGTAGGATAGGGTCAAAGGGTAAAGGTGAAACACCCAGCTGTCTTGCTAAACACGTGGCATAGATTCTGCCATAGAACCAGCCAATATTAGCGTTGTGTTGTAACCTGCGTGCAACAATCGCCCCAAGATTGTAACTCCTATCATTGGTGAGGGTGGTGCGTATAAGGTTCAAGTCTGGGGTACATAGTATACTACATCTTGTTTGCCTACAATACATTTCCCATTAAATAAAGCAAAGTACTGAATTGCTGGAAAATGAATGCTTTTTATTCAACCTTGCGTCACCCCCTCGTTTAACCGTAGAAGAGACTAGTTAAAAATGATTGGTACTCAGCCCTTGGTGGTTCATCAAGCGAACCCCATAATGGAATTTTGCATTGACGGGCAAAACTCTCTAGTGATATGGTAAAAGGGTTTTCATAAAGTTTGAAAGACACCTGATGACCCACAAGTGTAGGGGATCTATCGTAGTCCTTTCGATAAGTAAGAGTGTCAAACCCAACGAGGAGCAAGGAAATGATAGGCAGTTTTCATTAAGGTATTGTGTGCAAGCACTGAAATTATAGGTAACAGATATTTTTATGATAGGGTAATTGGTAGCAAGTGACAAAATGTAAAAGTAAATAAGGTGCAGCAATGTGGCTCAATCCTTTGTGTAGCAAAGGACAAGCCTGGACAAACTCTTATATAAAGGAAAGCGCTCCCGAGGACACATGGGAATTATCGTCAAGCTAGTTTTCATCACGATCACCTGATTTGCGTTCGGTACTTTGATAATTTGGTATGTGGGTGGACCGGTGCTTGGGTGTTGTCCTTACTTGGACAAGCCTCCCACTTATGATTAACCTCTAATGCAAGCATCCGCAACTACAAAAGAAGTATTAAGATAAACCTAACCATAGCATGAAGCATACGGATCCAAATCAGCCCCTTACGAAGAAATAGGGTTTAAGCTTCTCTCACTCTAGCAACCCATCATCTACTTATTACTTCCCAATGCCTTCCTCTATGCCCAAATAATGGTGAAGTGTCATGTAGTCGACGTTCACATGACACCGCTAGAGGAGAGACAACATACATCTCATCAAAATATCGAACGAATACCAAATTCACATGACTACTAATAGCAAGACTTCTCCCATGTCCTCAGGAACAAAAGTAACTACTCACAAGACATAATATTGTTCATGATCAGAGGGGTATTAATATGCATAATGGATCTGAACATATGATCTTCCACCAAATAAACCAACTAGCATCAACTACAAGGAGTAATCAACACTACTAGCAACCCACAGGTACCAATCTGAGGTTTGGGTACAAAGATTGGATAGGAGAGATGAACTAGGGTTTGAGAGGAGATGGTGCTGGTGAAGATGTTGATGAAGATAGCCCTCCCCAAGATGGGAGAGTTGTTGGTGATGACGGCGGTGATGATTTACCCCTCCCGGTGGGAAGTATCCTTGGCAGAACAGCTCTGCCGGAGCCCTAGATATGTTTCCGCCAAGGTTCCGCCTCGAGACGGTGGCATCTGGTCCTGAAAGCCCTAGATTTTTTCCAGGTTAAAACACCTCATATAGGAGAAGATGGGCATCGGGGGGCCATCGGAGGGCCCACGAGGCAGGGGGCGCGCCCAGAAAGGGGGGCGCCCCCCCACCCTCGTGGACAGCTGGTGGCCCCCTGGTGATCTTATTTCGCCAGATATTTTTTATATTTTCTGAAACGGAGTCCTGTGAAGTTTCGGGGCTTTCTGAGTTGTGCAGAACAGGTTTCCATAGTTTTTCCCTTTTCCAGCCTAGAATTCCAGTTGCCGGCATTCTCCCTCTTCATGTAAACCTTGTAAAATAAGAGAGAAAAGGCATACGTATTGTGAAAAAACATGTAATAACAGCCCATAATGCAATAAATATCAACATATAAGCATGATGCAAAATGGACGTATCAACTCCCCCAAGCTTAGACCTCGCTTGTCCTCAAGCGAAAGCCAATATCGAAAAATATGTCCACATGTTTAGAGATAGAGGTGTCGATAAAAATAAAATACGGACATGAGGGCATCATGATCATTCTCATAACAGCAACATATATATATATATATATATATATATATATATATATATATATATATATATATATATATATATATATATATATATATATATATATATATATTGTCATATGATTC
>LR738713.1:209559049-209660597 GCA_902687465.1 Secale cereale | reverse complement strand
CCATCTACTCCTTCTTTATAAAGATGTGGGTCATCCCAGAAGTAATGTCTCAAATCAAAGAAGAATTTTTTCTTTTGCTTGTATGTGAAGCTAGGAGGTATAAACTTAGCAACAATATAATTAGCATAATCAGCATACCATGGAGAAGTACGAGAAGTATTTATGACAGCTAATTGTTCATTAGGAAAGCTATCATCAATAGGTTGTGGGTCATCAAGTATATTCTCTAGCCTAGACAAGTTATCTGCAACGGGGTTCTCAGCTCCCTTTCTATCAATAATATGCAAGTCAAATTCTTGCAGCAAGAGAACCCATCTAATAACTCTAGGTTTAGCATCTTTCTTTTCCATAGGTATTTGATAGCAGCATGATCAGTGTGAATAGTTACTTTAGAATCAACAATATAGGGTCTAAACTTATCACAAGCAAATACAACTTCTAAAAATTCTTTCTCCGTAGTAGCATAATTTTTCTGGGCACTGTCTAGAGTTTTACTAGCATATTGGATAACATTCAATTTCTTATCAACTCTTTGCCGTAAAACAGCACCTACAGCATAATCTCTAGCATCGCACATAATCTCAAAGGGTAAATTCCAGTCAGGAGGCTGGACAATAGGTGGAGAGATCAATGCTTTCTTAAGTATTTCAAAAGCTTCTAGACAATCATCATCAAAGACAAAGGAATATCTTTCTGTAACAGATTAGTTAGTGGCCTGGAGATTTTGGAGAAGTCCTTTATGAACCTCTTATAAAACCCGGCATGACCAAGGAAACTTCGTATACCTTTGATGTCCTTGGGGCACAACATCTTTTCAATAGCATCAACTTTAGCTTTGTCAACTTCAATACCCCTTTCAGAAATTTTATGTCCCAAGACAATGCCTTCATTAACCATAAAGTGGCACTTCCCCCAATTCAAGACAAGATTAGTGTCTTCACATCTCTGCAAAACTCGATCAAGGTTTCTTAAGCAATCATCAAAAGAAGTTCCATAAACGGAGAAATCATCCATGAAAACCTTTAAAATCTTTTCACAAAAATCAGAGAATATAGCCATCATGCATCTTTGAAAGGTAGCAGGTGCATTACATAAACCAAAAGGAGCACATCTATAAGCAAGGGTACCGAAAGGACAAGTAAAATTGGTCTTTTCTTGATCCCCTTTTGACACAGGTATTTGAGAGAACCCAGAATAACCATCTAGAAAGCAAAAGTGAGTATTTTGGATAACCTATCTAGCATTTTATCAATAAAATGCAAGGGGTAATTGTCGGGGAAACTGATCCACCCACGAACACCTATGGGGACGGAGCCCCTTTTCGGTACGGCAGGGGGCGGAGATCGCACAAAGAGCAGATCGAGGTGAGCACACGAGCAGTTTACCCAGGTTCGAGCCGCACGGATGCGTAAAACCCTACTCCTGCTTCGGTTTGTATTGTGTTCTTGCTCGGGAGCGCTGAGAGCTACAGTATGCACCAGCGGCTAGCGAGACCGAGCGTGAGTGTTCGTTATGTTCGTTACCCTCCAACGTTGCGCATGGGCCTCCTTTTATATGCTCAAGGGGTCACCGACGGGAGGCAACGTGGGCAAGGGTAAAAATGGAAAAGTATTTCGGTTGGTACAGCTACCTGTACAGTGCTCTATACCTAACCCTGACGGTAGGGGACAAGGGCATTAAATGCCCATCGCCGTCGCCCAAACAGTGCAAAAAGGAGCCGTCAGGGGCGCCACCGTTCGCCACGACGGGAGCCTCGTCATCGCCCCTTGCCACCGCGTACCCCTAGCTGCACAGCCTTCCACCACGTGTGCCTGGAAGGGTCCCAGAGCGACACGTGGGTGGATGCGCTGGAGCGCGGGTACTGAGTGGAAGCTTGCCGCGGCAAGCGCCTTGCCGCGGTCGCTGTCTTGTCGCTTCCGGGAGCTTGTCGCTCACCGGGCCTTGCCGGGACGCGTGGCGCGTCGCGGCAAGTTTCTTGAGATGTCTTGGTTGTCCTTCCCGGCAAGCTCCTCTTGCCAGGGCCTTGTGCCTTGAGTGGTCTTCCCGGCAAGCTCCTCTTGCCAGGGCCTTGTTTCCTTGGCTTGGATACTTTCTTCTTGAATGGCTCCAAAGGAACCATGGAGGGCCTCGGCGGTCGCGCGGCAAGCCTTGCCGCGGGGAGCTACAACTACCCGTGCACAAGTTCGGGATACTAGGGTACCCCTACTCTAGTACACCGACAGGAGCCCCCGGGCCTGGGCCACACACGGTGTCGAGCGCTGTTGGGCCAGGCCCAAAACAGTGCACAGACACGCGCGGCCCGGGGCACGCTGTATCGTCCTCCGTATCCACCGCGCCCTCCCCTAACGGCGCGCGTTGATTGCGGCGTCGTGGGAGAGATCGTGGGTGGTTTCTTTATTCGGAAATGCAGAACGTCCGCCCCTCCCCCCTCCCTTATAAGCAGGGGAAACAGGGGCAGTTCGTCCATCCGCCCGTTGCTACCTCAACCGTGAAATCCTTCGCTGCTGCCCTTCTTCCCAGAGCCGAAAGAGAGCAGCACTCCGCCCCCCGTCGCCACCAGCACCAACAGCGCTGTCGACCTCCTTCACCACTTCCGCCATGGCTCCGAAGGAGAAGGGGAAGAGCGCGAAGTCGGCCGAGGCGGTGCGGCTTGCGGCGATGCGGAAGCGGCGGGCAGTCTTCCCCCCCAAGATCGGCGCGAGGGAGCTGAGGGAAAAATTCTATCTTTTCTGGACGGGGGAGACGCGGACGCACCCGCGCACGAAGGTACTCCCCGCCATTGCCTGCAACCTGTATCCGAGTGGATACGCCTTTTTTGCCTTGTTCTTCTACTGCGGGCTCTGCCCACCCTTCTCTGAATTCTTCTGCGACGTCATGAACACCTATGGCCTCCATCTCCTTTACTTCACCCCCAACGCCGTTCTGACCATGGCAGTTTTCGCACACCTCGGCGAAAACTTTGTCGGGGTCAACCCCAATGTAGCCCTTTTCCGCCACTACTTCATGCCCCGAGTTGAGAGAGGAGAGCCTTTGTCCGGCAGAGTCTCCTGGATCTCGAGGACCCACAAGAAGGAAGTCTATCTGGATGGAGAGCTTCGCAGCAAGTGGGATGATTGGAGAGCACACTGGTGTTGGATCGTCGAGGAGGACTCGCAGCCATTCACTGCCCGGCGCCAAGCCCCAGTGAGACGAGGCAAGGATGGGAGCGACTTGGCCCCGGAGGACGCTAGGCTGAAGATTGCCATCGCCCGTATCCTTCGCCTCAGGCTTGCCGGGCCTACCGTAGGCGAAGTTGGCGCAGACTTTCTTCGCCGCCGCATCGCCCCCTTGCAAGAGAGGAAGAGACCCGCTTGGGAGTTCGAGAACGCGGCGGATATCATGAGGTTGTGCCCGGGCCTCAATTATAACTTCACTGTCCTGGAGCTCAACGCGATGCTCCAGGAGCTGTTCAAATATGACCCAAACCATCCTGAAGTCTTCAGGTTGCCGAAGCGGGTCGTTCCGCTGTGCAACAACTCTGCGCTCAGCTGCATCCGCGCAATGATGTCGCTGCGCGACTCGCAGGGGATCGACCCAACTTGGCAAGAGCCTGCAGATGAAGCCGTGCAAGAGTTCTTCGACAACTTGGAGGAGACGCCAATCCGCTCCGGCGAGAAGAAGGGCCTCACCCGCGACACCACTGACCCAGAGATGGCGTATATCGCCGCTAGGCTGGAAGAGGCGGCGGCAGCCGCAGACGCGGGCTCGTTCGGGTACACCGTAGAGGAGGCGGAGCCAGCAGAGGCGACAAGCCTTGCCGAGCGAGAAGAGTTCCTCGGCGCGGAAAAACTTGCCGCTGAGGAAGAGCCTGCCGCGCTTGTCGCTGAGCCGAACGAGCCCGCCGGGCGTGGCGCTGGGTCAAGTGGGCCCGCCGAGGACACGAGCGGCTCGCTGGAGCTCGAATACTCCTCCTCCTCGTCTTCGGACAGCCCTCCACCAGCAGAGCCTCCAGCTCCGCCAAGAAGGCGCCTCCGCAAGGTCGGAGACGCAACGGAGCAACAGACGGGTCAACAGCCGCTGCGCCGCGCGACTCGCTCCTCCGCGGCAAGCACGGGTGCCGCGGGAGCACCTCGCACTTCTGCAAAACTGGAGCGGGGTCTTCCCGGACCGCCACTTCTGATCCTGCCGCTCCTCATGCCACGGCGGTAGACCACCACCACTGCCCCCGCCAAGCGGCCAAGGGAGCCCACTCCTCCGCCTCCTCGCGCCGGTCGTGAGCCAGATTTCGACTTCTCCGCGCTCAGTTTCGACGAGGACGAAGAAGAGTAAGTTTTTGTTGTACTTGCATTCCTTCAATTTTTGATGTTTTGGTCTTGTATCTCACTTGCCTCACTCTGAACCTTCTCCTTTTCAGGACTCTGGCCCAAAGAGTGGCAAAGAAAGCCAAGGTCCCAGTGGTTGTCATTGACGACGAACCCGCCGCGACAGCGGGGGGTGCGCCTGAGACGAACTTGCCGGACCCGGCAACTGATCTTCAGAGCAGCCCCCAGCGCAGCCCCCAGCGTAAGTGTGTGGTTTACTTTCCGCTGTTAGGCGCGCTGGGTGTTCTATTTTTGCTGATATCTTAATTGTTGACTTGTGTAGGAGCAGAGTAGACGCACCAGGAGCGCTCGGAGACCGTCCCCGATGTGCCACCTGCTGCGACTACGCCACCAAGGGAAAGTTCTCCGGCGAGGGATTCCCCGGCAAGGCAAAGTTCTCCGCCAAGGGAGAGTTCCCCGCCAAGGCAGAGCTCTCCGGCAAAGGATATTGCAGAGCCCAGCGCAGGTAACCCCCTTGCCTTAGCACTTCCCTTGGGTCCTTCTTCCTTTGATTTTCTCTTTGGATATTTGCTTGACTCTTCTCCCCCTTTCGGTCGTCAGATCCATCCGCTGCGGAGCCAATGGAGGTGGAGGTTGCTGCTGAAGAGGACGCGCGCGGCAACACCGGCGACGCCGCTGCCACTAGAGAAGCAGCCGGTGCCGATGAGCCCGCCGACGAAGAGGCCGCCAGGGCAGCTGCCGCAGCAGCTAGCGAGGGATCGGGCGATCGAACTGATGGCCCTGAGGCCGCAGGAGCGCCAGGCGCTACACCGACCGCCAAGCCCTCCGCCGCTGCTGTAGCCCCAAGCTCCGACGAGCCCGAGCCAGGCGCCTACTTGAAGGCCGGCGACGACGTCTTCATCAGGCTCCCCTGGGCCTCAAGCTCCAGGGCACCGGTCGAGGGAGAAGTCTTCGACGGAGAGGTGCTTGCCTCCGTGGGGCTGACGCTTGTCGACACGCCGAGCAGCAGCAGCAGCGAGCCTGAGAAGGAGTGGCTGCTGCGGAAGCTGTTGTCGCTATACCGCGCTCGGCTGGCCAAGGTGGAGTCCCGCGAGGCGCTTGCCACGAGGGCAGGAGTTGACATGGAGAAACGCGTAGAGGAGCTCCGAGGCCTCCACCAAGCGGCTCTCCGGTCCTTGGCGGAGGAGCGGGAGCAACTTGGCGAAGAGCGGACGGCCTTCTTCCTCGAGAAAGCCGAAATTGAGGAGCAACAGCGGCTTGCCGCTGAAAAGTTATCCGCGCAGGAGGGCGAGCTCACGCAGCGGAAAATCAACCTCGACGCTCACGAGGTGGAGCTTGCCACGCGCGAACAATCACTTGGCGGGGCCCTCCAGGAAGCAAAGGATGCCGCCGCAGCCGCCGAGACCGCCAAGAAGGAACTGGAAGCGAGGGTGGCGCAGCTGGAGGCCAACCTCAAGACGAGCGGCGAGGAGCTTGCCACGCTCAAGATTGAGCGCGAGAAGGATGCCCACAGCCACTCGGAGTTGCAGGTCCGCCTCGCCGAGAAGGGCAAGCAGCTCGCCGCCGTCAAGGACTCCAACGCCGATCTGGAGTTGAAGTTGACCACCTTGACCCAGACGCTGGACGGCACCAGGGAGCGGGAGGCGGCCTTGAAGGAGGAGGTCAGGGCCGAGAAGGCGTTGCTGGTGAGTGCTGCCATCATCCAGAACACCTTCAGGGAGACCGTGGAGCACTGGACGGAGGGGCTCGTCAATGCTGCAGTGGATATCGACAAGGAGCTGGCGCAGCTGGGAGCGGAATATCTCGGGTACTCCTCTGACGAGAACCTCCACCCCAGCGCCAAGCTCACTTTATTCTTCAACGGCGTGGCGATGGCCCTCCAACGACTCCGGGAGAGGATTCCGGCGCAGCTGGCGGATGAGTCGTGCAAGCTCTGCGCGGACGCCCTTCAAAAGGTGCTGTTGAAGGTGGCCTTCCGCAATCCGGGCCTCAACCTCACCAACGTCCTCAGGTCCTTGCCGCCGGATGCTGATCAGGAGGCGCTTAAGGCCCTTATCGCACCCATCGTGAACAAGGTGAGCGGGATCAAGAGGGTTGAGGGCGATCGCGCAGATTAGGTTGCCTGTTTTCTTCTTTCTTTGTCGCTGTTGGCCATGTTATGAAAAAAGTCTGTTAGAGCCGCGACAAACTATCTTGTAATATAACTCTTATTACGGTTAGTGACTGCTATGTTATTTCCTTTATTTGATTCCTTCCTTTGTATGTTTTAGCCCTACGCTTTTAGGGAACTTGCCGGTGTAGGCACCTTAGCTGCGAGCGCTTAGTGCGGGACGTCAGCAGCCTGCTGGTGGTGCCGCTACCGACAAGAAACCTTGTCGCAACTGGTTGCAGCACACTTAAGCTGTCGAGCGTACTCGAAAAAAGTAAGGGCACGACACTAGTCGCAGCACACTTAAGCTGTTGAGTGGACTCGGAACAAAGTAAGGGTGCAACTAGCTACGAGTTGGTTCCTCCGCGCACAGGTTTTCCATACAAAGCACGGTCGTTCAAGGAAGATAACTTAAAAATTTAAAAATTTGATTGCTCAGACTTTGGCAACTTAGCTTTTCTGTTATTCGCTTCCCTACAAGGTGGAACTTTCTTGAGCGACGCCTGGTCTGTACCGTCATCTTCTCCTTCCCCCCGGCAAACTTGTGCGTGAGGGAACTTTCCTTTCCTTGAGAAAAAAGAAAGAAGAGAAAATACAGATATGGAGCCTTTGGGCTCGTTTATTGCTTACCGGTGGTAGGTGCTGCACAAAGTGTCAGATTACACATGCACAAGAAGTAAAAAGCATGAAACAGACAAGATGTGCGGAACACATGAGCTTTACTGATGCACGGGGTCTACGCCCGGATTTGTACAAAGGATTACATGCAACATCGGCAAGACTTGTACAAAAGGTGGCCGCGGAAACGGGTTCCGGCAACCGCGCCTTATGGGTAAAACTTACGAAGATGCTCAATGTTTCAGGAGTTTCTCACCGGTAAGCCATCTTCGGTCTCAAGGCGGACAGCGCCGGGCCTAGTGACTCGTTTCACCCGATAAGGGCCTTCCCACTTCCGCGTCAACTTGTTGGAATTCTTGGCGGACTGAACGCGCCGAAGAACGAGGTCGCCTTCCTCGAGACTTCTGGCATTAACTTTGTGGCTATGGTAGCGGCACAAAGCTTGCTGGTATCGAGCAGCTCGTACAGTAGCCTGAAGACGGTCTTCCTCAAGGAGCAGCGCGTCATCTTGTCGTAGCTGCTCTTGCTCGAGCTCATCATAAGCGAGCACTCGAGGTGACCCGTATACGAGTGCCGTGGGGAGAACTGCCTCCGCTCCATAGACTAGAGCAAAATGTGTCTGTCCAGTGGCTCGATTTGGCGTCGTCCTGATCGACCAAAGAACCACCGGCAGCTCCTCGATCCAGTTTCTTCCGCATTTGTATGGCCTGTCCAAAGTTCTAGTCTTGAGGCCACGCAGCACTTCAGCATTCGCCCTATCCGCTTGACCGTTGCTTCTCGGGTGAGCAACAGAAGCGAAGCAGACCTTGGCGCCAAGATCTTGGACGTACTGCATGAAGGTGCGGCTCGTGAATTGCGTGCCGTTGTCGGTGATGATCCTGTTAGGGATCCCGAAGCAGCAAACAATCGACCTGAAGAACTTGACTGCTGACTGTGCGGTCACCTTCCTCACTGCTTCCACTTCCGGCCACTTTGTGAACTTGTCGATTGCAACGTGCAAGTACTCAAAGCCCCCGACTGCGCGTGGAAAGGGGCCGAGGATGTCGAGCCCCCAAACCGAAAATGGCCAGGATAAATGGATCGTCTAGAGAGCTTGAGCTGGCTGGTGTATCTGCTTGGAATGGAACTGGCACGCTTCACACTTGGTTACTTGTGCAGTTGCATCCTGGAGGGCCGTGGGCCAAAAGAAACCTTGCCGGAACGCTTTGCCGACAAGTGCTCTTGCGCCAATGTGGTGACCACATATGCCTCCATGTATTTCTGCCAACAGCTTCTGTCCGTCTTCCCGGAGAATACACTTCAATTTCACACCGTTGAGTCTTATTTTGTACAGTGTGTTGTCGACAAACTTGTACATACTTGACTGTCAGGCTACTCTTTCCGCTTCTTCTTGCTCTTCGGGAAGTTCTCATGTCTGAAGGAAACGGACGATCTGCTGTGCCCATGCTGGAGCTTGTGGCTCAACAACAAGGACTAAAGGCACATCTGCTGCTGCGGGAACATCCGCTTCTACGGCAAGAACCTGCGGCTCAGCCGGAGCTTGATGTTCCCCAGCAAGCTTGCCGGAGCAAAACTTGTCGGGAGCCTCTGCTTCAACTGAACAAGCCATAGGGCTTGCAGGAGCAGACTGCTCCTCATCATTCTTGGCGTTGATCTTGGGGACCTTCTTGGCGGCTGCTTCGGGAAGCTCTGCCGGAAAGTAATCACCAGAAATCAACTTTCTCTTCTTGCACTGTCCAGTTGATGGTGTTACAGATGGTTGAGTCAGCTTGAGCACAAAGATCCCTGGTTCCACAGGTAACTTAAGTGCGGCGCACTTCGACAGGCCGTCAGCAATGTCATTTTTAGCTCTTGGAACATGCTCCATTTGCGGGCCGTCAAAGTGATCCTCAAGCTTTCTCACTTCATCGACGTATGCTTCCATCAACGGACTCTGGTAATTCTTGTTCACTTGGCGGACGACAAGCTGTGAGTCACCCCTGACTATGAGCTTCTTGATCCCAAGGTCTGCCGCGATCCTGAGACCGGCAAGCAAACCTTCATACTCTGCAGTATTGTTTGTTGCTTGCTCCTTGGGAAAGTGTATTTGGATGACGTACTTGAGGTGCTCTCCGGTGGGCGCGACAAGGAGCACGCCAGCACCGGCGCCTTGCAGCGAGAAGGCACCGTCAAAGTACATCAGCCACTCTTTGCTTGCTTCCTTGGCGGGGATGCTCGTCTCTGGGATTTCTTCATCTGGCGTTGGCATCCACTCTGCTATAAATTCTGCCAATGCTCTGCTTTGGATAGTTGAAGTGCTTTCAAACTTGAGGCCAAAGCTTGACAGTTCCAGTGCCCACTCCACAATCCTACCTGTTGCTTCTGGATTATGCAGTATCCTCTTCAGCGGAAAGCGAGTGACAACTGTAATCTCATCTGCTTGGAAGTAATGGCGCAGCTTTCTCGAGGCCATGAGAAGGCTGAAAAGCAACTTTTGCACACCAGAGTACCTTGACCTAGCCCCCTGCAGAAGGGAACTGACAAAGTAAACTGGGCGTTGCACCATCTTCTTCTGCACCTCTTCGCTTGTCTGCGTAGATCCATCTTTGTCGGGACCAGAGCTTGTCGAGGAAGCCCCCTGCTTGTCGCTGGATGCCCTTGCCGCGGTTGCTGGCTCATCATCTGCCTCCCTCTCCGCTACTAACGCATCACTAACCACTTGATTGGTTGCCGCTAAGTACAGCAGCAACTTCTCTTGTGGCTTAGGTGCGACAAGTATTGGAGTGGAGGACATGTATCTCTTCAAGTCTAGCAGCGCAGCCTCCGCTTCCGGAGTCCATTTCATTGGACCTGCCTTTTTCAATATTTTGAAAAATGGCAGGGCGCGCTCAGCTGACTTAGAGATGAACCTGCTGAGCGCAGCCATGCAACCGGCAAGTCTTCGTACATCCTTGACGCGCTTCGGTGCTTCAATCTGCTCAATGGCCTTGATCTTGTCGGGATTGGCTTCAATTCCCCTCTGAGACACGAAGAACCCGAGAAGCTTGCCGGAAGGGACTCCAAACACACACTTCTCGGGGTTGAGCTTGAGCTTGATCTTGCGCAGATTTGCAAAGGTCCCGTCTAGATCTTGAATCAGAGTAGCCCTGTCCTTGCTCTTGACCACTATGTCATCCATGTAGGCTTCCACATTCCTGTGTATCTATGGCTCAAAAGCATAATGGACTACTCTTGCAAATGTTGAACCAGCATTCTTCAAACCGAAAGGCATCCGTACAAAGCAGTACGTGCCACATGGTGTGATGAATGCGGTCTTCTCCTCATCTTCTTCTGCCATGAAGATCTGATGGTATCCAGAGTATGCGTCAAGAAATGAAAGCAAATCACATCTGGCCGTGGAGTCAACAATCTGGTCAATGCGCGGCAAGGGAAATGGGTCTTTGGGACAGGCTTTATTTACATCGGTGAAGTCGATACAAAGCCTCCATTTCCCGTATGCTTTACGCACAACCACAGGATTGGCCAACCACGTAGGATGGAGCACCCCTCTGACAAGGCCTGCTGCTTCCAACTTCTTGATTTCTTCTGCTATGAATTCTTGGCGCTCCATCGCTTGCTTCCTGACTTTCTGCTTGACAGGCCGTGTGTGAGGATAGACGGCAAGGTGGTGCTCAATCACTTCCCTGGGAACACCGGGGATGTCAGACGGTTGCCATGCAAACACGTCGACGTTCGCCCGCAGGAAAGTAACGAGCGCGCTTTCCTATTTAGGGTCTAGGGTGGCACTAAGGGTGAAGGTACCACCAGTGCCGTCCTCCTTGGCGGACACCTTCTTGGTCACTGGCGGAGCTGCCATTGCCTTCTTGCACTTGCCGGTGGAGCTCGATGGCGCGTCCTCTACGGTAGCGCAGCACTCCGAAGAGGTGCGCTTGCCGGAGTAGGCGTCAGAACTCTTGCTGGACTTGGTCTTCTTCTTCCCTTCGGGAGCTTCAGCGGCAAGTGTCTTGCGATTCGCTGCAGCTGCTGCTTCTCGGTAGATCTTGTCGGCGCAGATAAGAGCATCCTTCTTGTCGCCAGGGACGGAGATGACACTTATCGGGCCTGGCATCTTCAACATGTTGTAGGGGTAGTGAGAGGCTGCCATGAACTTGGCGAGTGCCGGACGGCCAAGTATTCCATTGTAAGGCAATGGAAAATCGGCAACGTCAAAAGTGACCCTCTCAGTCCTGAAGTTTAGCTCGCCGCCAAATGTCACTGGCAACGTAATCTTTCCCTTCGGCTTGCTCCTTCCCGGGTTAATTCCTTGGAACGTGCCGGTCTCTTCGAGCTCGCTGTCGGGGATCTGGAGTTTCTGGAGTACAGCTGAGGAGATCAAGTTCAAGCCGGCCCCGCCGTCAACTAACATCTTTGTGACCTTGAGGTTGCGGATAGTTGGTGAGACCAACATCGCCAAGCACCCGACCGCAGTTGTGCGATCAGGGTGGTCCTCAATATCAAAGATGATAGGCGTGCTAGACCACTTCAGAAGCTTGCGCGATTCGACAGGTGGCTCTGCCGCATTGACTTCCCGCACCCATTGTTTGAGTTGGCGGTGGGAAGTATGCAGAGAAGCACCACCGTCAACGCACAAGACTTCTGTGGCTTTCTGGAACTCCTGCTCGCTGGTCTCAACATTATCCATGTCTTTGTCTTTGTCGTCGTCTTCGTCCTTGTCGCGGCCACGGGGAGGCCTGTCTCCTTGCCGCTGCTTGGCCTTGCCGCGGCGTCCTCCCCGGCCGGTGTTCTTCTTGCCTGATACCCCGGCACCCCCTCCTTGGGCATTCTCCTTGTCGCGCCACTCGTATTCAGTCTTCTGCTGTTCAACAAGCTGCTCGACCCTCTTGCATTTCTGGAGGTCGTGACCCTTGGTGCGGTGGATCTTGCAGTACTGCTTGTCGGTGCCGTCCTGCTTGTCGGCGGCCGCCACAGCCTGGCAGTTGGTGCATGCGGCAGCCTCCTTGCCGGAGTTACCTGCCTTGGCTTGCTTGGTGCCACCTTCCTTGCCGGACTGCTCAACGACTAGCACCTCTTTGCTTTTCCTCTTCCTGTTGTTTCACCGCCGGTTCTTCTTTGCCGAGGCGACATCCTCACTGTCAGATCCTCCTGCTCCTGCATCTTCTCCGGGGAGTTTCCTCCCCTCCTCCGCACGTGCGCACTTGTCGGCCAGGGCATACAGCTCGCTGACGTCCCTGATCTTGCACATCGCCATCTCCTCCCTCATCCTGCGGTTACGCACGTTCTGATGGAACGCGCTGATAACCGTGGCAGGGTGGACGTCCGGGATGTTGTGCTGTACACGGCCGAACCTCAGGATATACTTGCGTAGGGACTCTCCTTCCTTCTGGGCGAGTAGGTGAAGGTCACTCTCTTGGCCATGAGGTTTGTGGCCGCCTGTAAAGGCGCCAACAAACTGATGGCACAAGTCTGCCCAGGAGGAGATGGAGTTGTCCGGCAAGTGCATGAGCCAGGACCTGACAGTGGGCTTGAGTACCAACGGGAAGTAGTTGGCAAGGATCTTGTCGTCCCGTCCCCCAGGAGCTTGCACCGCTATGGTGTAGATGCTGAGGAACTCCGACGGATGCGTCTTGCCGTCGTACTTCTCGGGCACATTTGGCTTGAAATTCTTTGTACTGGGCCACTAGACTTGTCGCAGCTCACGGGTAAACGCAGGGCAACCTGCCGAGTACGGCAAGTCGCCTGGTTCCCCTGGCGCATGCATGTCGACAGCGGGCCCAGCGCGCTGGTCGGATTGACGCCGCGCTTCTCTTCGACGCTCGATGCGAGTATGAGCGTCCTCTTGTTGTCGTTCATGAAGAACTTGGCATTGATCTCGATGAGCTCGCGGTTCCGACGACGCGGTGGAGTCGCTGTCAAGGTTGACCCGGCGAGTCGGCGATCTTGGCCTTCGGGGTGGAGAGTGCACGGTAGTTGCACCCCCACCGGTCTTGTCGCCACCGGTCTTGTCGCCACCGGCTTGCGCCTGGCTAGCTTGCCGCGGCTACGATGTAGTTGGTTGCCGCGGAGTGTCGCCGTTTTCATAGCCGATGAGGCTCTGGATAGTGGCCCTCCAGTCATCGAGTTTGTCCGTCATTGGAGGTTAGTCTAGAAGCAGTTGGGCTCGCGCCAATGCTTCTGCTGGAGTGGTGGGTAGCGGTGGCGAACAGTGCGAGGAGCGGGATATGCTCGGACTTCTAACTACGTTAGAAGGAGCAATATCCCATCCTGGCGACCGTGCCTTGCTCGTGCCAGCTTGTTGGCGTGCATGCTGGTCTTGAGCGTTCCGAGACCCACCAGCTTGATTTTGGCCCAGCAAGCGTATGGTACCGTGCGTACCAGGACGTTGCCGGTCCCGCGCCTCCTGAGATGGGCGCGGCGCTTGCACGGACGCCGAGGTCTTGGTGTGCGCCCGGTCGTTCTGGGAGTCGGCTACGCCGCCGATGGGTAGTGCAGCCTTGTCCTTAGACCTAGCGGCACCGTGAGCTTCCTCGTCGCCGCCCGTTCTTCCGCCGGCGCCTCCCTCACGAGCCGTTGGCTCCGGCGGTGGTGGGTTTGATGCGGACGGGTCGGCCGCCTCCGAAGCCTTCTTCTTCGGCGGCATGTTGATGGAGGTGATGATGAAGATCTAGCTCGTGTGAATCGCCGGATCAGGTTCACACAACCTCGACGCACCCCCTACCTGGCGCGCCAAATATGTCAGGGAAACTGATCCACCCATGAACACCTATGGGGACGGAGCCCCTTTTCGGTACGGCAGGGGGCGGAGATCACACGAAGAGCAGATCGAGGCGAGCACACGAGCAGTTTATCCAGGTTCGGGCCGCACGGATGCGTAAAACCCTACTCCTGCTTCAGTTTGTATTGTGTTCTTGCTCGGGAGCGCTGAGAGCTACAGTACGCAACAGCAGCTAGCGAGACCGAGCGTGAGTGTGCGTTATGTTCGTTACCCTCCAACGTTGCGCATGGGCCTCCTTTTATATGCTCAAGGGGTCACCGACAGGTGGCAACGTGGGCAAGGGTAAAAATGGAAAAGTATTTTGGTTGGTACAACTACCTGTACAGTGCTCTATACCTAACCCTGACGGCAGGGGACAAGGGCATTAAATGCCCATCGCTGTCGCCCAAACAGTGCAAAAAGGAGCCGTCAGGGGCGCCACCGTTCGCCACCACGGCAGCCTCGTCATCGCCGCTTGCCACCGCGTACCCCTGGCTGCACGGCCTTCCGCCACGTGCGCCTGGAAGGGTCCCAGAGCGACACGTGGGTGGATGCGCTGGAGCGCGGGTACTGAGTGGAAGCTTGCCGTGGCAAGCGCCTTGCCGCGGTTGCTGTCTTGTCACTTCCGGGAGCTTGTCGCTCACCGGGCCTTGCCGGGACGCGTGGCGCGTCGCGGCAAGTTTCTTGACATGTCTTGGTTGTCCTTCCCGGCAAGCTCCTCTTGCCAGGGCCTTGTTCCTTGAGTGGCCTTCCCGGCAAGCTCCTCTTGCCAGGGCCTTGTTTCCTTGGCTTGGATACTTTGTTCTTGAATGGCTCCAAAGGAACCACGGAGGGCCTCGGCGGTCGTCCGGCAAGCCTTGCCGCGGGGAGCTACAACTGCCCGTGCACATGTTCGGGATACTAGGGTACTCCTACTCTAGTACATCGACAGTAATGATCTTTCTTAGTAGCTTTATTTAATTTACAGAAATCAATTAACATCCTATAACCTGTAACTATTCTTTGAGGGATCAATTCATCTTTATCATTAGGAACAACAGTCAAACCTCCCTTCTTAGGGACACAATGGACAGGACTTACCCACTGGCTATCAACAACTGGATAGATAATACCTGCCTCAAGAAGCTTTAGTATTTCCTTCCTTACCACTTCTTTCATCTTAGGGTTTAACCGTCGTTGATGATTAATAACTGGTTTAGCGTTTTTCTTCCAATTTTATCTTGTGTTGGCATAAAGTGGGGCTGATGCCCTTAAGATCATCCAGAGTATATCCAATAGTAGCACGGTGCTTCTTCAGAGTTTTCAATATTTTTTATTCTTCTTGCTCTGAAAGGTTAGCACTAATAATAACATGATATATCTTCTTTTCATCAAGATAAAAATACTTAAGATTATCAGGTAAAGGTTTAAGTTCAAATACGGGATCACCCTTGGGTGGAGGAGGATCCCCTAGGATTTCAACAAGCAAGTTGTTTTTCAATACGGGTCCCTGATTAAAGAATATTTCATCCATTTCCCTTCTCTCATTCATATGCATATCATTTTCATGATCTAGCAAATATTGTTCTAAAGGATCATTAGGAGGCACAACAATAGAAGCAAGACCAATAATTTCATCCTTACTAGGTAATTCTTTATCAAGGGGTTGTCTACGGAATTTAGCAAAGTTAAAATCATGAGACGTATCCCCCAAACCAACAGTAACAATATCTTTCACGCAGTCTATCTTAGCATTAACGGTATTCAAGAAGGGTCTGCCAAATATAATGGGACAACAATCATCTTGTGGGGAACCAAGAACAAGAAAATCAGCAGGGTATTTAACTTTCCCACACAAGACTTCAACATCTCTAACAATCCCAATTGGTGAGATAGTGTCTCTATTAGCGAGCTTAATAGTAACATCTATACCTTCTAGCTCAACAGGTGCAATATTGTGCATAATTTCATCATATAAGGTTATAGGTATTACACTCGCACTAGCACCCACATCACATAAACCATGATAGCAATGATATCCTATTTCAACAGAGATAACAAGCAGGCCTACAATAGGTCTATGTTTATTCCTAGCATCGGGTTTGGCTATTCTAGCCGATTCCTCTTGGAGGTAAATAACATGTCCATCTAAATCTTCTACCAAGAGATCTTTGACCATAGCAACACTAGGTTCAACTTTAATTTGCTCAGAGGGTGTAGGTGTTCTAGTATTACTCTTACGAACTACAGTTGAAGCTTTAGCATGATCGTTTATTCTAACAGGGAAGGGTGGTTTCTCAATATAAGCAGTAGGAACAATAGGATTAACATTATAAGTGATAGTCTTTTCTTCAACTTTAACAGGTTCAACTACTTTTACTTCAATGGGAGGATGGTATTTAAACCACTTCTCCTTGGGAAGATCAACATGAGTAGCAAATGATTCACAGAAAGAAGCTACTATCTCAGAGTCAAGTCCATATTTAGTGCTAAATTCACGGAAAACATCGGTATCCGTAAAAGCCTTAATACAATCAAACTTAGGGGTCATACCTGACTCCTTACCTTCTTCGAGATCCCAATCTTCAGAGTTGCGTTTAATTCTTTCCAATAAATACCATTTGAATTCAATAGTCTTCATCATAAAAGAACCAAAACAAGAAGTATCGAGCATGGAGCGATTATTAAGAGAAAGCCGAGCATAATATTTTTGAATAATCATTTCTCTTGAGAGCTCATGATTGGGGCATGAATATAACATTGACTTAAGCCTCCCCCAAGCTTGAGCGATGCTTTCTCCTTCACGAGGCAAAAAATTATAAATATAATTACGATCACGGTGAACCTAGTGCATAGGGTAGAACTTCTGATGAAATTCCAACTTCACGCGATTATAGTTCCATGATCCAATGTCATCACATAGCCTAAACCATGTCAATGCATCTCCCTTCAAAGATAAAGGGAAGACCTTCTTCTTGATAACATCCTCGGGCATACCTGCAAGCTTAAATAATCCACAAACTTCATCCACATAGATTAGGTGTAAATCGGGATGCAGTGTTCTGTCTCCTGTAAAAGGATTATCAAGCAGTTTCTCTATCATACCCAAAGGAATTTAAAAGAAAACATTTTCAATAGGTGCAGTAGGTTGAGGAAAAACTCTTTGCTCTTCTGGTTAGGGTGAAGATACCCCGAACAAGCCCCTCAAAGGATTATGAGCCATAGTAACAAGTGACAATAAATTTCAGCACACTATATAAATTTTTCCTTACCAAATTCCACTTACCAAAGGCGCTTCCCTCCCCGGCAACGGCGGCAGAAAAGAGTCTTGATGACCCACAAGTGTAGGGGATCTATCGTAGTCCTTTCGATAAGTAAGATTGTCGAACCCAATGAGGAGCAGAAGGAAATGATAGGTAGTTTTCAGTAAGGTATTTTCTGCAAGCACTGAAATTATAGGTAACAGATAGTTTTGTGATAAGGTAATTGGTAGCAAGTGACAAATAGTAAAATTAAATAAGGTGCAGCAAGAGGGCCCAATCCTTTTTGTAGCAAAGGACAAGCCTCGACAAACTCTTATAAGAAGGAAAACGCTCCCGAGGACACATGGGAATTATCGTCAAGCTAGTTTTCATCACGATCATCTGATTCGCGTTTGGTACTTTGATAATTTGGTATGTGGGTGGACCGGTGCTTGGGTGCTATCCTTACTTGGACAAGCCTCCCACTTATGATTAACCTCTAATGCAAGCATCCGCAACTACAAAAGAAGTATTAAGGTAAACCTAACCATAGCATGAAACAAGTGGATCCAAATCAGCCCCTTACGAAGCAACACATAAACTAGGGTTTAAGCTTCTGTCACTCCAGCAAACCATCATCTACTTATTACATCCCAATGCCTTCCTCTAGGCCCAAATAATGGTGAAGTGTCATGTAGTCGACGTTCACATGACACCACTAGAGGAGAGACAACATACATCTCATCAAAATATCGAACGAATACCAAATTCACATGACTACTAATAGCAAGACCTCCTCAGGAACAAAAGTAACTACTCATAAGACATAATATTGTTCATGATCAGAGGGGTATTAATATGCATAATGGATCTGAACATATGATCTTCCACCAAATAAACCAACTAGCATCAACTACAAGGAGTAATCAACACTACTAGCAACCCACAGGTACCAATCTGAGGTTTGGGTACAAAGATTGGATACAAGAGATGAACTAGGGTTTGAGAGGAGATGGTGCTGGTGAAGATGTTGATGAAGATATCCCTCCCCAAGATGGGAGAGTTGTTGGTGATGACGGCGATGACGATTTCCCCCTCCCGGAGGGACGTAACCCTGCCAGAACAGCTTTGCCGGAGCCCTAGAGTGGTTTCTGCCAAGGTTCCGCCTCGAGACGGCGGCGTCTAGTCTCGAAAGCCTCCTTATGATTTTTTCTAGGTCAAAACACCGCATATAGGAGAAGATGGGCATTGGGGGGGCATCAGGGGGCCCATGAGGCAGGGGGCGCGCCCAGAGAGGGGGGAGGCGGGCCCCCACCCTCGTGGATAGCTGGTGGCCCCTAGTGATCTTCTTTCGCCAGATATTTTTTATATTTTCTAAAACGGAGTCCTGTGAAGTTTCGGGGCTTTTTGAGTTGTGCAACATAGGTTTCCAAAGTTTTCCCCTTTTCCAGCCCAGAATTCCAGTTGCCGGCATTCTCCCTCTTCATGTAAACCTTGTAAAATAACAGAGAAAAGGCATAAGTATTGTGACAAAACATGTAATAACAGCCCATAATGCAATAAATATCAACATATAAGCATGATGCAAAATGTACGTATCAACACCCTAGACTCACGGGGATGAAATTTAAATCCTTTAACATATGATTCAGTGAGAGTGAGGTGTTGTTCACACTTATCTGAAATGTAGGGACCGAGACCCGCATTGTGAACCAATTGCTCAAATTCCCCCTTAATACCCACGCGAACCATATAATCATCACACGGCCATAAGCATGTTTTAGTGACGGCATCTCGTATGGAACTTTCACTTGGTTCAACATAGGAACGACGAGCGGAGCTGTCAGCAAAGATGCTCTTGAGGATCTCCTCCTCTAAGAACTCCTTCCAAAGAGGCTCATCATTTTGGCGTACAATTTTCTGAAATTTTTTGTGTGACAAAAATTTATCAACAAAACTCTACAAAACGGATAGCAACTACTCATAGGGATACATACAGGCCATAGCAAGCATTCAAACTACTTAGAACTCTAAGAATTCAACATGCAAGCTTATCGACAACAGCACTAAGAGTAGCTAATTATTCAAAATATAAACCACTAAAACAAAAACTAATTGTACAACGGAGTAGTCACATGCCAAGCAACAATCCCCCGAAAGAGTTTCGAAAACGGAGTTTCGAGCAAAGAGATCGAAATTCGTGGGTTTGAGAGCATGAACACGAGAGAGAGAGCAATGGAGATTTTTTTCTGGAGGTAGGTGATGAATTAGTATAAAGAGATAAGTGAGAGGGCCCACGTGGGGACCACAACCCACCAGGGCGTGCTTGGGGGTCCTAGCGCGCCCAAGTGGGTTTGCCCACCTGGTGCACCTCCCTATGATATTATTTGCACCAGAAATTCTTAAATATTCGGGAAACAAATGTGTTAAATTTTCAGGGCATTCTGAGAACTTTTATTTTTGGACCATTTTTTATTGCACGGGAAATTCAGAAAACAGACAAAACATGGCATTTTATTTTATTTTACTAATAAAAATAGAAAACAAAAGGCAGGGACAAAAGGCAGTGCTTACTAAATTCATCAACTTCATACTGCTAAAAAATGATCCATTAAAAAGGTTGATCAAGTCTTATTAACAACCACTTTTGATTAGCATGAAACCGAAGAACTTTCGTAAATCGCTAAGTTACCTCAATGGGGTTATGAAAGTCCCCAAAAATAAGCATTTCATATTTCTTTTTAACAGTAGGTATAGGTATTTGCAAACTTCCAATAGTGATTGTCGGAGATTTTTCAATAAGATGAACACCATTCACTTGGAATTATTTCTTTGGAAAGTGCATCGTATGCTCATTTCCATTGATATGAAAAGTGACCTTGATTTTATTGCAATAAATAACAGCCCCTGCAGTATTCAAGAAGGGTCTACCAAGGATAATCGACATGTTGCCGTCCTCGGGCATCTCAAGTATAACAAAGGCAGTCAAAATAGTAACACTAGCAACAACAACGGCCACATCCTCGCAGATACCGATAGGGGTGGCATTTGCTTTATTAGCCATTTGCAAAGATATTTCAGTAGGTGTAAGTTTATTAAAATCTAGTCTTTTATATAAGGAGAAAGGCATAACACTGACACCAGCTCCTAAATCACATAGAGCAGTTTTCACATAATTCTTTTTGATGGAGCAAGGTATAGTTGGTATTCCTGGGTCTCCATGTTTTTTAGGTACTCCATCCTTAAAAGTATAATTGGCAAGCATGGTGGAAATTTCAGCTTCTGGTATTTTTCTCTTATTGGTGATGATGTCTTTCATGTACTTTACATAAGGAGACATTTTCAAGATATCAGTCAATCAAGTACGCAAAAAGCCTGGCCTCAGCATTTCAGCAAAGCGTTAAAATTCTTCATCATCTTTCTTTTTAGTTCACTTGGGTAGAAAAGGCATAGGATTTTGAACCCATAGTTCTCTTTCTTTACCGTGTTTCCTAGCAACAAAGTATTTTTTATCATATCTTTTATTCCTAGGTTGTGGGTTATCAAATCGACTGGTGGTTCTATCTCAACATCATTATCTGGTTCTCTTTCATTGTTTGGTTGAGTATCTACATGAACCTCAGCATTATCTTTTTCATTATCAGTAGGTGGATGTTCATTATCAGATTGAGTTTCAACATCAGAGATAGAAACATCATTATCATTGTCAGGAGGTTTTTTTAGTTTAGGTTCATTAGTAGCATGCAAGGTCCTATCGGTTTTCTTTTTCTTTTTCCTTTTATAGGGACTAGGTGCAGTGGTGTGGTTTCTCTGTGAATGATGTTCAATTCTTTTTGGCTGTCCCTCATGATAAAGTGGTTCCTGAGTCATTTTTCCTCCTCTAGTTGTGACTCTAATAGCAAAGTCATGTATGTTGCTATTCATTTCATCAAGTAATTCTCTTTGAGATTTAGCAACTTGTTCTATCTGGGTTTGTACCATAGAAGCGTGTTTCCCTACACGTCTAACATCATTTGAAATTATAAATAACAAGTCACTCAAGTGAGCAATCATATAAGAATTGTGTTTGAATTGTTTCATAACATTTGCATTGAAGTGATCTTGTTTCCTAATATAATTTTCAAACTCATGAAGGCATTGGCTAGGCTGCATATTGTGAGAATTATCATTGTCACTGAATTTCATTAGAGAATTTACCTCTACCACCTTAGGCGGAGGTGGTGTATCAAGCCCATGTATTTCTTCAATAGGAGGTAAATTTTTAACAGCCTCAGCTTTAATACCTTTTTTTCCTTCATAGATTTCTTTGCCTCTTGCATATCTTCAGGACTGAGATGCAATATACTCCTCTTCTTAAGAGTATGATTAGGCGGTCGTTCAGGAAGAGTCCAATCATCATAATTTTTCAATATGTTATTCATTAATTCCTCAGCTTGTCCATAGTATGTTCCCTGAAAACACAACCAACACAACTATCTAGGAAGTCCCTAGAAGCATCGGTTAGTCCATTATAGAAGATATCAAGTATTTAATTTTTCTTTAGAGGATGATCTGGCAAAGCAATAAGTAACTGCAAAAGCCTCCCCCGAGCTTGTGGGAGACTCTCTTCTTTAGTTTTCACAAAGTTAAATATTTCATGTAAGGCAGCTTGTTTCCTATGAGCAGAAAAATATTTTTCAAAGAAGTAATAAATCATATCCTAGGGACTACGCACAAAACCAGGGGTAAGAGTATTTTACCAAGCTTTAACATCACCCTTTAATGAGAACGGAAATAATTTGAGAATATAGTAGTAAGAAGTTTTGTCATCATGAGTATAAAGGGTGGCTATGTCATTTAACTTAGTGAGATGTGCCACAACTGTTTTAGTCTCATAATCATGGAAAGCATCAGATTCAAACAAAGTGAATAACTCTAGATCGACAGAGAATTCATTATCCTTATCATCAATAAAGATAGGTGAGGTAGCAAACTTAGGATCATATTTCATTCTAGCATTCTGAGACTTTCCTTTATACTTGCATAATAATTTCTCTAGATCATCTCTATCATTACAAGCAAGAATATCTCTAGTTGTTTCCTCACTCATAACATAACCTTCGGGTACCTTAGGCAATTCATATCTAACCAGGCTAGTTCTAGCAGGTGTTTCAAAATTTACAGTTTCATGTTCATCATCAGATTCAACAGCATCATGTTGTCTTACTAAAGTAATTTGTTCATCAAGAAAGTCACCAAGTGATACATCATCATCATGCAAGGTACTAGCATCATCATAAGTATCATTCATAGCATAAGTAGCATCATCAATAACTTGCGACATATCAGGAGTAATAGCATGTGGTGGTGTTGCAAGTTTACTTATAACAGAAGGTGAATCTAAAGCAGAACTGGATGGCAGTTCCTTACCTCCCCTTGTCTTAGAGGGAAAAATCATAGTCTTAGCATCCTTCAAATTTTTCATAGTGATAGATTGACAAAATTCCCAAGTGACTCAACAAATATAGCTATGCTCCCCGGCAATGGCGCCAGAAAAAGGTCTTGATAACCCAAAAGTATAGGGGATTGCAATAGTTTTCGTTGGTAGAGTATTCAACCCAAATTTATAGATTCGACACATGGGGAGACAAAGAATATTTGCAAGTATTAGCAGCTGAGTTGTCTATTCAACCACACCTAGAGATTACTTATCTGCAACAAAGTGATCAGTAACACAGTAATATGATAGATTTGGTAGTAGTGGCAGCAACAATAGTAACGGTAATAGTGATAGCAGTAATTTTGTAACAAGTGCAACAGTAACAATAGCAGTAGTAACTTAGCAAGATCAATATAGGATAAATTCGTAGGCATTGGATCGGTAATTTGTTGGATGATATTCATCATGTGATAGTCATAACCTAAGGCGATACGGCACTAGCTCCAAATCATAAATATAATGTAGGCATGTATTCTGTAAATAGTCATCCATGCTTATGGAAAGAACTTGCATGGCATATTTTTTTCCTACCCTCTCGTGGTAGCGGGGTCCATATTGGAAACTAAGGGATATTAAGGCCTCCTTTTAATAGATAACCGGAACAAAGCATTAACAAACGGTGAATACATGAATTCCTCAAACTACGGTCATCACCGGGGTGGTTCCTGTTTTTGTCACTCCGGGGTTGCCGGGTCATAGCACGTAGTAGGTGACTATAACTTGCAAGATCGGATCTAAAACATGAATATAATGATAATAACATAAATGGTTCAGATCTGAAATCATGGCACTCGGGCCCAAAGTGACAAGCATTAAGCATGGCAAAGTCATAGCAACATCAATCTCAGAACATACTGGATACTAGGGATCGGCCCTAACAAAAAACTAACTAGATTGCATGATGAATCTCATCCAACTCCTAACCGACCAGCGAGCCTACGAAGGAATTACTCACTCCCGGTGGGGAGCATCATGGAATTGACAATGGAGAAGGGTTGGTGATGACGAATGATGTCTACTATGCAACCTTCTTCTTGTTGACGTTGTTGGGGCTCCAAGTGCAGAGGTTTGTAGGACAATAGCAAATTTCACTCAGGTGGATGACCTAAGGTTTATCAATCCGTGGGAGGCGTAGGATGAAGATGGTCTCTCTCAAACAACCCTGCAACCAAATAACAAAGAGTCTCTTGTGTCACCAACACACCCAATACAATGGTAAATTGTATAGGTGCACTAGTTCGGCGAAGAGATGGTGATACAAGTGCAATATGGATGGTAGATATAGGTTTTTGTAATAAGAAAAATATAAAGACAACAAGGTAACTAATGACAAAAGTGAGCGTAAATGGTATTGCAATGCTAGGAAACAAGGCCTAGGGTTCATACTTTCACTAGTGCAAGTTCTCTCAACAAGAATAACACAACTCGATCAGATAACTATCCCTCAACATGCAACAAAGAGTCATTCCAAAGTCAGTAATGGCGGAGAAAAAACGAAGAGATTATTGTAGGGTATGAAACTACCTCAAAGTTATTCTTTCTGATCGATCTATTCAAGAGTCCGTAGTAAAATAACACGAAGCTATTCTCTCTGTTTGATCTATCATAGAGTTCGTACTAGAGTAACACCTTAAGATACAAATCAACCAAAACCCTAATGTCACCTAGATACTCCATTGTCACCTCAAGTATCCGTGGGCATGATTATATGATATGCATCACACAATGTCAGATTCATCTATTCAACCAACATAGAGTACTTCAAAGAGTGCCCCAAAGTTTCTATTGGAGAGTCAAGACGAAAATGTGTGCCAACCCCTATGCATAGATTCCCAAGGTCACGGAACCCACAAGTTGATCACCAAAACATACAACAAGTGAATCAATAGAATACCCCATTGTCACCACGGGTATCCCATGCAAGACATACATCAAGTATTCTCAAATCCTTAAAGACTCAATCCGATCAGATAACTTCAAAGGGAAAACTCAATCCATTACAAGAGAGTAGAGGGGGAGAAGAATAATAAGATCCAACTGTAATAACAAAGCTCATGATAGATCAAGATCGTGCCATCTCGAGAACACGCGAGAGAGAGAGAGAGAGAGAGAGAGAGATCAAACATATAGCTACTCGTACATACCCTCAACCCCGAGGGTGAACTACTCCCCCTCATCATCGAGTTTGCCGGGATGATGAAGATGGCCACCGGAGCTGGATTCCCCCCTCCGGCAAGGTGCCAGAATGGGTCTAGACTGGTTTTTGATGGCCACAGAGGCTTGCGACGACGGAACTCCCCATCTAGGTTATTTTCTGGAGGTTTTTGTATATATAGGAGGTGTTGGAGTCGGGGACAAGTAAATTTGACCTCCGGGCTGTCCACGAGGGAGGTGGCGCACCCAGGGGGTGCCCCGTACCCTCGTGGGCTGCCCGGGAACCTTCTAGTCCCCCTTCGGCACTTCCTGGGCTTCTTCTCGTCCAAAAATAACCTCCGTTGAGTTTCAGGTCAATTGGGCTCCATTTGATACTCTAAAACAAGAGAAAAACAGAAACTGGCACTGGGATTTGGGTTAATAGGTAAGTCCCAAAAATAATATAAAAGTGTATATAAAATCCATAAAACATCCTAGAAGGATAATATAATAGCATGGAACAATAAAAAATTATTGATACGTTGGAGACGTATCAAGCATCCCCAAGCTTAATTCATGCTCGTCCTCGAGTAGGTAAATGATAAAACAGAATCTTTGATGTGGAATGCTACCTAACATAATTCTCTTTATTGTGGCATGAATGTTCAGATCCGAAAGATTCAAGACAAAAGTCTATGTTGACATAAGAATGATAATACTTCAAGCATACTAACAAAGCAATCATGTCTTCTCAAAATAACATGGCTAAAGAAAGTTATCCCTACAAAATCATATAGTCTGGCTATGCTCTATCTTCATCACACAAAATATTTAAATCATGCACAACCCCGGTTTCAGCCAAGCAATTGTTTCACACTTTAATTCTTTCAAACCTTTCAACTTTCACACAATACATGAGCGTGAGCCATGGATATAGCACTATGTGGAATAGAGTGGTGGTTTTGGGGAAGACAAAAGAAGAAGATAGTCTCACATCAACTAGGCGTATCAATGGGCTATGGAGATGGCCATCAATAGATATCAATGTGAGTGAGTAGGGATTGCCATGCAACGGATGCACTAGAGCTATAAATGTATGAAAGCTCAACAAAAGAAACTAAGTGGGTGTGCATCCAACTTGCTTGCTCATGAAGACCTAGGGCGTTTTGAGGAAGCCCATCGTTCGAATATACAAGCCAAGTTGTCTATTGAAAATTCCCACTAGTATATGAAAGTGATAAAACAAGAGACTCTCTATCATGAAGACTATGGTGCTACTTTGAAGCACAAGTGTGGAAAAGGATAGTAGCATTGTCCCTTCTCTCTCTTTTTTTGGAGGGGCTTTTTTCTTTTCTTTTTAGCCCCCTCTCTTTTTTTGGGCCATCTTTTTTTATTTGGCCTTTCTCTCCCTTTTTTGTTTCCTCACACGGGACAATGCTCTAATAATGAAGATCATCACACTTTTATTTACTTACAAATCAAAGATTACAACTTGAAGCTAGAACAAAATATGACTCTAAGTGAATGCCTCCGGCAGTGTATCGGGATGTGCAATGAATCAAGAATGACATGTATGAATGAATGGTGAATGGTGGCTTTGCCACAAATACGATGTCAACTACATGATCATGCATGGCAATATGACAATATGAAGCGTGTCATAATAACGGAACGGTGGAAAGTTGCATGGCAATATATCTCAGAATGGCTACATAAATGCCATGATAGGTAGGTATGGTGGCTGTTTTGAGGAAGGTATATGGTGGGTGTATGGTACCGGCGAAAGTTGCGCGGTACAAGAGAGGCTAGCAATGGTGGAAGGGCGAGAGTGCGTATAATCCATGGACTCAACATTAGTCATAAAGAACTCACATACTTATTGCCTAAATCTACAAGTCATCAAAACAAAGTACTCAACGCATGCTCCTAGGGGAAGGGTTGGTAGGAGTTAACCATAGCGCGATCCCGACCTCCACACAAAGGATGACACTCAATAAATACCTCATGCTCTAACTTCGTCACATAGCGGTTCACAATACGTGCATGCTACGGGAATCACAAACTATAACACAAGTATTTCTCAAATTCAACATTACTCCACTAGCATGACTCTAATATCACCATCCACATATCTCAATACAATCATCAAGTATCAAACTTCTCATAATATTCAATGCACTTGTATGAAAGATTACTATACTCATCTTGGATGCCTATCATATTAGGACTAGTTTTATAAACAAAGCACATTACCATGATGTTCTAAAAGACTCTCAAAATAATATAAGTTAAGAATGAGAGTTCATCTATTTCTTCAAAATAAAACCACCACCATGCTCTAAAAAGATATAAGTGAAGCACTAGAGCAAAAGACAAACTACTCCGAAAGACATAAGTGAAGATCAATGAGTAGTTGAATAATTATGTAACTATGTGAAGACTCTTCTAACATTTAAGAATTTCAGATCTTGGGATATTATTCAAACAGCAAGCAAAAAAATATATAAAAAAATGACTCTCCAAGCAAAACATATATCATGTGGTGAATAAAAATATAGCCTTAAGTAAAGTTACCGATGAACGAAGACGAAAGAGGGGATGCCTTCCGAGGCATCCCCAAGCTCAGGCTCTTGGTTGTAATTTAATTTTACCTTGGGGTGCCTTTGGCATCCCCAAGCTTAGGCTCTTTCCACTCCTTATTCCATAGTCCATCGAATCATTACCCAAAACTTGAAAACTTCACAACACAAAACTCAACAGAAGACTCGTGAGCTCCGTTAGTATAAGAAAATAAAACCACCACTTAGGTACTGTTGCGAGCTCATTCTAAATTCATATTGGTGTAATACCTACGGTGTTCCAACTTATCTATGGTTCATACCCTCCGATACTACTCATAGATTCATCAAAATAAGCAAACAAAACATAGAAAACAGAATCGGTCAAAAACAGAACAGTCTGTAGCAATCTGTAACTTTCGAATACTTCTGTAACTCTAAAGATTATGAAATAAATTGGTGGACGTGATAAATTTTTCTATTAATCATATGCAAAAAGAATCAACTAAAAAGAACTTTCCAGTAAAAAATGGTAGCCAATCTCCTGAGCGCAAAGTTTCTGTTTCTTACAGCAAGATCACATTAACTTTCACCCAAGTCTTCCCAAAGGTTCTACTTGGCACTTTATTGAAAAAAACCCTATAAAAGATGATTAATACAGTATATTAATCATGTGAACACACAAAAACAGTAGGGTTAAATATTGGTTGTCTCCCAACAAGCGCTTTTCTTTAATGCCTTTTAGCTAGGCATGATGGTTTCAATGATGCTCGCATAAAAGATAAGAATTGAAACATAAGGAGAGCATCATGAAGAATACAACTAACACATTTAAGCCTAACCCACTGTCGGGGGAAACTGTCCGCCACGAACACCTATGGGACCGGAGCCCCTTGTCTGTGCGGTACGAGGGCGGAGGGAGCACAAAGAGCAGATCGAAGCAGACACGCGGGCAGTTTTACCCAGGTTCGGGCCGCACGGATGCGTAAAACCCTACTCCTGCTTAGTTGTGTATTGAGTTGAGCGCTCGGGAGCTTGAAGAAGCAGCTACACCGTGCGTGAGAGTAATCTAGGTTTCGAACCCCCTCCACGTTGTGCATGGGCCTCCTTTTATAGTGCAAGGGGTCACCGACAGGTGTCAACGTAGAAGAAAGGGGTAAAAAAGTAAAAGAGGTGGTAGTTGTAACAGTGCGGGAACAGTGGAGCTACAGTACAGAACAGTGGTCTATACCTACTTTAACAGTGGGGGACAAGGGCATTTAATGCCCGTCGCCGTCGACCCCAAAAGCTCCCGCCTTAGCGTCTCCGTCCGCCACGGCGACGGATTTATCGCCGTGGAGTGCCACCGTGTACCCCAGGCTGCACAGCCATCCGCCACGCGTCCCTGGATAGGCCCCAGGGCGACGCGTGGGCCGATGAGCTGGAGCGCGGGCACACAGCGCAGCCTTCCCGGCAAGCACCTTGCCGGGGCCTTGATCTTGCCGGGCCCGGGAACTTGCCGCTCCCCGGGCCCCTTGCCGGGGCGCGTATAGCGCCGAGGCGTTGTCTTCTAGTCTTCCTGGCAAGCTCCTCTTGCCAGGGTCTTGTGTTAGTGGAACAGTCTTGAGCCTGGTACGGCCTTCCCGGCAAGCTCCTCTTGCCGGGGTCTCGGTCTCACGTCTTGTATGCTTTGTTTTTGAATGGTTTAATAGGGGGCAGGAAGGTCTCCGGCGAACACGCAGTAAACCTTGCCGCGGGAAGCTGCGACTGCCCGTGCACAAGTCGGGGTACTGAGGTACCCCGACCTTAGTGCACCAACAGGAGCCCCCGGGCCTGGGCCACACACGGTGCCGAGCGCTGTTGGGCCAGGCCCAAAACAGTGCACGGGCACCCGCGGCCCGCGGCGCGCCGAATCCACTTCCATATCCGCCGCACCCCACGGTAACGGCACGCGTCGATTGCGGCGCCGTGGGATGGGACGTGCCCACGATCTCTTAATGGAAAGGGCGAAACGCCCCCCACTCCCCCATAAAAGCAGAGGTAGCGGGCGCGGTTCCCCTCCTTGCGCTCTCATTACGTCGTCTTCCACCTGCAAAAGATTCCTTCTTGCGCTTCGCCTCCACACCTCCGCCGCCGCCGAGCTCTTCGTCCCCTTCCTCCCGCCGCGTCCGTCATGGCCCCAAAGACCGACAAGGCGAAGGCGGAGAAATCCAAGAAGGAGAAATCCGAGCAAGCGGCCAAGCTCATCGCTTACCGGAAGCGGCACGTCGTCTTCCCGCCGAAGCTCGGCGTGCAGGAACTCTGGAACAAGTATTACTTGTTCTGGTCCAAAGGAACCGATGCGCATCCCCGCACGCGAGCATACCCGGCCGCCGCCAAGGACAGCTATCCCGGCGGGTATCACTTCTTTGCTGCCTTTTTCCATTGTGGTCTCTGTCCTCCTTTTTCGAACTTCTTCTGTGATATCATGAACACATATGGCTTCCATCTGCTTGACTTCACCCCCAACGCCATTCTCACCATGGCTGTTTTCGCACATATGTGCGAAAACTTCATAGGAGTCCACCCCAATGTAGCCCTCTTTAGACACTTCTTCACTCCTAGAGCCGAGGCCGATGCCCCCCTCTCCGGAGGAATTTCTTGGGTCTTCCGTCTCAATAAGAAAGGGGCGTACTTGCCGGGGGAGCTCCGCGGCAAGTGGGAGGAATGGCGAGCGGAGTGGTGCTGGATTGTAGAAGACCAGCCGCAAGCCTTCACTGCGCCGAGCACAACGCCCATCGTGCGCGGCAGGGATTGGAGTGATCTAGACTCCGACGACATCAAGCTCGACATCGCCCTCGTCCGGATTCTTCGTCTTCGGATGGCCCGGCTGTCAGTCGCCGAGGTGGGCGCAGATTTCCTCCGCCGGCGCATCGCCCCTCTCCAAGACCGGAAGAGGCCGGCCTGGGAGTACGGCGGCCCGGCAGACATCATGAGGCTGCGCCCCGGGCTCAATTTCAACTTCACCACTCTGGAGCTGCGCGGAATGGTACGAGAACTCTTCAAGTACGACCCGACGCACCCTGAGTGGTTCAGGACTCCCCGGGAAGTGGTACCGCTCTGCAACAACGCCGCGAGGGACCGGATCCTGGCCATGATGCCCATGTGCGACTCGCATGGCTTGGACCGCTCGTGGATCGCCCCGAAGCCCATCGACGTCCTCAACTTCTACGACAACCTCGCCGAGGTGGCGAGTAACAAGGAGGACCTCAAGCTGCACACGCGGGACACCACCGACCAGGAAATCGCCTATATAGCTTCTCGGGCTGAGGAGGCCGCCGCAGCCGCGGCGGCAGGAGTCTTCGGGTTCTCGCCGGAGGAGGCGGAGGCCGAGGAGGCGTCCACCCAGGCGGAGGAGGCGGAGATCCGCAGGTTGCTGAATCTCCCACCCGACGCGCTCGCCGGGGTCCCCTCGTTGAGGCACTCCGGGATCCATGGGATCGCGACGGAGGCTGCGGCAATGGAGGGCACCGCCGGAGGGAGCAGAGGCGCCGCGAGGGGCGGAGGCGCCAAGGGAAAGAGGGCCGCAGCGCTGGACGCTGGGCCCAGCGAGCCGGCCGGGGCAGAGGAGGAGGAGGAGGAGGAGGCCGAAGACTCCGGCGGATCCACGGAGTTATACGCCGACGACCTCTCCTCGTCGGAGAGCTCCCCGCCCCCGGCAAGCCCGAAGCAGTCCCCGGCAAAGCGCCTCCGCAAGGCGGCGACGGGGGAGAGGGCGCAGGCGCCCCGGCAACAGCCACCTCGGCGGGCGGCTCTACGGGGGAGTCAAGCCGCGCCAAGGCCGTCCGGCGCACCAGCCGCAGCGGAGGCGGCCCGTGCGCGGACCACGACGGAGGCGCCCCGCAGGCCGGCAGCGAGCCGGCAGGGGTCTTCTCGGAGCGGAGCAACGGCTCCGCCCGCTCCTCGGGCGCCGGTAGCCACAGGGGCTGGGTCCTCGCAGCCCCCAGCCCCGGTGAACACCAAGCGCGCGAGGGAGTCTTCATCGTCCGCTCCTCGCGCCGACGCGCCCACGGTGGAGTATGACTTCTCCGCCCTGAGCGAGGACGACGAGGAGGACCAGGAGTAAGAATCCAAGATTCTACACCTTCTTGATTTTTGTCTTGAACTTCTGTTGATGCTGACTCTGTCTTCTATTCTGATTTCAGGACCCTGGCCCATCGCGCAGCGAAGAAGGCCAAGGCGCCCGAGGCCGAGGTCGCGGAGGACTCGGCAGCGGCGGCAACAGAGGGCGTGCCGGAGCCGAGCCTGCCGGACCCGAGCGCTGCTCCGAGGAGCAGCCCCCAGCGTAGCCCGCAGCGCAGCCCCCAGCGCAAGTCTGGGGTTTTCTCTTTTCGCCTTGGGGAACGCCTGAGGCTTTGATTTTGTCTTCATGTGTTGACATCTCTTGTCTTGTTCCGTGCAGAGGGGGAGCCCCAGCGGGAAGAGCGCCCGGAGGCCACAGCTGAGGAGCCGCAGGCCCCGCCATCCCCGCCAAGGCAGAACTCTCCGGCAAGGGAGAGTGCTCCGTCAAGGGCGGGTACTCCGCCAAGGCAGAGTACCCCGCCAAGGACGAGCAGCCCGGCAAGGGCGGCCACCCCGCCAAGGCCAAGTTCCCCGGCGAGGGCGACTACTCCGACGAGGCCGAGCTCCCCGGCGAGGGAGCCCGCCGCTGAGGACGTCCGCCAAGGTAATCTTTGTGACTTATCTTCTTGGCTTGTCTCTTTTTTGGATATTTGCTTGAGTCTTGAACTTCTTTGTCTTCTTCTTCTTTCTAGATCTTCCTCCTCCTGCGCCCATGGAGACGGAGGTGATTATCCTCGAGGAGGAGGACGCGTAGGGCGGCGGCGGCGACGCTCCAGTCGTCGAGGAGGTAACCGAGGCCGCCGAGCCGGCCGCGCAAGAGACTGCTCCGGCTGCAGACGCAGCGGCCGGGGAGGGGGACGGTGGCCGCACCGCCGACCCGGAGGCGGCGGGAGCATCGGATGCTGCACCGGCCACCGGTCCCTCCGCCGGCGAGGAGCAGAGGTTCTATCTCGAGGCCCCCAATGGCGTCTTCATCCAGATGCCGTGGGGGTCTTCGTCGCGAGCTCCTGCGGAGGGCGAGGCGTTCGACGGAGAAGTCCTCGCCTCCGCAGGCCTGAAGATCGTCCAGGCGCCCGGTGGAGGTGAGGGGCCCGAGGAGGAGCGGTTGCTTCATCAGCTCCTGGCCCTTTACCGGGCCAGGCAAGCAAAGCTCGCTTCCCGGGAGGCTCTTGCCGCCAAGGCCGCGGCAGAGATGGAGAAGCGTGCGGCGGAGCTCAGCGCCGCCAATCAGGCTGCCCTCCGCCAGGTGGCGGAGGAGCGTGAGCGCCTCGCCGGCGAGTACCAAGAGTGGGTGCTCGAGAAGGCTGAAGCTGATGAACAGCAGCGTCTCGCCGGGGTGGAGATGTCCCGGCGAGAGGGAGAGCTCGCGCAGCGGAAGGTCGAGCTGGACTCTCATGAAGAAGACCTTGCCGCTCGCGAGGCTGCCCTTGGCGGGGAGCTGAAGGAGGCGAAAGCCGCCGCGGTTGCCGCGGAGGACGCCAAGAAAGAGCTCGCCGCCAAGGTCGAACAACTGGAGAAGGCGATGAAGGTGAGCGCCGAGAAGGTTGCCGCGCTCATCTTGGAGCGCGAGAAGGATGCTCACACAAACTCAGAGCTTCAGGTGAGTTTATCCAAGAGGGGTGACGAGCTGAAGGCCGCCAAGGACTCCATTGAGGACTTGGAGCTGAAGGTCACCACCCTGAAGGAGTCGCTCGATGCTGCCCGGGCCCAGGAGACCAAGTTGAAGGATGAGCTCCGCAAGGAGCGAACCTTGGTGGAGAGCGTCAACAAGGCATCCGAGCTCTTCCGGCAGACTATTGAAGTGTGGACCGAAGAGCTGGTTTCTTCTGCGTCCAATATTGACCAGGAGCTGCTGGCGTTGAAGGTCGAACACCTTATCTACTCGCCGGACCCGGATCTCCCGCACAGCGCCAAGCTCAGCCTCTTCTTCAGAGGGGTCGCTCCGGCTCTTGCAGGTCTCCGGAACCGCATCCCCGCGCAGCTGGCCGAGGAGTCGCGCCGGCTCTGCGCGGGAACTCTGGAGCGGGTGTTGACGAAGATCGTGTACCGCAACCCGGGAATCAACCTCACGAACGTTCTTCGCACCCTGCCGGCAGATGCAGATACGGAGGCCCTGAAGGAGCAGGTCGGCCACATCATTGCCAAGGTGGCAAAGCTTGGCAGGAAGGAAGGCGACCGCGTAGACTAGGGCTCCATTTATCTTTATCTTTTTGTTGCTGCACATTACGTTATGAACTCATTAGTCCGTTGCGACAAGTTATCCTTGTAAGATATTTGCTTTACTTCGATCAATCAGTGCAATGTTATCTTCCTTGTTTCAATCTTAGACTTTGTATGTTTTTTTACCCTACGCTCCCGGGGAGCTCGCCGGCAAGGGGCCCTTGCCGCGAGCGCTGAGTGCTGGACTCTGAGCAGCCTGCTGGCCAAGGTCCTTGCCGGTAAGCAACCTTGCCGCAGCTAGTCGCAACGCACTTAGCTTGCTGAGCGTACTCGGAAACGAGGCAAGGGCGCGACACTTGTCGCAGCTCACTTAAATCGTTGAGTGAATTCGAAAACAAGATAAGGGTGCGACAAGCTACGGGTAGGTTCCTCCGCGCACAGGTTTTCCATACAAAGTGTGATCGTTCAAGGAAGACAACCAAAATTTAAAATTTGAACTGGTCAAATTCTAACAACTTATCTTTCATATGCTGCTTGCTCATATTGCTTGCTTTCCGGTAAGGCTTCTCTTACTTGAACAGCACTTAGTTCCTCCTCCACCTCCTTTCCCCCCGGCAAACTTGTGCGCGAGGAACGTTCCTTCTGCTTAAGAGAAAAGGAAAGGGAGAGGGAAACAAGCATATTGCCTTTCGGCGTAATAGTGCTTACCGTATATCCGAGTGTTGCATCAGATGCCAAACAGAACATGCAAACAGCAAAGAGAAGCATGCAAAAGGCAATCGATGCGAAAAACACGAAAGCTTTACTGATGCACGGGGTCTGCGCCCGGCTTTGTACAAAGGGTTACATGCAACAGCGGCAAAGCTTGTACAAAAGGTGGTTGCCGGAGCGGATCACGGCAACCGCGCCTTAGGGGTGAAACTTGCGAAGATGCTCTATGTTCCAGGAGTTGCTCACCGGTAAGCCTTCTTCGGTCTCGAGACGGACAGCGCCGGGCCTCGTAACTTGTCTCACCCGATAAGGGCCTTCCCACTTCGGCGTCAACTTGTTGGAATTCTTGGCGGACTGAACACGCCGAAGAACAAGGTCGCCTTCCTCGAGACTCCTGGCCTTGACTTTGCGGCTATGGTAGCGGCGCAAAGCTTGCTGGTATCGAGCAGCTCGTACAGCAGCCTGGAGACGTCCCTCCTCAAGGAGCAATGCGTCATCTTGCCGCAGCTGCTCTTGCTCGAGCTCATCATAAGCGAGTACTCGAGGAGATCCGTATACGAGTTCCGTGGGGAGAACTGCCTCTGCTCCATAGACTAGAGCAAAAGGTGTCTGTCCGGTGGCTCGACTTGGTGTCGTTCTGATTGACCAAAGAGCCGCCGGGAGCTCCTCTATCCAATTCTTTCCGCACTTGCGCAGCCTGTCAAAGGTCCTTGTCTTGAGTCCGCGCAGCACTTCAGCATTTGCCCTCTCCGCTTGGCCGTTGCTCCTCGGGTGAGCAACAGAAGCGAAACAGACCTTGGCGCCAAGGTCTTGGACGTACTGCATGAAGGTGGGACTAGTGAATTGCGTACCGTTGTCGGTGATGATCCTGTTAGGGATCCCGAAACGGCAAACAATCGACCTGAAGAACCTGACTGCTGACTGTGCTGTCACCTTTCTCACTGGCTCCACTTCTGGCCACTTTGTGAACTTGTCGATTGCAACGTACAAGTACTCAAAGCCCCCGACAGCTCGAGGGAAAGGGCCGAGGATGTCGAGCCCCCAGACCGAGAAGGGCCATGATAAAGGGATTGTTTGGAGAGCTTGAGCTGGCTGATGAATTTGCTTCGCATGGAACTGGCACGCTTCACACTTGGTTACTAGCGCAGTTGCATCTTGGAGGGCTTCTTGCCAAAAGAACCCTTGCCGGAAAGCTTTCCCGGCAAGCGCCCTTGCGCCAATGTGGTGGCCGCATATGCCTCCGTGTATTTCTGCCAACAGCTTCTGTCCATCTTCTCTGGAGATGCACTTCAACCTGACACCGTTGAGTCTTCTTCTTTACAACTCGTTATCCACGAACTGATACATACTTGACTGCCTGGTTATTTTCTCTATCTCTTGAGGGTCGTCGAGAAGTTCTCCAGTTTGCAGAAAACGGACGATCTGCTGCGCCCATGCCGGAGCCCGAGGCTCGACGGCGAGGACTAAAGGCTCGAGGGCCGCTGCGGGAACCTCAGCTTCTACGGCAAAGACCTCTGGTTCTGCCGGAGCTGACGGTCCCCCGGCAAGCTCGCCGGGGCGAGGCTTGTCGGGAACACTTGCTTCAACTGCACAAGCCCGAGGGCTTGCAGGAGCAAACTGTTCCTCGGCGTTGTTGTTGATCTTGGGAACTTTAGCGGCGGTCTCAGGAAGATCCGCCGGCAAGTAGTCGCCAGAGACCAACTTTCTCTTCTTGGACTGCCCAATTGATGGTGTAACGGATGGCTGAGTCAGCTTGAGCAAAAAGGTCCCTGGTTCCACAGGTAACTTCATCGCGGCGCACTTTGAAAGGCCATCTGCAATTTCATTTTGAGCTCTCGGGACGTGCTCCATCTGCAGACCTTCAAAGTGCTCTTCAAGCTTTCTCACTTCATCGACATAAGCTTCCATCAAAGGGCTCTGATAGTTCTTATTAACTTGTCGGACCACCAACTGAGAATCTCCCCGCACAATCAGCTTTCTGATCCCAAGTTCTGCCGCAATCCTGAGGCCGGCAAGCAAGCCTTCATATTCTGCGGTGTTGTTTGTCGCTTGCTCCCTGGGAAAGTGCATCTGGATAACATATTTGAGGTGCTCTCCGGTGGGCGCGATGAGTACCACGCCGGCACCGGCGCCTTGCAGCGAGAAGGCACCGTCAAAATACATTACCCATTCACTTGTCGCCTCTTGCACGGGTGCGCTTGTTTCTTGAATTTCTTCGTCTGGCGTCGGGGTCCATTCGGCAATGAATTCTGCCAAAGCTCGGCTCTGTATGGTTGAAGTACTTTCGAACTTGAGTCCAAAGCTCGACAGCTCCAGTGCCCACTCGACGATCCTGCCTGTTGCCTCTGGATTGTGCAATATCCTCTTCAACGGAAAGCGAGTGACCACTGTTATCTCATGGGCTTGGAAGTAGTGGCGCAGCTTTCTTGAGGCCATGAGGAGGCCGAAAAGCAATTTTTGCACACCAGAGTATCTTGATCTAGCCCCCTGGAGAAGGGAACTTACAAAATACACTGGGCGCTGCACCATCTTCTTCCGCACCTCTCCTTGTTCCTGCGCAGAGTCTTCCTTGTCGGGACCAGAGCTTGTCGGGACAGCCCCCTGCTTGTCGCTGGATTCGCTTGCCGGTGATGCTGACTCCTCGTCGGACTCCCTCTCTGCTACTAACGCAGCACTAACCACCTGGTTGGTTGCCGCTAAGTATAGCAACAACTTTTCCTGTGGTCTAGGTGCGACAAGTATAGGAGTGGAGGACAGGTACCGTTTCAAATCCTGCAACGCCGCCTCCGCTTCCGGAGTCCACTTCATGGGACCTGCCTTCTTCAAGATTTCGAAGAAAGGTAGGGCGCGTTCTGCGGATTTTGAAATGAACCTACTGAGGGCAGCAACACAACCTGCAAGCCTTCTGACATCCTTGACGCGCTTCGGGGCTTCTATCTGCTCGATGGCTTTGATCTTGTCGGGGTTGGCTTCAATCCCCCTCTGTGATACAAAGAACCCGAGAAGCTTGCCGGAGGGAACTCCAAAGACGCACTTCTCGGGGTTCAACTTAAGCTGTATCCTGCGCAGGTTCTGAAACGTTTCTTCCAAGTCTTGAATCAGGGTTTCCTTGCTTTTGCTCTTCACCACGATGTCATCCATGTAAGCTTCTACATTTCTGTGGATCTGTGGCTCAAAAGCAGTGTACACTACCCTTGCAAAGGTTGAGCCTGCATTCTTCAGTCCGAATGGCATGCGGATAAAGCAATAAGTGCCACATGGAGTGATAAATGCAGTCTTCTCTTCATCCTCCTTGGCCATGAAAATCTGATGATAGCCTGAGTATGCATCAAGAAAACAGAGTAGCTCACATCCGGCAGTGGAGTCAACGATCTGGTCAATGCGCGGCAAAGGGAAGGGATCCTTGGGACATGCTTTATTCACATCGGTGAAGTCTATACACAGTCTCCACTTCCCGTTGGCCTTGCGCACGACGACTGGGTTTGCCAGCCACGTCGGATGGATCACACCTCTAACTAGGCCAGCTGCTTCTAGCCTCTTGATCTCCTCATTGATGAACTCTTGGCGCTCCACGGCTTGCTTCCTCACTTTCTGCTTGATGGGCCGCGCATGAGGACAGACAGCAAGCTTGTGCTCAATCACCTTCCTGGGAACACCGGGGATGTCAGATGGTTGCCAAGCAAACACATCGACATTCGCCCGCAGGAAGGCGACGAGCGCGCTTTCCTATTTGCTGTCAAGGGTGGCACTGATGGTGAAGGTACCACCAGTGCCATCCTCCTTCGCGGACACCTTCTTGGTTGCCGGAGGAGCAGCCATTCCTTTCTTGCTCTTGCCGGTGGAGCTCGATGGAACGTCCTCGACGGCAGCGCAGCACTCCGAAGAGGTGCGGTTGCCGGAGTGGGTCCCAGAGCACTTGCCGGACTTGGTCTTCGTCTTCTTCCCCCCGGGAGCTTCAGCGGCAAGAGTATCCTTCTCGGCCGCAGCTGCCGCATCCCGGTAAATCTTGTCGGCGCAAATAAGCGCATCCTTCTTGTCGCTGTGGACAGTGATGACGCTTATCGGCCCCGGCATCTTCAGCACGTTGTAGGCATAGTGGGAAGCTGCCATGAACTTGGCGAGGGCGGGACGGCCGAGTATTCCATTGTAGGGCAATGGAATATCAGCGACGTCAAAGGTGATGCGCTCAGTCCTGAAGTTGAGCTCCCCGCCAAAGGTCACCGGCAGAGTGATCTTTCCCTTGGGCTTGCTCCTTCCCGGGTTGATTCCTTGGAATGAACCGGTCTCTTCGAGCTCGCCATCTTGGATTTGGAGCTTCTTGATCACAGCAGAGGAGATCAAGTTCAGGCCGGCCCCGCCGTCAACCAACATTTTGGTGACCTTGAGGTTGCGGATGGTGGGAGAAACCAGCATCGGCAAGCACCCGACCGCGGTGGTGCGGTCAGGGTGATCCTCAAGATCAAAAACGATGGGCGTGCTGGACCATTTGAGGAGCCTGCGCGACTCCACGGGCGGCTCCGCTGCATTCACCTCACGCACCCACTGTTTGAGTTGGCGGTGGGAGGTATGCAGAGAGGCGCCACCGTCGACGCACAGGACCTCCGTGGCCTTCTGGAACTCCTGCTCGCTGTTCTCGTCATCCTCCATGTCTTCATCGTCGTCTTCGTCGTTGTCGCGGCCCCGGGGAGGTCGATCCCCTTGCCGCTGCTTAGCCTTGCCGCGGCGTCCTCCCCGGCCATTGAACGGCCGCTTCTTGCTGGGCTCTTCCCCGCCACCTTGGGCCTTCTCCTTGTCGCGCCTCTCGTACTCAGCTTTTTGCTGCTCGACGAGGTACTCGACGCGCTTGCAATTGGAAAGATCGTGACCCTTGGTGCGGTGAATCTTACAGTATTGCTTGTCGGAGCTACCCGGCTTGTCGGCCGCCGCCGCAGGGGCAGGCTCCTTGCCGGAGCCGCCAGCCCGCGCTTGCTTGGCGGGGGCCTCCTTGCCGGACTTCTCGACGGCAAGCACTTCCTTCTTGCCCTTCTTTCTGTTGTTCCGCCGCCGGCTCTTTTTTGCCGGGGCGGCGTCGTCGCTGTCGCTTCCCCCTGCGCCAGCATCCTCCCCGGGGAGTTTCCTCCCCTCTTCCGCGCGGGCGCACTTGTCAGCAAGAGCGTAGAGCTCGCTGACGTCCCTAATCTTGGTCATCGCCATCTCCTCACGCATGCGGCGGTTACGCACGTTCTGATGGAACGCGCTGATAACCGCGGCAGGGTGAACGTCAGGGATGTTGTGCTGCACCCGGCTGAAGCGTTGGATATATTTGCGCAGGGGTTCGCCTTCCTTCTGGGCCAAGATGTGGAGATCGCTCTCCTGGCCATGGGGTTTGTGGCCGCCGGTGAACGCGCCAACAAACTGATGGCAGAGGTCGGCCCAAGAAGAGATAGAGCCTTCCGGCAAGTGCATGAGCCACGAACGGACGTTCGGCTTCAGCACGAGCGGGAAGTAGTTGGCTAGGATCTTCTCGTCGCACCCCCCGGCAGCTTGCACTGCGATAGTGTAGACGCTGAGAAACTCCGAGGGGTGCGTCTTGCCGTCGTACTTCTCCGGTACGTCGGGCTTAAAGTTCTTCATGCTGGGCCACTGGACGCGCCGCAGCTCGCGGGTGAACGCAGGGCAGCCTGCCGCGTACGGCAAGTCGCCTGGTTCACCGGGCGCGTGTGCGTCGACAGTGTTCCCAGCTCTCTTGTCGGATTGTCGCCGAGCTTCTCGGCGACGCTCGATCGTGGTTCGAGCGTCTTCATCTCGCCGGTCGTCGAGGACCTGGCGCTGGTCCCGACGGGTACGCGGGTCCGACGAGGCTGTGGAGCCGTCGTCGGGGTTGTTCCGGCGGGGCGGCGTCTTCTGCTTCTGCGGCGGGGAGTGCACGCTTGTCGCACCCCCGGCAGTCTTGTCGCCGATAGCCTTCGTCTTCTCAGCCTGCCGCGGCCGTGAGGCCGACGGCTGCTGCGGAGAGTCGTTGTTGGCGAAGTCTATCAGGCTCCGGATGGTGGCCCTCCATTCTTCGGCCTTGTCGGCCGCCGGAGGAAAATCGAGGAGCAGCTGCGCCCTTGCGAGCGCTTCTGCCGGAGTAGTGGGGAACGCGGGTGAGCGGTGCGAGGAGCGGGATACGCTCGGACTTCTAACGACGTTAGAAGGAGCGGGGTCCCGCGCCGGCGCCTTCGCTTTGCTTGTGCCCGGACGGGGGTCCGGGGCGTCTCGCGAACCTCCAGTTTGGCCTTGCCCCAGCAAGCGGATACCACCTCCCGTGGTATGGCGCTGCGGGGTCGTCGTGTGCTGTGATGGACGCGGCGCGTCCACGGAGACCGAGGTCCGGTCGTCCGTCCTGTTCTTGGATCTGGTGGCACCGTGAGTGTCCTCGCCAGCAACCACCCTTCCGACGGCGTCTCCCCCGCCCACCGTTGGCTCTGGTGGCGGCGGGTGAGACGCGGACGGGCCTCCGACCTCCGAAGGCTTCTTCTTCGGGGCCATGGAGTTGTCGCTGACGAAGTTGCTGATGAAGCTGGAGAGGTTGATGAAGAATGCGCCCGCGCGAACGCCGGATCAGGTTCGCACAACCTCGACGCCCCCTACCTGGCGCGCCAAAGATGTCGGGGGAAACTGTCCACCACGAACACCTATGGGACCGGAGCCCCTTGTCTGTGCGGTACGAGGGCGGAGGGAGCACAAAGAGCAGATCGAAGCAGACACGCGGGCAGTTTTACCCAGGTTCGGGCCGCACGGATGCGTAAAACCCTACTCCTGCTTAGTTGTGTATTGAGTTGAGCGCTCGGGAGCTTGAAGAAGCAGCTACACCGTGCGTGAGAGTAATCTAGGTTTCGAACCCCCTCCACGTTGTGCATGGGCTTCCTTTTATAGTGCAAGGGGTCACCGACAGGTGTCAACGTAGAAGAAAGGGGTAAAAAAGTAAAAGAGGTGGTAGTTGTAACAGTGCGGGAACAGTGGAGCTACAGTACAGAACAGTGGTCTATACCTACTTTAACAGTGGGGGACAAGGGCATTTAATGCCCGTCGCCGTCGACCCCAAAAGCTCCCGCCTTAGCGTCTCCGTCCGCCACGGCGACGGATTTATCGCCGTGGAGTGCCACCGTGTACCCCAGGCTGCACAGCCATCCGCCACGCGTCCCTGGATAGGCCCCAGGGCGACGCGTGGGCCGATGAGCTGGAGCGCGGGCACACAGCGCAGCCTTCCCGGCAAGCACCTTGCCGGGGCCTTGATCTTGCCGGGCCCGGGAACTTGCCGCTCCCCGGGCCCCTTGCCGGGGCGCGTATAGCGCCGAGGCGTTGTCTTCTAGTCTTCCTGGCAAGCTCCTCTTGCCAGGGTCTTGTGTTAGTGGAACAGTCTTGAGCCTGGTACGGCCTTCCCGGCAAGCTCCTCTTGCCGGGGTCTCGGTCTCACGTCTTGTATACTTTGTTTTTGAATGGTTTAATAGGGGGCAGGAAGGTCTCCGGCGAACACGCAGTAAACCTTGCCGCGGGAAGCTGCGACTGCCCGTGCACAAGTCGGGGTACTGAGGTACCCCTACCTTAGTGCACCGACACCCACTTCCTATGCATGGGGATTTTGTGAGCAAACAACTTATGGGAACGATAATCAACTAGTATAGGAAGGGAAAACGAGCATAACTTCAAGATTTTAAGCGCATAGAGAGGAAGCATGATATTATTGCAATATGTAGAAGCATATGATCCTCTCTCATAATAATTTTCAGTAGCATCATGAATGAATTCAACCATATAACCAGCACATAAAGCATTCTTTTCATGATCTACTTGCATATAAATTTTACTACTCTCCACATAAGCAAAATTCTTCTCATTCATAGTAGTGGGAGCAAACTCAACAAAATAACTATCATGTGAAGCATAATCCAATTGAAAATTAAAATCACGATGACAAGTTTCATGGTTATCTTTACTTTTATAACATACATCTCATCACAATAATCATCATAAATAGGAGGCATGCTTTCATCATAATAAATTTGCTCATCAAAACTTGGGGACTAAACATATCATCTTCATCAAACATAGCATCCCCAAGCTTGTGGCTTTGCATATCATTAGCATCATGCGTATTCAAAGAATTCATACTAACAACATTGCAATCATGCTCATCATTCACATATTTTATGCCAAGCATTCTATGTAATTCTTCTTCTAGTACTTGAGCACAATTTTCCTTCCAAACATTTTCACGAAAGATATTAAAAAGATGAAGCATATGAGGTAACCTTAATTCCATTTTTCTGTAGCTTTCTTTTATAGACTAAACTAGTGATAAGACAAGAAACTAAAAGATTCGATTGGAAGATCCAAAGATATACCTTCAAGCACTCACCTCCCCGGCAACGGCGCCGAAAAAGAGCTAGATGTCTACTACGCAACATTCTTCTTGTAGACGTTGTTGGGCCTCCAAGTGCAGTGGTTTGTAGGACAGTAGCAAATTTCCCTCAAGTGGATGACCTAAGGTTTATAAATCCATGGGAGGCATAGGATGAAGATGGTCTCTCTCAAACAACCCTGCAACCAAATAACAAAGACTCTCTTTAATCCCCAACACACCCAATGCAATGGTAAATTGTATAGGTGCACTAGTTCGGCAAAGAGATGGTGATACAAGTGCAATATGGATGGTAGATATAGGTTTTTGTAATAAGAAAATATAAAAACATCAAGGTAAGTAATGATAAAAGTGAGCGTAAATGGTATTGCAATGCTAGGAAACAAGGCCTAGGGTTCATACTTCCACTAGTCCAAGTTCTCTCAACAATAATAACATAACTCTATCAGATAACTATCCCTCAACATGTAATAAAGAGGCACTCCAAAGTCACTAATAGTGGAGAACAAATGAAGAGATTATTGTAGGGTACAAAACCACCTCAAAGTTATTCTTTCTGATCGATCTATTCAAGAGTCCATAGTAAAATAACATGAAGTTATTGTTTCCGTTCGATCTATCATAGAGTTCATACTAGAATAACACCTTAAGATACAAATCAACCAAAACCCTAATGTCACCTAGATACTCCATTGTCACCTCAAGTATCCATGGGCATGATTATACGATATGCATCACACAATCTCAGATTCATCTATTCAACCAACACAGAGTACTTCAACGAGTGCCCAAAAGTTTCTATCGGAGAGTCAAGACGAAAACATGTGCCAACCCCTATGCATAGATTCCCAAGGTCACAGAACCCGCAAGTTGATCACCAAAACATACATAAGGTGAATCAATAGAATACCCCATTGTCACCACGGCTATCCCACACAAGACATACATAAAGTGTTCTCAAATCCTTAAAGACTCAATCCAATAAGATAACTTCAAAGGGAAAACTCAATCCATTACAAGAGAGTAGAGGGGGAGAAGCATCATAAGATCCAACTATAATAGCAAAGCTCGCAATACATCAAGATCGTGCCATCTCAAGAACACGAGAGAGAGAGAGAGATCAAACACATAGCTACTGGTACATACCCTCATCCCCGAGGGTGAACTACCCCCCTCGTCATGGAGAGCACCGAGACGATGAAGATGCCACCTGAGAGGGATTCCCCCCTCTGACAGGGTGCCGGAACGAGTCAAGATTGGTTTTTGGTGGCAACAGAGGTTTGCGGTGGCGGTACTCCCCATCTAGGTTATTTTCCGGAGGTTTCTGTATATATTGGAGGTGTTGGAGTCGGGGACAAGTACAGGGGACCTCCAAACTGTCCATGAGGCAGGGGGCGCGCCCAGGGGGCGCCTCCTACCCTCGCGGGTAGCCCGGGAATCTTCTGGTCCCCCTCCGGCACTTCCCGGGTTTCTTCTGGTCCAAAAATAACCTCCGTTGAGTTTCAGGTCAATTGGGCTCTGTTTGATATTCCTTTTCTGCGATACTCTAAAACAAGAGAAAAACAGAAATTGACACTGGGCTCTGGGTTAATAGGCTAGTCCAAAAAATCATATAAAAGTGTATATAAAAGCCCATAAATCATCCTAGAAGGATAATATAATAGCATGGAACAATAAAAAATTATAGATACGTTGGAGACGTATCAACGAACGACGAAGATCCCCCTCTATGGAGCCCCAAATATACTCCAGATCTGGCCTCCCGATGAAGAACAGGAGGTGGCGGCTGCTCCGTCACGTAGATCGCGATAATTCTTTCTCTCTGATTTTTTTCACCGTGAATGTGAATATATAGTATCAGGGTTGACGTCTGCAGGGCCACCAGGTAGGTACAACCCACCTGGGTGCGCTAGGAGGGGGGCGCCCTAGCTGGTTGTGCCCACCCAGGTGCCCCCCTCTGGTGGTTCTTGGCTCCAGTATTTTTCTTTTATTATATAAAAAATCCTGACAAAGTTACGTTCCATTACGAGAACTTTTATTTTTGTACAAAAACAACACCATGGTAGTTCTGCTGAAAACAACGTCAGTCCGGGGTTAGTTTCATTCAAATCATGCAAATTAGAGTCCAAAACAAGAGGAAAAGCGTTAGGAAAAGAAGATACGTTGGAGATGTATCAGTGATCAGCTATGCTATTTTTTGCACGGGGTACGTGCTCTGTTTGCAACCCGTCAAAGTGCTCCTCCAATCTCCTCACTTCCTCGACATATGCCTCCATCAATGTACTTTGGTAATCCTCGTTAACTTGTCTCACCACAAGCTGTGAATCTCCTCGAATGATCAGTTTCTTAATTCCCAATTCTGCTGCAATTCTGAGCCCGGCAAGGAGCCCTTCATACTCTGCTGTAATATTGGTGGCTTCTTCCCGGGCAAAATGCATTTGGACGATGTACTTCAAGTGTTCCCCGAAGGGGGCAACAAGAAGCATGCTAGCCCCTGCACCTTGTAGGGAAAAAGCACCATCAAAATACATAATCCATTCTTGGGGTGATTCCTTGCCAATGGTAGCTGTCTCTGTCACTTCCTCATCAGGAGTTGGCGTCCATTCTGCAATAAACTCTACCAGTGCCCTGCTGTGAATAGTTGATTTGCTCTCAAACTTCAAACCGAAGCTGGATAACTCCAAAGACCACTCCCCTATTCTGCTAGTAGTCTTAGGGTTTCAGAGTATCCTTTGCGGCGGAAAACGAGTGATAACCGTAATCTCATGGGCTTGGAATGAGTGGCGCAGTTTCCTTGAGGCCATAACAATACCAAAGATCAACTTTTGCACACCCGAGTACCTCAATCTAGCCCCTTGTAACAAGGAGCTAACGAAGTACAAGGGGCGTTGCACCACTTTCTTCCTTGCCGCGTGCTTGGGGTTGCTCTCGTTGTCGTGCTCATTGTTGTCCGGATCCTTATCTGACTCTGTTGTGTTCTGCTTGCTTTCTACCTCATCCACTTCTTGTTGCGCTACCAAGGCCGCACTAACCACTTGGTTGGTTGCCGCCAAGTATAGCAACAACGGTTCTTGGGGTTTGGGCGCAACCAAGGTGGGTACAGACGAAAGGTAGGCCTTCAACTCCTGTAGGGCTGCATCTGCTTCCGGGGTCCACTTCATAGGCCCTGCCTTCTACAAAATCCTAAAGAACGGTAGGGCACGCTTGGTAGACTTGGAGATGAATCTGCTCAGTGCGGCAACACATCCTGTTAACTCACATCCTTAACTGTCCTTGGTGCTTGGATATGCTCAATTGCTTTGATCTTGCCGGGGTTGGCTTCGATTCCCCGGTGGGATACGAAGAACCCAAGTAGCTTGCCGGAAGGAACACCAAACACACACTTCTCTGGATTAAGCTTCAAATTGATTTTGCATAGATTAGCAAATGTCTCCTCCAAATCTTGAGAAGGGTGGCCTTATCCTTAGTTTTGACCATGATATCATCCATATAGGCTTCTATATTTCTGTGTAACTGCGGCTCAAAACCAATCTGGACTGCCCTTGCAAAAGTTGACCCATCACTCTTTAATCCGAATGACATGCAGATAAAGCAGTACGTACCACATGGGGTGATGAATGACGTCTTCTCTTCGTCTTCCTTGGACATGAAGATCTGATGATATTCGGAGTAGGCATCCAGAAAGGAGAGCAACTCACATCCTGAAGTGGAATCCACAATCTGGTCGATGCCCGGCAAGGTAAATGGGTCCTTCGGGCAAGCCTTGTTAAGATCTATGAAATCAATGCAAAGCCTCCACTTCCCGTTAGCCTTCCGAGCTACCACTGGATTTGCTAACCACGTAGGATGCAATACTCCTTTGACCAAACCAGCTGCATCCAGTCTCTTGATCTCTTCAGCAATGAACTGCTGCATATCCAAGGCTTGCTTCCAGACTTTCTACTTCACAGGTCGGGCATGTGGGCAGACAACAAGGTGTTGCTCGATTACCTTGCTGGGCAAACCGGGGATATCAGATGGTTGCCAGGCAAACACATTGATATCCGCCCGCAGGAAGGCAACGAGCGTGATTTCCTATTTACCGTCGAGGGTGGTGCTAATAGTGAAAGTACCATCAACGCCAGCCAGCCCTGCCGGGACCTTCTTCACTTGGGATGGAGCAACCTTGGATCTGTTGATGTTGGAACACTTTGGCACGTCGTCAACGGGTGCCGTGCACTCGGAGGGGGCACGCTTCCAGGAGTCTTTACCAGAGGTCCTACCATCCTTCTTCTTTTCTTTGCTTTCCTTCGAGGGAGCTGCCGCTGCCTCTGCTGTGACTGCGTCCCGGTACATCTTGTCCACATGGATAATTGCATCCTCCTCATCTGACGGGATAGTGATGACTCCTAGTGGCCCAGGCATCTTCAAGGTGTTGTAAGCATAGTGGGATGCTGCCATGAACTTGGCCAGGGCCAGGCGTCCAAGAATCCCATTGTACGGCAGGGGGAGATCAACCACATCAAACACAATCTTCTCAGTCCGATAGTTCAGTTCTACACCAAACGTCAGTGGTAACGTAATCTTCCCTTTAGGATGGCTCCTGCCGGGATTAACTCCTTGAAAGGTGCTGGTAACCTCTAGCTCTTCTTCTCCTATCTGAAGCTTGTTGATGACTGCCAGGGAAATCATATTCAACCCAGCCCCACCATCCACTAACATCTTTGTGACCTTGAGGTTGCGAATTGTTGGGGAGACCAACAATGGCAAACATCCTACCATAGTGGTCCGGCCAGGGTGGTCTTCCTCGTTAAAGATGGTGGGCGTGCGGGACCACTTGAGCGTCTTCCGGGCCTTTGGCATTGGTTCCACGACAGTGATCTCTCGTGCCCACCGCTTGAGCTGGCGGTGAGAGGCCTGGAAAGATGCACCCCATCAATGCATAGGGCGTTAGTGGCCTTCTGAAACTTCTGCTCACCGGTTTCCTCTTCATCCCCTCCATCACTCACATTATCATAGATTTCCTTCTCTTGACCCCTGGCAGCTTTTCCTTGGTTCCGAAAGGGTTTGCCAGGGCGGTTTGCTTCACTGCCTCATCCTTTACTGCCAGCGGCATTCTGACCCTTTTGCTTGTCACGCTTATCATATTCCGCCTTCTGTTTCTTGACAAGCTACTCAACTGGATAACACTCCTGAAGGTCATGGCCCTTGGTCCGATGGATCTTACAGTATGGCCCACCGCCCTTCCTAGCTTTCTCGGCGGCAACGCTTCCCGACAGGCAGCGCAAGTGGCAGCTTCATTGCCGGGGCCCTCAGCCTTAGCCTTCTTGCCAGGACTAGGTGTGCACGATCTTTCCACAGTCATCACTGCCTTATCTCTTCACTTCTTACTATGCTTCTTTCCCTTTCTCTGACCGGTTGATTCATCCTCATCCTCTGAATCAACATTGGTGCAATCTTCGTCTCCGGGCAACTTCCTTCCTTCCTCCATCCGAGCACACTTATGCACCAGTGTGTATAGCTCCTTCATAGTCTTGGGCAACCGCACGTTCATCTTGGAACGAATGCGACTGTTGCGCACAATGGACTGGAAAGCCGCTATAACGTTTGCCGAATGGATATTTGGAATATTTCTATGAACTTTACTGAATCACTGTAAATACTTACATAGAGTTTCTCCTTCCTTCTGCTGAAGGAGTTGTAGGTCGCTGGGCCTGCCGGGATCTTGGTGGCCACCAGTGAAGGCATCGATGAACTCATGGCACATGTCTGCCCATGACAAAATGGAGTCTTCCGTAGGTGCATCAGCCAAGACCTCACGTTGGACTTGAGGGCCAAAGGGAAGTAGTTGGCAAACACCTTCTCGTCCCTTCCCCCGGCACCCTGAACAACGATGGTGTAGATGCTGAGGAACTCTGTGGGTTCAGCCTCCAGTCGTACTTCTCAGGTATCTCTGGCTTGAACTTGCGAACGGATGGCCAACGGTCTTGCCGCAGTTATCGTGTGAAGGCAGGGCAGCCAACCTCGAAAGGTAGGCACCCTCCAACATCGAGTGCAGCCTCGTCGTCGTTGAGGCCGTCCCACCCGTCGGTCTGGCGGAGGTCGTTGCAGCGTCGATCTACGACGACTCGCGCATCTTCCCGTCGCCTATCCTCCGTGGCTCAATTTTGGCATAGACGTGCTCGAGGGTCAAAAGAGGCCATCAAGACGTTGTCGGGGTGTTGATTCTGCTGCGCCCGCACCAACTGTTGTGGTGGGGATTGCACAGTGGGGACGGCACCCTCTGTTCATCCAGTGGTATGGGCGGTTCATGTTGCTTCGGGAGGTTGTGGCGGGCCAGCTCGTCATGAGCCCCAGCTTCGGCGAAACCGAGCAGGCTTTGCATGGTGGCACGCCATTCATCCATAAGTTCGGCTGCTGGCGGTAACCTCAGTAGCAGCTGAGGTCCTGCCATAGCCTCCATGGATGTGCTTGGCATAGATGTTGATTCCATCGACCGCACCGTCGCCTAGCTCCTGACGGTGCCAGCGGCGGCGGCGGCGGTGCCGCACACACGCTGCTATGGGACGACCACCTGGGCAGCGGGATTGCGCGGCGGTGGTGCTCGAGGGTCAGCGGCTCCATCGAGCGCAGAGGCTCGTCCGGGAGGAGGCACATGCGATGCGTTCGCTCCCATGGCGGGGGCGGCTGGAGGGCGATGGTTTACCCCGGACCGAGTACCGTTGTTGCGGCTGTTGCCGTCGGTGGAAGGAGAGGGTGCGGACGGAGTGACCCCCTTGCCCGCACCTTGCCGATCCTGACCGTCGAGGCGCTGCAGATGTTGTTCTCCTCCGACATCTCCTGCCCCCGTGCCGACCGCAGGGGAAGTGGTGATGGGGCCACCTGCTCCAACCACGTCGCCAGCAGCGTTCACGTCCTCGCTCGCATCCACATTCCCCGTGGCATTAGAGGCCGCGGCTGGCGGAGCCTTCGAGGTGGATGGATGGGCCAAAGTACCGGACTTCTTCTTGGGCGCCATGGTCGATGGAGTCATCAAAGATGAAGATGATGATGCAGATGACGCGCTGCACACGCTTTCAGGTTCGCGCAAGCGAGCCCCCTACCTGGCGCGCCAAAGACGTTGTGTTGCACAAACCAGCGCACAGCAGCACCGTAGAGAGTAGACAAGCAATTTACCTAGGTTCGGGCCATCGCGAGGCATAAAACCCTACTCTTGCTTTGGTGGATTAATGGTGGAATGGAGGTGGTGAAGAGTAGCACACTTGCCCGGCAGGGGTTTCCTTAGGGCAGGGGTGACTAAGCGCGTATGGGGTGTGGGTTCGGCCAATTTCCAACCCTTTCTACGATTGCCATGGGCTTCCTTTTATAGATTAAGGGTTTGTCAAAGTGGCAAAGTAGTCATTATCCACCGATATGATAGCAAACAATGCTATCATACCTAACTCTGCGGGTTGACAGGGTGCATTAAATGCACCGCTTAGTGTCACATCACTGGTTGCCCGACAAGGCTTGTCGGGCTATCTTGCCAGCTCCATGCATGTTCTCTTGACACATCACATGACGGGTGTCATCTATCGGTTTCTCCTGTAGGAAATTGTTTCCATGTGGCGAATGGCTGCCACTTAATCGTCTTGCGGCTTGACACCGCATTTATCGACGATGTGGGTCATGCTTGAGTGATTGGTGAGGTGGTTTTGCCTCCGCGAGCCCCGGCAAGCCCTGCAGGGGTGTTTCTGTTATCTGTTTCTGGGGTGGCCTCGCCCCTTGCCGAGCTCTCCTACCAGGCAAGGTAGGCTTTTCTCTTGGCGATATCCCGCTTCTCTGGCTCTACCTTGGTCTCTCTGGCTGCGTGTTGGTTCTTTGAATCTCTTGGTTTCTTGTACTCTGACTTCGGTTGGTGCTTCAATCTTGTCCTTGTGCCTGTGCACAGTCTGGGCAACAGACCCAGGGTTTGTTGCACCGACATTGGTGGCCATGACTGTTTTCACAGGGCACTGGACACACCATTGGTCCCTTCGTGAATGTGTGCTAATGTAAAGGGCAAAGTCCCACGATCTTATGCTTATACACAAAGGCTGTGTACCAACGAGTGGACCCGATGTTAGTGTCGCCTAGGGAAAGATAGTGATAGGGTGCTTCCCCCGAGTACTTGAGGTACTGTGGGATCGTGGATGACGTACGGCACCTCCGCGTTCAGCACACGTTCAGCTCGATGACGTCCTCGCCTTCTTGATCCAGCAAGACGGGCGAAGTAGTAGATGAGTTCCAGCAGCACGACGGCGTGGTGGCGGTTGTTGATGAAGAACAATCTCTGCAGGGCTTCGCCAAGCACTACAGAAACTAGACAGAGGATAAACTAGAGGGTCGGGGTTGCCGGCACACGGCTTGGTGTATCTTGATGTGTCTTGGGTGCTAGCCCTACCCCTCTATTTATATGTTGAGCCCTGGGGTCGAAACTTGGAGCAAAAGCCTCCTCAAAGTCGGTTTTGCCCGAAAGGAAAGAGTTCCACTCGGACTCCAGGGCTAGACGCCAGGGTCCCCAGCGTCTACCCCCTAGATGCCAGGGTTCCTGGCGTCTAGCCTCTGGTCTCTGCAAAACTTCCTTTTGCACTTTCCTAAAGCCTCGTGGGCTTTCCCCTTTGGCCCAAATAAAGTGTTCTCATACCCAAACACTTCGGGAAACATCAGGAACCCCTTCCGGTGAATTCCGGAACCCTTCCGAAGGTCAAACACTATTATCCCATATATTAATCTTTATCTCCGGACCATTCCAGAGTTCCTCGTCATGTCCGTGATCACATCCGGGACTCCGAATAACATTCGGTCACCAACATACATAACTCATTAAATACTATATCGTCAACGAACATTTAAGCGTGCGGACCCTACGGGTTCGAGAACTATGTAGACATGACCGAGACATCTCTCCGGTCAATAACCAATAGCGGAACCTAGATGCCCATATTGGCTCCTACATATTCTACGAAGATCTTTATCGGTCGAACCGCATAACAACTTACATTGTTCCCTTTGTCATCGGTATGTTACTTGCCCGAGATTCGATCGTCGGTATCTCAATACCTAGTTCAATCTCGTTACCGGCAAGTCTCTTTACTCGTTCCGTAATACATCATCTCGTGACTAACTCATTAGTCATTTGCTTGCAAGGCTTATTATGATGTGCATTACCGAGAGGGCCCAGAGATACCTCTCCGATACTCGGAGTGACAAATCCTAATCTTGATCTATGCCAACACCACGAATACTTTCGGAGACACCTGTAGAGCATCTTTATGATCACCCAGTTACGTTGTGATGTTTGATAGCACACAAGGTGTTCATACAGTATTCGGGAGTTGCATAATCTCATAGTCATAGGAACATGTATAAGTCATGAAGAAAGCAATAGCAGTAAAACTAAACGATCATAGTGCTATGCTAACGGATGGGTCTAGTCCATCACACCATTCTCCTAATGATGTGATCCCGTTGATCAAATGATAACTCATGTCTATGGCTAGGAAACATAACCATCTTTGATCAATGAGCTAGTCTAGTAGAGGCATACTAGGGACATACTGTTTTGTCTATGTATCCACACATGTACTAAGTTTCCGGTTAATACAATTCTAGCATGAATAAAAGACATTTATCATGATATAAGGAAATATAAATAACATTTTATTATTGCCTCTAGGGCATATTTCCTTCAGTCTCCCACTTGAAATAGAGTCAATAATCCAGATTACAAAGTGATGATCCTCACACCCATGGAGTCCTGGTGCTGATCATGTTTTGCCAGTGGAAGAGGTTTAGTCAACGGGTCTGCAACATTCAGATCCGTATGTATTTTGCAAATCTCTATGTCTCCTTCCTTGACTAGATCGCGGATGGAATTGAAGCGTCTTTTGAAGTGCTTTGTTCTCTTGTGAAACCTGGATTCCTTCGCCAAGGCTATTGCTCCAGTGTTGTCACAAAATATTTTCATTGGACCCGATGCACTAGGTATAACACCTAGATCGGATATGAACTCCTTCATCCAGACTCCTTCATTTGCTGCTTCCGAAGCAGCTATGTATTCCGCTTCACACGTAGATCCCGCCACGACGCTCTGCTTGGAACTGCACCAACTGACATCTGCACCGTTCAATAAATATACATATCCGGTTTGTGACTTAGAGTCATCTGGATCAGTGTCAAAGCTAGAATCGACGTAACCGTTTACGACGAGCTCTTTGTCACCTCCATATACGAGAAACATATCCTTAGTACTTTTCAGGTATTTCAGGATGTTCTTGACCGCTGTCCAGTGATCCACTCCTGGATTACTTTGGTACCTCCCTGCTAGACTTATAGCAAGGCACACATCAGGTCTGGTACACAGCATTGCATACATGATAGATCCTATGGCTGAGGCATAGGGAATGACTTTCATTTTCTCTCTATCTTCTGCAGTGGTCGGGCATTGAGTCTTACTCAAGTTCATACCTTGTAATACAGGCAAGAACCCTTTCTTTGACTGATCCATTTTGAACTTCTTCAAAATCTTATCAAGGTATGTGCTTTGTGAAAGTCCAATTAAGCGTCTTGACCTATCTCTATAGATCTTGATGCCTACTATATAAGCAGCTTCACCGAGGTCTTTCATTGAAAAACTCTTATTCAAGTATCCTTTTATGCTATCCAGAAATTCTATATCATTTCCAATCAACAATATGTCATCCACATATAATATTAGAAATGCTACAGAGCTCCCACTCACTTTCTTGTAAATACAGGCTTCTCCAAAAGTCTGTATAAAACCATATGCTTTGATCACCTCATCAAAGCGTATATTCCAACTCCGAGATGCTTGCACCAGTCCATAGATGGATCGCTGGAGCTTGCATACTTTGTTAGCACCTTTTGGATCGACAAAACCTTCTGGTTGCATCATATACAACTCTTCTTTGAGATATCCATTCAGGAATGCAGTTTTGACATCCATTTGCCAGATTTCATAATCATAAAATGCGGCAATTGCTAACATGATTCGGACAGACTTAAGCATCGCTACAGGTGAGAAAGTCTCATCGTAGTCAACTCCTTGAACTTGTCGAAACCCTTTCGCAACAAGTCGAACTTAAAGATCCATTTATTTTCGATGGCCTCCCGATCATCGGGCAAGTCAACCAAAGTCCATACTTTGTTCTCATACATGGATCCCATCTCAGATTTCATGGCCTCAAGCCATTTTGCGGAATCTGGGCTCATCATCGCTTCCTCATAGTTCGTAGGTTCATCATGGTCTAGTAACATGATTTCCAAAACTGGGTTGCCGTACCACTCTGGTGCGGAACGTACTCTGTTTGATCTACGACGTTCAGCAGAAACTTGATCCGAAGTTTCATGATCATCATCATTAACTTCCTCACTGATTGGTGTAGGAATCACTGGAACAATTTTATGTGATGTACTACTTTCCAATTCAGGAGAAGGTACAATTACCTCATCAAGTTCTACTTTCCTCCCACTCACTTCTTTCGAGAGAAACTCCTTCTCTAGAAAGGATCCATTCTTAGCAACGAATATCTTGCCTTCGGATCTGTGATAGAAGGTGTACCCAACAGTTTCTTTTGGGTATCCTATGAAGATACATTTCTCCGACTTGGGTTCGAGCTTATCAGGTTGAAGCTTTTTCACATAAGCATCGCAGCCCCAAACTTTAAGAAACGACAACTTTGGTTTCTTGCCAAACCATAGTTCATAAGGTGTCGTATCAACGGATTTAGATGGTGCCATATTTAACGTGAATGCAGCTGTCTCTAAAGCATAACCCCAAATTGATAGCGGTAAATCGGTAAGAGACATCATAGATCGCACCATATCCAATAAAGTACGGTTACGACGTTCGGACACACCATTACGCTGTGGTGTTCCGGGTGGCGTGAGCTGTGAAACTATTCCACATTGTTTTAAATGAAGACCAAACTCGTAACTCAAATATTCTCCTCCACGATCAGATCGTAGAAACTTTATTTTCTTGTTACGATGATTCTCTACTTCACTCTGCAATTCTTTGAACTTTTCAAATGTTTCAGACTTGTGCTTCATTAAGTAGATATACCCATATCTGCTCAAATCATCAATGAAGGTCAGAAAATAACGATACCCACCGCGAGCTTCAACACTCATTGGCCCACATACATCAGTATGTATGATTTCCAACAAATCTGTTGCTCGCTCCATAGTTCCGGAGAACGGAGTTTTTGTCATCTTGCCCATGAGGCATGGTTCGCAAGCACCAAGTGATTCATAATCAAGTGATTCCAAAAGTCCATCACTATGGAGTTTCTTCATGCGCTTTACACCAATATGACCCAAACGGCAGTGCCACAAATAAGTTGCACTATCATTATTAACCTTGCATCTTTTGGTTTCAATATTATGAATATGTGTATCACTACAATCGAGATCTAATAAGAATAGACCACTCTTCAAGGGTGCATGACCATAAAAGATATTATTCATAAAAATAGAACAACCATTATTCTCTGATTTAAATGGATAACCGTTTCACAACAAACAAGATCCAGATATAATGTTCATGCTCAACGCTGGCACCAAATAGCAATTATTTAGGTCTAAAACTAATCCTGAAGGTAGATGTAGAGGTAGCGTGCCGACGGCGATCACATCGACTTTGGAACCATTTCCCACGCGCATCGTCACCTCGTCCTTAGCCAATCTTTGTTTAATCCGTAGTCCCTGTTTCGAGTTACAAATATTAGCAACCGAACCGGTATCAAATACCCAGGTACTACTACGAGCATTAGTAAGGTACACATCAATAACATGTATATCACATATACCTTTGTTCACCTTGCCATCCTTCTTATCCGCCAAATACTTGGGGCAGTTCTGCTTCCAGTGTCCAGTCCCCTTGCAGTAGAAGCACTCAGTTTCAGGCTTGGCTCCAGACTTGGGTTTCTTCGTGGGAGTAGCAACTGTCTTGCTATTCTTCTTGAAGTTCCCCTTCTTTCCCTTGCCCTTTTTCTTTAAACTAGTGGTCTTGTTAACCATCAACACTTGATGCTCCTTTTTGATTTCTACCTCCGCAGCCTTGAGCATAGCGAAGAGCTCGGGAATTGTCTTTTGCATCCCTTGCATATTATAGTTCATCACGAAGCCTTTATAGCTTGGTGGCAGTGATTGAAGAACTCTATCAATAACACTATCCTCGTCAACTTTGCAACCAAGTTGAGTCATATGATTGTAGTACCCAGACATTCTGAGCAAGTGTTCACTGATAGAACTATTCTCCTCCATCTTGCAGCTATAGAACTTATTGGAAATCTCATATTTCTCAATCCGGGCATTTGCTAGAAATATTAACTTCAACTCCTGGAACATCTCATATGGTCCATGACGTTCAAAACGTCGTTGAAGTCCCGGTTCTAAGCCGTAAAGCATGGCACACTGAACTATCGTGTAGTCATCAGACCGCGACTGCCAGACGTTCAAAGCGTCTACATTAGCGGGAGGGGGCTTGTCACCTAGTGGTGCTTCAAGGACATAATTCTTCTGTGCAGCAATGAGGATAATCCTCAAGTTACGGACCCAGTCCGTGTAATTGCTACCATCATCTTTCAATTTAGCTTTCTCTAGGAATGCATTAAAATTCAAAGGAACGGTAGCACGGGCCATTGATCTACAACAACATAGATATGCAAAAACTATCAGGACTAAGTTTATGATAAATTAAAGTTCAATTTAATCATATTAATTAAAGAACTCCCACTTAGATAGACATCGCTCTGGTCATCTAAATGATCACGGGATCCAAATCAACTAAACCATGTCCGATCATCACGTGAGATGGAGTAGTATCAATGGTGAACATCTTATGTTGATCATATCTACTATATGATTCACGCTCGACCTTTCGGTCTCCAGTGTTCCGAGGCCATATCTGCATATGCTAGGCTCGTCAAGTTTAACCCGAGTATTCTGCGTGTGCAAAACTGGCTTACACCCGTTGTATTTGAACGTAGAGCTTATCACACCCGATCATCACGTGGTGTCTCGGCACGACGAACTTTCGCAACGGTGCATACTCAGGGAGAACACTTATACCTTGAAATTTAGTAAGGGATCATCTTATAATGCTACCGTCGTTCTAAGCAAAATAAGAAGCATAATAAGATAAACATCGCATGCAATCAAAATATGTGACATGATATGGCCATCATCATCTTGTGCTTTTGATCTCCATCTCCAAAGCACCATCATGATCACCTTCGTCACCGGCGCGACACCTTGATCTCCATCGTAGCATCGTTGTCGTCTCGCCAACTATTGCTTCTACGACTATCTCTACCGCTTAGTGATAAAGTAAATCAATTACATGGCGATTGCATTTCATACAATAAAGCGACAACCATATGGCTCCTGCCAGTTGCCGATAACATTACAAAACATGATCATCTCATACAAAACCGTATAACTCATCATGTCTTGACCATATCACATCAGAACATGCCCTGCAAAAACAAGTTAGACGTCCTCTACTTTGTTGTTGCAAGTTTTACGTGGCTACTACGGGCTTAGCAAGAACCGTTCTTACCTACGCATACAAAACCACAACGATGTTTCGTCAAGTATGTGCTGTTTTAACCTTCACAAGGACCAGGCGTAGGCATACTCGATTCAGCTAAAGTGAGAGAGACAGACACCCGCCAGTCACCTTTAAGCAACGAGTGCTCATAACGGTGAAACGAGTCTCGCGTAAGCGTACGCGTAATGTCGGTCCGGGACGCTTCATCTCACAATACCGCCGAAGCAAAGTATGACATGCTGGTAAGCAGTATGACTAGTATCGTCCACAACTCACTTGTGTTCTACTCGTGCATATCATCTACGCATAGACCTGGCTGATGATGCCACTAATGGGGAACGTAGTATTTTCAAAATTTCCTACAATCACGCAAGATCTATCGACTAGATGCATAGCAACGAGAGGGGAGAGTGTGTCTACGTACCCTCGTAGACCGAAAGCGGAAGCGTTTATCAACGCGGTTGATGTAGTCGTACACCTTCACGATCCGTCCCGATCTAGTACCGAACGTACGGCACCACCGCGTTCAGCACTCGTTCAGCTCGATGACGTCCTCGCCTTCTTGATCCAGCAAGACGGGCGAAGTAGTAGATGAGGTCCGGCAGCATGACGGCGTGGTGACGGTTGTTGATGAAGAACAATCTCTGCAGGGCTTCGCCAAGCACTACAAAAACTAGATAGAGGATAAACTAGAGGGTCGGGGTTGCCGGCACACGGCTTGGTGTATCTTGATGTGTCTTGGGTGCTAGCCCTACCCCTCTATTTATATGTTGAGCCCTGGGGTCGAAACTTGGAGCAAAAGCCTCCTCAAAGTCGGTTTTGCCCGAAAGGAAAGAGTCCCACTCGGACTCCAGGGCTAGACGCCAGGGTTCCCGGCGTCTACCCCCTTGACGCTAGGGTTCCTGGCGTCTAGCCTCTGGTCTCCGCAAAACTTCCTTTTTCACTTTCCTAAAGCCTCGTGGGCTTTCCCCTTTGGCCCAAATAAAGTGTTCTCGTACCCAAACACTTCGGGAAACATCCGGAACCCCTTCCGGTGAATTCCGGAACCCTTCCGGAGGTCAAACACTATTATCCCATATATTAATCTTTACCTCCGGACCATTCCAGAGTTCCTCGTCATGTCCGTGATCACATCCGAGACTCCGAATAACATTCGGTCACCAACATACATAACTCATTAAATACTATATCGTCAACGAACATTTAAGCGTGCGGACCCTACGGGTTCGAGAACTATGTAGACATGACCGAGACATCTCTCCGGTCAATAACCAATAGCGGAACCTGGACGCCCATATTGGCTCCTACATATTCTACGAAGATCTTTATCGGTCGAACCGCATAACAACATACATTGTTCCCTTTGTCATCGGTATGTTACTTGCCCGAGATTCGATCGTCGGTATCTCAATACCTAGTTCAATCTCGTTACCGGCAAGTCTCTTTACTCGTTCCGTAATACATCATCTCGTGACTAACTCATTAGTCATTTGCTTGCAAGGCTTATTATGATGTGCATTACCGAGAGGGCCCAGAGATACCTCTCCGACACTCGGAGTGACAAATCCTAATCTTGGTCTATGCCAACACCACGAATACTTTCGGAGACACCTGTAGAGCATCTTTATGATCACCCAGTTATGTTGTGACGTTTGGTAGCACACAAGGTGTTCATACGGTATTCGGGAGTTGCATAATCTCATAGTCATAGGAACATGTATAAGTCATGAAGAAAGCAATAGCAGTAAAACTAAATGATCATAGTGCTATGCTAACGGATGGGTCTAGTCCATCACACCATTCTCCTAATGATGTGATCCCGTTTATCAAATGACAACTCATGTCTATGGCTAGGAAACATAACCATCTTTGATCAATGAGCTAGTCTAGTAGAGGCATACTAGGGACATACTGTTTTGTCTATGTATCCACACATGTACTAAGTTTCCGGTTAATACAATTCTAGCATGAATAAAAGACATTTATCATGATATAAGGAAATACAAATAACATTTTATTATTGCCTCTAGGGCATATTTCCTTCAGTCTCCCACTTGAACTAGAGTCAATAATCCAGATTACAAAGTGATGATCCTCACACCCATGGAGTCCTGGTGCTGATCATGTTTTGCCCGTGGAAGAGGTTTAGTCAACGGGTCTGCAACATTCAGATCCGTATGTATTTTGCAAATCTCTATGTCTCCTTCCTTGACTAGATCGCGGATGGAATTGAAGCATCTTTTGATGTGCTTTGTTCTCTTGTGAAACCTGGATTCCTTCGCCAAGGCTATTGCTCCAGTGTTGTCACAAAATATTTTCATTGGACCCGATGCACTAGGTATAACACCTAGATCGGATATGAACTCCTTCATCCAGACTCCTTCATTTGCTGCTTCCGAAGCAGCTATGTATTCCGCTTCACACGTAGATCCCGCCACGACGCTCTGCTTGGAACTGCACCAACTGACAGCTCCACCGTTCAAGAAAAATACATATCCGGTTTGTGATTTAGAGTCATCTGGATCAGTGTCAAAGCTAGAATCGACGTAACCGTTTACGACGAGCTCTTTGTCACCTCCATATACGAGAAACATATCCTTAGTCCTTTTCAGGTATTTCAGGATGTTCTTGACCGCTGTCCAGTGATCCACTCCTGGATTACTTTGGTACCTCCCTGCTAGACTTATAGCAAGGCACACATCAGGTTTGGTACACAGCATTGCGTACATGATAGATCCTATGGCTGAGGCATAGGGAATGACTTTCATTTTCTCTCTATCTTCTGTAGTGGTCGGGCATTGAGTCTTACTCAACTTCATACCTTGTAATACAGGCAAGAACCCTTTCTTTGACTGATCCATTTTGAACTTCTTCAAAATCTTATCAAGGTATGTGCTTTGTGAAAGTCCAATTAAGCGTCTTGATCTATCTCTATAGATCTTGATGCCTACTATATAAGCAGCTTCACCGAGGTCTTTCATTGAAAAACTCTTATTCAAGTATCCTTTTATGCTATCCAGAAATTCTATATCATTTCCAATCAACAATATGTCATCCACATATAATATTAGAAATGCTACAGAGCTCCCACTCACTTTCTTGTAAATACAGGCTTCTCCAAAAGTCTGTATAAAACCATATGCTTTGATCACCTCATCAAAGCGTATATTCCAACTCCGAGATGCTTGCACCAGTCCATAGATGGATCGCTGGAGCTTGCATACTTTGTTAGCACCTTCTGGATCGACAAAACCTTATGGTTGCATCATATACAACTCTTCTTTGAGATATCCATTCAGGAATGCAGTTTTGACATCCATTTGCTAGATTTCATAATCATAAAATGCGGCAATTGCTAACATGATTCGGACAGACTTAAGCATCGCTATAGGTGAGAAAGTCTCATCGTAGTCAACTCCTTGAACTTGTCGAAACCCTTTCGCAACAAGTCGAGCTTTGTAAACAGTAATATTACCGTCTGCGTCGGTCTTCCTCTTAAAGATCCATTTATTTTCGATGGCCTGCCGATCATCGGGCAAGTCAACCAAAGTCCATACTTTGTTCTCATACATGGATCCCATCTCAGATTTCATGGCCTCAAGCCATTTTGCGAAATCTGGGCTCATCATCGCTTCCTCATAGTTCGTAGGTTAATCATGGTCTAGTAACATGATTTCCAGAACTGGGTTGCCGTACCACTCTGGTGCGGAACGTACTCTGGTTGATCTACGACGTTCAGCAGAAACTTGATCCGAAGTTTCATGATCATCATCATTAACTTCCTCACTGATTGGTGTAGGAATCACTGGAACAATTTTCTGTGATGTACTACTTTCCAATTCGGGAGAAGGTACAATTACCTCATCAAGTTCTACTTTCCTCCCACTCACTTCTTTCGAGAGAAACTCCTTCTCTAGAAAGGATCCATTCTTAGCAACGAATATCTTGCCTTCGGATCTGTGATAGAAGGTGTACCCAACAGTTTCTTTTGGGTATCCTATGAAGACACATTTCTCCGACTTGGGTTCGAGCTTATCAGGTTGAAGCTTTTTCACATAAGCATCGCAGCCCCAAACTTTAAGAAACGACAACTTTGGTTTCTTGCCAAACCATAGTTCATAAGGTGTCGTATCAACGGATTTAGATGGTGCCCTATTTAACGTGAATGCAGCTGTCTCTAAAGCATAACCCCAAAATGATAGCGGTAAATCGGTAAGAGACATCATAGATCGCACCATATCCAATAAAGTACGGTTACGACGTTCGGACACACCATTACGCTATGGTGTTCCGGGTGGCGTGAGCTGTGAAACTATTCCACATTGTTTTAAATGAAGACCAAACTCGTAACTCAAATATTCTCCTCCACGATCAGATCGTAGAAACTTTATTTTCTTGTTATGATGATTCTCTACTTCACTCTGAAATTCTTTGAACTTTTCAAATGTTTCAGTCTTGTGCTTCATTAAGTAGATATACCCATATCTGCTCAAATCATCAGTGAAGGTCAGAAAATAACGATACCCACCGCGAGCTTCAACACTCATTGGCCCACATACATCAGTATGTATGATTTCCAACAAATCTGTTGCTCGCTCCATAGTTCCGGAGAACGGAGTTTTAGTCATCTTGCCCATGAGGCATGGTTCGCAAGCACCAAGTGATTCATAATCAAGTGATTCCAAAAGTCCATCACTATGGAGTTTCTTCATGCGCTTTACACCAATATGACCCAAACGGCAGTGCCACAAATAAGTTGCACTATCATTATTAACCTTGCATCTTTTGGTTTCAATATTATGAATATGTGTATCACTACAATCGAGATCTAATAAGAATAGACCACTCTTCAAGGGTGCATGACCATAAAAGATATTATTCATAAAAATAGAACAACCATTATTCTCTGATTTAAATGAATAACCGTTTCGCAACAAACAAGATCCAGATATAATGTCCATGCTCAACGCTGGCACCAAATAAAAATTATTTAGGTCTAAAACTAATCCTGAAGGTAGATGTAGAGGTAGCGTGCCGACGGCGATCACATCGACTTTGGAACCATTTCCCACGCGCATCGTCACCTCGTCCTTAGGCAATCTTCGTTTAATCCATAGTCCCTGTTTCGAGTTACAAATATTAGCAACCGAACCGGTATCAAATACCCAGGTACTACTACGAGCATTAGTAAGGTACACATGAATAACATGTCTATCACATATACCTTTGTTCACCTTGCCATCCTTCTTATCCGCCAAATACTTGGGGCAGTTCCGCTTCCAGTGTCCAGTCCCCTTGCAGTAGAAGCACTCAGTTTCAGGCTTGGCTCCAGACTTGGGTTTCTTCGTGGGAGTAGCAACTGTCTTGCTATTCTTCTTGAAGTTCCCCTTCTTTCTCTTGCCCTTTTTCTTGAAACTAGTGGTCTTGTTAACCATCAACACTTGATGCTCCTTTTTGATTTCTACCTCCGCAGCCTTGAGCATAGCGAAGAGCTCGGGAATTGTCTTTTGCATCCCTTGCATATTATAGTTCATCACGAAGCCTTTATAGCTTGGTGGCAGTGATTGAAGAACTCTATCAATAACACTATCCTCGTCAACTTTGCAACCAAGTTGAGTCATATGATTGTAGTACCCAGACATTCTGATCAAGTGTTCACTGATAGAACTATTCTCCTCCATCTTGCAGCTATAGAACTTATTGGAAATCTCATATTTCTCAATCCGGGCATTTGCTTGAAATATTAACTTCAACTCCTGGAACATCTCATATGGTCCATGACGTTCAAAACGTCGTTGAAGTCTCGGTTCTAAGCCGTAAAGCATGGCACACTGAACTATCGTGTAGTCATCAGACCGCGACTGCAAGACGTTCAAAGCGTCTACATTAGCGGGAGGGGGCTTGTCACCTAGCGGTGCTTCAAGGACATAATTCTTCTGTGCAGTAATGAGGATAATCCTCAAGTTACGGACCCAGTCCGTGTAATTGCTACCATCATCTTTCAATTTAGCTTTCTCTAGGAATGCATTAAAATTCAAAGGAACGGTAGCACGGGCCATTGATCTACAACAACATAGATATGCAAAAACTATCAGGACTAAATTTATGATAAATTAAAGTTCAATTTAATCATATTAATTAAAGAACTCCCACTTAGATAGACATCCCTCTGGTCATCTAAATGATCATGTGATCCAAATCAACTAAACCATGTCCGATCATCACGTGAGATGGAGTAGTATCAATGGTGAACATCTTATGTTGATCATATCTACTATATGATTCACGCTCGACCTTTCGGTCTCCAGTGTTTTGAGGCCATATCTGCATATGCTAGGCTCGTCAAGTTTAACCCGAGTATTCTGCGTGTGCAAATCTTGCTTACACCCGTTGTATTTGAACGTAGAGCTTATCACACCCGATCATCACGTGGTGTCTCGGCACGATGAACTTTCGCAACGGTGCATACTCAGGGAGAACACTTATACCTTGAAATTTAGTAAGGGATCATATTATAATGCTACCGTCGTTCTAAGCAAAATAAGAAGCATAATAAGATAAACATCACATGCAAATCAAAATATGTGACATGATATGGCCAACATCATCTTGTGCTTTTGATCTCCATCTCCAAAGCACCGTCATGATCACCTTCATCACCGGCGCGACACCTTGATCTCCATTGTAGCATCGTTGTCGTCTTGCCAACTATTGCTTCTACGACTATCGCTACCGCTTAGTGATAAAGTAAAGCAATTACATGGCGATTGCATTTCATACAATAAAGCGACAACCATATGGCTCCTGCCAGTTGCCGATAACATTACAAAACATGATCATCTCATACAAAATCGTATAACTCATCATGTCTTGACCATATCACATCACAACATGCCCTGCAAAAACAAGTTAGACGTCCTCTACTTTGTTGTTGCAAGTTTTATGTGGCTGCTACGGGCTTAGCAAGAACCGTTCTTACCTACGCATACAAAACCACAACGATGTTTCGTCAAGTATGAGCTGTTTTAACCTTCACAAGGACCGGGCGTAGGCATACTCGATTCAGCTAAAGTGAGAGAGACAGACACCCGCCAGTCACCTTTAAGCAACGAGTGCTCATAACGGTGAAACCAGTCTCGCGTAAGCGTACGCATAATGTCGGTCCGGGCCGCTTCATCTCACAATACCGCCGAAGCAAAGTATGACATGCTGGTAAGCAGTATGACTAGTATCGTCCACAACTCACTTGTGTTCTACTCGTGCATATTATCTACGCATAGACCTGGCTCATGATGCCACTGATGGGGAACATAGTATTTTCAAAATTTCCTACGATCACGCAAGATCTATCTACTAGATGCATAGCAACGAAAGGGGATTGTGTGTCTACGTACCCTCATAGACCGAAAGCGGAAGCGTTTATCAACGCAGTTGATGTAGTCGTACACCTTCACGATCCGTCCCGATCTAGTACCGAACGTACAGCACCTCCGCGTTCAGCACACGTTCAGCTCGATGACGTCCTCGCCTTCTTGATCCAGCAAGACGGGCGAAGTAGTAGATGAGTTCCGGCAGCACGACGGCGTGGTGACGGTTGTTGATGAAGAACGATCTCTGCAGCGCTTCACCAAGCACTACAGAAACTAGACAGAGGATAAACTAGAGGGTCGGGGTTGCCGGCACACGGCTTGGTGTATCTTGATGTGTCTTGGGTGCTAGCCCTACCCCTCTATTTATATGTTGAGCCCTGGGGTCGAAACTTGGAGCAAAAGCCTCCTCAAAGTCGGTTTTGCCCGAAAGGAAAGAGTCCCACTCGGACTCCAGGGCTAGACGCCAGGGTTCCCGGCGTCTACCCCCTAGACGCCAGGGTTCCTGGCGTCTAGCCTCTGGTCTCCGCAAAACTTCCTTTTGCACTTTCCTAAAGCCTCGTGGGCTTTCCCCTTTGGCCCAAATAAAGTGTTCTCGTACCCAAACACTTCGGGAAATATCCGGAACCCCTTTCGGTGAATTCTGGAACCCTTCTGGAGGTCAAACACTATTATCCCATATATTAATCTTTATCTCCGGACCATTCCAGAGTTCCTCGTCATGTCCGTGATCACATCCGGGACTCCGAATAACATTCAGTCACCAACATACATAACTCATTAAATACTATATCGTCAACGAACATTTAAGCGTGCGGACCCTACGGGTTCGAGAACTATGTAGACATGACCGAGACATCTCTCCGGTCAATAACCAATAGTGGAACCTGGATGCCCATATTGGCTCCTACATATTCTACGAAGATCTTTATCGGTCGAACCGCATAACAACATACATTGTTCCCTTTGTCATCGGTATGTTACTTGCTCGAGATTCGATCGTCGGTATCTCAATACCTAGTTAAATCTCGTTACCGGCAAGTCTCTTTACTCGTTAATACATCATCTCGTGACTAACTCATTAGTCATTTGCTTGCAAGGCTTATTATGATGTGCATTACCGAGAGGGCCCAGAGATACCTCTCCGACACTCGGAGTGACAAATCCTAATCTTGATCTATGCCAACACCACGAATACTTTCGGAGACACCTGTAGAGCATCTTTATGATCAACCAGCTACGTTGTGACATTTGATAGCACACAAGGTGTTCATACGGTATTCGGGAGTTGCATAATCTCATAGTCATAGGAACATGTATAAGTCATGAAGAAAGCAATAGCAGTAAAACTAAATGATCATAGTGCTATGCTAACGGATGGGTCTAGTCCATCACACCATTCTCCTAATGATGTGATCCCGTTGATCAAATGACAACTCATGTCTATGGCTAGGAAACATAACCATCTTTGATCAATGAGCTAGTCTAGTAGAGGCATACTAGGGACATACTGTTTTGTCTATGTATCCACACATGTACTAAGTTTCCGGTTAATACAATTCTAGCATGAATAAAAGACATTTATCATGATATAAGGAAATACAAATAACATTTTATTATTGCCTCTAGGGCATATTTCCTTCAGTCTCCCACTTGAACTAGAGTCAATAATCTAGATTACAAAGTGATGATCCTCACACCCATGGAGTCCTGGTGCTGATCATGTTTTGCCCGTGGAAGAGGTTTAGTCAACGGGTCTGCAACATTCAGATCCGTATGTATTTTGCAAATCTCTATGTCTCCTTCCTTGACTAGATCGCGGATGGAATTGAAGCGTCTTTTGATGTGCTTTGTTCTCTTGTGAAACCTGGATTCCTTCGCCAAGGCTATTGCTCCAGTGTTGTCACAAAAGATTTTCATTGGACCCGATGCACTAGGTATAACACCTAGATCGGATATGAACTGCTTCATCCAGACTCCTTCATTTGCTGCTTTCGAAGCAACTATGTATTCCGCTTCACACGTAGATCCCGCCACGACGCTCTGCTTGGAACTGCACCAACTGACAGCTCCACCGTTCAATAAAAATACATATCCGGTTTGTGACTTAGAGTCATCCGGATCAGTGTCAAAGCTAGAATCGACGTAACCGTTTACGACGAGCTCTTTGTCACCTCCATATACGAGAAACATATCCTTAGTCCTTTTCAGGTATTTCAGGATGTTCTTGACCGCTGTCCAGTGATCCACTCCTGGATTACTTTGGTACCTCCCTGCTAGACTTATAGCAAGGCACACATCAGGTCTGGTACACAACATTGCATACATGATAGATCCTATGGCTGAGGCATAGGGAATGACTTTCATTTTCTCTCTATCTTCTGCAGTGGTCGGGCATTGAGTCTTACTCAACTTCATACCTTGTAATACAGGCAAGAACCCTTTCTTTGACTGATCCATTTTGAACTTCTTCAAAATCTTATCAAGGTATGTGCTTTGTGAAAGTCCAATTAAGCGTCTTGATCTATCTCTATAGATCTTGATGCCTACTATATAAGCAGCTTCACCAAGGTCTTTCATTGAAAAACTCTTATTCAAGTATCCTTTTATGCTATCCAGAAATTCTATATCATTTCCAATCAACAATATGTCATCCACATATAATATTAGAAATGCTACAGAGCTCCCACTCACTTTCTTGTAAATACAGGCTTCTCCAAAAGTCTGTATAAAACCATATGCTTTGATCACCTCATCAAAGCATATATTCCAACTCCGAGATGCTTGCACCAGTCCATAGATGGATCGCTGGAGCTTGCATACTTTGTTAGCACCTTTTGGATCGACAAAACCTTCTGGTTGCATCATATACAACTCTTCTTTGAGATATCCATTCAGGAATGCAGTTTTGACATCCATTTGCCAGATTTCATAATCATAAAATGCGGCAATTGCTAACATGATTCGGACAGACTTAACCATCGCTACAGGTGAGAAAGTCTCATCGTAGTCAACTCCTTGAACTTGTCGAAACCCTTTCGCAACAAGTCGAGCTTTGTAAACACTAATATTACCGTCTGCGTCGGTCTTCCTCTTAAAGATCCATTTATTTTCGATGGCCTGCCGATCATCGGGCAAGTCAACCAAAGTCCATACTTTGTTCTCATACATGGATCCCATCTCAGATTCATGGCCTCAAGCCATTTTGTGGAATCTGGGCTCATCATCGCTTCCTCATAGTTCGTAGGTTCATCATGGTCTAGTAACATGATTTCCAGAACTGGGTTGCCGTACCACTCTGGTGCGAAACGTACTCTGGTTGATCTACGACATTCAGCAGAAACTTGATCCGAAGTTTCATGATCATCATCATTAACTTCCTCACTGATTGGTGTAGGAATCACTGGAACAATTTTCTATGATGTACTACTTTCCAATTCGGGAGAAGGTACAATTACCTCATCAAGTTCTACTTTCCTCCCACTCACTTCTTTCGAGAGAAAATCCTTCTCTAGAAAGGATCCATTCTTAGCAACGAATATCTTGCCTTCAGATCTGTGATAGAAGGTGTACCCAACAGTTTCTTTTGGGTATCCTATGAAGACATATTTCTCTGAGTTGGGTTCGAGCTTATCAGGTTGAAGCTTTTTCACATAAGCATCGCAGCCCCAAACTTTAAGAAACGACAACTTTGGTTTCTTGCCAAACCATAGTTCATAAGGTGTCGTATCAACGGATTTAGATGGTGCCTTATTTAACGTGAATGCAGCTGTCTCTAAAGCATAACCCCAAAATGATAGCGGTAAATCGGTAAGAGACATCATAGATTGCACCATATCCAATAAAGTACGGTTACGACGTTCGGACACACCATTACGCTGTGGTGTTCCGGGTGGCGTGAGCTGTGAAACTATTCCACATTGTTTTAAATGAAGACCAAACTCGTAACTCAAATATTCTCCTCCACGATCAGATCGTAGAAACTTTATTTTCTTGTTACGATGATTCTCTACTTCACTCTGAAATTCTTTGAATTTTTCAAATGTTTCAGACTTGTGCTTCATTAAGTAGATATACCCATATCTGCTCAAATCATCAGTGAATGTTAGAAAATAACGATACCCACCGCGAGCTTCAACACTCATTGGCCCACATGCATCAGTATGTGTGATTTCCAACAAATCTGTTGCTCGCTCCATAGTTCCGGAGAATGGAGTTTTAGTCATCTTGCCCATGAGGCATGGTTCGCAAGCACCAAGTGATTCATAATCAAGTGATTCCAAAAGTCCATCACTATGGAGTTTCTTCATGCGCTTTACACCAATATGACCCAAACGGCAGTGCCACAAATAAGTTGCACTATCATTATTAACCTTGCATCTTTTGGTTTCAATATTATGAATATGTGTATCACTACAATAGAGATCTAATAAGAATAGACCACTCTTCAAGGGTGCATGACCATAAAAGATATTATTCATAAAAATAGAACAACCATTATTCTCTGATTTAAATGAATAACCGTTTCGCAACAAACAAGATCCAGATATAATGTTCATGCTCAACGCTGGCACCAAATAACAATTATTTAGGTCTAAAACTAATCCCGAAGGTAGATGTAGAGGTAGCGTGCCAACGGCGATCACATCGACTTTGGAACCATTTCCCACTCGCATCGTCACCTCGTCCTTAGCCAATCATCATTTAATCCGTAGTCCCTGTTTCGAGTTACAAATATTAGCAACCGAACCGGTATCAAATACCCAGGTACTACTACGAGCATTAGTAAGGTACACATCAATAACATGTATATCACATATACCTTTGTTCACCTTGCCATCCTTCTTATCCGCCAAATACTTGGGGCAGTTCCGCTTCCAGTGTCCAGTCCCCTTGCAGTAGAAGCACTCAGTTTCAGGCTTGGCTACAGACTTGGGTTTCTTCGTGGGAGTAGCAACTGTCTTGCTATTCTTGTTGAAGTTCCCCTTCTTTCCCTTGCGCTTTTTCTTGAAACTAGTGGTCTTGTTAACCATCAACACTTGATGCTCCTTTTTGATTTCTACCTCCGCAGCCTTGAGCATAGCGAAGAGCTCGGGAATTGTCTTTTGCATCCCTTGCATATTATAGTTCATCACAAAGCCTTTATAGCTTGGTGGCAGTGATTGAATAACTCTATCAATAACACTATACTCGTCAACTTTGCAACCAAGTTGAGTCATATGATTGTAGTACCCAGACATTCTGAGCAAGTGTTCACTGATAGAACTATTCTCCTCCATCTTGCAGCTATAGAACTTATTGGAAATCTCATATTTCTCAATCCGGGCATTTTCTTGAAATATTAACTTCAACTCCTGGAACATCTCATATGGTCCATGACGTTCAAAACGTCGTTGAAGTTCCGGTTCTAAGCCGTAAAGCATGGCACACTGATCTATCGTGTAGTCATCAGACCGCGACTGCCAGACGTTCAAAGCGTCTACATTAGCGGGAGGGGGCTTCTCACCTAGCGGTGCTTCAAGGACATAATTCTTCTGTGCAGCAATGAGGATAATCCTCAAGTTACGGACCCAGTCCGTGTAATTGCTACCATCATCTTTCAATTTAGCTTTATCTAGGAATGCATTAAAATTCAAAGGAACGGTAGCACGAGCCATTGATCTACAACAACATAGATATGCAAAAACTATCAGGACTAAGTTTATGATAAATTAAAGTTCAATTTAATCATATTAATTAAAGAACTCCCACTTAGATAGACATCCCTCTGGTCATCTAAATGATCACGTGATCCAAATCAACTAAACCATGTCCGATCATCACGTGAGATGGAGTAGTATCAATGGTGAACATCTTATGTTGATCATATCTACTATATGATTCACGCTCGACCTTTCGGTCTCCAGTGTTCCGAGGCCATATCTACATATGCTAGGCTCGTCAAGTTTAACCCAAGTATTCTGCGTGTGCAAAACTGGCTTACACCCGTTGTATTTGAACGTAGAGCTTATCACACCCGATCATCATGTGGTGTCTCGGCACGACGAACTTTCGCAACGGTGCATACTCAGGGAGAACACTTATACCTTGAAATTTAGTAAGGGATCATCTTATAATGCTACCGTCGTTCTAAGAAAAATAAGAAGCATAATAAGATAAACATCACATGCAATCAAAATATGTGACATGATATGGCCATCATCATCTTGTGCTTTTGATCTCCATCTCCAAAGCACCGTCATGATCACCTTCGTCACCGGCGCGACACCTTGATCTCCATCGTAGCATCGTTGTCGTCTCGCCAACTATTGCTTCTACGACTATCGCTACTGCTTAGTGATAAAGTAAAGAAATTACATGGCGATTGCATTTCATACAATAAAGCGACAACCATATGGCTCCTGCCAGTTGCCGATAACACTACAAAACATGATCATCTCATACAAAACCATATAACTCATCATGTCTTGACCATATCACATCACAACATGCCCTGCAAAAACAAGTTATACATCCTCTACTTTGTTGTTGCAAGTTTTACGTGGCTGCTACGGGCTTAGCAAGAACCGTTCTTACCTACGCATACAAAACCACAACGATGTTTCGTCAAGTATGTGCTGTTTTAACCTTCACAAGGACCGGGCGTAGGCATACTCGATTCAGCTAAAGTTAGAGAGACAGACACCCGCCAGTCACCTTTAAGCAACGAGTGCTCATAACGGTGAAACCAGTCTCGCGTAAGCGTACGCGTAATGTCGGTCCGGGCCGCTTCATCTCACAATACCGCCGAAGCAAAGTATGACATGCTGGTAAGCAGTATGACTAGTATCGTCCACAACTCACTTGTGTTCTACTCGTGCATATCATCTACGCATAGACCTGGCTCATGATGCCAGTGATGGGGAACATAGTATTTTCAAAATTTCCTACGATCACGCAAGATCTATCTACTAGATGCATAGCAACGAGAGGGGAGAGTGTGTCTACGTACCCTCGTAGACCGAAAGCGGAAGCATTTATCAACGCGGTTGATGTAGTCGTACACCTTCACGATCCGTCCCGATCTAGTACCGAACGTACGGCACCTCTGCGTTCAGCACACGTTCAGCTCAATGACGTCCTCGCCTTCTTGATCCAGCAAGACGGGCGAAGTAGTAGATGAGTTCCGGCAGCACGACGGCGTGGTGACGGTTGTTGATGAAGAACAATCTCTGCAGGGCTTCGCCAAGCACTACAGAAACTAGACGGAGGATAAACTAGAGGGTCGGGGTTGCCGGCACACGGCTTGGTGTATCTTGATGTGTCTTGGGTGCTAGCCCTACCCCTCTATTTATATGTTGAGCCCTGGGGTCGAAACTTGGAGCAAAAGCCTCCTCAAAGTCGGTTTTGCCCAAAAGGAAAGAGTCCCACTCGGACTCCAGGGCTAGACGCCAGGGTTCCCGGCGTCTACCCCCTAGATGCCAGGGTTCCTGGCGTCTAGCCTCTGGTCTCCGCAAAACTTCCTTTTGCACTTTCCTAAAGCCTCGTGGGCTTTCCCCTTTGGCCCAAATAAAGTGTTCTCGTACCCAAACACTTCGGGAAACATCCGGAACCCCTTCCGGTGAATTCCGGAACCCTTTCGGAGGTCAAACACTATTATCCCATATATTAATCTTTATCTCCGGACAATTCCAGAGTTCCTCGTCATGTCCGTGATCACATCCGGGACTCCGAATAACATTCGGTCACCAACATACATAACTCATTAAATACTATATCGTCAACGAACGTTTAAGCGTGCGGACCCTACGGGTTCGAGAACTATGTAGACATGACCGAGACATCTCTCCGGTCAATAACCAATAGCGGAACCTGGATGCCCATATTGGCTCCTACATATTCTACGAAGATCTTTATCGGTCGAACCGCATAACAACATACATTGTTCCCTTTTTCATCGGTATGTTACTTGCCCAAGATTCGATGGTCGGTATATCAATACCTAGTTCAATCTCGTTACCGGCAAGTCTCTTTACTCGTTCCGTAATACATCATCTCGTGACTAACTCATTAGTCATTTGCTTGCAAGGCTTATTATGATGTGCATTACCGAGAGGGCCCAGAGATACCTCTCCGACACTCGGAGTGACAAATCCTAATCTTGATCTATGCCAACACCACGAATACTTTCGGAGACACCTGTAGAGCATCTTTATGATCACCCAGTTACGTTGTGACGTTTGATAGCACACAAGGTGTTCATACGGTATTCGGGAGTTGCATAATCTCATAGTCATAGGAACATGTATAAGTCATGAAGAAAGCAATAGCAGTAAAACTAAACGATCATAGTGCTATGCTAACGGATGGGTCTAGTCCATCACACCATTCTCCTAATGATGTGATCCCGTTGATCAAATGACAACTCAAGTCTATGGCTAGGAAACATAACCATCTTTGATCAATGAGCTAGTCTAGTATAGGCATACTAGGGACATACTGTTTTGTCTATGTATCCACACATGTACTAAGTTTCCGGTTAATACAATTCTAGCATGAATAAAAGACATTTATCATGATATAAGGAAATAGAAATAACATTTTATTATTGCCTCTAGGGCATATTTTCTTCACATGCCTTGTCATACTTGTTCCAAAACGTGGGTTGCTTGCGAGTACATTCAAACGTACTCACTGGCTTGTCCCTGGCTATTTACTTGGCTAGGCTTGAATGAGCAGGTACACGAAGAAGAATTCTTTGGTGACGATCGTACGAGCTAGGACACTTCCCAGTCAGAATGCCTGTAGGGTTAAGGCAGATGACATGGGTCCAAGTTTTGGACGAAGATTTCTGCTGCGATGATATATACTCAAGACCTGACCATAATGGTCACAATTTGTGTAACACGATATGTATGGATGTAAGACTCTTGTTATTCAGCTTCTTTGTGTTCAGTGGGCATTGATCTCTCGGATCACTATACACGTGCATTCGGTGATCTCGACTTATCAGTCGCTATCCCCACACATCATGATCCTTGCCATCGGTTATCTCCTGGTTAATCGGATAATTCAGTCCGAGAAATAGAGAGCATGTGCCGAGGCTACTTACCGGCCTCCAGTCAAAAATTCCTGAAGGCCCAGAGAAGCCGAGATTCTACTCAAAGACCATGAAGTGACTCTCATTGTATTTCACGAAATAACACATCCGGTATGTGCGAACAATCATCAATCGTTTGCCACCGTCTCAGCGAGCCAGAAACCACCTGCAACTTCCATGCCGCTTTTCTTCGAAAACTGGGGTTAGGATGGGTAGGGACATCAGGAGGACTACAACATCATATCAAGTTGGAGTCAAATAAAAAGGGCTCGTCCTGTAGTCAATGTTAAGAACAACATGTTTTGAGCATGAATATTTTTTCAGTAAATATTGACAGTAATATAAGCAAGCCATCATGATATCATGGGAACGTAACATACTGTTGTAACAGCCCATTGTAGCGATGACTAGAGTAGGCCAGCAATATATCCAGCCATAGAATGAGTCCACAGTGTTAATGAAGCCCTTGTGTTCAATGTCATTAGAGAGCCATGGAGGATGTATGATCTTGTGATGGACGTGAAGATTTATCCACTTACAGCAATGACCTGTCAGATAGGCGGGACTACGGTTGAAGAATGCAATTAGCCTGACATCTTTATAGTTCGCACATCTTCTGGGCACTTGGCAGATTATAACCTTGACCAAATCAAACTTGGTATCATGCACTAGTGCAGAAAAGCCTAGCTATGGTGTGCCAAAAAGTGCCTTGCCGGCGTAGGAGCCCGACGCCACTAATATGGCACCAGTGTTAAAATTTAGCGGTGATGTTGGTTCCTACGCCAGTAGAGTTTCTAGTATCTATGGTGTTGGATAAAGTGGCATGATGGTAATGCCAAATATACCTAAGGTGTAGGTGCATCTCCATTCGTCATAAATATGGAGAAACATTAGAGGCGTTACATATACTTCCGACGCAATTACTTAGTTTGAAAGTATAATAAGAAAAATGCTACCACGTCAGCCGAAAACGGTGCAAAGGCAGCATTTTTTAAGATAAAAAATATTTCTAGTTAGGTAACACTAATTAAAATACATCCACAATAATTACGCATAGCACTTAAAATTAATATAGCTAGGCAAAGTTTTGAAGTACGATGAGATGACAGAATGACATGTTGTTCGCACACGAACATGTCACCGTGTACCTCCAATGCCGAGGGTGATGCACCATAGCTCGCGTCGAAGGAGACCCGTCTGGAAGCTTGGTACGCAAGCAAACCGGCGGGCTCTTTTTAGCACTCGAAACCCCACGTGACCAGGAGGAACCCCGTCTGGACATGTGGTGGCTATGGGCTGCCCTAGGTCGGTTTGCCCGCCCCTAGTGCCTCGAAGATCGCTGCCCTTCAACGAAGAACGAGAGAGAAAAAACATGGGAGAGATGTAAAACTAGGGTACAAAGTAGATGGGTTTTGCGATTGTGTGTTGTTGTTCAATCGGCCGTCACCCCTTAGGTATATAAGAGGCGGCTGGACTTCCGGTGCAAGGAAAAGGATTGGATTCACGTCCAAAACCCTAGTCAAATTCGGATTGGTTTTGTCCGAACTTTCCAAAACTGTTCGGTTCAAAACTGACTGCATCTCGCGGGTCTTTTTTGGCAGTAAACGACCTCGGATGAAAACGCGCCCAAAAGTATATTTACTCATTTCTACGAGATGAACAACTTTCATGTTGAACATTTTTTGATTTGAGGCCATCTTCAGGGCTAAATCACTCGCGCAAAACAGCTAATTACTCATGCAGCTCATGAGACATACTCACGCAAGTGTTTGGTTCCGGGCGTCATATTTTGCTCACTTGGAAGGTCATGCTGTGCGGGTTCTAACTTTTGCATACGACCTCGGATTGGGATGATCTTTATATCAAAATCAATCGTTTCGACGAGACGAAGACAACTCATGTATATCATTTGTCCATATGAGGCTGTCTTGGGGGGCGTAACTAGCTGAACAGTGTTGTTGATACAAAATCTTAGTACTTCAAACACAACTTCGGCCCTTGAGATGAGATCGGACGGCGATGGACCAAACTTCAAAGATGTTCATATCGCCAATACGAAACTCTTTCATGTAGATCACTTCTCCATTTGAGGTCATCTTAAATAACTTCTTGACCGTGCCAAAATCTGGTGTCAACACATGCCCCCCTGTTTTTCGGAAAGCTTAAATGCCGAAAAATAAATTGTACCGAGTTGGTTCTAAGGACGATGTCAACACTCCATCGTCCATTTATGCGCTTAGGGCGATGATTATATATCGGCCGTATTTATGCTTTGGGCAATAATTCTATATCGGCCATTGATTTTATCATCTTGTTTACATCATACCTTGGAACCGATTACCACCAATCGGCTTTAAAGAGATGGGAATGAACCTGTTCCTTGTAGCACTAAGGAATTAAACTCCGAGAGGTCACGCCCTGTTAAGCAAGTAACGTCAGGATGATTCCAATCCACTCATGCATTGGCTAAAGCAACCCAAGCTGAATTATCCGCGTGAATGACTTCCACTTCATCATCGACCCATTGTATTAAGAATTGATGCATGGTAGACGACACACATTGGTTAGCATGAACCCAATCCTGTCCTAATATAACATTATAGTTACCTTGCACCTCGGCGATGAAAAATGTGGTGGCCAAAGTTTTGCTTCCCACAGTGAGTTCCATGCACATCACACCTTTGGTCTCTGTCTTTTCTTTACCCTCAAATCCATTAAGTACCATATTGGTCTTCATCAATGCATCATCATCTAACCCCAACTTCTTGAAGACTGAATATGGCATACTCCCTCCATCCTTTAAAGAGTGTAGTTCCAACTTTATTGGATAGTCAAACTATCTCAAACTTTGATCGAATTTGTGCAAAAATATATCATTATTTATGAAATCAAATAGGTACATAATGAAAATATATTTTATCAAGAATATAATGATACTAACTTGATGGCATAAATGTTGATGTATTGTTGTATAAATACAGTCAAACATGAAAATGTGTGACTTTCCAACAAAGTTGGAAGTACACTCTTCAAAGGACGGAGGGAGTATGATTTACCATGGCACCACCATCTACAAGCATCCTAGCAACCAACAATCCGTTAATATGACCTTTGAGGTACAATGGCTTCAAGTGTCTCACCGGTTCTTTTGGCTTCTCGAAGATAGCGTTCTTAGGACCAAAATCCAGCTGGGCCACATCCTCTTCTTTACCTATAGCATGAAACTCGGCTCGTAAGTAATACACCATATTAATATCCATACCTTTCGGAACCGACATAGATTCGTAATCCACCATCTCATCTTCGTCTCCCAATGTGTATATTGGGCTTAAAGTTTCCTCAATTGAAGGGGATGTTTCACGTGGTGTGCACGATGTTATAGGGGTCTCATCATCCTCTTTTGGTGGTGAATGTGTTGTTGTAGCTAATGTAGAAGCATCTGTGTTTTCTTTTTGTTTAGGCCTCCACACTTGTTTTGTGAGCGCCATGGGCCGAATTTCGTTGAACAATTTGTCCCTTTGCTTTTGAACTTGGCGCCCTACCTCCTCCAGGTTCCTCATGCATTGTAATCTCCATTTAATTGTCTTAGTTAAACCTGGAGGACACCACCTAGGTTGAGTATATTTGGGATCCATATGTTTGGCCTTGCTTGTGCTAGCCTCATGATCATTAGCCATGGAATCCTGCTGAACAATAAGAATATCACCATTAGAATTAGCCGGATTATCAACAATCCGCTCTTTGATCTCCTTTTGCTTGCCGCATTCTGAAATTTCCTCATTAGGTGACTTAATACGCCAACTTTTTTATTGGCCTAGCTTGGAGAAATTTTTGTTGGCAGATTAGCACCATAACTCAAACGACCTTGTGTGGGATAATAAAGCCGCTCGTGAGCAAGCCTTCTATGTACTGCCCACCCCATATAAAAAGCATAAGGAGTCATTGGGGGTTGCCCCCATCCTCCATTGAAGTCTCCCATGTAATATGGCGCATAGGGGGGTTGTGACATCCATGATCCATATGGCCTTGCATAGCGTCGAAACTCTTGCTCCGGCGGCGATCTTGAACGCTTTGAATGGGATGGATGATTAGAGCTAGAACCGGCCGCTTGACTTGCATATTTGGATAACAACATATCAAAAGTTGGCTTGATTTTCTTGTGCCCTGTTTCATTATTTTTCCACTTGCCAACTTCTGAATTCTTGGGCTTGATCAGTTTAACATGAGTATCCTCTTGCACATGTGGTTGCCCCCCCCCCCCGAGTATAGCATTTTTTATAGTGACCTTCAGCACTTCCTTGCCACCGGGTTGCTTCTCAAGCACAATCATTCTTCCCAAGACCTTGTCGCCCTCCTTGCTATTCCTGGGTTCACCAATAACAACATTATCTTTATTGGCGGATTCGTCTACGTTAGGACGAATTAACATGTCTTCCCTTCCAAGTCCATGGTGTTTATAGGGAAGGGCTGTTTATCAACTTGCATCTCAGCAAAATTCAAACATCCGTCATTAATGGCCGATTGTATCTGTCGTCAAAAAACGTTGCAATCTTTAGTAGCTTGAGAAAATGAATTACGGTACTTGCAATAAGCACGCCATTTTAGCTCCTCAAACGATGGTATGGTGTGTGATATTCTAATCATCTTGTCTTGCAAGAGAGCATCAAATATTTTATCACATTTTGATATATCAAAAGTAAACCTCATCTCCTCATCACGATTCTTGCGAATCGGCTTTAGAGCATTGCACATATAGGGTTTGGCCTTTGAGGACCAAACAAATTCAGTAGTATAGACATCAGCCTCATCGTCTGAATTATCATCATTGTGTTCAATCATATGCATTCTAGGACGATTGGTTGTTGACCTATGGACCTCTTTACTTCGACTCTATTGGGCCAAGCTTTTTGTAATACTTGATTAATGCTCAAAAACTCATAACTTTCTAGCCTCTCTTTAATGTGAGTTTTCAAGCCATTAAGAACAAGATCTGCCAAGTCTCTCTCAATTATCACTAAGCTATAACAATGGTTTTTTATATCTCTAAATCTCTTGACATAATCGGTGACCGATTCATCATGTTTTTGCCTAACCGATATAAGATGTGACAACTTCAGCTCATTTTCGCCGCTATAAAAGTGATCATGAAACTTTTGCTCCAATTGCGACCATAAGAGAATTGAGCCATGTGGTGAAGCAGCAAACCATGAAATGCGGTGCCAGTGAAAGACAAGGGAAATAAACACACTTTCAACTCTTCTATGGAACCTTCTTTACCCAACTGTGCTAGATACCGAATCACATGCTCCCAAGTTGTTTTCATTCCCTCTCCACTAAATTTAACAAAATCAGGAACCTTGTAACCTTGAGGGTACAAAACTGCATCAAAGTGTTCAGGATAAGGCTTTTGGTATACATGACTCTTTACTTTCCGCCTGTTTCTGAAAGTTTCTTGAAACATCTTATGCAAATCCTCTCTTAATTTGGCTAAAATTGGATCCGAAGTAGATGAAGATGTTTGTGGTAATGTCATAGGAGCAACCTGAGCACTAGCTAGTGGTGCAACTTGTGAGATGGGCGTCGAATCATAATTCAGCGGAAGACCAAACATGCTTGTGCCTATAGGTAGTGTGAAAAAGTGATTCGGCATTGACGCTGAATTGGGCACACTCATAATAGGATTAGGATATGTAGGTGCAGCCACAAGCTAGTTGGTTTGGTTACGATAAAAATCAACGACATACTGTATTGCTGTTGCATAGGAGGTGCCGATGAAATAGGTAAAGTTGTACTAGGGTTTTCAGATATACCAACAACACCACTAGATGACGGAGGCATATTTTTCTTAGCATTAGTATTTTCCACAAAAGAATTGTACGTCACCACATTAACCTTACTAACAAGACTTTCAATAAGAGCCACTTGCCCAGGAGAAAAAATTTTACTCACAGTGATTTCATCTTGTTCCTCAATGAGGGGAGGGAAAGTGACGTTTCCAATGGTAGTGATGTTGCCTTGACGGTCCTTCTTGAAACTTGCAAGAAACGCCTTCAAATCCTCCTCCTCGTGCTTCTTCTTGAGCGCCTCAAAAGCCTCTTCACGTTGTTTCTTGTGCACTTCGTAAGCTTGGTGATGGTCCTCTGATAGTTCATCAAGATTGGGCTTAATGATGTTATTGGTGTCAACTTCTGAGGGCTTGGGGAGATTAGACATGGTTGATGATGATTCTTGATCTTTCGTCCCCAGCGTAGTCACCAAAAAGTGTGTTCGCACACGAACACGTCACCGTGTACCACCAACGCCGAGGGTGATGCACCGCATTTGCGTCGAAAGAGACTCTTCCGGAAGCGTGGTATGCAAGCAATCCGGCGGGCGCTTTTGAGCACCCGAAACCCCATGCGACCAGGAGGGATTCCATCTGGACATGCGGCGACTATGGGTTGCCCTAGGTCAGTTCGCCCGCCCCTAGAGCCTCGAAGATCGTTGCCCTTCAACGAAGAACGAATGAAGAACCAGAGAGAAAGAACAAGGGAGAGATGTAAAATTAGGGTAAAAAGTAGATGGGTTTCGTGATTGTGTGTTGTTGTTCAATAGGCCATCAACCCTTACGTATATAAGAGGCAGCTGGACTTCCCGTGCAAGGAAAAGGCTTGGATTCACGTCCAAAACCCTAGTCAAATTCGGATTGGTTTGGTCCGAACTTTCCAAAACTGTTCGGTTTAAAACTGACTGCACCTTGCGGGTCATTTTTGTGGCAGTAAAATGCCTCAGATGAAAACGCGTCCAAAAGCGTATTTACTCGTTCCGATGAGATGAACAACTTTCATGTTGAACGTTTTCTGATTTAAGGCCATCTTCAGGGCCAAATCACTCGCTAAAAACAGCTAATTACTCACATGGCTCATCGGACATAATCACATACGTGTGTGGTTCCGGGCGTCATATTTTGCTCACTTGGAAAGTCACTAGGGGTTGGGGCGCCACCTGGTGGCGCCTCTTGAGAGGAATCTAGGCGGTGCCGGGTTGGAAGCACCTTCTTGCTATATTAGTAACACATGTACATGGCATTGTAAGAAGTTGCGCGACAAATTTCGGAAGAGTTAAATAAATGACACTCGTATACAAGGAGATTAGGGCATCTGAAACACAAAACACTGGAAGGTATGAGGTAGAACCAGAAAGACAGAGAGCTCACACATCTCAGTATCTTATGAATCAGTATATGTTGCAAATTTCTACAGTGCTCAGAATTCAACATTCAATTGTGACATGAAGTGCTACAACAAAACAATAAGAGGACAATGAGGGAAAGTTTAAAGGGTATTCAAGCTGAATGCTCAAATTAAAATCACCACGAAATGTGAGGAAAATGCCACCCGGTTCTATGTGGATTCTACGACATGTCTGGCAAGTAACCATACCATTCAATAAACCAGAAAGTGTGTAAACATCAAGTGGAGTCAAAAAATGTTTTCAATGCTAACCGTCGAAGGAACAGTCTTCACTATGGCAAGTTACATTTATCATGTTAGATTCTTGATTTATGGCAAGCTGGTTATTCAAATGATATCATTTCTTCAGTACTTCAGCTTAATACATTGCCTTCAAAGGAGTTTATTTATCGCAAGTTACATTTGTGTCTCTTTTGTGAGCGACGTGGGCATATCAAGGAGCATTGCATGGGTCAGTGTATATCTTCTGCCTCTAGTATTACCACAATTCCATCTCCAAGGTACACCAATGGTACAAGTTCAGTTCTTATGCCTTCTACTCCTCGCACTATTCCAAATGATCTTAGGAGTTGTAATATTTGTGGTAACATTGGTCATATGCAATGGGATTGTCTGGCTAGAGTTCTTCCCAATAAGCGTTTTGCATGGGTTAAGAAAGGTGAAAATCCTAGGGCGAAGCTTGTTTCTTCTCATGGCGAATTTCCAACTTTGAATAAAGTGGTTTGGCAAAAAAAGATCACACGCAAATTTTCGGGGATTCAGTTCCAACGGTTTAAAGATAAAAGAAGGTTTGGATAGCTAAGCGGAACAGTAGGGATTTACCTACTTCTTCGCCCCGGATTGCCAATTTTGCCCCGGATGTTTCGCATCCTTGCCAACCTATCTCCGCTCGCCCGATTCCCGAGGCCAAAGCTATAGCTCTGACTCGCCCGTCACCTTGCACCTCTTTGCTCTGTTCTGCCCCCTACCTCGAGCTCTCCTCCCCTCCCCACCCTTTGCCTTCAATGGCGAACCTTCCAGTGCTTCCCTTCCAGTTCGTCCCAGGAGAGATGGACATCCAGCACAGCCCAGCAGGGAGGCTTCAATGCAATATGGTGGTGGTCGATGACCCACCTCTGGATCATTCGCACCATGCATTGGTCATGGTGGAGCCGCCGCCAACGGATCTGCAGAGAGAAGAAGTCCTTGCTGAAGTAAGAAGAGTTCTCCTTGAAGGTCATGGTGCACCTACATCTGAGGGTGAGATCTATCCTTTCTGTGTGGGTTTGATATGGTTCAATGACAGCGTGGTTAGGGATACTCTGATTAGTCGAGGCGCACAACCTTTAGATGAGCCCTCCACTTTCTCCCTGTTACGACATGATGAAGGTCCCAATATGCGTCGACCTGTGATTGAACGGGATGCTTGGGTTATGCTGCTTGGGTTTCCTCTCAACTATCAGACCGAGCACTATATTATTAAGGTTGTTTCTTGTTTTGGCAGATGTATGTATTGGCACCGTCCTGGTCATCGCAAGTCTAGAGTGTTGGTTCGCGTCCTCATCAATGAGCTTGCCTTGGTTCCTTTTAGTTTGGTGATCAAGCGTTTTAATGACATTAGTGGTTTGGGCACGTCTTGGACAGTTCCGGTGTATGTGCTCAACGGCAGAAACCCCAGTCAGGGTTCTGTAGGGGATGAAGAAGCACCACCTCCTTTGGGCGCCTCCCCTCACCCCAACCATCTACCTTTCCTGAATGCCATGCAGCAACACCACCATGAGGCCCAAGTCTGGCAGCTGCAGAATGCGGCAAATGCGTGGGAGGCAGCTCCTCCTCCTCCTCCTCCACAACAGGGTTGGGGGGAGTGGCCTGTGTTGCTACCAGTTCCTCCAGAGTACCGAGGGTTCAGTTTCAGAGCTTATACTAGTTATGATGGGCCCTCCATGATGGATGGAATACAAACTACTAATTCTGGGTTCGATGATGGTCTGAGAGTTTGGAGTGAACATGTGCAATTGGTGGAAGAGATAGCAGAACGATTTGTGCAAGGTAGTCCACCGGGAGATATGAACTTTCTGCAGATGAATGATCATGTCACAACACTAGAAGTTCCTGAGGAAGAAGATAATTGGCTCTCTTTCACGATTTGCTTCTACTGTACTGTCTTTACGCCCAGGTTAGGCTGGATTTCTGATGAAGTGTCTGTCGGCAGAGCTTGGACCAAGTTTGCCGACGGATTACAGAATATGCTTGTGGATCTTGTGGGTGGGGCATGTTTCTCGTTATTCCCATTTTCTCCTTTCCGCTCAGGCACAAATGCAATTCGTTTCCCAGAAGCAGCGTGGTCCTTTTGCACTGAGTTTTTTTCTGATCAATTACACCAGGTCTGTTTGAGAGTGGGTGCAGTGACTAGAACTGACGATGAAGCCAGCCAGGTGCTTATTGATCCGCAGTCACAGCCTATGGAAATTGAAGTTTGTCTCAATAAGAGGAAGCACAACGTTTTCACGCCGCTGGATGTGTCTGAAGTTTGCCGAAGTGTTCGAGCAACGAGGTACCAGGGCTTCAAGCCACCTTCTATGGAAGATTCCAAGTGAAGAGCTTCTTATGTCAAGCCTAGGAGGAACCCGGACATCCTTCAACTGCAACACAACACTTCATCCGAGGGTTCATCATCGTCCGCTCCAGTTCCGCCACATACTCCAATTGAAACCCTGCAGCGGCTGGGAACAATGCAATGTGATATCCCCGCGGAGGAGCTTACCAAGGATAAGCTGCTTGAGCCCCTGAAAGGCAACAAGAAGAATGAAGCTTAGAGGCTTATTTAAGTCTTTTCTTTTCTGTTGGCACTGTCTTAAGTTTACTTTGCACTCTACCGTTTAAAATTGTGATGGTCGCTTTAATGTGGAATATTTTGTGCTGGAATATTCGTGGTTTAAATGCTACTTCCAAGTGTGATGCTCTTCGTAACAAAATCGATGAATCTAATTGCTCCATTATATGTTCACAATAAACGAAGAAGTCCAAATTTGATCACTCTTTTCTTCGGAAGTGCTGTCCCAGGCGTTTCGATAAATTTGAATTTGTTCCATCTGAAGGTGCCTTGGGTGGTCTTCTTGTAGTCTGGTGTAGTAGCCAATTCTCGGGACAAGTCATACATCAACTGCCCTTTGTTCTAACTCTGAAATTGACATCAGTACAATCTGACGGAAGTTGGTTCCCCTCTAATATTTATGGACCTTGTGATGGACCAGCAAGAATTATTTTCACTGATTGGCTTGACAATGTAACATTCGACCCTGAAGACCTATGGCTATTCATGGGAGATTTCAATTTCATGCGATCACTCGAAAACAGAAACCTACCAGGAGGAAATATGGAGGATGTCCTTCAATTTAATGAAATTATCAGTCATATTGGACTACTTGAGATACCCATCAAGGGCCGCGGATTTACATGGAGTAATATGCAGGAGAATCCTCTTCTAGAACAACTGGACTGGTTCTTCTCTTCACCTGAATGGATTTTAAAATTCCCTAATACCACTGTTAAACCACTTGCGCGCCCAATATCAGACCATGTTCCCTGTGTACTTTCAGTGGAGACGGCAATCGCCAGGTCTAAATTATTCAGGTTTGAAAATTTTTGGGCCGCTCACCCTGGGTTCTTAGATGTGGTTAAAACCTCTTGGAATGCCCCCATTAAAGCATCCTCAAGTGCTACTATGATCTCTAGTAAGCTCAAGAGGCTTAGATATGCATTGAAAAAATGGAGTAAGTCACTTTCCAAACTAAAACTACTTATTGACAATTGTAACCAGATTTTATTACAACTGGATAATCTTGAAGATCTTCGCCAATTGTCTATTCCAGAAGCTAATTTCAGGATCATTTTAAAAGCTCATGTAATGCGATTACTGAAATATCAAAGTGACTATTGGAAGCAACGCTATACAGTCAGGTGGGCTATCAAAGGAGAGGAAAATACTAAGTATTTCCAAGCACGAGCTACTGAAAGAGCCAGGAGGAACTCTATCGCTAATTTGGTCCTGGCCGATGGTAGTGTAATAGAGAATCATGAGGAAAAAGCGAATGCATTCTTTACCTGCTTCAAGAATCGGATGGCGATCTCAACACTCCCAATTTATGATTTTGAACTTGCAGACATCGTTCAAAAATGCCCCGATCTGGGGGATCTATCTCTGCCATTTTCGAAAGAGGAGGTTGACCATATCATCAAAATCATTCCAGCAGACCGAGCGCCAGGACCAGACGGATTTAACGGCTTCTTCCTCAAAATGTCTTGGGACATTATAAAAGAAGATTTCTATAGATTGACAGAGGAATTTTGGGCTGGGTCACTCAATTTACAATGCATCAACACCTCCCTAATCACATTGATACCAAAAAACTAGTGCCTGAATCGGTGAATGACTACAGACCCATCTCATTGATGAATTGTGTGCTCAAGGTACTTACTAAAATACTTGCTGAATGATTACAACGTCGGATTCTCCAAGTCTTCCACAGAAACCAATATGGTTTCATTAAAACAAGGACAATACAAGATTGCTTGGGCTGGGCTTTTGAATACTTACATCAGTGCAAGCATTCGGGCAGAGAGATTGTGATTCTGAGATTAGACTTTGTAAAGGCGTTCGACACAATGGACCACTCCTTCATCTTGAAAATGCTTGAATGTAAAGGCTTTGATGATAGGTGGTGTATGTGGATGAAAAATATCCTACAGTATGGATCGTCATCTATTCTTTTAAATGGGATTCCAGGTATAGAGTTTAAGTGCAAACGTGGTGTGAAGCAGGGAGATCCGGTGTCGCCACTACTATTTGTACTTGCTACAGATTTACTGCAATCTATGATTAATAAGGCTTGGCGAGAAGGTCTCATTACACTCCCAATATATCAGCCTGATTCAGAGGATTATCCAGTGATTCAATATGCGGATGATACATTGATTGTTTTACCTGCAGAACCACGGGAGTTGCAAATAGTCAAATAGATATTGGATTCATATGCCCGGGCAACTGGCCTGAAAATCAATTACGCCAAGTCACAACTGATGCCGATAAGTGCCATCATCCGAAGTTGTATCCGAAGTTGCCTGACAATTGTGACATGAAGTGCTACAACAAAACAAAACTTCGGATACAACTTCATGCCAGTTGTGATGGCATCACAATTGTCGGGCAACTTCGGATGATGGCATTTATCGGCATCAGTTGTGACTTGGCGTAATTGATTTTCAGGCCAGTTGCCCGGGCATATGAATCCAATATCTGTTTGACTATTTGCAACTCCATGGTTCTGCAGGTAAAACGATCAATGTATCATCCGCATATTGAATCACCGGATAATCCTCTGAATCAGGCTGATATATTGGGAGTGTAATGAGACCTTCTCGCCAAGCCTTATTAATCATAGATTGCAGTAAATCTGCAGCAAGTACAAATAGCAATGGCGACACCGGATCTCCCTGCTTCACACCACCTTTGCGCTTAAACTCTGTACCTGGAATCCCATTTAAAAGAATAGATGACGATCCAGACTGTAGGATATTTTTCATCCACATACACCACCTGTCATCAAAGCCTTTACATTCAAGCATTTTCAAGATGAAGGAGTGGTCCATTGTGTCGAACGCCTTTTCAAAGTCTAATTTCAGAATCACAATCTCTCTGCCCGAATGCTTGCACTGATGTAAGTATTCAAAAGCCCAGCCCAAGCAATCTTGTATTGTCCTTGTTTTAATGAAACCATATTGGTTTCTGTGGAAGACTTGGAGAATCCGACGTTGTAATCATTCAGCAAGTATTTTAGTAAGTACCTTGAGCACACAATTCATCAATGAGATGGGTCTGTAGTCATTCACCGATTCAGGCACTAGTTTTTTGGTATCAATGTGATTAGGGAGGTGTTGATGCATTGTAAATTGAGTGACCCAGCCCAAAATTCCTCTGTCAATCTATAGAAATCTTCTTTTATAATGTCCCAAGACATTTTGAGGAAGAAGCCGTTAAATCCGTCTGGTCCTGGCGCTCGGTCTGCTGGAATGATTTTGATGATATGGTCAACCTCCTCTTTCGAAAATGGCAGAGATAGATCCCCCAGATCGGGGCATTTTTGAACGATGTCTGCAAGTTCAAAATCATAAATTGGGAGTGTTGAGATCGCCATCCGATTCTTGAAGCAGGTAAAGAATGCATTCGCTTTTTCCTCATGATTCTCTATTACACTACCATCGGCCAGGACCAAATTAGCGATAGAGTTCCTCCTGGCTCTTTCAGTAGCTCGTGCTTGGAAATACTTAGTATTTTCCTCTCCTTTGATAGCCCACCTGACTGTATAGCGTTGCTTCCAATAGTCACTTTGATATTTCAGTAATCGCATTACGTGAGCTTTTAAAATGATCCTGAAATTAGCTTCTGGAATAGACAATTGGCGAAGATCTTCAAGATTATCCAGTTGTAATAAAATCTGGTTACAATTGTCAATAAGTAGTTTTAGTTTGGAAAGTGACTTACTCCATTTTTTCAATGCATATCTAAGCCTCTTGAGCTTACCAGAGATCATAGTAGCACTTGAGGATGCTTTAATGGGGGCATTCCAAGAGGTTTTAACCACATCTAAGAACCCAGGGTGAGCGGCCCAGAAATTTTCAAACCTGAATAATTTAGACCTGGGGATCGCGGTCGCCACTGAAAGTACACAGGGAACATGGTCTGATATTGGGCGCGCAAGTGGTTTAACAGTGGTATTAGGGAATTTTAAAATCCATTCAGGTGAAGAGAAGAACCAGTCCAGTTGTTCTAGAAGAGGATTCTCCTGCATATTACTCCATGTAAATCTGTGGCCCTTGATGGGTATCTCAAGTAGTCCAATATGACTGATATTTTCATTAAATTGAAGGACATCCTCCATATTTCCTCCTGGTAGGTTTCTGTTTTCCAGTGATCGCATGAAATTGAAATCTCCCATGAATAGCCATAGGTCTTCAGGGTCGAATGTTACATTGTCAAGCCAATCAGTGAAAATAATTCTTGCTGGTCCATCACAAGGTCCATAAATATTAGAGAGGAACAAACTTTCGTTAGATTGTACTGATGTCAATTTCAGAGTTAGAACAAAGGGCAGTTGATGTACGACTTGTCCCGAGAATTGGCTACTACACCAGACTACAAGAAGACCACCCGAGGCACCTTCAGATGGAACAAATTCAAATTTATCGAAACGCCTGGGACAGCACTTCCGAAGAAAAGAGTGATCAAATTCCGACTTCTTCATTTCTTGTAAACATATAATGGAGCAATTAGATTCATCGATTTTGTTACGATGAGCATCACACTTGGAAGTAGCATTTAAACCACGAATATTCCAGCACAAAATATTCCACATTAAAGCGACCATCACAGTTTTAAACGGTAGAGTGCAAAGTAAACTTAAGACAGTGCCAACAAAAAAGAAAAGACTTAAATAAGCCTCTAAGCTTCATTCTGCTTGTTGCCTTTCAGGGGCTCAAGCAGCTTATCCTTGATAAGCTCCTCCGCGGGGATTGCAAATTGCATTGTTCCCAGCCGCTGCAGGGTTTCAATTGGAGTATGTGGCGGAACTGGAGCGGACGATGATGAACCCTCGGATGAAGTGTTGTGTTGCAGTTGAAGGATGTCCGGGTTCCTCCTAGGCTTGACATAAGAAGCTCTTCACTTGGAATCTTCCATAGAAGGTGGCTTGAAGCCCTGGTACCTCTTTGCTCGAACACTTCGGCGAACTTCAGACACATCAAGTGGCGTGAAAACATTGTGCTTCCTCTTATTGAGACAAACTTTAATTTCCATAGGTTGTGACTGCGGATCAATAAGCACCTGGCTGGCTTCATCGTCAGTTCTAGTCACTGCACCCACTCTCAAATAGACCTGGTGTAATTGATCAAAAAAAACTCAGTGCAAAAGGACCACGCTGCTTGTGGGAAACGAATTGTATTTGTGCCTGAGCGGAAAGGAGAAAATGGGAATAATGAGAAACATGCCCCGCCCACAAGATCCACAAGCATATTCTGTAATCCGTCGGCAAACTTGGTCCAAGCTCTGTCGACAGACACTTCATCAGAAATCCAGCCTAACCAGGGCGTAAAGACAGTACAATTTAAGCAAATCGTGAAAGAGAGCCAATTATCTTCTTCCTCAGGAACTTCTAGTGTTGTGACATGATCATTCATCTGCAGAAAGTTCATATCTCCCGGTGGACTACCTTGCACAAATCGTTCTGCTATCTCTTCCACCAATTGCACATGTTCACTCCAAACTCTCAGACCATCATCGAACCCAGAATCAGCAGTTTGTATTCCATCCATCATAGAGGGCCCATCATAACTAGTATAAGCTCTGAAACTGAACCCTCGGTACTCTGGAGGAACTGGTGGCAACACAGGCCACTCCCCCCAACCCTGTTGTGGAGGAGGACGAGGAGGAGCTGCCTCCCACGCATTTGCCGCATTCTGCAGCTGCCAAACTTGGGCCTCATGGTGGTGTTGCTGCATGGCATTCAGGAAAGGTAGATGGTTGGGGTGAGGGGATTCGCCCAAAGGAGGTGGTGCTTCTTCATCCCCTACAAGACCCTGACTAGGGTTTCTGCCGTTGAGCACATACACCGGAACTGTCCAAGACGTGCCCAAACCACTTATGTTAGTAAAACGCTTGATCACCAAACTAAAAGGAACCAAGGCAAGCTCATTCATGAGGACGCGAACCAACACTCTAGACTTGTGATGAACAGGACGGTGCCAATACATACATCTGCCAAAACAAGAAACTGCCTTGATAATATAGTGCTCGGTCTGATAGTTGAGAGGAAACCCAAGCAGCATAACCCAAGCATCCCGTTCAATCACAGGTCGACGCATATTGGGACCTTCATCATGTCGTAACAAGGAGAAAGTGGAGTGCTCATCTAAAGGTTGTGCGCCTCGACTAATCAGAGTATCCCTAACCACGCTGTCATTGAACCGTATCAAACCCACACAGAAAGGATAGATCTCACCCTCAGATGTAGGTGCACCATGATCTTCAAGGAGAACTCTTCTTACTTCAGCAAGGACTTCTTCTCTCTGCAGATCCATTGGCGGCGGATCCACCATGACCAATGCATGGTGCGAATGATCCAGAGGTGGGTCATCGACCACCACCATATTGCGTTGAAGCCTCCCTGCTGGGCTGTGCTGGATGTCCATCTCTCCTAGGACGAACTGGAAGGGAAGCATTGGAAGGTTCGCCATTGAAGGCAAAGGGTGGGGAGGGGAGGAGAGCTCGAGGTGGGGGCAGAACAGAGCAAAGAGGTGCAAGGTGACGGGCGAGTCAGAGCTATAGCTTTGGCCTCGGGAATCAGGCGAGCGGAAATAGGTTGGCAAGGATGCGAAATGTCCGGGGCAAAATCGGCAATCCGGGGCGAAGAAGTAGGTAAATCCCTACTGTTGCGCTTAGCTATCCAAACCTTCTTTTTATCCTTAAACCGTTGGAACTGAATCCCCGAAAATTTGCGTGTGATCTTTTTTTGCCAAAGCACTTTATTCAAAGTTGGAAATTCGCCATGAGAAGAAACAAGCTTCGCCCTAGGATTTTCACCTTTCTTAACCCATGCAAAACGTTTATTGGGAAGAACTCTAGCCACACAATCCCATTGCATATGACCAATGTTACCACAAATATTACAACTCCTAAGATCATTTGGAATAGTGCGAGGAGTAGAAGGCATAAGAACTGAACTTGTACCATTGGTGTACCTTGAAGATGGAATTGTGGTAATACTAGAGGCAGAAGATATACACTGACCCATGCAATGCTCCTTGATATGCCCACGTCGCTCACAAAAGAGACACAAATGTAACTTGCGATAAATAAACTCCTTTGAAGGCAATGTATTAAGCTGAAGTACTGAAGAAATGATATCATTTGAATAACCAGCTTGCCATAAATCAAGAATCTCCTCGAGCTTGATCAGAGGAATTTGATCCCAATAAGAAGTAGCAAAGACATCACCACAGAAACGTTTACCAATAATTTGATGACCCTGCAAAATGATACGTGGTTCAAAACTTCCAAATAATAATTGATCCACAGATTCAAATGATCCCATCGAAGGAGAGAGTGAAGGTTCGATCCTCAAACTGTTATGCATGGATTCTTGAACACAAGAGCCTAAATTGACATCCGAAACCAATTTGAATTTTGCCAATTCAGAATGAGAAGAACGATCGCCAAAAGCACTTGATCGAAGAAAATCAAGAGAACTTTTAATAGCCACAGGCGATCTGGCCGACACTTCTGGAATTACATCATCTAGATGTCAATTCTCACCCTTCCATTTATAATCCACAGAATCATTGTATAACCGAAAATGACAGACAAAATTTGGCCAGACACGATCTTTTAATCCATAGATGAAATGCCCAACACGATTGGAAGCCACCGAAAATCTAAAAGATCTATCACCCAATTGTCTCACGTTGAAACTCGTGGCAATACCTCCAATGCAACATTGTAAAACCACTCCTACTGCTTCCTCAGAAAGAGGGAAGGAGGTGGAGGAGAACGAGATGACCAAGAAGAATTCCTTGGATCCAAGAGTCTTGTCAAAATGAACCGTAGATCTGAACTTGTCACGTACCTTTTTTTCCACCTTAAGTCCTAGTGCAAAATCCCAATGAATGAGACTTGCCATTGGATCTTTGTGGGGACAATACTCACCACGCAACTAAAGAATTATGTCTGCACTCACATCCTGGAAGTGAAACAATCAACAAACCTCAAATGTGTGAATTATTTACCAACTGGATTGTCAACTACCTGATGCAATGGCTCAGATTTTCAACTACCTGATGCAATGGATGAGATTTCCAACTACCTGGTGCACTGGGCTGAGAAGTGAGAAGCTTCGACCATGGGCACCGTCCTAGAGGTTGATCCCCTTGCCCTCTCTGGCGTCAAGCCTAAATAACCAAATATGGCAATCAATCTATAAGGTTATATAGCTTGATCATCTCATGATCTGATAAAAGATTCAGAAGTTCTAACAACCATGATCGGTTGAGCGTAACACTCAACAATAGAAGAAGGCTTGCATCACAGCCAGCAGTCATAGTAGTAGTGAAGGTTGTGACCGTACCTATACCACGGGTCGATCTGTTCATCAAAAAAATTAGCAGTGACGTCAACGCACCGATTGGCAATAACATGAAACTAACTGAACATTTTATAATTTCTCTGACAAAGAAGTACTCACCTTCAAGCAAGTGCTGCAATGCGATCTTTCGCGTCCTTGGATAGCCCCTTCCCAACCTGAAATCATGCAAACTATTAGGCCAATTCCAGAATGAATATGATATCAAAGAGATTTCTTGAAGAACTGATGCATTTCAGAGAATAATGTCACCTGGAGACAGCGGTCTCTTACCTCTTGATGTCGAACAAGGATTAGTATGCTGATTAATTAGGTGGCTCTTCACATACACTTTTGTTGCTTGTTAAGTATAGATATCTCACAGGACCTTGCTACTCATAACTCACCAATGAAATTACCTTTTATTTGGTGTGTTTCCCATTTAGAAACCCATAATAAAATAGGAAAAGTTGTAGATCAACAGACAAAACATGGCGATATGCAACAAAAATCCAACTTATCTTGGAACCAATCAACCTATCACAAAAAAGAAGACAAAAGAAAGAAAAGGAGCCTCACATCATGGTCACAACGGACAAACTGCTGCTCAGAGAGCACCTCCATCTTTCCCGTCAGCAGGTAGTTGGCCCCCTCCAACGCCCCGGACATGATGAATGACAAGCGTAATCCGCAAGAACCCTACAAAATCAAAAAGTTCAGAGAAGGGGCAAGATCTTAACCTAAAACGATCAAAGAATGAGAGGAACCACCGCACTTGTGCAACTCGCCGCCTCGAGCTAGGGCCTCCATCAGAACCACCATGCCATCCTGTTCCTCCCCTCCTCTTCAATCATCACGGCGGCCTAGTGGAACGTGAAGACCAGAAGGTTTGGGGGTGAAGAGGAACTAAGGAGGACGCCTTGTCTAGTGGCCGGCGTCGACAGAGCTGGATGGATAGGGAGGCGGCGGCGGCGGAGGCGGCGGCGGCGGCGGCGGAGGCATTGGCGGCGCCAACCCTAGGTACCCGCGATGTGGTTTGTTTTGTGACTTCGTGAGGAAGGGTGACGATAAAAACGTGTCAGGTAACCCCTCCCTCAGCGAGCACCCTTCTCTTTTTTTTTCTCCCATCGACACAGTGCCCGTGATGACGTGTCTATCGCGAGCAAATGCCCTTGTAGCGTAGCTTAAAGCGTTTAATGTTGTGTGGGCTCTAACTTTTGCATACAACCTCAGATTGGGATGATCTTTATATCAAAATCGATCGTTTCGACGAGATGAAGACAATTCATGCGGACCATTTCTTCATATGAGGCCGTCTTGGGGGCATAACTAGCTGAACAGTGTTCTGGATAGAAAAGCTTAGTACTTCAAACACAACTTCGGCCCTTGAGATGAGATCGGATGGCGATGGACCAAACTTCAAAGATGTTCATATCGCCAATATGAAACTCTTTCATGTAGACCACTTTTCCATTTGAGGTCATCTTAAATAACTTCTTCACCGTGCCAAAATCTGGTGTCAACACATGTGTAGCTGATCGACTAGTTTACAGAACCACAACATCATAGCTAGCTGTACACTATCCTATTACATCAATAAAAAGGATCATTAATTTATTTATTCGTCGGATCCGCAAGAGACACCGGTCCATCAGCATCGCCACCCTGCTTATAAGATGAGTTTTTATCTCATCTGAACTGGCAGGTGCGCCGCCGTTGAAAACGCCGACATGGTGGATGACATCCTTGTTGAGGATGGTAGCAAACTTGAGCTGGACGCGTCTGAACTCATCTCTAGTATCTCCCGGGCTAACTTCCTCCATTTTCTTTCCCGTGCGATGATGTCAGAGTTCTTTTTAAGGTCTTGTCCCTGTCATATGTAGTCCTCCATGTGGTGGACGATGTAGTAGCCGTCTGTATCACTGTTTTCCGGCCGCTGCATGCAACCAAAGTCAGTTTTGTGGGTCAAGTGTATCGCTTTAAATTTGTCGAACTTGTGATACCCCTCTCTAAACACTCCTTCCCGGCTAGTATAATAGACTAGTATTAAATCTAGAACCTTCTTGATGCCTCTATAGTGTTTCTTCACTTTCCTCGTCGAATCCAAGAAATAAGTTTCGGCAAACTTCGGGGAAATAACGATGAGGACACAATGTTCTCTGTGTAAAAGTAGAGAAAAATCAATTATGCTCGAGTAGATAATGTTTTGACTTGGAAGCAGAATGAGATTGTACAAAAGAATAGTTTGTACCGAGTACCGAATGACTTACTTCGGATAGTAGGGCACTAGAAGGCAATCTTTGTCCATGTTGGCAAGCATGAAGTCTATCAGGTAGTTCCTCATAGCTTGACGGCGATCAGCGAGGTTGACGTTGCTCTCGTACATCAGGTAGGGGTCCGCTACCGCGACAACCTTGTTCAGCTCACATATGGCAGTGTAGGCGGTATTGATTACCCATAGGCGTATTAAGGAAGGACCAAGCTTGTATAGGTGGAATAGGTTGAAGATGTCTTCGAATGGCACATAGAACTTCTCCGCGGGGGAACTATCGCAGAAACAAATATTAGATGGCACAATCACTATGAAAACGGGGTGATGTCCACCTGAAAGAGTAAATGCGTACTTCTCCCTATAGAGAACATCGTCATGCAGAAGTCTCATTTTTGTCTATAGAAGATCGAATAGCTCCTTTGGAAGGCTGGGTTCACCCGAGGAATGGTAAGTCCACCACGCAACACGATGAAGTACTTCTTTATTATTTGGAATCGGCTAGCTGGCGGTGACAATGCCCTTCTTAGCATCTCCTGGGTGCCTCCTCTTCTTGCGTGGCATGTTAGGCTGGCTGGCTGCACCGCCCGACAGTGCATTTGCTAGCGTCACATTGAGTGTGTTTGGACTCAGCAACACTCCCCTGAATGGTGGCACTTGTGTATCTGGTAGCGTGAAGTCCGCGTGGAACAGTTGACTCTTCTGGCAAGGAACAACAAGGTGATTAGCTTGGACAACAGGAGGCATAGAGATTGCTTGGAAAAGATCAGCATGCATAGGTCCATCAAGATTAGCAGCCGAGTTATGATATTCTTGAACGAAAAATAATTGATTGACAAGTAATTCATCATCATTATTTACTTGGTCCTCAACAACATCCACATTGTTGTGATGCAATTCAGGTTGACTCTGACCCAAAGGAGATGGTCCTCGACACGACATCTTGTTCATCTGCTTCGAGCTTGTTGGAATTTGGACGTCTCCTAGCCGAATTTGACTCTTCGGCCACATCATTGGCCAACATAAGCACTGTCCAAGGGAAAGCTGGCTATCCACACCAGGAGGTTGTAACGGAGGAGCAATACCTTTGTTACCATTTAAGACAATGGACAACTCAACTTTTAAGACCCCCTCAGGCATATGCACTCCATGCATGATTGTATCTTTGGGGAGAATGATCGAGCCGATTTCAACTTTAATCAGCTCACCATTCGCATGGGCTAAGAGACTACACAGAGTGTCTTCCATAAGAGCGTCAAGACCAGCCATTGGCGACGTGTTGCCAATGAAAGAGATAGAAGGGCTGCTATCCTTGCGCGATGCGTTGATGACAATGTTTCCTAGTTCATCGTTTTTGATCCATTGCTTGACACTCTCGGTTATTGAAGGCAACATGGCTTGGGCATGGGCTTGACTTTGCGTGTTGATGCGTGCTTCAATGTCGGCAGTTGTTGTAGCTGTGGCGATGGCTGTGGCTGCAATTATTTTCTATTCGATGGTCTACTTATTGGATCTCCTTCTCTGCCGTCACTACTCATGGTCTTCGACATAATGATCGTCCCATTTGGCTCCGCATCCAGTGCCGTTCACATGGCCACCCGACGGTGGATGCAACGAGTCCTTACCGAGGGTCACATTCATCGACTGGGTAAGAGGAGTGTTCCACCTAGCAGTGCACCTGGCAGTGGACCCTTGAGAGCTCTGAGGTTCCGCATGCTGCCTTGCCAGTTCTTCTTCAAGTTTTCTAGTTTGGTGATCGGCGGAAAATTCCCCTGACTTATAATCATGATGGTACCGGCCCCTGACATAATTATATTCAGGGGTTCTTTGAATTGCTCAAAGTAGTTTGGCACGTCCTTTGCTGCAAGTATAGAGTCGTGCTTGTCCCACACGGGCTTCTTCCCAACAAACCACGGCTTCCGAGGGTGTGGTTACTTAATGTCTTTGATCGCATATCCTTCCCCCATGTCGATTGGCTTTGCACCACATGGTTCTTCGTATTTTGTATCTTAAAAATGTTCTAGTCATATGCACTAATGCCGGGCCACTTCTCCTTGATCACGGAGTAATCTTCGTGAACCTCTTTTCTTGTAGATGATTTCCAAGAACTCAATTTTTTAGAACTTATGGATTGCATGGTTGTTGACCTGATTCTTTGGGTACGATAGGTTGTCGTACTCATCAGGAAACTTAAATCTAGCGTAAACCCTTCTTACGTGGAGTTCTCACAGATTTTGTTTGCCTTAATTCCTTATATTGGACTCATTGATGGAGTAGACTTCTCGAAGGATCAAACCTAGGGTGTTGCCGTAGTGAGACACGGCCTTCCGTGGACTAACGGGCTCACTAGTGAAGTTTCACGAGTGACCACAATCCTGTCGATACCGATAGCATTTCGGCTCCTAGGTTTCCGATGCTTCTTGGTTTTTGGAGCATCCTCCTCCTCATACTCAGCACAATACTCATACGTATAATCTTCATCATTATCAACGTCCTTATCAAGATTACTATCCTCACTAAGAACATCTTTTTAGCCACTGCCTTTGATGTAGCACTCATCCGCATTTATATCACCCGGCCCCTCAGGATCTTCTTCATAGTCATCATCATTTCCCCGTGCATTCATGATACGTCTCCGTCATATCTATAATTTTTGATTGTTACATGACAATATTATTCAACTTTTTACATACTTTTAGCAACAATTTATATGATTTATTTGGACTAACTTACTGATCCAGTGCCTAGTGCCTGTTCCTATTTATTGCATGTTTTTGTTTCACATAAAATCCTTATCAAACGAAGTTCAAACGCGATAAAAATTGATGGAGAATTATATTCGAATATATTTGATTTTTGGGACTTGGAATCAACGCAAACGGGGGCCCACAGTGACCACAACCCACCGGGCACACTAGGGGGTGCCCGACGCTCCCAGGTGTCTTATGCCTTCCTCGAATGTCGATTGGGGCCCTTCTTTGGGCGCAAGAAATCTAATTTATGGAAAAACGTTTTTTAAAAATTTCATGGCAATTGGAGTTACGGATCTCCGGGAATTTAAGATACGGTGATGGGCCAGAAAACAGGAGCGTGAAATAGAAGAGAACAGAGAGACATATCCATCTCGGAGGGGCTCCCGCCCCTCCGCCTCCATGGAGGCCATGGACTAGAGGGGGAACATTCCTCCCATATAGGGGGAGGCCAAAGAAGAATAAGAAGGAGGGGGGCTCTCTCCCTCTCTCTCCCGATGGCGCCGGAGTACCGCCGGGGCTAGGATCATGACGACGATCTACAACAACAATCTTTCTACAGTCAACACCAACTTTCTCCCCCTTTATGCACCGGTGTAACCTCTCGATTCCCGCTATAATTCTCTACTTAAACATGGTGTTGAACACTACATACTATTATCCAATGATATGTGGTTATCCTATGATGTTTGAGTAGATCTATTTTGTCCTAGGGGCATATCGGTGAAATTGCTATGATTGGTTTCATTTGCTTGTGGTTATATTGCTGTCCTTTGGTGCTCATCATATGAGCGTGCACGTGGATCACACCATAGGGCTAGTTGTATGCCGATAGTACTATGTATTGGAGGGCAAGGGTGACAACAACTACAGACTAGCATAGAAATTGATGCATATGGGATTGAAGTGGGACCAATATATCTTAAGGCTATGGTTGGGTTTTACCTTAATGTATCATAGTAGTTGCGGATGCTTGTTAGAGTTCCAACCATAAGTGCATAGAATTCCATCTAAGGAATGACATGCTAGTAGTGGCCTCTCCCACATATAAACTTGCTATCAATCTAGTAACGTAGTAGATAGCCTATGGACAAATCATTCTCTTGTGTTACAGAAAGCTTGCTACTACACTACTTCTATTGTCTTGCAACTTATTCCAAGTTTTATTCCCGCTAAGTACTTCTAGTTTCATCCTTGTTTTAGATAAAGCAAACGTTAAGTGTGCGTAGATGTGTATCAGTGGTCGATAGAACTTAAGGGAATATTTGTTCTACCTTTTACTCCTCGTTGGGTTCGACCCTCTTATTTATCAAAGAAGGCTACAACCAATCCCCTACACTTGTGGGTTATCAAGACCTTTTTCTGGCGCCGTTGCTAGGGAGCAATAGCATGGGGTGAATATTCTCGTGTGTGCTTGTTTGCTTTATCACGAAGTTGTTTTTATTTTATTTTCTAAGTTGTTCTCTATCTTTAGCTATGGATATGGAAGACGAAACACCAAAAAATTAGTTGTACTTGCTACTCACGGAGATGGGGAACCTCCTAAAACCCTTGATGTTGGTTATGTGAAAAGTATTATGCACTACTTTGATAATCCTGAGAAAACCCCATTCAACATGATAATGGGAGTAACGTTGGATCAATGTAAATACTTTAGGGATTATCACTTGACACAAAAAGGGAAACTTTTATGGGATCAAATTCATCTGTTGCAGTGGTATGCTTGGAATCAATGCTTGGAATATGATTATACTTGTTGCTCTAGGATGAAGGCTCCACACCTTCCCTTTTCATGTGAATTTAATGATAATGAAACCTTAGCTTCTTATTCTAAAGGTGTATATGATTAACATGATGTGGAACGAATAGAAGAATTTGTTGCTTTTAAGGGTGCTTATGAAATTGAATTTCTGTTTGAAAAGTATGAAGATTATGATGATGTTTCAAGTTATAGATCTAAAATTTTTCTATCATTAAATATTGCTATGATAAATATAAATACAATCACGATATTGATGCATTTATTGAGAGAGTCTCCGCTGTCCAAGAAGGGACTAATATTTTGTAGGAGTCTATGGAAGAAGGGATTAATGATATTGTTAGCTCATTGGATGAAAAATATGAGGAGGAGAGCGAAGACCCAAAGGAGGAAGAGCGGATTGATCACCCATGCCCACCTTCTAATAAGAGTAACTCTTTATCCTACACATTGTTTAATTTCCCTTCGAGTTTACTGAAGGATGAATGCTATGATGATTGCAATGACCCCGTTGATTCGTTTGAAATATCCCTTTTTGATGATGTTTGCTATGTTCGTGGCCAAGATGCCAATATGAATTATGTTTATGGAGATGAACTTGCTATAGTTCCTTATGTCAACAATGAAATTGTTGCTATTGCACCCACACATGATAGTCCTATTATCTTTTTGAATTCTCCAAACTACGATATATCGGAGAAATTTGCACTCATTACGGATTATATTGATGAGTTTCATTTTATTACTCCACATGATGATTTTGATGAGTATAATATGCATGTGCTTGCTGCTCCTGTCGGATTTAGGGCTCCGCAAAACCCAAGAAGTTCGAACACAAGGGCGTGAACGAAGATCTCTCCTGCTCGCGTCTACCTAGTGCCTTGCCCTCGTCGGTAAAGAGATTCAAGCAAAAAACAGATAGAACACGCAAGAGTTTACCCAGGTTCGGGCCACCGTGTGGTGTAAGACCCTACTTCTTGCTTTGGTGGATTAGCCTCGACAGGGCTGGAATATGAGCCAGTACAGTGGTTCCCGAGCTCAGGAGGGTCTGGAGGCAAGTGTTCTTGCTCCTTGCGTGGTGGCAGAGTGTCTTGACCGATCCCCCTTCACAGTGGGAATCCTAGCTACTTATATAGGCGTCCACGGTCCTCTTCCCCCGAAATGTTTAGGTGGGAAGGGATCCCACAATGGCCATTTCTGAGTGGGAACACAAGGACGTTCCTACCCAGACAAAAGCAGTCTTCGCCTGCAAAAGGACCAGGCGGTGACGCGGTGGTGGGCTCGACGGTGACATCCTCTTCGGTCTTATTGCACCAATGGGGAAACCTTTGCCCCGCTCCTTGGGAACCCGTGGTTGCACTGTCCCCTTTGCACCGAAATGGCAACTGCACCGCTGGCGGATGCTGGCACCCGCTGGCGTGGTGCGTCACTGCTGACATCACTGACTCCTCCTGAGGCAGGCTCGGCCTTGGATTCTCCGCCCCTCCGGAGCACCTTACTGAGGCTACTCCTGAGGAGGTCTTGACGCCGTTCTCCTCGCGAGACTTAGCTCCCTCGCGAGGGTCTTGGGCAGCTGGTTGATCAGCTGGGCCGTACCAGGCCGGTGTAGGAGCGCGTCGCGGCCCACAGACAGGCAAGTCTGAGTTGGCTCCGGGGCGAAGCCTTAGTCGAGGACGAAGCGCCGCGGGCCCTAAAAGGCTGTGGGCCAGGCCGGCGTGTGACTGTTGGATGGGACGTGGCGGCTCCGCTCCCCACGCAGTCTTGGTGATCGTGCGACTTGACAACTCCTTGGCGCAGACGACGGTGGCGTTATGGCTATGATGCCAGTGGCTAGCGGTTGGGCTCCTCCACCCTATAAATGGGACTAGGGGTAGCCCCCAAGCCGTTTTCAAGCCACCGCCGTCTTCCCCTTGCTTGTTCTTTGCTCTCTCTCTCTTGTCGCGAGATCTCCATGACGCCGTCGAGGAAGTCGTCCGCCGCGGAGAAGGGGAAGGCCCCGAAGGATCCAGTCCCGCTGCCACCGAAGAGGGGCCGCGGTCGTCCCCGCAAGCATGCCGCTTCACCTGCAGCGACTTCTCGGGGAGGCGGATGCGGCCCTCTGAGTTCTGCCACGGGCGCTGGTGAAAGGCACGAGACGTCATCCCGTGGTGGAGGTGTTCGCGACCGTGGAGGGAGAGGAGGCGCGCAACGGTGCTTGTGGTCGCGCGTCCTCCGCGTCCGCAGCTCCATTCCTTAGACGTGTCGTCGGAGTTCATGGTGTGGGCGGAGAAGCCTTGTGGCCCGTGGCTCCGGCTTCCCCGTTCGTTCGGCGACATGTTACCAGCCGGAGGCCTCAGCGGCATCTGGCTGGAGGCTGACGGTTGGGGCAGTGGTGCGTCCTAGGTGGAGGTTGATGTGGCTCTCTCGGGCGATGTGTTCCTGGAGCACGGCTGGCAATCGTTTGCTCGCGCACGCCGGCTGCAGGGCAGGTGTGCGCTCCACTTCAGGTACAATGGCGTCTCCACACTATTCGTCAGGGTCTTCTCGGAGGAAGGGAGGCGCCTTGGGTGCTGTCCTGAGGTTGATGACGAAGAGGACGACGGGGACGGCGTCCGGAGGAGCAGCTCCTCCTCTGAAGACGATCTCAGTCCTGGGGGCGCCGTGGGTCCCCCCTCTGTGGTAGCAGGAGCTCCTCTAGCAGCGGCGGCTGCGACGAACCACCACGCCGTCGAGCTCGGCCCGACGAGGGGAGGGGGTTGCCGCGCCGCTGCGACTCGGTGAAGCCGGAGGAACTGGAAGACTCCGACTGAGCGGGAGCAGCCTCTGCTTGTTCTCCTTTTCTTTTTTTCATGTCCTTTGTGCATCAAA
>LR738713.1:209456081-209559039 GCA_902687465.1 Secale cereale | reverse complement strand
GCAGGTGTGCGCTCCACTTCAGGTACAATGGCGTCTCCACACTATTCGTCAGGGTCTTCTCGGAGGAAGGGAGGCGCCTTGGGTGCTGTCCTGAGGTTGATGACGAAGAGGACGACGGGGACGGCGTCCGGAGGAGCAGCTCCTCCTCTGAAGACGATCTCAGTCCTGGGGGCGCCGTGGGTCCCCCCTCTATGGTAGCAGGAGCTCCTCTAGCAGCGGCGGCTGCGACGAACCACCACGCCGTCGAGCTCGGCCCGACGAGGGGAGGGGGTTGCCGCGCCGCTGCGACTCGGTGAAGCCGGAGGAACTGGAAGACTCCGACTGAGCGGGAGCAGCCTCTGCTTGTTCTCCTTTTCTTTTTTTCATGTCCTTTGTGCATCAAAATTTCAAGTTTCCTGGAGGAGGCGTGTAATGGGCTGTGATATATGTAAGAAGCGAGAACTCGTTGTCATGTTTTTTTTTGTTGCCTGGGTGAAATCACTAAGCTTTTATGCGTCGCGTCGTCCTGAGGAGGAGTCCTCCTAACTCCGGCATCATGAGCCCCATCTGGTCGTGACAGGGTGGCCGAACCTGAAGGGCTCGTGCAGCCCCCGAGCGGGGGTGAGCTACTGAGATCTGCTGAGAGCGCCGATTGCGGGTTAGAGCACCAAAGCCTGAGCCGGCTCGGTAGGATAGGTTGCGCGGGCTGAGAAGCCCGGCGCCAGAGCCGGAGCAGGCTTGGCCAGGCGAGGTCACGGGGCCGCGGCAGACGAGGGCCGGTGACCGGCCGTGCCCCAGCACCCACGCGCGAGGCGCGCGAAGAAGAGCGAGTGGCGCAGCTGAACTTAAAACTGGCGAGAAAGATCCCAAACAAGACTTTCAACCAAATGCAGGAAGTGCGAGAAACACGAGAACTTCATAGCATGGGGTAGAGGAAGGGCTGATAGCCAAGGAAGTAGAAAAGGCTGACAGCCAAACACCAAGCAAAAATGGAAAAAAGGTCGCGCCGACCCCTACACTACGTCTTCTTCCCAGCGCGGAGCTAAGGACTGCCACTGGGGCATGGGTGGGAGCCCCATCTGAGGGCCCGTAGGCAACACACAGGAGACTCCGAGGCGTGTGCAGCCCCAACTCATTATTACGTGAGAGTGTCACGGGCGGAGACCTTCACGGGCACGGAGCCTTGATTACGGATAGAACCTTCTGAGGTGTTCGATGTTCCAGGAATTCTGGACTGGTATCCCATCCTGCATCTCCAGGCGCACAACACCAGGCCTAGAGACACGGGCGATTCTGAACGGGCCCTCCCACACGGGCGAGAGCTTGTGCAACCCCTCACAGGAGAGGACCCGCCTCAGGACCAAGTCACCAACTTCAAGTGTTCTTGCGCGGACGCCGCGGCAGTGGTACCGCCGCAGCGCCTGCTGATAACATGCCGCCTTGAGGGCAGCTCGGCAGCGGCCCTCCTCGCCAAGCACGAGGTCCATCCCCCAGGTGGCATCCTGGCATTCCTTGTTGAAGGCCAAGACCCGTGGGGAGCGATGCTTGACCTCATGAGGGAGGACCGCCTCCGCCCCATAGACGAGAAAGAAAGGAGTTTTCCCCATAGGTTTGGTGGCAGTGGTTCGGATTGACCACAACACGGACTGGAGTTCGTCAATCCAGCCCCTGCCGCAAGCCTCAAGCTTCTTCTTAAAGCTGCGCGTCTTGAGGCCACGCAAGACATCCGTGTTGGCGCGTTTGGCCTGGCCGTTGCTCCTGGGGTGAGCTACCGAAGCGTAGCAGATCTGTGTTCCAAGGTTAGCACAATATGACCTGAAGAGATTACTTTTGAACTACGAACCGTTATCCGTGATGATGCGGCTGGGGACCCCGAATCGCCTCACGAGGCCCTGGATGAACTTGACAGCCGACCCGGCTGGGATTGCACGAACAGGCTCCACCTCCAATCACTTGGTAAATTTTTCGATGGCGACGTACAGGAAGCGGTAGCCCCCTGCTGCCCGAGGAAATGTAACCAGGATGTCCAATCCCCAGACCGCGAAGGGCCAGGAGAGCGGAATCGTCAAGAGGCCCTGCGCCGGCTGGTGGATCTGCTTGGCGTGAAACTGGCACACCTCGCAAGCCCGCACGAGCTCCGTGGCGTCGTTGAGCGTCGTGGGCCAGTAGAAGCCGCTGTGGAAGGCCTTGCCCACGAGGGTGCGGGACGACGAGTGATGGCCGCAATCTCCATCATGGATATCAGCCAGCAGCTCGCGCCCTTGCTTCCTCGAGATGCATTTTAGCGAGACGTCGTTGGGGCGCCTCCTGTAGAGTTCACCGTCTTGGATGTAGTAAGCTGAGGCCTGTCAGACCATGCGCTCTGCGTCTTCTTCCTTGTCCAGCAGGGTATCATGTTGCAGGTACATCTTGAGTTCTTGGGTCCAGCAACCCTCCTCGGGCTCCACGGCGATCAGCAGGCGGGCTCTGGAGGGTGGTCCGCAGGGCGGGGCGCAATCCGGAGGCGTCGCTGGTAACCCCCACTGAGGGGAGGACGACTCAGGGGCTGGCGGTGCTGCCGGGGGCTTGAGTAGCCGCTCCTCGAAGATGTCGGGCCTCTGAGGCTCTCGTCTGGAGGCTCGTTTGGCGATATCATCCGCTTCTGTGTTGGTGCCTCTTGGTACGTGCTACACCTCCAGCCCTTGGAACCGCTTCTCCATCTTACGTACCTCCTCCAGATATGCCTCCATGTGCTCGTCCTTGGGCTTGTATTTCTTGTTGGAGAAGTCAACGAGGAGTTGCGAATCGCCCCTGATGGTGAGACGCTTGACCCCCAGCGCAGCGGCGGCCTTGAGCCCGGCAATTAGGCACTCGTACTTTGCGATGTTGTTGGAGACCTTCTCGCCTTGCTGGAAGCAGAGCTGCACAGCGTAGTACAACTTATCTTGAGTGGGAGATGGTAGCACGGTGCCAGCCCCCGCACCGAGGCGTGAGAAGGCGCCGTCGAAGTATACTACCCATCCGTCTGGGGCTTCCTCGTCGGGGGCCAGTGAGCGGTCTTCGCTGCCCCCCCCCCCCGCTCTGGCGCGTCAGTCCACTCCGCCACAAAGTCTGCCAGAGCTGCTCCCTTGATCACCCGCGTGGTGCTGAACTCCAACTGGAACGCTTGAAGCTCGATGTTCCACTCGGCAACCCTCCCGATGACATTCGGGCCCCGCAGTACCTTCTCGAGAGTATGACGAAACAACCTTGAGGGGATGGCCTTGGAAGTAGTGGCACAACTTCCTGGAGGCGACGAGGAGCGCCAGGAGCAGCTTCTCGGTCATCAGGTAGTGCGAGCGCGCGTCGCGCAGTACTGTGCTAACGAAGTACACCGGGTGCTCCACGAGGGTCGGCACCGCAGGGTCCGCGGGTGCCTCAGGAACCTTAGGTTCCTCTTGCTGAGTGGCAGGAACGTTAGTGCCCATGGTCGAATCTGCCCCTGACTCTGCGTCAGGGGGCGGCGCGGGCCCTGAAGGTGTCGAGCCGCCTGGTGGCCTTGAGCTTCGGGGCCTTTCCTCGCGCTCCACGACTAGTGCTGTGCTGGCGGAATGAGGCGTTGCGGCGAGGTAGAGGGTCATGGGCTCCAGCGGTCGTGGTGCTACCATAACCGGCGAGCTGGTGAGGTATTCCTTGAGGTCCCGGAAGGTGGTATCGGCCTCCGGAGTCCACTCAAAGGGCCTCTTCTTCTTCATGAGCTTGAAGAACGGAAGGGCGCGTTCCCCAAGCTTAGAGATGAAGCGTCCCAGGGATGTCACACATCCGGCGAGCTTCTGCATTTCCTTCTGGTTTGTGGGCGGCCTCATTCTCTCGATGGCCTTGATCTTCTCCGGATTAGCTTTGATGCCCCGGTGCGAAACCAGGAACCCTAGAAACTTGCCGGAGGGTATGCTGAACATGCACTTCTCCGGGTTGAGGCACAGCTTCACCTTGCGCAGGTTGGCGAATGTTTCTTCTAGGTCCTGGATGAGGGTCGTGGCCTCCCTGGTGTTAACCACGATGTCGTCGACATAGGCCTCCGCATTCCTCCTAAGCTGAGGGGCGAGGGTGATGTGCATCAGGCGCTGCAAGGTGGCGCCCGCGTTCCTCAGCCCAAAAGGCATTCAGGTGTAGTAGTAGACCCCACATGGGGTCAGGAACACTGTTTCTCCACGTCTTCCACCGCCGTCTTGATTTGGTGGTAGCCCGAGAAAGCGTCAAGGAAGCAGAGTAAGTCGCACTCAGCCATTGAATCCACGATTTGGTCGATGCGCGGAAGAGGGCAGGGGTCCTGAGGGCAGAACTTGTTGAGGCTCATGAAGTCGACGCACATGCGTGCCACTACGGGTGCCGTACTTCTCGTACGACGCCTGCTTCCTCCAGCTTCCTAACCTCCTGAACAATGAAGGACAACTTCTCCAAGGCTTGTCTGCGCGCCTTCTTCTTGATAGGGCGTGCATTGGGGCACCCCGTGAGGTGATGCTTGATGACATGCCTAGGCACCCCGACCAAATCTACGGCTTTCTAGGCGAACACGTCCTTGTTGGCCTTGAGGAAGCCGACCAGCGCCGCCTCTTGCTCTGGATCCATGCCCGTACCGATGGTGAAGGTGGCTCCTGAGCCTTCTTCATCAGCGGGTACTTGCTTCGTCTCGGCGGGGTCCTGAGAAAAGAGCTGCTTCTTCTTGGTAGGTGTGGCCTCCGGAGCCCCCTCTGCCCCTGGGTGGGCTGCGGCAGCAGCCCTATAAGTGCACCCGAGGACCTGAAGGGCGGCCTTGGGGTCCCCTTTGACGGTGATGACGCCGCTGATCCCGGGCATCTTGACGGTGTTGTAGCCTGGGTGAGTCGCTGCCATGAACCTTGGCAAGGCTGGGAAACCAAGGACGGCGTTGTAGGGCAGGTGGATGGGCGCAACATCAAAGTCGAGGAGCTCAGTCCGGCAGTTAGCCAGTGTGCCGAAGGTGACCGGGAGGCAGATCTGGCCGAGCGGAATGGCCGAGCCCGCGACCCCTGAGAAGGGCTTGGTGGGAAGGAGCTACCTATAGGACACAGGCAGATGACCGAAGGCCTCGGGGGAGAGGATGTTGAGGCCGGCGCCACCGTCGATGAGGGTCCTCGTCACGACCACCCCACAGATGGTGGGCGTGCACACTGTGGGGAGAGCGCTAGTGCCGGCCGCTTCTGAGGTGAGGTCGCCGGGGCCAAAGGTGATGGCGGGCCCCCGCTCGCTCTGTGCCCGAAGGGCCTCCCGCGGTTGGGCGGCAGCCCCAACCTGCCGAATGTGTGACTTGACGTGTCGGGAAGATGCCGGCGCTTGGGACCCACCGAGGATGCAGGTGACCCCGCGGCAAGGCAGCTCCCTGCTGACGACGCCCCGCAGCTCGCAGCTGCGGGCCGTCCACGTGTCATGATTCCTGGCAAACGGCTGGTGCTGGGTCAGCCGTCGTGCCATCAAGAGCGTGACCAACGAGGCCATAGGAGGCAGGAGTGGCGGTGCAGGCCGCCCTCCGGTGGCCTGGCCGGCAGGAGGGTCTTCGAGGAAGGAGGAGGAGCGCCCATGGGTGGCGCGGTCCGCTGAACTGCTCGGTCGACGGGGAGGGAGTCAGCCCCCGCGCGGATGTGGCAGGCCGCAGTCATCGTAGTGGCGCTCAACAAGAGAGGGGAAGCGAGGTCGTCGAAGAGGCGAGATTTTGACACGCCCCCTACCTGGCGTGCCAAATGTCGGATTTAGGGCTCCGAAAAACCCACGAAGTTCGAACATAGGGGCATGAACGAAGATCTCTCCCGATCACGTCTACCTAGCGCCTCGCACTCGTCGGTGAAGAGATTCAAGCAAACAACAGATAGAACACGCAAGAGTTTACCCGGGTTCGGGCCACCGTGTGGTGTAAGACCCTACTTCCTGCTTTGTTGGATTAGCCTCGGGAGGGCTGGAATATGAGCCAGTACAGTGGTTCCTGAGCTCAGGAGGAGAGCTCAGGAGGGTCTGGAGGCAAGTGTTCTTGCTCCTTGCGTGGTGGCAGAGTGTCGTGATTGATCCCCCTTCACAGTGGGAATCCTAGCTACTTATATAGGCGTCCACGGTCCTCTTCCCCCGAAATTTTTAGGCGGGAAGGGATCCCACAACGGCCATTTTTGAGCAGGAACACAAGGACATTCCTACCCTGACAAAAGCAATCTTCGCCCGCAAAAGGACCAGGCGGTGACGCGGTGGTGGGCTCGACGGTGACATCCTCCTTGTCGTCCTTGCGGTCTTCGGTCTTGTTGCACCAATGGAGAAACCTTTGCCCCGCTCCTTGGGAACCCGCGGCTGTGCTGCCCCCTTTGCATCGAAATGGGAACTGCGCCGCTAGCGGATGCTGGCACCCGCTGGTGCGGTGCGTCACTGCTGACATCACTACCTCCTCCTGAGGCAGGCTCGGCCTTGGATTCTCTGCCCCTCCGGAGAACCTTGTTGAGGCCGCTCCTGAGGATGTCTTGTCGTCGTTCTCCTCGTGAGGCTTAGCTCCCTCGCGAGGGTCTTGAGCAGCTGGTTGATCAGCTGGCCGTACCAGTCCGCTGTAGGAGCGCGTAGCGGCCCGCAGACATGCAAGTCTGGGTACCCTGGTTCCCAGTATGCCGATAGCTCCTACTTGCAATTATTATGGGAGAGGAACTATATCTCCGCCTCTCTATGTTTCCAACATGATAGAATTGCAAGAAATTGCTTATACTATGCATTGGCCTTTACTTGATGTTCATGAATTGTTCTTTTATGACATGCCAATGCATAGGAAGAGAGTTAGACTTCGTTGTTGCATGATACTCATCACTTTGTGCTCATTACTAAATTACAAATTATTTCTAGTTAAAATTGGCTTTGATATACCTTGGGATCCGGGTCGATCCATTACTTGGGCACTATTTGCCTAGCTTAATATCTTTAAAGAAAGTGCTGCCAGGGAGACAACCTGGAAGTTTTAGAGAGTCATTTATTTCTGTTGAGTGCTTTTATAAAGTTTAAAACAAAAAAATATAGAGGGGAACCTAAAACGTTTTCAAAAAGAAAAGTAAAAGTGGGAGAGACGAGCATGCTTAAAATGGGAGCTAGCCTTGAACTTTGTTCATGTCCATGGAAATTTTGTAAATCTCAATTACAAAAACTTTTTAGAAATAATAATTACCCTCATGTACAAATCCATTGTATTATAGAAATAATGTGCCATGATTTGCCTTTAGGATGATTACATTGCTTGTTGGTATGTGCGGTGTAAAAAATAGAAACTTTTGCTGTAGTGCGTGAATTTTCCTTTTTATTGGAATGCCAAACATTTCTGGAACTTTTTCCACAGTCTTTCTACGAAAATTGTTTATTTTGTCCTAATTTTTCAGAATTTTTAAATTTCCGGAAGTATGTTGAATGTTCAGATTGCTACACACTGTCCTGTTTAAGACATGTTCCCTTTTTTATGCATTCTTTTGCTTGTTTTGATGAAAATATCAATTCTATCGGTGGTATACGCCTTGGAGAAGTCATAATACAGTAGCTACAATGAAAAACCAAAATATTAATTGGTTTGCAACAATTCTTAAAGTAGTAATTTTTATTATTCTACTTACGGATCTCACGAGCTTTTTGTTGAGTTTTGTGTGGATGAAGTGTTTGAAGATCGAGGAGGTCTCGATGTGAGGAAAAGGTGGAGAGGCAAGAGCTCAAGCTTGGGTATGAACAAGGCACCCCTAGTAAATATTCAAGGAGACTCAAGCATATAAGCTTGGGGATGCCCCGGAAAGCATCCCATCTTTATTCAACAAGCATTGCTATGTTTTCGGATTAGTTTTGTTCACATGATATGTGTAAATTCTTGGAGCGTCTTTTGTGTTTGTTTTTCACTTTTCTTTTATACACCATGCTGGTATGAGATATTCCATGGTTGATTTATAGAATTCTCATTTCACTCCACTTAAATCTTTTGAGTATGACTTTATAGAATGCTTCATGTGCTTCACTTATATCATTTGAAGTTTGGATTGCATGTTTCTTTTCACATAGAAAACCTATGTGCGTAGAATGCTCTTTTTCTTCACTTATATTTGTTAGCTTGACCATTTGTAGAAAGAATGAAACTCTCATTCTTTACTTATATCTATTAGAGAGTCAACATGAATTGGTCAATTGCATGGTTAGTCATAAAATCCTACATAAGACTTATGGATCGTTGAATATGATATGTTTGATTCCTTGCAATAGTTTTGTGATATAGAGATGATAATATGTGGGAGGTACTAGTGGATGACCGTGTTTAGTAAGATATTGGTGTTAAGGTTTGTGATTCCCGAAGCATGCACGTATAGTCTCTTGTTATGCTGGGAAGTTGGAGCACAATTTATCCTTGATTGTCTATCTTTATGTGAAGGTCGGGGGCACGCGATGGTTAACTCCTACCAACCTCCCCCCTAGGAGCATGCATAGTATTACTTTGCTTCGAGGGCTAATAAACTTATGCAATAAGTATGTGAGTTCTTTATGGCTAATGTGAGTTCATCGATTATACACACTCTCATTCTTTCATAATTGCTAGCCTCTCTCGTGCCACACAACTTTCTCTGGTGCATAAAACTTATTATACCTTCCTCAAAACAACCACCATACCTACCTATTATGGAATTTCCATAGCCATTCCGAGATATATTGCCATGCATTTCCATCATATAGTTGACTTGAACATTCATTTTCATATTGCTTTGCATGATCGTAAGACAGCTAGCACAATATTTTCATGGCTTGTCCGTTTTTATATCTTTGGTATGGTAGATCATTGCACATCCTCGTACACTGCGAGGGGCATTCATATAGAGTCATACTATGTTCTAGGTATCGAGTTGTAATTTTTGTTTCTTTTGAGTTATAAGTAATTGAAGTGTGATGATCATCATTATCCGTTATTAGAGCATGTCCCAGTGAGGAAAGGATGATGGAAACTATGATTCCCCCACAAGTAGGAATGAGGTTCCTGACAAATATAGAAAAATAAATAAAAAATAATAAAAAAAAGTGAGGCCAAAAAAAGCCCAAGGAAAAAAGAAAGAAAAAAAGAAAAAGAAAGAAAGGAAAATGAGAGAGAAGGAGAGAAGGGGCATGCAATTCCACAATTGTGCTTCAAAGTAGCACCATGTTTTTCATAAAGAGAGTCTCCTATGTTGTCACTTTCATATACCAGTGGGAATTTTTTGTAGTAGAGTTTGATGCATACCCACTTAGTTTCATACCGAGCTTTCAAACACTTATAGCTCTTAGTGCATCCGTTGCATGGCAATCCCTACTCCTCTCATTGATATCTATTGATGGGCATCTCCATAGCCCATTAAATTGCCTAGTTGATGTGAGACTTTCTCCCTTCTTTTGTCTACTACCACCGCATTATATTCCACCTATATTGCTATATCCATGGCTTGCGCTCATATATTGCATGAGAGTTGAAAATGCTGAAGCACGTTAAAAAGTATGAACCAATTGCTTGGCTGACACCAGGGTAGTTCATGATTTATACTTTGTGTTAAGAAGACAAAGAATGACAAGGCTATATGATTTTGTAGGGATAACGTTCTTTAGCATTTGATATTTTGAAAGACATGATTGTTTGTTGGGATGCCCGAGTATTGATGTCTTTATGTCAAATTATAGACTATTGCTTTGAATCACTCATGTCTTAATATGCATGCCATGATTGGATATATGATCAACATTATGCTATGTTGCATTCCACATCAAAATTATCTTTTTAATCATTTACCTACTCGGAGATGAGCAGGAATTAAGCTTGGGGATGATGATACGTATCCGTCGTATCTATAATTTTTTATTGTTCCATGCCAATATTATTCAACTTTTACATACTTTTGGCAACAATTTTTATGATTTATTTGTACTAACTTACTGATCCAGTGCCCAGTGCCAGTTCCTGTTTGTTGCATGTTTTTGTTTCGCAGAAAATCCATATCAAACGAAGTCCAAACGCGATAAAAATTTACGGAGAATTGTTTTGGAATATATGTGATTTTTGCGACTTCGAATCAACGCAAACGGGGCCCCACAGTGACCACAACCCACCAGGGCGCTCGCATGTGTCTTATGCCCTCCTCGAATGTCGGTTGGGGTGCTTCTTCGGGCATAAGAAAGCTAACTTATGGAAAAAATCGTGTACAAATTTCAGCATAATCAGAGTTATGGATCTCTGGGAATTTAAGAAATGGTGAAGGCCAAGAAAACAGGAGCACAAAACAGAAGAGAACAGAGAGACATATCCAATCTCGGAGGGGCTCTCGCCCCTCCGCTGCTATGTAGGTCACCGACTAGAGGGGGAACCCTCCTCCCATCTAGGGGGGAGGCCAAGGGGGAATAAGAAGGAGGGGGGCTCACCCCCCTCTCTCTCGGTGGCGCCGGAGTGCCAACGAGACTAGGATCGTAATGGCGATCTACATCAACAATCTTGCTACCGTCAACACCAACTTACTTCCCATCTATGCAGCGGTGTAACCTCTCTATTCCCATTGTAATTCTCTACCTAAACATGGTCCTCAGCACTACATACTATTATCCAATGATTTGTGGTTATCCAATGATGTTTGAGTAGATCTGTTTTGTCCCACGGGCTTATCGGTGAAATTGCTATGATTGGTTTAATTTGCTTGTGGCTATGTTGTTGTCCTTTGGTGCCCATCATATGAGCGCGCGCGTGGATCACACCATAGGGTTAGTTGAATGCTAATAGTACTATGTTTTGGAGGGCAAGGGAGACAACAACTTCAGACTAGCATAGAAATTGATGCATATGGGATTGAAGGGGGACCAATATATCTTAAGGCTATGGTGGGGTTTTACCTTAATGAACGATAGTAGTTGCGGATGCTTGCTAGAGTTCCAATCATAAGTGCATAGAATTCCAAGTAAGGGACGACATGCTAGCAGTGGCCTCTCCCACATATAAACCTGCTATCAATCTAGTAAAGTAGTTGATAGCCTATGGACGAATCATTCTCTTATGTTACAAAAAGCTTGCTACTACACTACTTCTATTGTCTTGTAACTTATTCCAAGTTTTATTCCCACTAAGTACTTCTAGTTTTGTCCTTGTTTTGGATAAAGGAAACGTTAAGTGTGCGTAGAGTTGTATCGGTGGTCGATAGAACTTGAGGGAATATTTGTTCTACCTTTATCTCCTTGTTGGGTTCGACACTCTTATTTATCGAAGAAGGCTATAAACAATCCCCTACACTTATGGGTTATCAGTCCATAAATACATCTTCGCCGTTGGCTGAATGTGTCGAAGAAGAGCCCACGTCGGATATCGACAAACAAATACGACATTTACTTAATTCGTATACAAAATTCAAAATTTTGGCATGACCTTCCCTAAAAATATGACATATTGGTTGCTAGAAATTTGATGAAATGAAATTTAATCAATGCTTCGACAAAACATTGGCAACCCTATAAAGTCCCTGCAAACAAATCAGCACCTACAATACATGATTTCAACCACATTTCCTAATTTTTTTGACACATCCATGTCCATGAACAATTAAATCTTTGTGATTTCAGCCACGTTTCCCCAAATCCATGTCCAATACAACTCACAATATTACAAACACAATTAATTTACGCTAAAATATAGATGTGTACTAATTGTAACAAATATATCTATGAACTTCAAAAAAATTGAGAGATCTCACTTACCGGTGCGAGAAATCACGGTCTCTACGCCTGGGCAGAGCGGCGTCGGATGCTTTGCAACCCAATATGATGGAGGCGAGGTTGAGGTGGTTGCAGCCGGTCAGTGAGGGGGGCGAGGGGCGAGCATGCGATGGGGGAGGGGGGGCTGAGTGAGCAATGGGGGGCGAAGACTTGGTGGGGAGGTGGGTGAGGGCGCGGCATGGTCGACGGGGGCGTCAACAACAGATGATGCGGCGGCGGGCGGCGACGAGGGTGCTGTGACAAGCGGTGACGAGTGTGGGTTTAGTGCGAAACGAAATCTGCCCCAAATCGGCGGCTAAGGGAATGGTGAAAAATAGCTATGGCGTTTGCGACGTTGCCAACGCCATAGATATCTATGGTGTTGGCTATGTCGCCAACGCCATTGCTATTTTTCACCATTCCCTTAGCCCCTTTGGGGAAAATCTTCACCCGCCAAATTCCGTTTAGCGCTATTTTGCACGTAGCTCTTTTACATCCAGAAAATACGTGATAATATTTATTTTGTTAAGATTGAAAAACATATAGTTGATACACACTACAATGCTGCTTAATAATAAAAGATATATATATATATATATATATATATATATAATTAAGTGCAACGTCATTTATGAATTCTCTCGAGACAATTTTCTACGCCCAACAACGTGTTTTGGCTTCTTTTCGTACACTTTGTTTCGAGCTGGGCTGCACTTTCTTCTTGATAGACGCTAGATTGTTTATCATCAAGCTAATCTATATCTTCCTTCTTGGACAAGTCTTTATCACTCTGATCTTTCTGTCTTTTGTACAAAAGACTTCTCACTTCCTGAACCTCTGCACGGACTTCATGTCCGTGCGGCTGATTTTCATGACCGGCCTTTTTCTTCATGCCTCTTTCTAGCTTATCATCATGTGTCGCCCCTTCTTAGACTCCGACATCCTCCACGTCCTCACCATGACTTGTCCATCTTGTGTAACCAGGCATGAAACTATGTTTCAACATCTGCGTCTTCAGACGACTAGTGGAAGGCTCAATGAAAACTCCATTTGCGCACTTCCTACATGGACATAATATCTCTTTTTGCCTCTACGATTCATATCTTCCAACGCCACCTCGAAGAACTCATTTATAGTTCAATGCATATAAATATATATGTAAGAATCTTTTCATACCATTTCCTTCAAAAAAGTCTTACAACACGGCAATATGTATACCTTTTGCTAAAAAATGAAAAACCGAAAATTGAGCATATTACCTAGATTAGATCGATATAGTCATCAATAGATGATATCGGTCCACGACAGCGGATGGGAGAGTGTATTACTTAGGATACGCACAAATCAATATATATATATATATATATATATATATGTGTTAGGGATGCATATACCTATGGTGTGCTACCAGTAGAGACGGTAACACAGTAATGTTTACTGATCATGGGCCCCACTTAAGCACCAATGGCGTTGCCACAAGGCCCTACGGCACAAGTATCAGACACAGTGCTCGCGTAGGTATTTTCCCTTCGCGAGCAGTACTCCAAGGAAGGGGAGGATGACCGAGCCCACATACTATTGGTGTTCACTTGAAATCCTATGCTAGCGCTATGCATGTAGTAATGTCGTACCAAAATAAGATGACGCCACCACTATTTAAAAAATGTAGTGCTAGCGTTGGCTGGAAATGGTGCACCACAAACGAGAGTTGTGGCTAGCACTTTTTCCACTAGTGATGTGGGCTACTGTAAGATCCCGAGTATTCTGGGCCATTGTGCCAAAGTAGTGTAGTGTTAATCGAAGGAAGGGGGATTAATCGCCGGGTGTAGATGAGGAAGTCCTGGACTAGGGGGTCCTCAGGTGTCCGGATTACTCGATATGAGCCAAACTGATGGGCCGTGAAAATAAAGCAGAAGATTATCCCTCGTGTCCGGGTAGGACTCCTACATGAGTAGAATGGCAAGTTTTGTGTCCGAGTGTAATGTTATGACTTTGTACAACCCTAGGTCCCTCCGGTGTGTATATAAACCGGAGGGTTTAGTCCGTAGAGGCCATCAAAATAATCTAGGGCTATACAGCTAGGATCTAGCCAATACGATCTCGAGGTAGATCAACTCTTGTAGCCCCTATACACATCATATTCAATCAAGCATGAAGTAGGGTTTTACCTCCATTAAGAGGACCCAAACCTGGGTAAACATTGTGTCCTTGTTTCCCCTTGTTACCATTGATCCTCAGATACACAACTTGGGACCCCCTACCCGAGATCTGCCAGTTCTGACACCGACATTGGTGCTTTCATTGAGAGTTCCGCTGTTTTGTCGACGGAAGGATTGATGGCTCGCCTTTTCATCGACGATGGTGTCGTCCCCGAGGAGACCTTCCTCCCTTGTGACCTTTTCGTGTTTGGCGGCTTTGTGCTACATGCCAACTTGGCTTGTTTCCTCGAGTAGGTCGACTGCTACGCCCCAGGTCACCAGATCAGGTTTGGAAGTCTGAACTACGTCGCCTATATCCGAGGAGATAATGTCTTCGAGGGGTTCGCGGACCCGGCTGCCACTCCCCACCTGCGTGAAGAAGATCCTTTGGATTTACTATCAAATCCCGTCCAGGGGTTGGCACCCACATCCGCTGTGGCCTTAGATCTGGAGCAGACCACTTCATCTGAAAGCAGGAGATTGAAAGGCGATTGCATCGTTCATAGACCCAGAATCAAGCGGGACTCTTCCTGTCGATGGGAAGCCGGACTCATCTCCGATTATGAACTCCAAACTCTTGGGGTTCGTGCCTTCCGGGCTTGACCAAGTGGTCATCACCGAGGATGACACCGTAGATCCCAGACTCATGTCCATCTCTTGCTCTTAAACGAGGCACTGGACCTGCTACAATCTCTCGCCATCATGGAGGAACCACCACCGAACAATGCCCAGTTGGAACTGGGGGCTGAGATTAAGGAATTTTGCATCCCACCAACCACCTACTTGGTAGCCACTGTCAAGGACTTAACCGACATGCTAGACTACGCTTTCGGAGACATCATTGGCATGGATGATGATGTCGAAGATGAACCAAGTCAAAACCAGCCCAGCACCGGGCGCTGGACGGCAACTTGTACGTATGATGTATACATGGTAGACATGCCTGAGAAGAAGGATAATGACAGCACTAAAGATCTAGATGAGGATAAGCTCATGGAGGAACCTCCAAAACACCGGCATCAGCGGCGCCGCTCTCGATCGCGCCGACAAAGGGAAAGCAACACTGGCACTGGAGACAATGATAGTTCGGATAATGCCGAACACCCCAAAAACCCCATGGAACCAACGTTAGAGCAGGAGGAAAGGGAGGAGGGTCAATTCAGTCCTGAAAAGCTCGTCAATTACAATGATTCGGAAGACAGTAACTATTTACCTATCTCCGAAGAGGATGTCAGCCTTGGAGACGAAGAATTCATCATCCCAGAGGAACCCCTCGAACAAGAACGCTTCCAGCGATGGCTTATCGCCATAGCAAGGAGCCTGAAAAAGTAGCAGCAGCGGCTTAAAGCCGAACATGATACGCTCAACGACAAATAGAATCAAGTCCTAGAAGCTAGGGAAAGATACGGCCGTGAGCACCAAACAAAGAGCTATTCCAAACGCAAGCTACTGCTACAATTCGATGACGAGGCCCTTGCGCCAATACCGCCGAGGTACAATCAGGCCGATCAACCTGACCGATCACCACGTGGATAGGACAAAGTGGCCAATAACGCCGAACACCAGCCCGTGCCCGCCCACCATAAAGGCAAGGAGACATCGGCTCGGGCTACAAGTACGACCTATGTCAGGACCTGGCCAATGGAGTCGGTCAGACTAGATCAATCTACGGATTAAGAGGACATGCTCCCACACGGGATGATGACTATCAAGCCTATCATGACAAAAACAATCCAGTTCGGAGTAAGCATCAAACACAAATGTCATCCAAACTCCTTCGCGATGTCACCGGGTATAGAGGTCTCACACACCCTATGTGCTTTATCGATGAGGTAATGTAGCACCAATTTCCGGAAGGGTTTAAACCCGTGAACATCGAGCAGTATGGTGGAATGACGGATCCTGCCGTATGGATTGAATACTTTATTCTCCACATTCACATGGCTCACGGAGATGACCACCATGCCATCAAATATCTCCGTCTAAAACTGAAAGGACCAGCATGGCACTGGTTGAATAACCTCCCAGAGAACTCAATTGGAAGCTGGGAAGAATTAGAGGATGCTTTTCGGGCCAACATTCATTGCACTTATGTCCGGCCACCGGATGCTGATGACCTAAGCCACATAGTCCAACAACCCGGGGAGTAAGCCCGCAAACTCTGGAATCGGTTCTTAACTAAGAAGAACCAAATCATCGACTGTCCAGATGTCGAAGCCTTAGCGGCATTCTAACACAGTGTCCATGACGAATGGCTCGCCCGACACATCGACTAGGAGAAGCCGAAGACCATGGCAGCTCTCACTTCACTAATGACCTGCTTTTGCATGGACAAGATAGCTAGTTGGCTCGTAGAAGCAACAATACCAAGGACCACGGCACTTCGGGGGCCAGGGTTAGCAATGGCAGGCCACGATGCAACAAAAACAAGCGCCAAAACAACAACAGAGAAGCAGAGGATACGACAGTAAACGCCGGATTCAGTGGCCCTAAATTCGGCCAGCAAAAGAAGCCGTTCAAGGGCAATCAGGACGGTCCATCCAACTTGGACAAAATATTAGAGAGGCCTTGCCAGATGCATGGCACCCCTGACAAGCCTACAAACCACACCAAAAAAATTTTGCTGGGTTTTCAAACACGCCGGTATATTGAATACCGAACACAAGGGGAAATGACCTCAAAGAGAGGATGATGATGAGCCTCGCCCACCAAACATTGGGGGACAGAAACAATTTCCCCCTGAGGTGAAAACGGTGAACATGATATATGTCACCCATATCCCTACGAGGGACCGCAAACGTGCATTAAGGGACGTCTATGCCGTAGAGCCCGTCGCCCCAAAATTCATCCCATGGTGAGCTTATCCGATCACCTTCGATCGCAAGGACCACCCAACCAGTATCCATCACGGAGGTTCGGCAACCCTGGTACTTGATCCTATCATTGACGGATACCATCTCACTAGAGTCCTTATGGATGGTGGCAGCAGCCTCAACCTCATATATCAGGATACTGTCCGCAAAATGGGGATCGACCCATCAAGAATCAAGCCTAGCAACACTACCTTTAAAGGAGTGGTACCCGGCGTGGATGCCCGCTGCACGGGCTCATTAACACTGGAGGTCGTATTCGACTCCCCAGACAACTTTCAAAGAGAAAAATTGATCTTCGACATCATCCCCTTTCGCAATGGTTATCACACACTGCTCGGACGAACCGCTTTATCCCTCTTTAACGCAGTCCTTCTCTATGCTTATCTCGATCTCAAAATTCCTAGACCTCGTGGCGTTATCATAGTAAAGGGGAATATGGAGCGCTCCCTCCGTACTGAGGAGCATACTGCGGCCCTTGCAGCCGAAGTTCAAGGCAGCCTTATCAAGCCGAACAACTCACTAGTCATCAAGACCCAAGACATTGCTAAATGTGTCTGACCCGCATTGCAACATGGCAGCTCGGTGGAAACTGAGCTTGAGTAGTAGTTTAGCCTCCGCCAACTGCCCCAGAAGGTTGCAGTATACGTACCTCGCGCACACAATTACGCCCTTGAAATACCTTGGGCAGTGTCGGAGGCGCACTACGGAAAACGGGCCATAGTATGGCTTGACCCTATTCGGAACTTAAACATGTTTTCACTGCAGGTTCATTAAAAACCCACTTTATCTACGATTGTGCGGGGACTTCTTTCCAGATCCCACTTTTTCGCAGACGACCATCAGACTCCTATCTTTCAAGGATGTGTCACGAAGAGAAAAGGCGCAGATGTTCATGAGGGCATTGTTGGGATTTTTAAATCATTTCGTTTAGGCCCTGTGTAAACATTTCCCTTGTATAAACTTCTGGCATGTAAAATGTCCTTAATGTTTTTGGCATTATCTGTAACTACATGGCTTGTCGTATTAATCAGGGTATAAAGAAAGCAGCTGATTCCCACTTTGTTTGGAATTTATTTTATCTTACATTATCATCTGTTTTCCCTCCCTACCTCACATTGCCACACGTGCTTCAATCCGGCATTAACACTGGGGGTTGTATGCGACCCAGCACATTTCAAAGTCCGAACACCTATAGGGAAGTATTCGACATCCTGGATAATGCACTATATGCATCAACTCCGAATCATGTCTTGGGTCTATAGCTGTAACGCCCCAGACACACCCGCCGGTGGTCGTTACTCCTGGCGGGATCTAGACTGGCCTCACATATCAATACTAGTCTTTTCTGCACACTTTGTCCTCACTCGTGCGCACCCGGGAGCAACTTCCCGGCCGGTCACCCATCCTGAAACTACTCCAAGCTGAGCATGCTTAACTTTGGAGTTCTATCCGAATGGGCTCCCAGAAAAGAAGGAATTCCTTATTGATATGAGTAGTCTATCATCCCTAAGAAGCCAGGCCATCACATACACCCTCACTCAGAGGAACCGACGTCCTCGTCGGGCCACAGGAACGTTCCCTCTTGGCACAACCGTCTGTGCTTCCAGGACAGCACATGTGCCATGCCGTGTGCCACGGCGGGTCACAAACGTCATGTACAACATGAATGCAAACTGTCCGCAAACATCTGTGTAACTGCGAGGGTCGGCTCTGATACCAACTTGTAACGCCCCGGACACACCCGCCGGTGGTCGTTACTCCTGGCGGGATCTAGACTGGCCTCACATATCAATACTAGTCTTTTCTGCACACTTTGTCCTCACTCGTGCGCACTCGGGAGCAACTTCCCGGTCGGTCACCCATCCTAAAACTACTCCAAGCTGAGCACGCTTAACTTTGGAGTTCTATCCGAATGGGCTCCCGGAAAAGAAGGAATTCCTTATTGATATGAGTAGTCTATCATCCCTAATAAGCCAGGCCATCACAATAGCTGGGTTGCCCGGCTCCTGTGCTTACCGCCTTACGTTCTGCATTGTTCAGCTAAGGTAGTAGGAAGAACTACTGCGATTGTATTTCTGGTTCGTCTGGTCAAGTACCTCAGTAGAGAAAGCCAAAATCTGACTGTCATGATAAGCGAGAGCTGGTCATCAATTCGACAACTTAGTACTATACTACAGATTGTTAGCGACCTACCCTGTGTTACACGAGGGGCTGGTCTTCGCCCAGCCGAATGGATGAGGCACCATAATCCGGATAACCAGACTTGCACAAGGGGCTAGTACTTAGCCCCACAGTCAAACTCCTATGGCTAAGTGAAAGTAATAAAGCCACATAGTCTGATTGCCTAGTTCACCCAGCGGACACCTCCTTTACGGACCAAGACGTTGGATAAAGTGTGGTCACGCATCATGCCGAACACCCCTGTAGCATCTACATGGGGGCTGAAGCCGACGACTGGTAACTTTCAGATGAATGAAAATAAATGGCCGCACAGGAGGAAAAGTCGCTAGAATAGAAGGCGCAAAAACATAGTCATACATAGCAACATGGGTTCATTACATAATTTTCACACCCCGAACACACTTAACTATAAATTATGTCCTTCGAACATTGGACCTCTACAATGAAGGTCCTTCTAGGACGTCATCGAAGTACCTCTCCGGCTTCCGATGATCTTTGCCTTCGAGCGGGCCTGCGGTCGCCACTTCGGTGGCCTTCATCTTCGCCCATTGCATCTTGATGCGAGCGAAGGCCATCCAGGCACCCTCTATGCAGGCCGAGCGCTTCACATCATTAATCGGCGGCCGCACATCGACGAGCCGCTTCACCAAGATGAAGTACATACTCGGGATCGGCTCGGTTGGCCAGAGGCGGACTATTAAGTCCTCCATAGCCGAACTTTCCACCCTATGCAGCTCCACCAGCTGTTTCAGCTGGTCGTTGAGAGGCGTCGGGTGTTTCGGTGCATGAAATTGCTACCAGAACAACTTCTCCGTCGAGTTCGCCTCCTGGGATCTGAAGAACTGTGCAGCGTCGGCGACACTCTTCGGGAGATCCGCAAACGCGCCTGGAGAACTACACACCCGGGTAAGCAACACATACCTTTGACCACCAAAGATACTCTGCAACAGAAATGCCTTACCAGTCGCTATCTGCCTCGCCAGGAGGGATCTCTTCGCGAGCACTTCGAGACTTGCTCTGTGCTTCTTTGGCATCATGGAGAGCCTTGGTAAGATCGGATGATTGGTCCGAAATCTTTTGCTCCAACGCCTCGCATTTGCGAATGGCATCCTTCCGCTCCTGCTCGACTTGGGTCACCCGAGCTTCATGTTGCTGGTGGGTAGCTTGTTCGATCTCCAGATCAGCAGCCGCTTTGTCAGCGACTGCCTTATTTGCCTCCACCTCCTTCTTGGCTTGGGAAATGGCGCCCTTGAGGGTCTCGACCTTGGTTGCGCCAGCTGTGATCATACTCACATCATCTGATGACTTAAATTCTCAATATACATATCATCTTTGATATAAAAATAAAAAAATTCTAAAGTCTGCATGCCTTGCGGTTCATTGAACCACTTATTAATGCGGTCGAGTTCCTCGTCGGCTCCCTGAAGCTTCCGATTGAGTTCGGAAATGTCTCCGGCCTGGGCAGTCACCGCCAACATGGAATCCTCTTTAGATAACGACACAGTTGTTATATTACCGAATACTACATGGATCATCTGCCCGATTCCTTTCCAATCAGACAGAACATCAGGGGCTACTGTCCTTACACATGTTTATTATCCAACACAAATGAAATATGAAGTTCTTCATAGAATGTTACGTCGCATAACGCAAAGCCTGTCAGTAGGCTGTGGAAGGCTTCATTCAGTTTGGCCTTAGCGGGCTGAATCTTCATCATCACCGCACCCATCAGGGTGCGGTGTTCCGCCATGACGGAAGTGCTTTGCAGCGCTTCCTCTAGAGAGTTGGGCGCCTCCGGATTAACGGAGGCTGCCGCTGGAGCTGGTGCTCCCCCCCCTCTCGTAGGAAGTTACTTCTCTGACCCCGGAGCCATTCTGGTTTCCGGGACGGTGTTTGGCGGGAGCCCGGATTGCGTGGGATCACCGCCATTGGTCACCATAGGGACCGCTTCCCCTTGGTTTTCGGTGACCGAGGTGTTAACCTCGGACACCCTCTTGTCGGCCCCGCTCACCCCCTCTTGGGCAGGGGATGTCCGCATGGATGACACTTTGGTGTCCCCCATGATGGTAGGCAAGGGGGCTCGTGGAGGTGTCTCGCTCTCTACCATCGCGGCTGGCAGAGAGTTCCCCTTCGATGATGTATCCGGGAGTGTGCGGGGAGGACTGAAAAACAACAAACAAGTTAACTTATACAATGAAAGCAAGTGGACCGAAGACGACAGTAAATTTTTCAATACTTACGATTCGGCCAGGGGCTTAACCCCGGGTTGTCTTCATAGGACAGTCCGGATCCTGAATCCGAACTGTCCGTGAGGTTCAGCTTCCTCCTCCTAGTCGCCCCCTCCTCCATGTCTTCGGGGGCTGCCCTCTTCTTCTTCTTCTTCCCCTTAGCGAGGGAGTCGCTTTCCACCTCTTCCTACTCTTCCTCCTCGTCGTGGGAGGAGGGGGCTTCGGTCTCTCCGGATATAGTTTCCTAAGGACCCTTGGGGCGGGGGCTACGCTTGGCCTCCTTACCCTTCTTCTTCACGGCCTTCTTCTCCGGCGCTTGATACGGCCGATACCAGCATTTCCGTCAGCTGGGGCGTGCCCGTGCCCTCGGGTAGTGGAGCCGGATATTTAATCCACTCTGCCTTTGCCATCTAGGCCTGTAATGAATGCAAATATTCTAATTCCTGTTATACTTGAAATATTGACTGGATAGGTCTAAAACTGTGCTTACCGACGTAGCCGGAGTCTTGCTGCCGAATTCGATGTACTCATTCTTCTTTGGCCACTTTTTCTGGGCCTTGAAGAGCTGCTTCCATATCTCTTCGTGTGTGGTGCCAAAGAAGCGCTTCAGGGTTCGAGGCTCCTCTAGATCGAACTCCCATAAGTGGGAGGTTCGGAGCTGGCAGGGAAGAATGCGGCGGAAGAGCATCACTTGAATCATGTCGGTGAGATTGGTGCCATCCGCTAACATGTTAGAGATGCAATTTTGGAGCATCTTCACCTTCGATTTGGACCCCAATCAAGGCCCTTGGTGGTCCATTAGGTGAGTCTCTCTGGGGTCCAGATCTGAAATCAGGCGTGGCCGCCCCGGTGGCTTCACGGGGTTCGCTGATGTAGAACCGCTCTTGCTATCATACTTTGACCATTTCCGCAAAGGCCCCTCTGGGCCATGTGGCGTTGGGGAGATTTATTACCATGGCTACATCGCAGTCCGCATGCTGTCCGTCGACCACCTCCGGCTTCAGATTGAAGACCTTGAGCCATAAGCCAAGGTGTGGGGGGACGCGGAGAAAAGCCTCACACACGACTATTAAATCTGATATGTGTAGGATAGAATTTGGGGCTAGATCATGGAAATCTAGCCCAGAGAAGGACAAAAGGCCCTGGACAAAGGGGTAGAGGGGAAATACAAGCCCCCGAAGAAAATGAGGGATGAACACAACCCTCTCACCGGGCCCTGGAGTAGGGATCACCTTGTCTTTGTCAGGAATCCGGTGCGCTATGTTCGTAGACAGAGAGCCCGTGCTCCAGAGATCCTTCACATCCTTTTCAGTGACGGTGGAGGCCTCCCACTTCCCCTTTGATCCGGATCCGACCATTGCTTGAGAAGGAGGCGATGGTGGAGGAGATTGTGAAGCAGAGGCTAGAGGAAAGCGTGAGAAAAAAAGGAGGGGTCTTTATACTTTTATAGATGGTAGAAATACCAAACATCTCCCACTCAGGCCAAAAACTCGTCTGTTCCCGAGAAATCATGCGTAAGGTGCGGTTGGATTACCCAAACCCATTGATGAGGATCCCGTAATGGGCGAGCATGATCTATGTTTCAATAAGACATGCCAATGGAGTCTATGCCTCAAAACGCGAAACAAGAGGCAAGAAAACGGTTCGAAATGTTAAAGGGTCAAGTGTGACGTTTCACTGAAAAAAGTTGTCAGTAAAGACACTTTACCTATTTGGATGTTTATGCCCTCGTGGCTAAGGGTTGTATATGTCATGCAGAGCCGGACATAGTTCCTGTATGCAGGAAGTAAACTTCATATGTTCAGAAGAAGGAACCTGCCTTGCAATGCCGAAGATAGTATGTGTGCTGAACACATCATCATCAAAGACTGGTTCAGGGGCTAGTGAGGGAGTCCTGGACTAGGGGGTCCTCGGGTGTCCGGATTACTCGATATGGGCTGGACTGATGGGCCGTGAAGATAAAGCAGAAGATTATCCCATGTGTCTAGGTAGGACTCCTACATGAGTAGAATGGCAAGATTTGTGTCTGGGTGTAATGTTTCCTTCCTCTGCAAGATGACTTTGTACAACCCTAGGTCCCTCTGGTGTGTATATAAACCGGAGGGTTTAGTCCATAGAGGCCATCAAAATAATCTAGGGCTAGACAGCTAGGGTCTAGCCAATACGATCTCGATGTAGATCAACTCTTGTAACCCCTATACACATCATATTCAATCAAGCGGGAAGTAGGGTTTTACCTCCGTTAAGAGGGCCCAAACCTTGGTAAACATCATGTCCTTGTTTTCCCCTATTACCATTGATCCTACCATACACAGCTTGGGATCCCCTACTCGAGATATGCCAGTTTTGACACCGATAGTAGACCTCCACAAGCATCCACCTACTGCGACCGTAGACGAGCATCATCCAAGACGTGTTCATGTCGACCCAATACATACTGTTAATGTTGTGGAGGGTGATGGGGATTGGATCGTAGTCCAGGGGTTGATGCTCGCCACCCTACGATCGTTATGCTGCATGACACACTGTTTCTGAAGATCAGGCGGTGTCAGCAAGCATGGAGCTGGCTTAAAAAGCTCTTGCCTGAGAGCTTTCAGTAAGCGGTACAGCCCTGACCACGTGGTGAGGGGCATGGTACTGAGATTGTCCACATGCGAAACAATGAGTTTGATTACCTCTGTGGGGAGCGAAATCCGTCCACTCTTTTCACGGACGTTGCTCAGTTCTGCCATTGTTAGTGCTTGGGTTTTGGAGGAGGGGGAAGGCGCCTATCTGATGATGATGGAGAAGCCAATATGTGCTGCGAGAAATGGACATGTGATTATGACAATGTAGCAGTAGGACGCGACTTGACTTACGAGACACTTCCCATCATCGTAGGGTCATGTCGATGCTAGACAACTTGAGTGATCACAGTACTAGTACAATATAAACTAGAGTACCTACTACTATGCTCGAGTAGTATTGTGGAGTAGGACTCTGCTCTACTAGCACCGCAGGAGTAGTATATTGTCAATACTTACAAACTTCAATGCTCGAGCATGGAACGACTACGAACCGCCATCGGTGCTAATGCTAATCCCCAGCAAACTTTCACTAGGAGACATGGCAGTTGCAAACGCCTGTATCACAGTTATAGTACATGTGTAAGGGTGGCACTTTTGTCAAATACTATGGCTTAAAAAAGGCCACCATCGGATGGAAATCTGATGGTTACGTGGGCATTCGCCAGGATTGGGCTCGTGGTGAACAATCGCCAAATATCATTACTACAAGAAAGGTTGAAATATCAGGGTCTAGAACATGCACGGGCTAACCACTAGTACTCATTTAGTAGCAAGGATTAAAAGAAATCAACCAATGCATGTAACCGTTCCTAGTCATTTAGTGGTCATCCATGCATACATTGTAATCAATACATATTAAAGTTTGAGCAATTTTGTAAAGAGCGGTGCTACACAAATGATACCTTTGTGCACGATTTGTGGACGATGGCAACAACATCCATTGGATAGTATTTTTTAACTAATCTACACTGTTCAAGGAAGTGATCGTCAAAATATCGTGCATGTAGTTGTCCGTAGAGTAGTTTCGTTTTGTAAACTAGTACGAGATATATTCCTCCACTCACCATCTATATTGGTTGATGAGATTTCAGATTTAAGCCCTATAAATAGGAAAGGATGGAGTAGTTGTAAAACGGTACTACTTTACTACTTAGTCGGTGTTTCTAGTGAGCGAACGTGTCTAAGTGGTGTTTAGAATTAGTGTGAACTAGTAAAAAGAAACAGAGGGAGCACTAGTAAAGTAGTAAGTACACGATCTACCGCTTTGTGTGCGACTCCTACAACCACTCCGGTTTCATGGGCGGACTGGTCGATGCCTGCAAGGTGGCCCGCATCTACAAGAGTTTCGGTTGCGAGAGGTACGTCGACCACCATTCGGTAGCAGAGCATAGGTCCATATGCGCACATGTGCCCTGCTACTGCTATGAGTAATCGTTGCCGATGAGGGATCGCCAGCAAAACTTGTGCATCACCTCACGGAACCCATCCGGGAATCACTCCTGGCCCGCGGTGAACGTCAATTATGAGACGTGCTACCCGTTCGCCGTGCCGGAGTCAATGGATGATCACCGCTGCCTACTAGTTGCAGAGGAGGACGACAACGTCTTCCTCTTGCCCGTGGGCTCCGGCAAGGCTCGAGCAGGGCGCCACCCCATCTCTATCCTGTGCATCATGGGCAACGCAACGACGCCGGCATGAGGCCGCTATATAGGTGCGTGCTCACTATTGTTGCCCCTCCGGTGTCCTAGGGTGACCTCGGCGCCTCCCTCACGTTGAATGAGACTATGGAGAGCTGCTCCGTTCCCGGCATGTGGACATGGAGCAGGGCTGGTTCACGCAATTTTCACCCCAAGATGACGCATTGGGACTCCAAGGAGGTTCCCCTGGACTAACATTGTGTTGTAACGATATCTCGCAACCCACGTGGAATGAACATGCAACTCACCAGTTGGAGTATATAGTACTAGTGTAGAGGGCGACGCTCCACGGGAGTCTCACCCCGCTCGTGGCGTGGCAGCAAGCTGTCATATCACAAAACCAGACCACTCCCAGTAATAAGTGGCCTTGTAAGGAAGGTGTGAGGAGAAGATAAGAAAAAAAACCCTCGAAGCTCCCATGATCGTCTGGCGATCTGGCGGCGACGGTGATAGAGAAAGGGGAGTGATGGAGACGGGGAATCCGGCTGAGACCCCGGCGGCTCGTGACCCCAATGGGAGAGAGCGGGAAACAGCGGCGCCCCAGGCCGAGTCAACGGAGCCTCGCGTCCCCAGTAGGGCGGGGAATCCCGTCGGGGGCCTGATGGGCAAGCTGGATTGGGAAGAAATCAATGTCATGTCAAGGCAGATCCTCCGACGATCTCTAAACCGAAAAATGTGCTGGGAGCGGATGAAGAGGAGGGCAGAGGAGATGATGCGCATGAATCCAGCGAGGAGCCCCACTGATCTGGCGAGGAGTGTGAAAGCCGACGGCTACAACGGCGACAAATCGGAGGTACTTCCATATAATAGAGACCTTGTTTCTCAGGATTTGATCCCGTTCGGGGTAGGGGATCCGATTTTGGATGCTACTAGTATGGAAACTAGTGATATTGCGTTGGATTACAGAGAGATTCTTTCTCTGAGAGATATAAAAGAGAAAGAGAGAAATCAGGGGATGAGCGTTATCTGTACTTTAAAGGAAAAAAGAGAAATTAGTGCATTTTTATTTTGGAAATTTCCCATTTATGGTCTTTTATTCTTTGATAAATGCACATTTTTGTCATGCTGGTGGCGAATTTGGGTGAGGGAAGGAACTATATCTACAGCAGAGGGGGCGGTCTCGGGTCCTTAGCTCTACATACACAGCAAGTTCTTCTGTTTTCTCTTTTGAGCTTCTTCCCTATACGAACTGTATTGTTGTGTAAGGGAGAGATGGAGATGGAGAGGAAGGGGGAGGCGGAGAGGGAGGGGGGTCAGGGATCGGGGAGTGTGCCGGCGACCATAGGGAGCAGTTCTCCTGCTCAGGCTACTTCACCTTAGGGTGAGAGGATGAAGGTGTTCAGGCGGCCCTATGGGAATGGCTCACTGCTGGTCATCGATATGGAGGCCACCAGGAGGGCTGTGAGGGGTTTCTTGGTGGTAGGGTGACTTCTGTCGCCATTCCAAGTTCACCTACAGGTCCTTGTTGATGACCTTCGTGCTTCAACGGCTTGGAGGCTGCAAGGCGAGGTCACCGTCTAGGAGGTGGACAACTACGATGGGAGGTTCATCCTGAACTTTTCCGCCGACGTGGATACATGCTTTGTGTTGAAGGCCTAGCCGTGGCACCATAAGCGTGATGGAATCGTCTTCGCCGAGTTCGATGGCAAGGGTAACCCAGCGGAGGTTGATACGTCCATTTTGCATCATGCTTTCATGTTGATATTTATTGCACTATGGGTTGTTATTACACGTTATGTGACAATACTTATGCCTTTTCTCTCTTATTTTACAAGGTTTAGATGAAGAGGGAGAATGCCGGCAGCTCGAATTCTGGGCTAGGAAAGGAACAAACACTGGAAACATATTCTGCACAACTCAAAAAGCTCAGAAACTCCATGGGACACCGTTTCAGAAAATATAAAAAATATTTGGCGAAAGAGATTCATCAAGGGGCCACCACCTGTCCACGAGGGTGGGGGCGCGCCCCCCCTCTCTGGGCGCGCCCCCTCGTGGGCCCCCCGATGCCCATCTTCTCCTATATGAGGTGTTTTGACCTGGAAAAAATCAGAAGGAGGCTTTCCGGACCAGACGCCGACGTCTCGAGGCGGAACCTTGGCGGAAACCAATCTAGGGCTCCGGCAGTGTTGTTCTGCCGAGGATACTTCCCTTCGGGAGGGGGAAATCCTCACCGCCGTCATCACCAACCACTCTCCCATCTTGGGGAGGGTTATCTTCATCAACATCTTCACCAGCACCATCTCCTCTCAAACCCTAGTTCATCTCTTGTATCCAATCTTTGTACCCAAACCTCAGAATTGTACCTGTGGGTTGCTAGTAGTGTTGATTACTCCTTGTAGTTGGTGCTAGTTGGTTTACTTTGTGGAAGATCATATGTTCAGATCCATTATGCGTATTAATACTGCTCTGATCCTGAACAATACTATGTCTTGTGAGTAGTTACTTTTGTTCCCGAGGACATGGGAGAAGTCTTGCTATAAGTAGCCATGTGAATTTGTTATTCGTTCAATATTTTGATGAGATGTATCTTGTCTCTCCTCTAGTGGTGTCATGTGAACAGTGACTACATGACACTTCATCATTATTTGGGCCTAGAGGAAGGCATTGGGAAGTAATAAGTAGATGATGGGTTGCTAGAGTGACAGAAGCTTAAACCCTAGTTTATGTGTTGCTTCGTAAGGGGCTGATTTGAATCCACTTGTTCCATGCTATGGTTAGGTTTACCTTAATACTTCTTTTGTAGTTGCGGATGCTTGCATTAGAGGTTAATCATAAGTGGGAGGCTTGTCCAAGTAAGGACAGCACCCAAGCACCGGTCCACCCAGATACCAAATTATAAAAGTACCGAACGCGAATCAGATGATCGTGATGAAAACTAGCTTGATGATAATTCCCATGTGTCCTCGGGAGCATTTTCCTTCATAAAAGAGTTTGTCGAGGCTTGTCCTTTGCTACAAAAATGATTGGGCCCTCTTGCTACACCTTATTTACTGTTACTATTTGTCACTTTCTACCAATTACCTTATCACAAAACTATCTGTTACCTATAATTTCAGTGCTTGCAGAAAATACCTTACTAAAAACTGTCTATCAAATCCTTCTGCTCCTCGTTGGGTTCGACACTCTTACTTATCGAAAGGACTACAATAGATCCCTTACACTTGTGGGTCATCAAGACTCTTTTGTGGCGCCATTGCAGGGGAGTGAAGCGCCTTTGGTAAGGAAAAAATTATATAGTGTGCTGAAATTTACTGTCACTTGTTACTATGGCTCATCATCCTTTGAGGGGCATGTTCGGGCTTTCTTCACCACGACCAGAAGAGCAAAGAGTTGCTCCTCAACCTACTACACCTACTGAAAATGTTTGCTTTGAAATTCCTTCGGGTATGATAGAGAAACCGCTAGATAATCCATTTACAGGAGATGGAACACTGCATCCCGATTTACACCTAATCTATGTGGATGAAGTTTGTGGATTATTTAAGCTTGTAGGTATGCCCGAGGATGTTATCAATAAAAAGGTGTTCCCTTTATCTTTGAAGGGAGACACATTGATATGGTTTAGGCTATGCGATGACATTGGATCATGGAACTATAATTGTCTGAAGTTGGAATTTCACCAGAAGTTCTACCCTATGCATAAGGTTCATCGTGATCGTAATTATATATATAATTTCTGACCTCGCGAAGGAGAAAGCATCGCTCAAGATTGGGGGCGGCTTAAGTCAATGTTATATTCATGGCCCAATCATGAGCTCTCAAGAAAAATGATCATTCAAAATTTTTATGCTCAGCTTTCTCTCAATAATCGCACCATGCTCGATAATTCTTGTTCTGGCTCTTTTATGATGAAGACTTTTGAATTCAAAAGGGATTTATTGGAAAGAATTAAACACAACTCTGAACATTGGGATCTCGACAAAGGTAAGGAGTCAGGTATGACCCCTAAGTTTGATTGTGTTAAAGCTTTTATGGATACCGATGTTTTCCGTGAGTTTAGCACTAAATATGGACTTGACTATGAGATAGTAGCTTCTTTTTGTGAATCATTTGCTACTCATGTTGATCTCCCCAAGGAGAAGTGGTTTAAATACCATCCTCCCATCGAAGTAAAAGTAGTTGAACCTGTTAAAGTTGAAGAAAAGACTATCACTTATCATGTTAATCCTATTGTTCCTACTGCTTATATTGAGAAACCACCTTTCCCTATTAGAATAAAGGATCATGCTAAAGCTTCAACTTTGGTTCGTAAGTGTAGTACTAGAACACCTACACCCTCTGAGCAAATTAAAATTGAACCTAGTGTTGCTATGGTTAAAGATCTCTTCGTTGAAAATTTAGATTGACATGTTATTTACCTCCAAGAGGAAGCTGCTAGAATAGCCAAACCCGATGCTAGGAATAAACATAGACCTGTCGTAGGCTTTCATGTTATCTCTGTTAAAATAGGAGATCATTGCTATCATGGTTTATGTGACGTAGGTGCTACTGCAAGTATAATCCCTCATTCCTTATATCAAGAAATTATGCATGATATTGCACCTGTTGAGTTCGAAGGGATTGATGCTACTATTAAGCTTGCTAATAGAGACACTATTTCACCCATTGGGATTGTTTGAGATGTTGAAGTCTTGTGTGGGACGGTTAAATACCCTGCTGATTTTCTTATTCTTAGCTCCCCACAAGATGACTTTTGTCCCATTATATTTGGCAGACCCTTCTTAAATACTGTTAATGCCAAGATAGACTGCGTGAAAGATATTGTCACGGTTGGATTAGGGGATATTGGATTAGGGGATAAACATAGACCTATTGTAGGCCTGCTTGTTATCTCTGTTAAAATAGGATATCATTGCTATCATGATTTATGTGATGTGGGTGCTAGTGCGAGTGTAATACCTATAACCTTATATGATGAAATTATGCACAATATTGCACCTGTTAGAGCTACAAGGTATAGATGTTACTATTAAGCTCGGTAATAGAGACACTATCTCACCAATTGGGATTGTTAGAGATGTTGAAGTCTTGTGTGGGAAAGTTAAATACCCTGCTGATTTTCTTGTTCTTGGTTCCCCACAAGATGATTTTTGTCCCATTATATTTGGCAGACCCTTCTTGAATACCGTTAATGCTAAGATAGACTGCGTGAAAGATATTGTTACTGTTGGTTTGGGGGATACGTCTCATGATTTTAACTTTGCTAAATTCCGTAGACAACCCCTTGATAAAGAATTACCTAGTAAGGATGAAATTATTGGTCTTGCTTCTATTGTTGTGCCTCCTAATGATCCTTTAGAACAATATTTTCTAGATCATGAAAATGATATGCATATGAATGAGAGAAGGGAAATAGATGAAATATTCTTTAATCAGGGACCCGTATTGAAAAACAACTTGCCTATTGAAATCCTAGGGGATCCTCCTCCACCCAAGGGTGATCCTGTGTTTGAACTAAAACCTTTACCTGATAATCTTAAGTATGTTTATCTCGATGAAAAGAAGATATATCCTGTTATTATTAGTGCTAACCTTTCAGAGCAGGAAGAAGAAAAAAGTATTGAAAACTCTGAAGAAGCACCGTGCCGCTATTGGATATACTCTCGATGATCTTAAGTGCATTAGTCCCACTTTATGCCAGCACAAGATAAAATTGGAAGAGGATGCTAAACCAGTTATTGATCATCAACGATGGTTAAATCCTAAGATGAAAGAAGTGGTAAGGAAGGAAATACTAAAGCTTCTAGAGGCAGGTATTATCTATCTAGTTGCTGATAGCCAGTGGGTAAGTCCTGTCCATTGTGTCCCTAAGAAGGGAGGTATGACTGTTGTTCCTAATGATAAAGATGAATTGATCCCGCAAAGAATTGTTACAGGTTATAGGATGGTAATTGATTTCTGCAAATTAAATAAAGCTACTAAGGAAGATCGTTACCCTTTGCCTTTTATTGATCAAATGCTAGAAAGGTTATCCCAACATACTCATTTTTGCTTTATAGATGGTTATTCTGGTTTCTCTCAAATACCTGTGCCAAAAGGGGATCAAGAAAAGACCAGTTTTACTTGTCCTTTTGGTACCTTTGCCTATAGACGTATGCCTTTTGGTTTATGTAGTGCACCTGCTACCTTTCAAAGATGCATGATGGCTATATTCTCTGATTTTTGTGAAAATATTGTTGAGGTTTTCATGGATGATTTCTCCGTTTACGGAACTTCTTTTGATGATTGCTTGAGCAACCTTGATCGAGTTTTGTAGAGATGTGAAGACACTAATCTTGTCTTGAATTGGGAGAAGTGCCACTTTATGGTTAATGAAGGCACTGTCTTGGGACATAAAATTTCTGAAAGAGGTATTGAAGTTGACAAAGCTAAAGTTGATGCTATTGAAAAGATGCCGTGTCCTAAGGACATCAAAGGTATACGAAGTTTCCTTGGTCATGCCGGGTTTTATAGGAGGTTCATTAAGGACTTCTCCAAAATCTCCAGGCCTCTGACTAATCTCTTAAAAAAAGATATTCCTTTTGTCTTTGATGATGATTGTCTAGAAGCATTTGAAATACATAAGAAAGCATTGATCTCTGCACCTATTGTCCAGCCTCCTGACTGGAATTTACCCTTTGAGATTATGTGCGATGCTAGTGATTATGATGTAGGTGTTGTTCTAGGGCAAAGAGTTGATAACAAATTGATTGTTATCCAATATGCTAGTAAAACTCTAGACAATGCCCAGAGAAATTATGCTACTACCGAGAAGGAATTTTTAGCAGTTGTATTTGCTTGTGATAAGTTTAGACCTTATATTGTTGATTCTAAAGTAACTATTCACACTGATCATGCTGCTATCGAATACCTTATGGAAAAGAAAGATGCTAAACCTAGACTTATTAGATGGGTTCTCTTGCTGCGAGAATTTGACTTGCATATTATTAATAGAAAGGGAGCTGAGAACCCCGTTGTAGACAACTTGTCTAGGCTAGAGAATATACTTGATGACCCACAACCTATTGATGATAGCTTTCCTGATGAACAATTAGATGTCATAAATACTTCTCGTACTGCTCCATGGTATGCTGATTTTGCTAATTACATTGTCGCTAAGTTTATACCACCTAGTTTCACATACCAGCAAAAGAAAAAATTCTTCTATGATTTGAGACATTACTTCTGGGATGACCCACACCTTTATAAAGAAGGAGTAGATGGTATTATTAGACGTTGTGTACCTGAGCATGAACAGGAACAGATCCTACGCAAGTGCCACTCCGAAGCTTATGGAGGACACCATGCTGGAGATAGAACTGCACATAAGGTATTGCAATCTCGTTTTTATTGGCCTACTCTCTTCAAGGATGCTCATAAGTTTGTCTTATCTTGTGATGAATGTCAAAGAATTGGTAATATAAGTAGACGTCAAGAAATGCCTATGAATTATTCACTTGTTATTGAATCATTTGATGTTTGGGGCTTTGACTATATGGGACAGTTTCCTTCATCTAATGGGTATACACATATTTTAGTTGTTGTTGATTACGTTACTAAGTGGTAGAAGCTATTCCAACTAGTAGTGCTGATCACAACACCTCTATTAAGATGCTTAAAGAAGTTATTTTCCCGAGGTTTGCAGTCCCTAGATATCTAATGACTGATGGTGGTTCACACTTTATTCATGGTGCTTTCCGTAAAATGCTTGCAAAGTACGATGTTAATCATAGAATTGCATACCCTTATCACCCACACACTAGTGGTCAAGTAGAATTAAGTAATAGAGAGCTGAAATTAATTTTGCAAAAGACAGTTAACAGGTCTAGAAAGAACTGGTCCAAGAAACTTGATGATGCATTATGGGCCTATAGAACTGCATACAAAAATCCTATGGGTATGTCTCCATATAAGATGGTATATGGAAAAGCATGTCACTTACCTCTTGAGCTAGAACATAAGGCATATTGGGCTATTAAAGAGCTCAATTATGATTTCAAAGTTGCCGGTGAGAAGAGGTTATTTGACATTAGCTCTTGATGAATGGAGAACCCAGGCTTATGAGAATGCCAAGCTGTTTAAAGAAAAAGTTAAAAGATGGCATGACAAAAGGATACAAAAACGTGAGTTTAACGTAGGTGATTATGTCTTGCTATACAACTCTCGTTTAAGATTTTTTGCAGGAAAACTTCTCTCTAAATGGGAAGGTCCTTATGTTATCTAAGAGGTCTATCGTTCCGGTGCCATAAAAAACAACAACTTCAAAGGTACAAATCCGAAGGTGGTGAACGGTCAAAGAATCAAACACTATATTTCAGGTAATCCTATAAATGTTGAAACCAATGTTATTGAAACCGTAACCCCGGAGGAATACATAAGGGACACTTTCCAGAACGATTCAGACCTCGAAAAGGAACACGTATGCGGTACGGCAAGTAAACCGACTCCAAAACAGTTCAAATGGCAAATTTTCACCGTTTTGGAATATTTAGAAAAATAGAAAAATAAGTGGCGCGCCCCCTGCCTCGTGGGCACCTCGTGTGCCTCCCGGACTCCAATTTCTTGTATGTTACTCCTTTTGGTCGGCAAAAATTCATTATATATTCTCCTGAAGGTTTTGACCACTGTATCATGCAAAAATCCTCTGTTTTTGTTTCGAGCTGTTTCTATCGCAGATAAGAGTAAGATGTCTTCTCGGGAGTCAGTTGGAGAGAGTCGGGTGTCTCATCCAACACTCGGGCCATGAGCAAACAGCGATGCTGACCACTTTGGTCCATCAATGGAGGAAGAGATGGAGGCTGACTTGAAGAGGATAGATGCCATGGAGGAAGATCAAGAAGTTACTTCTCGGTTTCAAGCTGGATTCACGATGGGGGAACTACAGAGATCAGCTATTCCAAACTCAATCATCCCTACCAATGTTAGGTTTCTTTCTTATGAAAATATGAAAAAGAGTGTCATTTGTTCTCCCACAGCTATGCAGCATCCTTGGGTGAAAGGAGGTTTAGCCGTCACGGGCAAGCTCCGCAAGGAAATTATTGACCTTAAGTAGCAAGTTAACAAGCTCGAGGAGGAGAATCGTATCCTGAGGGGTATCATTGCCAAGAATATCACACCACCACTTCCGAAGAAGGAGGCATAATCATATGGGTATGGGTACTCCCCTTGGCAACTTCCAAGCTTGGGGGAGTTGCCCCAGTATCGTATCACCATAACACTCCTACCTTTACCGTTTTTCTTAGTACAATCCTTTTGGTAGTATCTTGATCTAGTAGAATAAAGTTAGCATGATCTAGTTGTGAGCTATTGCTTTATGATCTTTACCTTTGTAATCGAGTCCGTGAGCTATATAATAAAGATTAGTGTTGAGTTAAGGGCTTGATTTCCTCACTTTGGTCATGAGAGAATAAAAGAAAATATAAAAAGTATCAAAGAGATCATATTGATCTTATGGGAAGTAATGACTTCACATATAAAGAGTATGATGAATAAAAGTTGTTGAGAGTTGACAAACATAGTTTTGGTCATCGTTGCAATTAAAAGGAAGTAATAAAGAAAGAGAGGTTTCACGTACAAATATACTATCTTGGACATTTTTTATGATTGTGAGCACTCATTAAAATATGACATGCTAAAGAGTTGATGTTGGACAAGGAAGACAACATAATGGGTTATGTTTTCTTATATTCGAAATAAAGTATATTGTCATGGATCATCCAACATGTTGAGCTTGCCTTTCCCCCTCATGCTAGCCAAAACTCCTTGCACCAAGTAGAGATACTATTTGTGCTTCCATACATCCTTAAACCCAGTTTTGCCATGAGAGTCCACCATACCTACCTATGGATTGAGTAAGATCCTTCAAGTAAGTTGTCATGTTGCAAACTCGCTAAAATATGTATGATTTATTAGTGTGGAGGAAATAAGCTTTATACGATCTTGTGATATGGAAGTAATAAAAGCGACGAACTGCATAATAAAGGTCCTTATCACAAGTGGCAATATAAAGTGACATTCTTTTGCGCTAAGCTTTGTGCATCCAACCATAAAAGCACATGACAACCTCGGCTTCCCTCTGCGAATGTTCTATCTATTATTCTTGCCTTATAAGGGTCAAGGTGAAAATCACCTTTGTCGGATTACGGGCTCCGCGAACCCAAGAAGTTCGAACACATGGGCATGAACGAAGATCTCTCCCACTCACATCTACCTAGCGTCTCGCGCTCGTCAGATGAAGAGATTCAAGCGAACAACAAGTAAAGCACACACGAATTTACCCAGGTTCAGGCCACCTTGTGTTGTAAAACCCTAGTTCCTGCTTTGGAGGATTAGCCTCAGGAGGGCTTGAGTATGAATGAATACAATGGTTCCTGAGCTCAGTTGTAGAGCTCAGGAGGGTCAGGAGGCAAGGGTTCTTGCTCCTTTGTGTGAGGGCAGAGTCTCTGGATCCGATCAGAATGCCTCCATAGTGGAGACCTAGCTACTTATATGGACGGCCAAGGTCCTCTTCGCCCAAAATGTTTAGGTGGGAAGGGATCCCACAACGGCCATTTTGAGGGGGAACACAAGGACGTTCCTATCGTGACAAAAGCATTCTTCGCCTGCAAAGGGATGAGGCGATGACGCGGTGGTGGGCTCAGTGGTGACATCCTCCCTATCGTCCTTGCGGTCTTCGGTCTTGTTGCACCAAGGGGGAAACCTTTGTCCCGCTCCTCGGGAACCTGCACCTGCGTTGTCTCCTTTTCACCAAAACGGCAACTAGGCCGCTGGCACGCACTGGCACCCGCTGACGCAGTGCGTCCCTGCTTGCGTCACTGCCTCCTCCTGAGGCAGGCTTGGCCTTGGATTCTCCACCCCTCCAAAGCAACCTAGCTGAAGCCACTCCTGAGGGGGTCTTGATGTCATTCTCCACGCGAGGGTCTTGAGCAGCTAGTCAATCAGCTGGGCCGTACCAGGCCGTAGTAGGAGTGCGTCGCGGCTCGCAGACAGGCAAGTCTGGGTACCCTGGTTTCCAGGACGCTGACAGTAGCCCCCGGGCCAAGGCACGCGCGGAGTTGGCTTCGGGGTGAAGCCTTAGTCGAGGATGAAGCGCCGCGGGCCCCAAAAGGCTGTGGGCCAGGCTGGCGCATGACGGTTGGATGGGACGTGGGAGACTCTGCTTCCCACGTAGTCTCGGCAACCGTGTAACTTGACAACTCCTTGGCGTGGGTGACAGGGTCATTATGGCCGCGCGCGAGTGGCCGGCGATTGATCTTCTCGTCCTATAAACAGGGGGTGAAGCGCCACGCCCTTCGCTTGACTGTTGCAGATCAACCCTAGCTCTTCTCACTTCTCCGAGGGCTTTTCATGGCGCCGATATGTAGGTTCTCGGCCGCGCAGAAGGGGAAGACCTTGATGGTGGAGCCCGAGCAGCTCCCATCGAAGAAGAGGTGCAGTGACTCTCCAAGGGTGCCCCTGAGGCTGGCGGACGCTCGTACGTGGTGCACGCGGGCACCACCAGGATTCCCGCTTCACTTGGGTGCTCCGGCGACAAGCGGACGAAGCGGGGGCGGCGACGGGGGCGGTGCAGTCAGCCGCCCAGAAAGGCGAGTGATTTCACGCGTCCCGCCGCCGTCTCATACTGAAGACAATGTCCACGAGTTTATCATGTGGGCGGGAGCCCCTCCGCATTCTTGGATCCTCCTTCCTCCATTCCTGAAGGAGGTGCTCCCGGCTCACGACCGGGTGATGATGCAGCTGCGGCATGAAGGGTGCCACCTTCCCCCTTCCTACACCGGCGTGGAGGTGATCTCCTCTGGCCAGGTCTTCATGACCTGGGGTTGGGGCGTGGTGCGCCGCGCCTGCGCCCCCGCCGGAAGGCACATTCTTCATTTCGCGCTGGACGGGATGGCCACGCTGACCTTCGTCGGGGCTCCTCGGGGCGGACGGCCGTCGGCTGGCGTGCAGCGCGGAGGATGGGCCCGCCGGCGATCATCTCCCATGCTGCCAGGGCAACGAGGCCGGGGGCGAGGCGCTCGCCATCGGCTGTGCTTCCGAATCCTCTGGCAGCAGCTACGCTTCTCTTGAGACGGCCTCGAGCTCCGACAAGAGCTATGAGCCGCCGAGTTGCCGTTCTTATCGCCGGAAGGCGACAGCGTCCTCCAGCCACCACCGTCGCTGAAAGAGCCCGGGCCGCGTCCCTCTGAGAACGGCCTTCTTTAGCTTGGTCCCTGCGAGGCAGCCACGGACAGCCCCATGAGGGCATGTAAATCTTTTGTGATGCTTTTGCTATTATCTGATGTTATAAACTTATCTTCCTCATGAGGTCCTTCGCTAGAGCAGGAATTTCCCTTTCTTCCATCCCTGCGGTAGTTTATGGCCCTACGCATGCGAGACCCAGTCCCTAGACAGGCTTCAACCGTCGTTGGTATGCCAGGTCGTGATGTCGTGGTCAAGGCCAGCAGGTGAGCGGCCTAGGGTACGGTAAGAGGCCCCGAGGCACGATGCTCGGGAGGTCCCTCTTGGCATGTAGGTAATCGACCACAAGGTCCGACGAGAGGGGCTTTCGTGCTCGAGCGAATTCATAATTACGGCGGGTGGAGGTGTAGGTACGCGAGTAGATGCGGGTGTTGAACGCTTATCTTAGTGATCCCCTGCGGTCAGGCGGCAGCGGCACTTAATCTTCTGCCACATTTCCCGTGGGGCGAGACTCTGTGCTTCTTGGAACTCGCCTCCTGAGATGCCTTAGCCGCCGCTGGCATGCCGGGCTGCGATGCCATGCGCAAGATCAAGAGGTAAAGGTTCAGGAGCTAGTTGGGGCCCTGAGGTGCGATGCTCATAAGCTCCCCATTTTGCGCCCGGGTCGCCTTCGCGAGGGGGTGGCAGCAGCCGCTCCCAGGCCACCGAACATAGGGGCGCGACTGCCTAGGCCCTGGAGGAGAAGGTCAAGGGGCTGGTGAAGGCGTTGCCGAGGAGGTAGAGGCTGGTGATGGCGCGCTTGGTGATGCCTGACATGTTCCTGTCCAGATGAGAGAAATTCAAGTGCCTTCGGGAGGTGTAAGGACTCGCTTGAGTTTGGAAAATTTGGTATTATTGTAATAGCTAGAGTTGAACTTGATGATTTCCGTGCTTGCTTCGTTTCATGTTTGCTTAGGTGCTCTGCGTCGGCAGGGCCCAACCCCGCGCATACCTCGATTGCCATTGAGCCCTCCGGGTAATCGGGGTTATCGTAATAACTAGACTGAAGGAATGAGGGGCTACGTGTCTAGTGAGGCCCCTGGGCCGCGATGCCCAGGTGTCCCCCTTGACGTTCTGCGTCGGCAGGGCCCAGCCCCGCGCATACCTCGACCGCCGTTGAGCACCGGACTCAAGGAGTGAGGGGCTACGTGACTAGTGAGGCCCCTGGGTCGCGATGCCCAGGGACCCCCCTTGACGTACGAACGACTCTCATGAGGGAGAACGAGCACCATACCTTGCTCACGAGCCTTCGCCTAGGATGGGGGCGCGAGAAAGCCAAGTGTCTGGGCACTTGGTAGGGTGGCATCTACCAGGCGTGACCTGAGCATAGCCCCCGTGCCTAGCCCCCCTCGCGACACCTATCCAAGGAGAAGCTGTGAGCATCGTGAGCTGAAAAGCTCCCTGAGGTTGGTGCGACCGCCGGGGGCCGCCCTCAGTTGTTTATAACTAGCGCGGAGCATAGAGCTACCATACTTGCGTGGAGTGTGCGCATAACCGCGCCTCGGTCGTAGCGGCCAGCGTGGAGCTTGGTGCTTCCACTGGTTCGTCGGCAAAACCGCTCCTCGGTTGGTTTTGCCAGCGTGGAGCATGGTACTTCCACTGGACCGTGGGAGGGAGCCTCCCACCGGGAGAGACTCCGGGGCGTGTACAGCCCCGTCCTGACACATGGCTTGCACGGCAGGATAGCCAAGGTGTATATGGGCCCTCCTCAGGATGAGCTGAACGACTCTGAGGAAGTTCTCGTGAGCTTACGCATCACTCACGAGACCCTACCCTGAGGCGAGTTGCGCCTGGGTCTTCTTCTACAAAATGTGAAAAAGAGATGCATTGTGTCGACCTACGCCGGGTGCATCTTTAGAGGGCATCGCATGAGAAGGCCGCAGCACCAACGACCCCAGGAGGTGATGTTAGCGGGACCGGCTCGTAAGACAGAGGTCAGCCGTTAGATTTATCGACGCTGCAGGGACGAACCCGAGCACAGACGCCGTGCCCAGTCTTCTCATGCAATAGACCAAAAGAAAAACAACCGGCGCGCGGTTCCCGCGTGAGCGAGGCACCTGCCACGGGCCCCCACTTACCCATCCATGATTAGCCCATGCGAGAACAAGGCACCAAGACCCACGGGAGGTGACGTCACCGGAATGGCTCGCGAGACAGAGCTCAGCCCTTGGATTTAGCGACGCTGCAGGGACGGACCCAAGCACAGACGTCGTGCCAGTCCTTAATCATGGGGCGGTCGCGAGTGGGCTCGCAAGGGCTCATGACCTTTGTGGCGGTGAGAACGCCGAGCATATAGATAATGCAAATAGGAAGATGCGACTAGCCCTGATTTATGCGCAAAAGAGACAGTTGCCGGGGGTGAGCACCCAGCAGCTCGAGGATGATGCAGCCCGGGGGCGCCCTCGATTGAATACCTGAGACATCACCTCACACTTATTGAAGAAGAGTTGGGGTAGCTGAAGACGCGAGCCATGCGGGTCGCCCCTGAGGATCGTCGGGCTCGTGAGGTCTAGGGGCTCCGGAGGCCCTCAGTGGTTATGGTGGTCCGGCTCCCGCTCCATCTGGACCTCCCGTCACTGAGCCTCCCGAGCCCCCAAAGCCTGTCGCGAGAGACGCTGGAACGTGGTGGCTGTGTTGCGGAAGTCGAAGAGCGTGTGAATGTAGCTGCAGGGGAGATCCCTCCTCCAGCCTACTGCTGTCGGCCAGAAGGGCTCCAAAGAAGCGGCTCGGTTGAGGCCTGCGACGTCGATGCAGACGCGGAAGTGGTTGCTTGGGTTGCGGGTAGGTGAGCTTGGTATCGTGCAGTTGCGCCCACCGCGTATGAGCCTTGCGTATTGAAGTTCCTTGGTAACCTGGTCGATGATGTCCTGAGCCCCCAGTGCTGTACGGCCCGCGCTGGGCTCACAAAAAACGCGCGTCGAGACACGCTTGCAGGTGGTGCCCGAACACCTCTCTCGAGACGCTGGTCAGACCAGAGACGCTCTAGAGGAGAGCCCCCGAGCCCGTCCTAAGAGGGGCGTTGGGCGCGCCTCCCTATGCGAGGGTGGAGGGCGCCTCGTCGGCAGGCACGGGTCCTGAGATGGGGCCATCAGGAGCCTCCGTGTCCTGAGGTCCATCAGCGGTCAGGTTCTTCTTCTTCTTGGAGGCGGTCTGTAGGGCGAAGACGGCTCCACCTTCGTCGGGGCTCTCGGCCGCCGCGGTCTGGTAGGCGTGCTCTAGGGAACGCACTGCTTCCTTCTCGTCGGAGGCGATTTTGATGACTCCGCCACTCTCGGGCATCTTGAGGACGCTGTAGCCATGATGGGTCGCCGCCATGAACTTGGCGAGGGCAGGATACCCAAGGATGGCATTGTACGGGAGGTGGATGTTGGCGACGTCGAAGTCGATTAGCTCTGTGTGATAGTTGTTGCGGTCACCGAAGGTGACAGGGAGGCGGACCTGCCCCATCAGGAGTGTGGAGCCATCCGTGACTCCATAGAATGGCTTGGTCTGGTGGAGCTGGTCATAGGGGACCTGGAGCGTCTCGAAGGTCTGGACAGAGAGGACGTTGAGCCCTGCTCCACCGTCGATGAGGGTCTTGGACACGAGGACGTTGCTGATGGTCGGAGTGTAGAGCATCGGGATAGCGCCTGGGGCTGCGGTGCACTTAAGCTGGTCCTTGGGGTCGAAGGCGATGACCTCCTAGGTCCACCTGCGGTTGCACGCAGCGTCAGGCCTGGGAAGTGTTGTGTTCACCTCACGAGCGAACTGCTTGAAGATGCAGTGGGAAGCCGGAGCTTGGGCTCCTCCCAAGATGCATGCAACCGCACGTGGCTCTTGAAAGCCCCCTGCTCCATCTCCCTAGCGGTCATTGTCGTTCCTTCTTGGCGATGGTGGCAGCGGAGGCAGACCTGCATTGCCAGGAGGCCGACCCTCACGAGGCTGGTAACGCCAGGGGGCGTCACGAGGCTGCTCCTGCCAGTGGTCTTCACGAGGTTGGTCACGCCATCCTTGGTGCGAGTTCCTGCCGTCCCAGCGTCCTCCACCACGCCCCCCTCCGCGGCCGCAGCCGCGGTTGTCGTGCTGAGGGCGCTGCCCGACGCGCCCGCCACGCATCGCCCTGAGCTCTTGACAGTCGTTGGTGTTGTGGCTGTGAACATCGTGGAAGAGGCAGTACGGACGGTTGCCTCTGGGGGGGGGTCTTTGTAGCCGCAACCACGCTTTACTTCTGGCTTCGCAGCCAGCACGGTGGGTCCCTTGCGCTTTGCTTCCTTGGCCTTGGACTTTTTGTCGTCAGCCTCCGCTTCAGGCAGCTCTAGGAGGGAGAGGCGTCCGTCCTCCGCCCTGGCACACTTTGCCGCGAGCTTGAACATCGCTAGGGCTGTGCATAGATCCTCGTGGATGGAAAGCTCCTCCCTCATCCTGACGTCGCGGACATCGTCGGAGAATGCCGAGATGATGGCCTCGTCCGAGACCCTGGGGATCCTGAGGCGCATGGTGTTGAAACGCTGGATATACTTCTGTAGGGTCTCCCCAGGCTGCTGCTTCACATGGCGTAGATCTGCAGCAGCCGGGGCTCGGTCGCGTGTACCCTGGAATTTGGCGACGAAACACTCACGAAGCTCTCACCAGGAGGAGATGGATCCCACGGGGAGGTTCAGGAGCAAGGAGCGGGCGCTATCCTTGAGGGCCATGGGGAACCAGTTCGCCATGACCTGCTCAGTGCTGTTGGACGTCTCGATGCTCAGCTCATAGAGCTGGAGGAACTCCGTGGGGTCGATGGTGCCATCGTAGCGCGGAGGCAGATCCGGCTTGAACTTGCCGGGCCAGACGAGGCGCCGCAGCTCGGGAGCTAAGGCGCGACATCCAGCCACGCTCATGATTGTAGGCGCCCCCTGCGCCTGCAGTGCTGGTTCTTGGGGTGCAGGCGCCACCACCTCTTGTGGTGCGTGGTTCTGGTGCTGCGGGACTGGAGATGCGGAATCACCTGGCAGCTCTCCTCGTCGCGTGCAGGGGCCCTGCGGGGCGGCTCACACCGCGGAGCCTCGCGCCTGACCCCCTGGCCGGCGCCGTAGAGCGGAGGTGGAGCAGGGACACCATTTCCCTCGTTCCCCGCCATAAGCAACGAAGGACGGGAGGAGTGAGTTGGCGCAGGTACCTCCCCGGCGACACTGACGATCTCGGTCATGCGGTCGAGCCACTCGTCGTAGAGGTTGTCCGCCGGGCGGTAGCGCAGGAGCTCCCGCGCCATCAGTAGCGCGGGCTGCTGGTAGACTAGCCCGTGGAGGATCAGTGAGGACGACGCCGCGGCCGGCGAGGGTGACGGCGTAGCCGTGCGGCCATCGCGCCGCACGGACATCGGCTGCGACGAGTCCTGCTGCTCGTGGAGGGTCGGGTCGGTGGCGGCGTTGGCGACCAGTGAGTTGGGGCGGAGCGGCGCACCGTTGCCCGCGAGCGCTGTCTGAGCGACATTGGCGGCACGGCGAGCGGCGCGCGCTCGGCGTGTGTCCACTATGGCAGCGAAGCGAAGTCAACGACGAGAGCGGGACGAGGTCGTCGGAGAGGCGAGATTTCGACACGCCCCCTACCTGGCGCGCCAAATGTCAGATTACGGGCTCCGCAAACCCAAGAAGTTCGAACACAGGGGCGTGAACGAAGATCTCTCCCACTCACATCTACCTAGCGTCTCGCCCTTGTCAGATGAAGAGATTCAAGCGAACAACAAGTAAAGCACACACGAATTTACCCAGGTTTAGGCCACCTTGCGGTGTAAATCCCTACTTCCTCCTTTGCTGGATTAGCCTCGGGAGGGCTTGAGTATGAATGAGTACAGTGGTTCCTGAGCTCAGAAGGGTCAGGAGGCAAGGGTTCTTGCTCCTTTGTGCGAGGGCGGAGTCTCTGGATCCGATTAGAATGCCTCCATAGTGGAGACCCTAGCTACTTATATAGGTGGCCAGGGTCCTCTTCCCCCGAAATTTTCTGGCGGGAAGGGATCCCACAATGGCCATTTTGAGCGGGAACACAAGGACGTTCCTATCCTGACAAAAGCGGTCTTCACCTACAAAGGGATCAGGCGGTGACGCGATGGTGGGCTCGGTGGTGACATCCTCCCTGTCGTCCTTGTGGTCTTTGGTCTTGTTGCACCAATGGGGAAACATTTGTCCTGTTCCTCGGGAACCTGCGCCTACGTTGTCTCCTTTGCACCAAAACGGCAACTGCACTGCTGGTACGCGCTGGCACCGACTGGCGCGGTGCGTCAATGCTTGCGTCACTGCCTCCTCCTGTGGCCGGCTTGGCCTTGGATTCTCCGCCCCTCCGGAGCAACCTAGCCGAGGCCGCTCCTGAGGGGGTCTTGACGTCGTTCTCCTCGCGAGGTCTAGCCCCCTCACGAGTGTCTTGAGCAGTTGGTCGATCAGCTGGGTCATACCAGGCCATAGAAGGAGCGCATCGCGGCCTGCAGACAGGCAAGTCTGGGTACCCTGGTTACCAGGACACCGACAACCTTTCCTTTTTACATTTTATCCTTTGGCACGCACATTGTGTTGGAAAGATCCTGACATATATACCCACTTGGATGTAAGTTATCATGGTCTATTACAGTTGGCATTACCCTTGAGGTAAGAGGATGGGAGACAGTACCATAAGCCCCTATCTTTCTCTGTGTCCGATTTAAAACTCCATACCCATAATTATTGCGTGAGTGTGAGCAATTTTGAAAGACTATGTGATAGTTGAGTATGTGGACTTGCTGAAAAGCTCTTATATTGACTATTTCCGATGTTATGATAAATTGCAATTGCTTCAATGACTGAGATCATAGTTTGTTGGTTTTCAATGAAGTTTCTGATTCATACTTGACATTGTGAATGAATTGTTACTTTAGCATAAGAATCTTATGACAATATATATGTGTTGCTGTTATAAGAATGATCATTATGCCCTCATGTCCGTATTTTATTTTTATCAACACCTCTATCTCTAAACATGTGGACGTTTCTTCAATATAGGCTTTCACTTGAGGACAAGCGAGGTCTAAGCTTGGGGGAGTTGATACGTCCATTTTGCATCATGCTTTTATGTTGATATTTCTTGCACTATGGGCTGTTATTACACGTTATGTCACAACACTTATGCCTTTTCTCTCTTATTTTACAAGGTTTACATGCAGAGGGAGAATGCCGGCAGTTTGAATTCAGGGCTGGAACAGGAGCAAACACTAGAAACCTATTCTGCACAACTCAAAAAGCTACGAAACTCCACGGGACACTGTTTCAGAAAATATAAAACATATTTGGCGAAAGAGATTCATCAGGGGGGCCACCACATGTCCACGAGGGTGGGGGCGCGCCCCCCTCTCTGGGCGCGCCCCCCTGCCTCGTGGACCACCTGATGCCCATCTTCTCCTATATGAGGTTTTTTGACATGGAAAAATCAGAAGGAGGCTTTCCGGACCAGACGCCGCCATTTCGAGGTGGAACCTTGGCGGAAACCAATCTAGGGCTCCGGCAGAGCTGTTCTGCTGGGGATACTTCCCTCAGGGAGGGGGAAATCGTCACCGCCGTCATCACCAACCACTCTCCCATCTTGGGGAAGGTTATCTTCATCAACATCTTCACCAACACCATCTCCTCTCAAACCCTAGTTCATCTCTTGTATCCAATCTTTGTACCCAAACCTCAGATTGGTACCTGTGGGTTGCTAGTAGTGTTGATTACTCCTTGTAGTTGATACTAGTTGATTTACTTGGTGTAATATCATATGTTCAGATCCATTATGCATATTAATACCCCTCTGATCATGAACAAGATTATGTCTTGTGAGTAGTTACTTTTGTTCCTTGGGACATGGGAGAAGTCTTGCTATAAGTAGTCATGTGAATTTGGTATTCGTTCGATATTTTGATGAGATGTATGTTGTCTCTCCTCTAGTGGTGTCATGTGAACGTCGACTACATGACACTTGACCATTATTTGGGCCTGGAGGAAGGCATTGGGAAGTAATAAGTAGATGATGGGTTGCTAGAGTGACAGAAGCTTAAACCCAAGTTTATGTGCTGCTTTGTAAGGGGCTGATTTGGATCCACTTGTTTCATGCTATGCTTAGGTTTACCTTAATACTCCTTTTGTAGTTGCGGATGCTTGCATTAGAGGTTAATCATAAGTGGGAGGCTTGTCCAAGTAACGATGGCACCCAAGCACCGGTCCACCCACATACCAAATTATCAAAGTACCGAACGTGAATCAGATGATCATGATAAAAACTAGCTTGACGATAATTCCCATGTGTCCTCGGGAGCATTTTACTTCATATAAGAGTTTGTCCAGGCTTGTCCATTGCTAGAAAAAGTATTGGGCCCTCTTGCTGCACCTTATTTACTTTTACTATTTGTCACTTGCTACCAATTACCTTATCACAAAACTATCTGTTACCTATAATTTCAGTGCTTGCAGAAAATACCTTACTGAAAACTGCCTATCAAATCCTTCTGCTCCTCGTTGGGTTCGACACTCTTACTTATCGAAAGGACTACGATAGATCCCTACACATGTGGGTCATCAGAGGTGGATCTTGGAACCATGGCTATTTGGGCCCAGGATCATGACTTACCGTTTGAGCTTAAAACTAAAGATGTGGGTTCGTCTCTAGGGGGCCAAATTGGGCAAGTGATAACCGTCACACACCAGAATCAATTGATAGTAGAAAAGTATTTGCATGTTTGCGTGAAAGTCCCGCTACATGAGCCAATCAAGAGTAGAGTAGAATTCACTCCACTAGTCAGCAAAGAAAAACATTACGTTGATGTTGGTTATGAAAAGTTGCTGTCATATTGTGAGTGTTGTGGGCTTGTAGGCCATATGTCAGAAAGGTTATGTAGGATACCTTAAGAGAGTAGAGTAGCTGTTTTGCAAAAAACCTCAGTGTAGAGGCCTACTGGAAGGGCAATACAGCTAGTAGAAGAGCTATTGTGTACTCGGGCAATAGTAACTAAAAAATCTCAAAGGCTACTAAAGGTATGGTGGTCCAAGTCACCAAAGCTGTGAGTGATCTCACTGTGAAAGAGAAAGGTGTTGCATCGTCGACCCTGTCGACAGGAGGTCCAGTCCAGGGAGGCCACTCGCTCGGCCAGGAGGGCCGGGGGCAAGTACCTTCTCTACCGGTGCCCGTAAGAGCTGCCTCGGATCAGGTGGACCTGGACCGCGGGCCACTCGAGCGCGCTAGCCTTGGCCAGGAGGGCCAAGGACTAGCGGCCAGAAGGGTGCACACCAAGGGGGCGCTTCAGGTTGGCCAGGAGGGTCGTTTTCCTATAGCATCCCTACACTCCACGTGGGGTGCTGATCATGGTTAGGTGGACAAGAATGCATCACCATACGCCCCTGCACCACCTACTAGCGAAGGCCAGGAGGGCCAAGCGCTGGTGGGGGAGCGGCTCCCACCATGGCTGCTGTACCTGACCAGGCGGGCCAGGACATGTTGCATGAGGGGAATGGTACTTCCCCCATCAGGTTTGTTGCGGATATGGCTGCGTACCAGCCTAACCCGGTCAGCCAGGAGGGTAGGGCGGCTCTGCAGTGGGGTGATCAACTCCTCTTTCGCCCGGGGGTGCTGGAGGCGCTGTCGGGGGCTGTCGCTGCAAGACTTGCGACAAAATATACCACTGACACCCCTATTTACACTTTCAAGGCTACAAAGAATTCCATGCAAGGAAAGACAAAAGGAAAGGGCAGAAAAGGAAAGAAGGGAGGAGGAGTTGGGAGTTCAGAAGAAGCACGCAAGAACATTATAGGTAAAAAGAAGCCTCTATGAAGCTCCAGCAACTAGTAGTGAGCTAGATTTCTCTTTTGAGAAAACCATGGATAGTTATGAGCTTATTCTGTATGGGGACATAAATGTATCTTCTAAGCGTGTATGTACGAGTAGAGTGGAAGCCGTGAGAGATGGAAATGGGGTGGTTACACACATATCAAAAGAAGTTCAGGAGAAAGAAGAGGCTCCGGGGCAGCAGAGAAGGGAGTCGGTTGGAGATGATGGCACATCGGCGGCCTCCAAAGAGGAGGTACGCCGGGCCAAATGAGAATCATCGGATGGAACTGTCGTGGGATGGTCTCTCCCATGGCGGTTTGCGAGCTCTTGGATCTACAGGAGCGTACCAAAGCAGAGCTAATTTTCCTTTCAGAATCTCAATTAAATAAATGTAAAGCCGATGAGCTTCGTCGAGTTTTAAATTTTGATTCAGTGTTTGTAGTTGAGAGCGATGGTCGGTTGGGTGGCCTTGTCTTGTTTTATCAGAATATGAATAAAGTTGAGTTGAACTATGTGTCAGATAATTTTATTGATGTTCTTTTTATGAATGGTAATACTGTACAGTGGCGTTTAACGGGTTTTTATGGGCACCCCAACTGGAGTGACCATGCTTTGTCTTTTGATGATATTCGAAACTTGTATAAGAACGGCGACCACCCATGGGTAGTTTTAGGAGATTTTAATGAAATTTTGCTCTCATCAGAGAAAGAGGGAGCGAATGCGAGACCAAATGTGATGATGAGAGATTTTCGAAATTGTTTGGGAAATTGTGGACTAGCATATATGGGATGTATGGGTGACTTATTTACATGGAGGAGGGGCGAAATCAGGGAAAGACTGGATCGAGCAGTTTGTAATGTGGATTTGGCGAATAAATTCCCTCAAGCGGCGGTTATAAACGAAGAACATGTACACTCAGACCACCACCCTATTATTTTAGACACGTAATATTTTGACGACAATATTTTTGACCGCTCAAAAATTCGAAGGAAACAATTTGAAGCTCGATGGCTGAAAGAAGAGACGGTTACGGAAGTTGTACGTGTAGCTTGGGAAAAAGCGAAGATGTTGGGCATAGGACCATCTCTCGATGATCGTACAAGAGCGGTACATGCAGATTTGCACATTTGTGATCGTGATATCCTCAAGGGTCCGAAAAAAAGAATCAATAAACTAAAAAAATATTTAGAAAAATTACAAAGAGGGCCTTTGAATGCTAAATCTTGTGCACGTCAAAAGGAGACTGTGTATTGATTGAAAATTTATTGGAACAAGAGGAGATACACTGGCTACAACGGGGTCAAGCAAACTGGTTATTACATGGTGACCACGATACTTCTTTTTTCCATAACGCTGCAACAGCTACAAAGAAGAGAAATCAGATAAAAAATTGCTTGACGCTAATGGTCTTTGGGTAAAAGACACGGAGATGAAGAATCATATTCTGGGGTATTTTTCTAACCTATTTACTTCAAAAGTTAATCAACCGAACCATGAGGTCCTCTACCTTGTAAAAAGAAAAGTAACAAATGAGATGAATAGGGCTCTCCTTGCCCCCTACACCGCCGAAGAGGTTAGGAAGGCACTCTTTGACATTGGTGATTTAAAGGCGCCGGGGCTAGATGGCCTTCACGCCATTTTTTGTAAGAGATTTTGGGCTATGTTAGGGGTTGATTTGACTGAAGAGGTTCTCAAAGCGGTGAATACATGTACTATACCTGATGGTTGGAATAATACTACAATAGTAATGATCCCAAAAGTTAACTCCCCGGAAAAGGTAACTCAATTTAGACCAATCAGTATGCAATGTGGTGTATAAGGTCATTTGAAAGATGATTGCTGCTCGTCTGAAGAGAATCCTCCCAGATATTATTAGCCCTACCCAAAGTGCCTTTGTGCCTGGTAGAATGATTGCAGATAACATCTTAGTGGCTTATGAATGTTTCCATAAAATATAAAATAAAAGGACCGGTAAAGAGGCCATGTGTGCAATTAAACTAGACATGCACAAATCATATGACCGAGTGGAGTGGCCTTTTTAAAGGAAATCGTGTTGCGACTAGGCTTTCAGTAGGATTGGGTGAATTTAATTATGCAATGTGTGTCCTCGGTGGAATACCGGGTTCGTTTTAACACGGAAGAAACAGAGATCTTCAAACCATCTAGAAGACTGAGGCAGGGGGACCCACTCTTGCCATATTTATTTTTGTTATGTACGGAAGGCCTGACTGCACTCTTAGCTAATGCAGAGGAGAATGGAAGTATTTCCAGAATTAAAGTTAGCAGAGATGCCCCATCTATTTCAAATCTCCTCTTCGCGGACAATTCATTAATCCTGATGCAAGCTAATTCGATGAACGCGGAGGCACTGAAATGAGTTTTGGATGCTTATTGTGCTGCATCGTGGCAAATGGTGAGTGTTGAAAAATCTAGTATATTTTTTTTCCAACACGAAAGTGAAAGTTAAGGCGCATATATGTACTATTCTGAACATTATGACTGAAGCTCTCAATGACAAATATTTGGGTCTGCCTTCAAATGTGGGCATGGACAAAAGTGATTGTTTCCTTAATAGATTGAATTGTTATGAAAATCAGTGGTTGGAAGGAAAAGCTGTTATCGACAGGAGGAAAGGAAATCCTTCTCAAATCGGTTGTACAAGCTATCCCAACTTATGCATTGTCCGTCTTTAAAATTCCTAAAAAATATGTAAAGGAATCATTGACGCGGTGTCGCATTTTTGGTGGGGTGACGAAGACAATCAGAAGAGAATGCATTGGATGGCATGGTGGAAGATGTGTGTACCAAAAGACCAAGGAGGAATGGGTTTTCGAGACATACATTGTTTTAATCTGGCCTTGTTAGCCAAACAGGTGTGGCGCCTGCTTGATAATCCTGATTCCCTATGTGCCACCATTCTGAGAGCTACATATTTTCCGGATGGAGATTTAATGAATGAGAGTCTGAAAAAAGGATCTTCTTTCACTTGGCAAAGCATTATGGCCAGAGTGTATTCTCTCAAAAAAGGTTTTATTTGTAGAGATGCATGGATCCCGAATGGGGCCAATAGGAAAATTATCACTCTTAGAAGAGGGCAGCTTCTAGCAAAAGTTGCTGATCTTATAGATCCAATCAACAATTGCTGGGATGAAGATTTGGTAAGACAAACGTTGTGGACAATTGATGTCTAGAGGGTGCTTACGATCCCCCTCCCCATGTATAACATGTCAGATTTCATAGCTTGGAGTTTTACAAAGAATGGACTGTTCACGGTTCGTTCTGCTTATCTGGAGGAATGGAAAGCGCAACATGGGAGGATGTTGCAACACTCAGATGGCATGGGTGGAACAAATGTCAATACTATTTGGAGCAAGATTTGGAAATTATCTTGTCCAGCAAAAGTGAAGATCTTTATTTGGCGTACCTTACATGGAACCCTCTCGTGTCGTGTTACACTTGCTAATAAACATATGAAAGTTTCGCCCACCTGCCCATCATGTTCGAACAGGCATGAAGGCACTAAACACTTATTATTTTTGTGTCAAAAGGCAAAAGAGGTGTGGGAGAAACTGGGATTGCACGAAGCCATTAAAAAAGCTTGCGCGGTCGATCGTGCGGGAGAGGCAGTACTCGAATTTCTACTACTTATGCTAGAACATGAGATATCTACAGTGGGCATACAGAATGTTCGCGAACTGATCGCTGTAACAGCCAAGTATTTATGGTGGGAAAGACGTTCGCTAGTCCATCAGGGGAAGACCCAAGATGCATACCAAATTTCGATGGGAGTCCGTGCTATAACAACAAACTATGTTATTGCCCAATCCTCCAAGGCAACATATAGAATAGAGGGATGGACGAGACCCCATGTAGGTTTTGTGAAATTAAATGTCGATGCTTCTTTCGATCAAGACATGCTTAGAGGCATAGCGGGAGCTGTACTTAGAGATGATAAAGGAAGATTTATTGTTGGAGGGAATTGGAAGATGGATTGGTGTGCATACGTTTTAATTGCGTAAGCCATGTCACTACGTTTTGGCTTATTACTTGCACAAAAGGCGGGAAGCAACCGACTTATTGTTAACTCCGACAATATGGAAGTAATTTACAAGATGAAGAATGGAGGACATACAGCGGGAGCGACGGCAGCTGTGTTTGATGATTGTTATTTTATGGCGTGTGATTTTCTGTTAGTTACATTTGAGCATTGTAATAGGAAGGCAAATGAAGTAGCTAATGAAATTTCTAGAGTAGTTAAATTTTCTGAGACAAGGGATTGGTTTGAGGAACCTGTGAATGATATTGTAAATTTTCATATAGACGATGTAACCATTATTACTAATAAATAAAGAGGATGTTTTACTTCAAAAAAGTGGCCTTGTAAAAATGAACGGACAAGCAACCATCACCTCACTCCTGTCTTTTTAGCATTTCATCTCTCTGCATTTATTTTGTCTGGTTCATCTCCCACGCTCGATCCCTAGCTGTTGGGGAACGTAGCAGAATTCAAAAAATTTCTACGCTTTCACCAACATCCATCTAAGGAGACATCTAGCAACGAGCATATGAGCGTGCATCTACATACCGTTTTGTAGATCGCGGGCGGAAGCTTTCGAAGAAGTGTGGATGAAGTAGTCGTACCCTTCTCGTTCTTCGTCACCGATGATCTAGCGCCGAACGGACGACACCTCCGCGTTCAACACACGTCCGGTACAGCAACGTCACCTCCTTCTCGATCCAGCAAGGGGGGAGGAGAGGTCGTCGGAGATCCAGCAGCACGACGGCGTGGTGGTCGATGCAACGGGAATTCCTGCAGGGCTTCGCCGGTGCCCTGCGGAGGAGGAGGATGGTGTGACGGGAGGGGGAGAGGCGCCAGAGACTTGGGTGCGGCTGCCCTCTCCCCCCCCCCCACATATATATAGGGGGCCAGGGGGGTGCGGCAAGCCCTACAGATCCCATCTGCAGGGTGGGGCGGCGGCCAGGGGGGATTCTTGCCCCCCAAGGCAAGGTGGCGCCTCCCTCCCCTAGGGTTCCAACCCTAGGCGCATGAGGGAGGGCCCAGTAGGGTGCGCCAGCCCACCAGGGGCTGGCCCCCTTCCCCTTGCGGCCTAGGGGCCCCACCGGGATGGGTGGCCCCACCCGGTGGACCCCCGGGACCCCTCCGGTGGTCCCGGGACACTCCCGGTGACCCCCGGAGTTCACCCGATGGCCGAAACTGGACTTCCTATATATCATTCTTTACCTCCGGACCAATTCGGAACTCCTCGTGACGTCCGGGATCTCATCCGGGACTCTGAACAACTTTCGGGTTTCCACGTGCATGTATCTCTACGACCCTAGCGTTACCGAACCTTAAGTGTGTAGACCCTACGGGTTCGGGAGACACGTAGACATGACCGAGACCACTCTCCGGTCGATAACCAACAGCGGGATCTGGATACCCATGTTGGTTCCCATGTGTTCCTCGATGATCTTCATCGGATGAACCACTGCGTCAAGGATTCACTCAATCCCGTACGTTATTCCCTTTGTCCATCGGTACGGTACTTGCCCGAGATTCGATCGTCGGTATTCCCGATACCTTGTTCAATCTCATCATGGCAAGTCTCTTTAGTCGATCCGTAATCCATCATCCCGTGACTAACTCCTTAGTCACCTTGAGCTCATTATGATGATGTCTTACCGAGTGGGCCCAGAGGTACCTCTCCGTTATACGGAGTGACAACATCCCAGTCTCGGTTCGTACCAACTCAACAGACACTTTCGGAGATACCCGATGCGTACCTTTATAGCCACCCAGTTACGTTGTGACGTTTGGCACACCCAAAGTATTCCTACGGCATCCGGGAGTTGTACAACCTCATGGTCTAAGGAATAAATACTTGACACTGAAAAGCTTATGCATTACGAACTATACGATCTCGTGCTATGCTCAGGATTGGGTCTTGTCCATCACATCATTCTCCTAATGATGTGATCCCGTTATCACCGACATCCTATGTCCATGGTCAGGAAACCGTGACCATCTGTTGATCAACGAGCTGGTAACTAGAGGCTTACCATGGACTCATTGTGGTCTATATATTCACACATGAATCGCTGTTTCCGTACAATACAATTCAAGCATGAATAACAGACGATTATCATGAACGAGGAAATATAATAATAATACTTTTATTATTGCCTCTAGGGCATATTTCCAACAGTCTCCCACTTGCACTAGAGTCAATAATCTAGTTACATTGTGATGAATCGAACACCCATAGAGTTCTGGTGTTGATCATGTTTTGCCCGTGGAAGAGGTTTAGTCAACGGGTCTGCAACATTCAGATCCGTATGCACTTTATAAATATCTATATCTCCATCTTGAACATAATTCCGGATGGAGTTGAAACGGCGCTTGATGTGCTTGGTCTTCTTGTGAAACCTGGGCTCTTTGGTAATGGCAATGGCACCAGTGTTGTCACAGAAGAGAGTCATCGGGCTTGACGCGCTTGGGATGACTCCTAGGTCGGTGATGAACTCTTTCATCCAGACTCCTTCCTATGCTGCTTCAGAAGCAGCTATGTACTCCGCTTCACATGTAGATGCTGCCACGACGCTTTGCTTGCAACTGCACCAGCTGACTGCCCCACCATTCAAAATATACACGTATCCGGTTTGTGACTTGGAGTCATCGAGATCTGTGTCGAAGCTAGCATCGACGTAACCCTTTACGACGAGCTCTTCGTCACCTCCATAAACGAGAAACATATCCTTAGTCCTTTTCAGGTACTTCAGGATGTTTTTGACCGCTGTTCAGTGTTCCATACCGGGATCACTTTGGTACCTCCCTACCAAACTTATGGCAAGGTTCACATCAGGCCTCGTACACAGCATGGCATACATGATAGAACCAATGGCCGAGGCATAGGGAATGACACTCATCTTTTCTCTATCTTCTGCCGTGGTCGGTGACTGAGCCTTGCTCAATCTCATACCTTGCAAAACAGGCAAGAATCCCTTCTTGGACTGATCCATATTGAACTTTTTCAATATCTTGTCAAGGTATGTACTTTGTGAAAGACCGATGAGGCGTCTTGATCTATCTCTATAGATTTTGATGCCTAATATGTAAGCAGCTTCTCCAAGGTCCTTCATTGAAAAACTCTTATTCAAGTAGGCCTTTACATTTTCCAAGAATTCTATATCATTTCCCATCAGCAATATGTCATCCACATATAATATGAGAAATGCTACAGAGCTCCCACTCACTTTCTTGTAGATACAGGCTTCTCCATAAGTCTGTATAAAGCCAAACGCTTTGATCACATCATTAAAGCGAATATTCCAACTCCGAGACGCTTGCACCAGCCCGTAAATCGAGCGCTGGAGCTTGCATACCTTGTTAGCGTTCTCTTGATCGACAAAACCTTCCGGTTGCATCATATACAACTCTTCCTTGAGGAAGCCATTAAGGAATGCCGTTTTGACGTCCATTTGCCATATCTCATAATCATAGAATGCGGCAATAGCTAACATGATTCTGACTGACTTCAGCATCGCTACGGGAGAGAAAGTCTCGTCATAGTCAATCCCTTGAACTTGTCGATAACCCTTAGCGACAAGCCGAGCCTTATAGATGGTCACATTACCATCCGCGTCTGTCTTCTTCTTAAATATCCATTTGTTTTCTATGGCGTGCCTGTCATCAGGCAAGTCCAACAAAGTCCATAATTTGTTTTCATACATGGATTCTATCTCGGATTTCATGGCTCCAAGCCATTTATTGGAATCCGGGCCCGCCATTGCTTCTTCAAAGTTCGAAGGTTCATCGTTGTCTAACAACATGATTTCCAGGACAGGGTTGCCATACCACTCTGGTGCGGAACGTGCCCTTGTGGACCTTCGAAGTTCAGTAGTAACTTGATCTATTTCTTCATGATCATCATCATTAGCTTCCTCCCTTGTCGGTGCAGGCACCTTAGGAACAATTTCCTGCGCTGCGCTACTTTCCGGTTCAGGAGGGGTGACTCTCACCTCATCAAGTTCTACTTTCCTCCCACTCACTTCTTTCGAGAGAAACTCTTTCTCCAGAAAGGATCCATTCTTGGCAACAAAGACTTTGCCTTCGGATCTGTGGTAGAAGGTGTACCCAATCGTTTCCTTTGGGCATCCTATGAAGATGCATTTTTTCCGATTTGGGTTCGAGCTTTTCAGGTTGAAGTTTCTTAACATAAGCATCGCAACCACAAACTTTCAGAAACGACAGCTTAGGTTTCTTGCCAAACCAAAGTTCATACGGAGTCGTCTCAACGGATTTCGACGGAGCCCTATTTAAAGTGAATGCGGCAGTCTCTAAAGCATATCCCCAAAAAGATAGCGGTAAATCGGTGAGGGACATCATAGATCGCACCATGTCCAACAGAGTACGATTTCGACGTTCGGACACACCGTTACGTTGAGGTGTTCTGGGCGGTGTCAATTGTGAAACAATTCCACATTTCCTTAGGTGCGTGCCAAATTCATGACTTAAATATTCACCCCCACGATCTAATCGTAAGAACTTTATTTTTCTGTCACGTTGATTCTCAACCTCATTCTGAAATTCCTTGAACTTTTCAAAGGTATCAGACTTGTGTTTCATCAAATAGATATACCCATATCTACTCAAGTCATCTGTGAGGGTGAGAACATAACGATAGCCTCCGCGAGCCTCAACACTCATTAGACCGCACACATCGGTATGTATGATTTCCAACAAGTTGGTTGCTCGCTCCATTGTTCCGGAGAACAGAGTCTTGGTCATCTTGCCCAAGAGGCATGGTTCGCACGTGTCAAATGATTCATAATCAAGAGACTCTAGATGTCCATCTGAATGGAGCTTCTTCATATGTTTGACACCAATATGACCAAGGCGGCAATGCCACAAGTATGTGGGACTATCATTATCAACTTTACATCTTTTGGCATTCACACAATGAATATGTGTATCATCACGATCGAGATTCATCAAAAATAAACCATTGACTAGTGGGGCATGACCATAAAACATATCTCTCAAATAAATAGAACAACCATTATTCTCAGATTTAAATGAGTAGCCATCTCGCATAAGACGAGATCCAGATACAATGTTCATGCTCAAAGCTGGTACTAAATAACAATTATTGAGGTTTAAAACTAATCTCGAGGGTAGATGTAGAGGCAGCGTGCCGACGGCGATCACATCGACCTTGGAACCATTTTCGACGCGCATCGTCACCTCATCCTTCGCCAGTCTCCGCTTATTCCGCAACTCCTGTTTAGAGTTACAAATATGAGCAACTGCACCGGTATCAAATACCCAGGAGCTACTACGAGCGCTGGTAAGGTACACATCAATAACATGTATATCATATATACCTTTGACGTTGCCGGCCTTCTTGTCTGCTAAGTATTTGGGGCAGTTCCGCTTCCAGTGCCCCGTTCCCTTGCAATGAAAACACTCAGTTTCAGGCTTGGGTCCATTCTTTGGCTTCTTCCCAGCAACTGGTTTACCGGGCGCGACAACTCCTTTGCCGTCCTTATTGAAGTTCTTCTTACCCTTGCCTTTCTTGAACTTAGTGGTTTTATTGACCATCAACACTTGATGTTCTTTCTTGATATCCACCTCCGCTGATTTCAGCATCGAATACACCTCGGGAATGGACCTCTCCATCCCCTGCATATTGAAGTTTAACACGAAGCTCTTGAAGCTTGGTGGGAGCGACTGGAGGATTCTGTCAACGACCGCTTCATCTGGGAGATTCATTCCCAGCTGAGACAAGCGGTTGTGCAATCCAGAAATCTTGAGGATTTGCTCACTAAAAGAACTGTTCCCCTCCATCTTACAGCTGTAGAATGCGTCGGAGACGTCATATCTCTCGACTCGGGCATGAGCTTGGAAAACCATTTTCAGCTCTTCGAACATCTCATATGCTCCGTGATTCTCAAAACGCTTTTGGGGCCCCGACTCTAAGCTGTAAAGCATGCCGCACTGAACCAGGGAGTAATCATCACAACGCGACTGCCAGGCGTTCATAACGTCTTGGGTCGCCGGGGGAACGGGTGCAACACCTAGCGGTGCTTCAAGGACATATGATCTCTTGGCAGCTATGAGGATAATCCTCAGGTTACGGACCCAATCCGTATAGTTGCTACCATCGCCTTTCAGCTTGGTTTTCTCTAGGAACGCGTTGAAGTTGAGGGAAACTTGAGCGTGGGCCATTTGATCAACAAGAGATATTGTAAAGAATTTATACTAAGTTCATGATAATTAACTTCATCTTAATCAAATTTTAATGAACTCCCACTCAGAATGACATCTCTCTAGTCATCTAAGTGATGCACGATCCGAATCGACTAGCCCGTGTCCGATCATCACGTGAGATAGACTAGTCATCAACGCTGAACATCCTTATGTTGATCGTATCTTCTATACGACTCGTGTTCGACCTTTCGGTCTTCCGTGTTCCGAGGCCATGTCTGTACATGCTAGGCTTGTTAAGTAAACCCTAAGTGTATTGCTTGTGTAAATCTGGCTTACACCCGTTGTATGCAAACGTTAGAACCTATCACACCCGATCATCACGTGGTGCTTCGGAACAACGATCCTTAGCAACGGTGCACAGTTAGGGGGAACAAAATTATTGAAATTTTAGTGAGAGATCATCTTATTTACTACCGTCGTTCTAAGTAAACAAGATGCATAAACATGATAAACATCACATGCAATCAATTAAAGTGACATGATATGGCCAATATCATCTTGCTCCTTCGATCTCCATCTTTGGGGCACCATGATCATCTTGTCACCGGCTCGACACCATGATCTCCATCATCATGATCTTCATCATCGTGTCTTGAAGAAGTCGTCACGCCAACTATTACTTCTACTACTATGGCTAACGTTTAGCAATAAAGTAAAGTAATTACATGGCGTTTATTCAGTGACACGCAGGTCATACAATAATTAAGACAACTCCTATGGCTCCTGCCGGTTGTCAAGTTCATGGACATGCAAGTCGTGATTCCCTATTACAAGAACATGATCAATCTCATACATCACATATATCATTCATCACATCTTCTTTGGCCATACCACGTCACATAGCACATGCTGCAAAAACAAGTTAGACGTCCTCTAATTGTTGTTGCAAGTTTTTACGTGGCTTCTATAGGTTTTCTAGCAAGAACGTTTCTTACCTACGCCAAAACCACAACGTGATTTGTCAATTTTATTTACCCTTCATAAGGACCGTGTTCATCGAATCCGATCCGAATAAAGTAGGAGAGACAGACACCCGCCAGCCACCTTATGCATCTAGTGCATGTCTGTCGGTGGAACCAGTCTCACGTAAGCGTACGTGTAAAGTCGGTCCAGGCCGCTTCATCCCACAATACCGCCGACCGAATCAAGATTAGACTAGTAACGGTAAGAAAATTGAGCAAACTCAAACGCCCACAACTGCTTTGTGTTCTACTCGTGCAAGATGCTACGCATAAGACCTAGCTCAGATGCCACTGTTGGGGAACGTAGCAGAATTCAAAAAAATTCTACGCTTTCACCAAGATCCATCTAAGGAGACATCTAGCAACGAGCATATGAGCGTGCATCTACATACCATTTTGTAGATCGCGAGCAGAAGCTTTCGAAGAAGCGTGGATGAAGTAGTCATACTCTTCTCGTTCTTCATCACCGATGATCTAGCGCCGAACGGACGGCACCTCCGCGTTCAACACACGTCCGGTACAGGAACGTCACCTCCTTCTTGATCCAGCAAGGGGGGAGGAGAGGTCGTCGGAGATCCAGCAGCACGACGGCGTGGTGGTGGATGCAACGGGAATTCCTGCAGGGCTTCGCCGGTGCCCTACGGAGGAAGAGGATGGTGTGACGGGAGGGGGAGAGGCGCCAGAGACTTGGGTGCGGCTGCCCTCTCCCCCCCCACATATATATAGGGGGCCAGGGGGTGCGCCAAGCCCTGCAGATCCCATCTGCAGGGTGGGGCTGCGGCCAGGGGGGGATTCTTGCCCCCCAAGGCAAGGTGGCGCCTCCCTCCCCTAGGGTTCCAACCCTAGGCGCATGAGGGAGGGCCTCGTAGGGTGCGCCAGCCCACCAGGGGCTGGCCCCCTTCCCCTTGCGGCCTAGGGGCCCCACTGGGATGGGTGGCCCCACCTGGTGGACCCCCGGGACCCCTCCGGTGGTCCCGGGACACTCCCGGTGACCCCCGGAGTTCACCCGATGGCCGAAACTGGACTTCCTATATATCATTCTTTACCTCCGGACCAATCCGGAACTCCTCGTGATGTCCGGGATCTCATCTGGGACTCCGAACAAATTTCGGGTTTCCACGTGCATGTATCTCTACGACCCTAGCGTTACCGAACCTTAAGTGTGTAGACCCTACGGGTTCGGGAGACACGTAGACATGACCGAGACCACTCTCCGGTCAATAACCAACAGCGGGATCTGGATACCCATGTTGGTTCCCATGTGTTCCTCGATGATCTTAATCGGATGAACCACTGTGTCAAGGATTCACTCAATCCCGTACGTTATTCCCTTTGTCCATCGGTACGGTACTTGCCCGAGATTCGATCGTCGGTATTCCCGATACCTTGTTCAATCTCGTCATGGCAAGTCTCTTTACTCGATCCGTAATCCATCATCCCGTGACTAACTCCTTAGTCACCTTGAGCTCATTATAATGATGTCTTACCGAGTGGGCCCAGAGGTACCTCTCCGTCATACTGAGTGACAACATCCCAGTCTCGGTTCGTACCAACTCAACAGATACTTTCGGAGATACCCGATGTGTACCTTTATAGCCACCCAGTTACGTTGTGACGTTTGGCACACCCAAAGTATTCCTACGGCATCCGGGAGTTGTACAACCTCATGGTCTAAGGAATAAATACTTGACACCGAAAAGCTTATGCATTACGAACTATACGATCTCGTGCTATGCTCAGGATTGGGTCTTGTCCATCACATCATTCTCCTAATGATGTGATCCCGTTATCACTGACATCCTATGTCCATGGTCAGGAAACCATGACCATCTGTTGATCAACGAGCTGGTAACTAGAGGCTTACCATGGACTCATTGTGGTCTATATATTCACACATGTATCGCTGTTTCCGTACAATACAATTCAAGCATGAATAACAGACGATTATCATGAACAAGGAAATATAATAATAATACTTTTATTATTGCCTCTACGGCATATTTCCAACACTAGCTAGTACTACTCCTACTACCAGTAGTAGTGCTCGAGTCGGAATTCCTATCCTCAATGAAAAAAATCCCATCCTATGCAAATGGCATCTCTAGTGTCAAAAACATTCTTATATTATGGGATGGAGGGAGTAAATTATGAAACTATATGTTGTGATGAATCTAATGGTATATGTTTTGCATTATGGATGCAAATATTTTCCCCAAACTGGGCCAAATTTAGTGAAGTTTGACTTTTCAAAAATTATATATGCACTACGTCATGGAACGGGGAGGGTAGTAGGAGGAGTACGTGCTAGTACGTACGTTGTGCCTTTAAAGGTCAGTACTCCCTCGCAGGTGCATAGGGCATAGATTGAATGGCCGATTTGCGGGATTTGCTTGAACAGTACTAGCTTGCTGATGCATTCATACTGTTCTGTAAAAATCGCAAGGGCACTTACCAGAAAATTTTGCATGCCTTACCGACCAGTGAGATACTCCGTACAAAGTACGATAGAGAGAAAACCATAGACCGAAAGAAGCTAAAGTAAGTAATCAAACGAGCATTCTTGCATTTCTTTTGCATTGAATCGTTTCGCAAGGTTGAGTAGTGCCGATTTTCTACTTTTATCTTAATTGACTCATGCAGCAACCCGTGGTCTAGTTATTGGTTGCATGCTCACTTTAGTCACTTTGGTTTATATCTTAATTACTACATGCAAGCAATATTCATTCAATGGCCTTCTCTCAATGGTTGCATGCATGCATGTGTCTCCTAATTTTCCATTTTAATTAGGCCATGGAGCAAAGGGATCTCTTTTCTTGGTCTATGTGTAAATCTCCGAACGTACAATCTTCAGCGGACGGAGGGAGTAGATAGTATACATATAGAGAGAGACGTGTACTGCGATATATAGTTCAGTTGTGCTATATGCACATATTTACAAATGCGTACAGATACAAAAGGTTTCAAACTTTTCCTTTTACATACTTAATTAAGGACGGTAATAATTCCCGTAAGTTCTGGATTTATCATTTCTTTCCCCAAACTAATGGGATCACCTCACAACCCTAAATCATTCTTAATAAAATCCTTGGCGCTTGCATGAGTGCATGCGGCGTGCCACGAGTGACCTGGTGCGTGGCCGTTTTCCAGCGTGGCGACACAACGCCTCTTCTCGGCCTAGCAACTCGTGAGGTGCTGATCTCACCGGTCTGGTGATCTAGTGCCAACAAGTACTCCTCCTCACTTCAAGCATGCACCCGGTCCCTGTACCGCAAAGCGTAGATGAGGCGCTTGGACCCGACTGCACTCAGGGCTTTGGCACGGGCGTCCTCCACCACCCACACGGCCCTCGCACAAGCCTTCTGCCAAAGAGCCAATTTTTAACTCACTCGGACGAGACATAGGCTTGCCAGGTAGCATCCCTCGTGGCACACTTCTCTTCCTCGGCCTTATTCTCCGCCTCTCTTTTGGCGCGCTCCGCCGGAGGCAAGGCCTCGCACAAGGCGACCTCCATTTCTTTCCAAAGCTCCTCCTCATAGCGGTGAGCTGACGAATCCTTCGATGCGCGTGGTGGTGAGTCTGGGAACGCTGACGCGTGCACCTCGACAAGTTGCAGCAATGAGTGGAATGCCAATGCGTCATCCTCGACTGGTGGCAATGAGGAACGGAATGCCGATGTGTCCTCCCTCACTATTTGTAGCAAGGAACAGACCGGCGATGCGTGACCCTCCGCGCGGGGCCGCGAGGGGCGCCTAGGGCTAGGGAGGGGCGAAGCCATGGTAGTCGACGGGTACGTAATTCGGACGGAGGGGGAGGGAGATAAACGGGATGAACGTGAGCGTTCTTTCGACTGCCGTGGCAGGCGAATTATTTATAGCGAGCAATGCCACACCTTCGTAAGATATGTTGTGTGATTAACATAACAACTCGGTGGGGATATTTTTGTTGGGGTAAATTACGGGGGAGGGGAGGTTCGAAATATTGCTGGTCACAACGGATTGGACGAGCGCGGGGGTGAAGAGGAGTCATGCATGCAGATTGTTTCCACACGGGGAGGAGTGGTGGGACTGCTGGAGGGAGAAGGAGAGTCAGGCATGCATATTGTTTCCACACATGGAGAGGAAAAGTTTTGGAGGAGAACGGGCTTCTTGATATGGGGAACGGTGCATAAGTCAGCACATGGAGAGTAGGGTTCTCTAGACTATATTTGACATGGCATAAGTCAACTCATGGATTCACAAAGGAGTAGCTAACCTTGTCTGATGACTATATATAAAATGGCAACATCATAACGCACCTAGATGATGGAACTAGTCTGCATATAAGTCTTGTTCGTAGTCAAAGTACCTCTACTTTGACCCAACTTATAGAAATTTGTATCAACATTAGCAATGGCAAATCAATTTTTTTAGATTCATTATGGAATGTAGTTTCAAAAAAATTATATTTAATATTGTAGATATTGATATTCGTTAATATAAGTTTGGTCAAACTTTGCATACTTTGACTTGACACAAATCTAACACGCGGAGTAAAAAGGACCAAAGGGAGTATCATGCATGCGAAGTAGGCAACACCAACGCTCATTTATAGCCGTCCGAAGTCTGAAGGGGCGCAGCTGTGCGAGGGAGGCGATCGTCGTGGGAGGCGCGACGATTGAACGGATTAGATGAAAGTTACATGCACGCTCCTGCATGGTGTGCGAACACATAGATGCTATGTCGGCAGGCCTATGATGTGGGTCTAGTACACATGACATGTAGTGGGTACCGCATAGTACTCGAGAACCCTTTGGGTGGCAAGCATCCGTTTATCCATCGGGCAAGCCACCACCCCACTCCGTTCACATGCCCTACTCATCCCCGTCTTCTAGTACCTTACAATAGTTCGCTCCCAGTCATCCCATACTTTCACATTGCAGCAGTTCCACTTCTCCTAACCCGCCTCCGAAATAAATGGTCTACCAAATCTCCATGATCGGTGGTGAATACAAGGTTAGAACCATCACATGGGATGAGTTCGATGTCATCTACACCCGTAGATCCGCGATGCTGGAAGGATGCTTCGGTCGCTTCCAATGCATGTTCAAAAAAATCAAAGGATGAGTGGGTCGCGGGGCTAGATGTTGAGTACACCACGGTCCTGGAAAGGAGAAGTTTCTAAAGAAGGAAGAGATGAAGAAGCCCGTTGTGATCCAGGTTTGCGTACATAACTTGTGCTTGATCTGCCACATATGCCATGCCGATGTTAGGTGCCAGAATTTTGAGGACTTCTTCAAGGACGAAAGAGTCAAATAATACTGTAGATTTTAAGAACGACAAGGAAGTCCTGCATCATCTAGGCCTCATTGTAGGCCATCCCTTTGATCCATAGAAGAATAGGTTGGTTTCCTCCCCTCAGCCTTCAATGCTGACACTGGCAGGAGCCATGGTTGATCCTTCGTACGGTAAACTGGAGAAACCTCACTACAAGTTTCATCGTGCATGGGAGTACAAGACAATAGATAGAGATCACATCGTGTATGCAACAATGGATGCCTACCTCTGCTTAAATATCTACAAGGGTTGGATGAAGCAGAGCACAGTGTCCGGTTCAAGCAAACCATTGTTGGCAAAGAGGAAGAGGGACGAGAACAAAGTCGACGACGTGGAAAAGGACTTCGAGTAAGGTGGCAATGACGTTGTTCATGGTGGTACAACTGGAGTGTTATGCGGACTAGTTGCTTAGTTTTATTTCAGGGGTGTGCTGTGCTGAGCCTCCGGCAGAACTGCATTATGTTCTTTCTCATTATTTGAACTCTCTAGTATGTACCGGTATGTCTTACAGTTCATCTTGTAGTTCGTACTACTACTCATTTCTTCGTGTTCCTAACATACTTAATATGCACACTAGTAGTATTATTTCGGTCATCCGATTTCTGAAAGAGGAAGTTCGCCAGAGCGAACGAAGAAGACAGCAGAGAAGCTACCCCAGTATCTATATTAGGGTGGCAGGGTGCCCATGATCTATCTTTTGAGTGTTAGGTGTCGGATGCGGTTTGCTGGAAATATGGATCGCGTCCAGGGTTAAACGGATGGCGGGGTGGGTGTAACGACCCACGACCGATGCTTCGAAGGACTTCCATATATTTTGTGATCGTAGTGTGTTTTATATGCTTGCTCTATTTTATTTGTGCATCACATCATGTCATCATGTCATTAATTTGTTCCAACCCAATTAACTCAAATAAATAAATTTTATGGATCTTCGATCAAATTAAATTGAGGGAAATGCACATGGTGTTTTATCTTTATAACATATAAAATATCATCCCCATATTTAGGGTGCTACTATTAAATATTCCATTAATTTGGAATCACCCATAAACACACTTACATTTACATATTCTCCAAACTTTGCCAACAGTTCTTTATCTCTTTTATCGAGGCTCCTCCTAAAGTCTCAAAAAATTTGGAGTCTTCTAAAATGTTGTCCTAGTTCAAACCAATCCAATTAAACTCAAATGGTTATGGATTTAAATCTTTCAATCAGGCAACTTTTTTTTTCTTGGATCGAGCACATTTTTGTGAGTCCGGGTAAATTATCCCCATGATCAAATTATATCTCTACCTTCCTTTCTTCTCCTTTCTCCTTCGATATTTCATGTTTTGGGAAATAAAAGAAGAAGGAGAGCAACCGCAGCTCAGCCTGCTCCCAGCAGTCGGCCTCCCGAGGCACAACTTCCCCTAAGGCACATCTGCAGCCCACCCCACCAAATCCCTATAACCCTAGCTCGATTCCCCTGTTCACTCTCTCCTTCTCGATCCCTCATGTTTTTGGAACGAAGACGCCAAGGGCGTCCGGCTTTAAATTAATAAAGCCATACGGCAATCATCTGACAAAGTACGGAGCAAAGAACAAAACAGTACTAGTAAGGAACAGGACGCTGCCATCTCCCTCGCTCAGCCTGATCCTTTCATCGACGTCACTCCCTCCCAGCGTCGTCTCCTCTCTCGCCTGATCGCATCTCCAGCGTGCCCCGTCGCCGGCGCCCTGCAGCCGCCGCCACCCGCTTCTTGTGCGCCCTACCTCCTCCTCGTTGCCTCGCAGTGCCCTCCTCCTATAGCCCGAGCGCGCCGCCTCCCCATCAAACCGCCTCATCCTCGTGTCTCCGACCCCAGCTACCGGATCTGACCGGATTGAGCCGGCCTTCATCCACCACCACCACCTTGCTCCATTGCCCACCTTCCCTGCGGCCTCGCATCATCCCGCCGCTGAGATCCTTTGCCCAAGACAATGACCACCTCGCTGGGGCTGTACGCGTCCCCGTCCAAAAAGCCCCACGCGCAGCTGCCTTGGTCCGCTACGCAAGGTCCATGAGTAGCAGCTCCAAAGCGTTCTAGCAGCCGAGGCTGTAGCAGCAGCCATCCAGGCGCATTGGGCTCCCGAGCGCCTCCTCTCGTCGGCCCAGCGTGCAGCAGCAGCGACCACCTCGTCCCTCGTGCGGCTTCCTTGGCTTCCGTGTGGACCCCACCGCCAAGACCCCAAGACGCAGCCCAAGCCTGCTATACCCGTGCCGCACTCCTGGACCTGTATGCCATGTTCATCGTAGTGTATAACCTCAATGTCCCGGTTGACCACCACGACTAAGGGCGGTTTTGGATCGGCAAGTACCCCTTAAAATCCTTCAAGACCATCACGTGAACGACTACCGTTACCCAGGGCCCTAACGGCTACGACGACATGAACATCTACGGAATTTGTACGACTACACGATGTGACGCCAAGTACCATGACGACCGTGCACCACTACCATCGTCGAAGACCCATGTACAACTACCGTCGTCGTGTACCACTACGACCGCCCCGAGAACGTCTACTTCCTCTACTTCGCACCAATTCGTTCCACCCCAAAAACACACGCTTTGAAGTTATAACCGACAAGACGACCGTCGAATGCATATGTAATGTATGAGATGTTCATGTTTGCATCGTGTCCGAATTGTCGTTGCATGTTGCCCCTCTTTGGCCATGCCACCAACACATGGGACACCCGGTATCCGAGATCATTCCATGTCACTTTTGCACATTCCACTCACCTCTCTTTTGATCATTTGCACCGGAACCTCAATGAGTTGCCGGATAACCGAAATGTTGCTACGGCATCATTTCTAGATTCGTCATTGTGGCACCCTTTCTTTCCACCACGATGACAAATGCTTAATAACATGCTCCATATCTTATATTATGTCAACGTTTTCGTAAAATTGCATAAAACTTGTATATGTCATCCGCATCATGATAACATCATTTAAAATGTTTTAAATTCTTGTTTGCAATAAAAATTGCTAAATGACATGTGGGTTTTTCTAGAATTGTTGTTTGTTGTTTCGGGCCCCATTTAAATTGCTTAGATAGTGTTGTTTATTTCTGTTCCATCTCTTGCCATGTTAAGAACATTAAAGCTTGTTGGGTTCATAACAAGAGCAAACTAAACACTTGAATGTGGTGTTTCGTTAATATGCAACTCATTGCATATTCAGCTCTACTTAATTTGTAGTGTTGTTTGTTGCACTTTGTCATGCCATGCCTATTTAAACCGGACATACATCATACTTGTTTGTGCATCATATGCCATGTTTATGCTTGTGTTTACCATGTTGTTTGCTTATTTCCGGTTTGCCTCTCTCGTTAGCTTCGGTTTCGTTCCAGAGTTGTGAGGATTCGTTCGACTACGTCTGTTTGTCTTCTTCTTGAAATCGTTCTTCTTCCTAGCGGGATCTCAGGCAAGATGACTGTTGCTTGATATCACCTCTATCTTCGCTTTGCTAGTTGTCTCGCTCTATCGCTATGTCGCGCTACCTACTACTTGTTTGTCAGCCTCCCACATTGCCATGATAAGCTCTGACCACCTTCCTAGCAAACAGTTGTTTGGCTAAGTTACACTTTTGCTCAGCCCCTCCTATAGCGTTGTTAGTTGCAGGAGAAGTTGCAGGTTGTTTCATGTTGGAACATGGATTCTTTGGGATAACACAATATCTTTTATTTAATTAATGCACATATATACTTGGTAATGGGTGGAAGGCTTGGCCTTTTGCTTGGTGTTTTGCTACACTCATGTGCCTCAAGTTCCGATAAACCGGTGTTATGTTCCTTGATTTTGCGTTCCTAACACGAATGGGGTTTATGCCCCCCCCCCTCGATAATTCTCTTTGGATAAAACTCTTCCAGCGAGGCCTAACTTTGGTTTTACCATTTGTCTAATAACTAAAAACTGCATAGGGAGTAATTAACCCAAGGATTCTTTTAATCAACAACCCAGGCTAGTGCTCTCTTAGTGTTTGTCCAAACCGGGCGATGTCTGGCGCCCACTGGGTAACCGGCGTCTCAGCCAACCCGACATCTTGCCTATCTGGTGTGCCCTAAGAACGAGGTACGTACGACTCCTATCGGGATTTGTCGGCACATCGGGCGGTCTTCCTTGATTTGTTTTACCATTGTCGAAATATCTGGTGCATAGGGATTCCGAGAACACTTGGGTCTTCGCAATATGGAGTTGTACCTCCGCGAACCATGATATCTTGTAATGGGCTAAGTTGGGACACCCCCGTAGGGTTTAATCTTTCGAAAGTCGTGCCTGCGGTTATGTGGCGGATTGGAGTTTGTTAATATCCGGTTGTAGATACCTTGACACAAAAACTCAAATAAAATACACTACGTGTGTGAGTAGCCGTGATGGCCTCTTTTTGAAGGAGTTTGGAAAGTGAACACGGCGGAGTTATGTATGAACGTAAGTAGATAGGATCATTTTTTGATCTTTATTAGTTGCAACCGTACGCGTAGTTTCTCACCTTACTCTGCAAAGTTGTAAGTTAGCCACTCATATGATGCTTAGTGCTTGCAGCAACCAACTTTATACCTTCTCCACACCTAAAAGCTTTGTTAGTTTTGATACCCGCATTGGTGCAGCGACGTGCTTTACAAATGGTCTTTAATCCCTTTCCGTGACGGCGTTTGGAACCGTCGCTAAGTGAGTGTGGGCGGTTGGGGGGTCCTTCCCACACGACCGAGAAACAATTGAGGATAGGCCCTCCCGGCACACAGGCTGGGGCAAAATGAGCTCGTGTGCAATCTGGCGAGGCATCGAAACCCAATTGTTTATGTTCGTATGTACATCCCACAAGGTGAATACCAAAAAAAACATTTCCGTTTGTATGTATATCACACACAGTTTTTTATGTGGATATGTTTGTGCTAGGTGGCCTAACGCAAACAGTTCTCTGCCGGGAGCTGTGTGTGATTGTTAGTTGATCGAACACGCCTACTTTCTAGAAACCGCGCGGGTTGTTTGAGTTCATCGCCCACTATGCTATCTGAGTAACCGTCTGCAATTGAAAACCCCAATAAGCAGGGTAATTAGCCTATTATTGATAATCCATGTACTAATAAAATTGATATTTATTCTAAAACACACCAGATATTTCATATCTGTATAACAACAACTAGGATTTCATAATCGAATTACATCAGATAGCTTCGGCACTCAGTTACACCATTACACAACAGCACCAAGTTTCACATGCAACATCAAAAACCTTTGGAAAGTAGCATCATACACGGGAAATAGATAGATGAATCTTATCTGGGAAACTGCAAAAGCGGAAGGAACATATTGAGCCTTCAGTGATGTTGAATGTCCTTGCAACATTAGGCCAGTGGCTATGGATAATTGCCCGCCCAACCTTCGTCCCCTTCAGCAAGACATCAATATTGTACCATGGGTGTTGAATGAATACATTCCTCACCTCTTGACCATGCAGGTGGTTTGAGAGGTAATCATCGGTGAACAACTTTGGAATGTACTGAAAACAAAGATATGCATAAACCGCTGTTATAAATTTCGAAATGGCGCAAGGGGTAAAAACAAGGTAAAAGAATTAGTACCATCTTATAGTTGACCGATGTCTTCTTCATTGTGCAAACAAAGATGTTGCTCTTATTCGTCGCAAGTTTCTTCATCCTAACAATCTTTCTGAGTTTCTTGACTTGACTGGTATTCATGGACATCTCATTTCCTGATATGCAAATTGCATAGAACAGTGGGTCTAAGCCTCGGACAGCAGGACCTATATGTGCAAGACCAAATTGTAAGAAACTTAAATAATAGAATGATTCCTGCAACTGCACAATAATGTGCTATTAGCCAAAGGACCATGCTTGAAAAAACCTCGATGGTAAACTGCAGTGTCTCCCATTGTTTCCCTGCAATACACATAAGGAAGATCTTGATCAGGTTAACTGAGAGTTGCCATACTATTACTAGAATATGTATTGAGTATAGCTAAATTGGATTTATTTTACATGCATAAAAATACAAAACTGTACCCACAGCAAATGAAAATCAAATTGCAGAACTGAAGCAAACAGTTAAATGGACAGCAGACCAAATGAACCAAAATAGTTAACTGAGCACGGCATTGCAGAATAGAAACATGTACTAGAAGATAAGACAGTTAACAAAACAAAAAATGCTTGAGATAAGTACTACATAATGTAGCAATTGTTGGACCAAACTGTTAACATAACATTACATTTCACAGTACCAAAGTGTTAATTGGACATTACATTTCAGGGGAGCAAACTGTTAATTGAATATTGCATATTAATATTACAGATGACAAATGACTATAAGGCACTAGCGGTGGCCTCGAGAAAACAACACGAACTGTATTTTAAAGTAGACAACCGCGTGGCAGTGTCGATGGTGGCCTCAAAGACGAGGAGCTCCTCCAAGATCTGGTGATCGGCATGCATGGCACCCATAGCAACATCGTGCGCGCGTGGGGCTGTGATTTGCTTCTCCGCTGCTAGATGCTACTGAGCTCCACATTATATGGCGTGCAAAATGGCTGTGGGCGGCGCTTAATTGCAGGAGGGGGACAGTGATTTTGGCGGAAGGTGATGCACTGTCGGCCGGGGCATGTGGGATTGGAAATGAGGAGGATGGTGTGGGTGGGGTGTGGAATACCTGACCACATTGATGAGGCCGTGCAACAAGAAGAAGGGTCGGCGGTGAGGAGGCCGCGCAATAAGAAGAAGGGTCGCCGGTGAGGAGGCGGCACTGCAAGAAGAAGGGTAGCCGGCGTGGAGGTGACGCTGCAAGAAGGGTCGCTAGCGAGGAGGTTGAGCTTCCAATAAGCAGCATTGAAGGTTTGAACTTGGAAAGCAAGGAGGAACAGTGAAAATGTGGCTTTTGGTCCTTGTAGCTTGGTACGACTTGGGTTCATACGTTGATGACCGACACGTTCGTTGCTGGGTCATGTATGCCTGTCTCTGTAATTTAGAGCCACTTATGGTTTATAACTAGTCATGTCGGCCCGGGTCCTCTGTCATATGGATGCTAGCGACACTATCATATACGTGTGACAAAATGCGCAAACGGTCTCGGGCCAGGTAAGGTGGCACCCATGGGGAAACTATGCGTGAGGCTGCAAAGTGATATGATGTGTTACATGCTAGACCTGTGTGACTTAGGATCGGGGTCCTGACAGCTATATGATACCAAAGCTGTCAAGACCCCGATCCTAAGTCACACCAATCTAGCATGTAACAGATCATATCACTTTGCGGCCTCACGCACGGTATCCCCATGGGTGCCACCTTACCTGGCCCAGGTCCGTTTGCGCATTTTTGCTCACATATATGATAGTGTCGCTAGTATCCACATGACAGAGAACCCGGGCCGACATGACTAGTTATAAACTAAAAGTGGCACTAAATTACATAGACATGCATACTTGACCCAGCAACGAACGTTTCGGTCATCAACGTATGAACCCAAGTCGTAGCAAGCTACAAGGACTTACAGCAACAATGCGTGACATTTCCCCTAAGGGACAGACATAGGAACGAAGAAGGACACGTGGCGGCCAGACTAAGTGTTTCGGAGTAGTAGCCAGCTACCAAGGCTCAGTGCAAGCACTAGGAGGCATTTCCCTGTAAGATAGGCTACCAAGGGTAAACAACTAGGTGTCGGATCCCACACATAGCGATACACATTACACGTACGCATAACATGCAAGTATGTGTTGTACAACATGGCATCACAATAAAACTCAACAACTCATATTGATAAAGGCCCAGAAGAGCCATCATAGTATTTATTACAAGCAGTGGGTCTCATGACCCAACATACAGAGCATAGAGGCAACAGAAGCATAAACATGTCTGAGTACAGACATCTGAAAAGGAAGAAGGCTATCAAGCCTGACTATCTACAAGACCCTCCCAAGGGTACAAGATCGTAGCTGAGGTAACAAACTAAACGTCGAAGTCCACACGGAACCACTAGTGAGACTGAAGTCTCTCTGCAAAAACATAAATTAAGCAAACATGAGTACAAAGGTACTCAGCAAGACTTACATCAGAACTAGCTACACATGCATCAGTATCAACAAAGGGAGTGGTGGAGTTTGACTGCAGCAAGCCAGCTTTGACTCTGTGGCTATCCTGAACTACGACTGCAAGTAACTCTTTGAGGTGGCGCACATGACTCCACATATTCACCAATCAATACACCACTATGGATCCGCTCTCGTCTCCCTACGAGAAGGCCAGCCATAGCACTCACTCCCATCTTGCGCTTTTTAGAGTATCCGCTTTTACTTGTCTATGAACTATATAAGCAAACCAGAAGTCCTTCACCGCGGACATGGCTATTCGAATAGATCATTTGTAACCCTGCAGGGGTGTACTTCTTCACACGTGTTTCCACCACTTAGCGTCTGCACACGACATGTGCTCGGCAGACTTCAAGCGAAAGCCGACGTGGGTGTAGACCACGACCTGACTAATCACACAAGTCCCCAGTCCAGGTTTATCGCCTATTCAGGTTCCATCCAAAGGGAGTCCGGCCGAGGTTTTCACTTACGGCCCCGAACGATGTGCACAGGGTTCCCGAGGCACTAAACGAGTGTCCCGGTACACCATGCCACGTGCCTATAGCATCACAGCCCACCCCTCCGGTCAGCGCTGTGCACGGCCTCCAGCATACTACAAACACCAGAAACTAGTTGCAACTCCTGGACAGAGGACAAGGGCGGCTAATAAGTCGAGCGGGGTCATATTTTAGGGCCCAACGTGTGGTAGTGGTTGTTCATGGATCAACAAACAAAGAACTCAGTTCCTGAGGACGGTTTCAATGAGGCAACCCACCATGTACTCCTACATGGCCTCTCATCGCTACCTTTACCAAATCATGTTCACACACTTAGCTCTCAACAGTAGGACATGATGACCACATTCCAATTCATCCCCGATGAATCAGACCTGACACAACTTTAAGCAATAGCAGGCATAACCAGAAAGCATGAATGAGTAGGCACATCATGGCTCAAACAACTCCTACTCATGCTAGTGGGTTTCAATTATTTACTGTGGCAATGACAGGTCATGCAGAGGAAAAGGGGTTCAGCTACCGCAACAAATAGCAGTTGAAACATTGTTGTCCTAATGCTGTAAAAGAGAGCAAGAGCGGGAGAATTGAATTGTATCTGAATGCTCAAAGGGTTTTTGCTTGCCTGACACTTCTGAAGATAGTAAAGCTCTTCATTCATGTCATCGAACTCATCGTCGGAACAGTGTCTACTGAGAGGGGACGAACACCGGCAAGCAAGAGAGAACACAATCAATGCAATGCGCCAATATGATGCATGATCATGACATGGAAATATGCTGTTGATTGAGCTAATGCAACAAGCAACCATATTAAATGAAGTTGATTTGAACCAAAGGTTCATATTCAAACTCCATATGTTAATATTCAAATGTTGTTTAATTGATTTGACCTGATCAGCTGGTATAAGTTGTTTAAACATGCATGAAAATGCCATAAACCGATTCCTCAGATTTTTCTGATCATTTTTCATATATAAATTATTTTCATTAGAGTTATAGATTATTTTCTATGATTTTTAGAAGTTTGGGGTATTTTCTAAAATTCATAAATCATTTTCTGATTTATTTTAATTCCAGAAAATACTTATTGCGTCAGCATGGTGTCATGCTTACGTCAGCAGGTCAACAGGGGCTGGTCTAGTCAAACCTGACCTGTGGGTTCCATAGGTCAGTGTCACAACTAACTAACTAGCTAATTAGTGTTAGGTTAAACACTAACCTAGGTTAATTAGGGACTGGGCCCACACGTCAGTGACACAACTAACTAACGGGATTAGTTAACTTTAAGTTTGTACTAACTAAACTATCAGTGGGGCCGGGCCCACCAGTCAGCGACCCAGGGGGTCATTAGGTTAGTGCTAACCAGTGTTTAACCGGAGTTAATGCCGCCGGCGAGGCCAGCCGCGGTGGAGGTCGTCGGAAAACCTCCCCCGGCGACCAAACGACGCGCGAGAGGTCGCATTCGGAAGCTGGAAGTGCGGCACATCTAGCAGTGGTGTTAGCTCTGTCGGAGACGACCTAAGTCGACGGCGGCGAGCTCAAAGGCGGCGGCCGAAGTTCGGCCATCGACAGGTTAGGTGCTACGGTGCACAACATGAGCAACATGAGGGGGTTTTGGGCTTCTAGTGTTGTGTTGAGCACGGCTGTGTGCCCGGTTGCCGCTCTAGGTGACAGTGGCCACGGCGGCGACATGGCCGGTGGGGCCAAGCTCTCGGGTGCGTTGGTTAGCTAGGCTAGGTGAAGCAAACGACCGCGAGGAAAGAGGGGAAATAGGCAGGGGCTCACGGCGAATGCAGTGGTGGCCTCGGCGAGCTTGGGGAAGCAACGGAGCAGGCACACGGTCGCCGGCGATCTTGGGGGCCGAAGGAGGAAGACGAGCTTGGGGACGGCGCGTCGGGGCTTCTGGCGAGGCGTGGCTCGATGAGGAGGCCGAGGATGAGGCGGCGGAGCTCCTAGGTGCGTCGGTGAGGTGTAGGGTGGCCGGTGGCCGTGGCTACGATAAGCGGTGGCGACGGGCGCGTTCGGCCCGGGCGAGAGAGAGGGAGCAGAGGAGAGGGAAGGCATGGGAGAGAGTGAGAGAGAGGCCAGGGGTGGCGTGGCACTCGTCCAGGGCGCTGGGGAAAAGGCCTTGAGGGGTGAGGCACGCATGGAGGAGGTGGCGGCCTCAGCGCACGCCGTGCCCGCCTTCGCCTCTGCCTACTGGCAGAGGTTGAGGATGACTGGCACTGTGGGCCAGCGGGCCACACAGTGCTGGGCCGGCTGGGGCGCCAGGCAAGCCCAGGTAAGTTCTGTCTGCTCTTGTCTTTAAATTGTTTTTGTTTTCTATTTATTCTGTTATGTTTTGATTTAGTAAAAATACTAAATCATTTGATAAAATCCTGAAAATAGTTAGGGGTGCTTTCTGAATTAATCCAGCGACCCTTGACAATTTCCAACATTTTTGGAGCATCTAACTAATCCTATTATTTAGTTGTGTCACTGACGTGTGGGCCCAGTCCCTAATTAACCTAGGTTAGTATTTAACCTAACACTAATTAGCTAGTTAGTTAGTTGTTACACTGACATGTGGGTCCCAACCGTCAGGTTTGACCTGGGCGGCCCTGTTGACCTGCTGACGTCAGCATGAAGTCATGCTCATGTAGTAAGTATTTTCTGGGATTTAAAATAAGTAAGAAATGATTTATTTATTTCAGAAAATATCCAAAACTTCTAAATATCACAAAAAATAATCTGTAACTCCAATGAAAATAATTTATATATGAAAAATGATCAGAAAAATCCAAAGAATCTGTTTATGGCCTTTTCATGCATGTTTGAATAATTTACAGCCACTGTTTAGGACAATTTGAATAAATGGCATTTGAATAATCACATATGGAGTTTGAATTTGAACCTTTGGTTCAAACCAACTTCATTTAATATGGTAGCAAGTTGCATTAGCTCAATCAACAGCATATTGCCATGTCATGATCATGCATCATATTGTCGCATTGCATTGATTGTGTTCTTTCTCTGTTGCCGGTGTTTGTCCCCTCTCAGTAGACGTTGTTCCGATGATGTGATCGATGACACTGATGAAGACACAGTACCATCTTCAGAAGTGCCAGGCAAGCAAAACCCCATTGAGCATTCCGATACAATCCCGCTCTCTCGCTCTTGCTCTCTGATACTGCATTAGGACAACAACGTTTCAACTGCTATTTCCTGCGATAGCTGAACCCCTTTTCCTTTGCATGACCTGTCATTGCCACAGTAAATAGTTGAAACCCACTAGCATGAGTAGGAGTTGTTTGAGCCATGTTGTGCCTACTCATTCATGCTTTATGGTTATGCCTGCTATTTCTTAGAGTGGTGTCAGGTCTGATTCATCGGGGATGAATTGGAATGTGGTCATCATGTCCTACTGTTGAGAGCTAAGTGTGTGAACACGATTTGGTAAAGGTAGCGATGAGAGGCCAGGTAGGAGTACATGGTGGGTTGTCTCATTGAAACCGTCCTCGGTAACTGAGTCCTGTGTTGGTTGATCCATGAACAGCTACTACCACTCGTTGGGCCCTGAAATATGACCCCGCTCGACTTATTAGCCGCCCTTGTCCTCTGTCCAGGAGTTGCAATTAGTATCTGGTGTTTGTAGTATGCTGGAGGCAGTGCGCAGCGCTGACCGGAGGGGTGGGCTGTGATGCGGTAGGCATGTGGCACGGTGTACTGGGACGCCCGTTTGGTGCCTCGGGAACCCTATACACATCGTTCGGGGCCGTAAGTGGAAACCTCGGCCGGACTCCCTTCGGATGGAACCTGAATAGGCAATAAACTTGTACTAGGGACTTGTGTGGTTAGTCAGGTCATGGTCTACACCCACGTCGGCTTTCGCTTGAAGTCTGCCGAGCACATGTCGTGTGCAGACGCTAAGTGGTGGAAACACATGTGAAGAAGTACACCCCTGTAGGGTTACAAATGATCTATTCGAATAGCCGTGTCCACGGTGAAGGACTTCTGGGTTGCCTATACAGTTCATAGACATGTGAAAGTGGATACTCTAAAACGCGCAAGATAAGCGTGAGTGCTATGGATGGCCTTCTCGCAGGGAGACGGGAGCGGATCCATAGTGGTGTATTGATTGGTGAATATGTGGACTCCTGTGCGCCACCTCAAAGAGTTACTTGCAGTCATAGTTCAGGATAGCCACCAAATCAAAGCTGGCTTGCTGCAGTCAAATTCCACCACCCCTTTGTTGAAACTGATGCATATGTAGCTAGTTCTGATGTAAGTCTTGCTGAGTACCTTTGTACTCGCATTTGCTTAATTTATGTTTTTGCAAAAAGACTTCAGTCTCACTAGTGGTTCCGCGTGGACTTCGACGTTTAGCTTGTTACCTCAGCTACGATCTTGTACCCTTGGGAGGGTCTTGTAGATAGTCAGGCTTCTCAGCCCTTTTCTTCTGTAGATGTCTGTACTTAGACATGTTATGCTTCCGTTGCCTGTATGCTCTGTATGTCGGGTCATGAGACCCACTGCTTGTAATAAATACAATGATGGCTCTTCTGGGCCTTTATCAATATGAGTTGTTGAGTTTTGTTGTGATGCCATGTTGTATAGCACATACTTGCATGTTATGCGTACGTGTAATGTGTATTGCTATATGTGGGATCTGACACCTAGTTGTTTACCCTTGGTAGCCTATCCTGCAGGGAAATGCCTCCTACTGCTTCCACTGAGCCTTGGTAGCTTGCTATTGCTCTGGAACACTTAGGCTGGCCGGCATGTGTCCTTCTTCGTTCCTGTGTCTGTCCCTTAGGGGAAATGTCACGCATTGTTCCTTTAAGTCCTTGAAGCTTGCTACAACTTGGGTTCATCCCTTGATGACCGACACGCTCGTTGCTGGGTCATGTATGCCTGTCTCTATAATTTAGTGCCACTTCTGGTTTATAACTAGTCATGTCGGCCAGGGTTCTCTGTCATATGGATGCTAGCGACACTATCATATATATGAGCCAAAATGTACGAACGGTCCCGGGCCAGGTAAGGTGGCACCCGTGGGGATACCGGGCGTGAGGCCGCAAAGTGATATGATGTGTTACATGCTAGATCGGTGTGACTTTGGATCGGGGTCCTGACGGCTTTGGTATCAGAGCCTGACTGCCTGTAGGATTAGTAAGCCAAACTGGTCGAAGTCGTGTCTAGAAACTCTTTAGTTATAATAAGGGAATTGATTGTGGAAGGGAACGTAAGGCTCTTTTACTCCTTTACCCTATGCCCTTCTGATCTGAGTCACCCTCTTCTTCTACGGGGATTAAGAACTAGGATTCTCTTGCTATATATTAGGATCACGTTAATGGTGGATTCAACCCTCAGTTCAGTTCCTACTACTTCTGTGTGTTCAACTGTTGGTCTCAGAACCTTGACACTATGATGTTAAGTGGTTATGCTACCTTTTTTCTTGGATCTTAAAATCTTTTTGGGCATTTAGAGCCGTTATGCTGTCCGAGTTACCCAAGGTCTATAAATAATCTGATGCATTTGCAAATCTTTCCATCATGTTCCCAATGTTCCTTTGGGTCAGATCAACCACACTAACCAGTGTGTTGAGGCACTCTGTTACCTCGACACATATGTTGGAGCTATTATTATGACCCTAGGTATCTTAGAGAATCACCCAGTAATCTAGCAGTGATTATATTCCCGGTGTGATGATTCTTGCCATCATTCTCGAAAGCATCCCGTGATGCCATTTAGTTAGTAGGCATTCTACTCCTTGGTTCTTGAACCCGAGATTCACCCTACTTACTTCATGTTGTAGTGTTTGATCGTTCCATAGGATATTAGTAACCTTGTGATACTCCTCAACGTCCGTGGTTATCATTCTTCCAAAACGACGAACCATCATGGTAGAAGTTCTTTTGAATCAAAAGATCGCAACAAGAGTGCTCTTGATGAGTTCCCCGTTTCTGACTCTACCAATTCTACCCTTCTGCATGGGTTATCCAGAAGAAATATGTTGAACTAGTTCGACATGCTAACCTATGCATCCACAACTCAGAAGGCTATATGTTCTTTGAGTTGTCTCCCTTTAGTTGTATGCCGGCCTTCGTCTATCAGTTGATAGTCAAGAGTAGTTGTGCATTCGTGTTATCGATGCCTATTATTCTTATGGTCCTTCAATCCATTCTATTTCAGAATGACTAGGAGAAACAAACTCCAGTATCTCATCCATATCTAGGATTGGGTCAAAGCAGTTGTATTCCGCAGATCAATATGCCAATCCAGCTTTTACTCTGCTCTACCTTGGAGTGTTACCCTCTTTTATGTCAAAATGTCATGGGAATTGCACCACCTCCTATGAACTCTTGGTAGGGTGATACTTCTCGCCATTATCGTTCATTCCTCGGTCTCCGTGTTGTCATAACCGGAATGCCGACAAGTGAATCGTGATGTGTGAAATCAATACTCCTAACAACTCCATTGCTTGGTAGTTAATGGGCGAAAATCCCGTTCTTAGTGTGTTGGTTACTGAATCACCATTCTAAGATTGATCGTGCTACCTAGTCCATCTTACTTGGTGCACTCTTCGATCAATGAGTTAGGATTGTGCCAATCCCTTTCTCTGTTGATCATCTCTTCTTGCCTTGAAAAGCAAGATTGTTCTCGACCTTAGCAACATATCGGTGGTTCGTGATTTTCCGAATATCTTCTCGGAAGTATTACCGGGTTGTTCCCTGACCGCTATGTTGAGTTCATGATCAAGTGGGTTTTCTTATAAACCACCCCTTCTCCAAGAATCTGTGTTGGATATCCTGAGCTAGTTGGTTAAGCTAAACAACAACTTGGAGATTTTGAAGATAAAAGCTTGATCTAACGTAGTTCATTTCGAAGGGATGTCTTTTGTGTGTGTGTTGAAGAAAGATGATATGTTCATCAATTGATCTTCGTGTTCAGTTGCTGGACCTACCGTCTTATCAGAAACTTTGATTTGCGTGTGGGCTATCGTCAAGTCAAATCAGAGCCAACGATATTCGTAATGTTGTCTTACTCGTGGTTGATCCCTCAAGCATACACCGTTACATCTATTGGTCTGACCAACGCTATCACTTTGTTCACATAGTTATGGAATTCCACTTTATGGAAGCCCGGATGAATTATTGTTGAGCCCATCGACAACATCCTTATCTTCTCCATTATTTTGTAGGACATTAAGCTAGTGTTGGAAACTTTGTAAGCATTGCCTTCGTGTCCCGTTCATGAGGTATATGTTGGATGAGAGAAGAGACTTTCCCTAATTCATGTGTAAGTGATGTAAGTTGCCACCGTGAGTTTGAGAAAGATTGTTTTGCTTCCTCTGGAATCGTCCCAAATCAGTCATGCACATGTGCGAAGTATTCTGTGGTTTGGAGATTTGCAACCTTCACTCTATATGTATCCTAGCACACCAAACCACTGATTGATTTATTTAAGGAGAAGGAGCTCCTTCTTAAGAGCTAACCCGGGCTTATACAAGGACTTCGATATCCTAGACGATGGTTCCTAACCAGAACTCGGTAGTGTTTTGTTGTAAGATTTCTATATGGTCATGTTTGTCTTGGACAACGTGTTCACATGTATGTAGCAGAACCAGCTCATGTTTTGGAGCTTGCTATGATAGTTCATTTCCTAAGAATCTCGCAATGTCATCTCGTCCATTTGTGATTCTACCTTCCTTCTTCAGACATGCTGTGTGAAATGCCCCATTGCAAACCAGATCTGAATCTTAGACAGATATGATGGTTGGAACATTCCAACATTTGCATTTTGTTCCCAGCGTGCACCACCATTGTGCCAATTTTCCATGGGTTGCCCTTCTCAGCAACTGATGTTCAGGATTATCTTCAAAAGTGGGCTTACCATGGGTCTCATCCATTTCCGATGATAGGCAAAAATCATCCGTTGTGTTGTCTTCAAGAAGGTAGTCCACATCATCCATCCTAGTCCGACTATATCATTCTTTTGGACTCCTTCATATGATCGCTTGAGTTTTGCATTAGGCTGGTATCGAGAATTTCAATGATCTCTATATCAAAAGTAATTCTTTTTTCCACTTAAGGGAATAATTCTACGAGTCACCTTCTCTAAGGTGCCCCGTCTAGTGACATCGATCACCATCTTCCTTAGGTGTGGAATTGGTTGCCTATTAAGTGAACCTTCATCATTGTTTCACTCCATCCCTGTGGGTGAGTGTTCCGTGTCTCAGCTCAAGAGATGTTTCAGTGTCTCACTCCATGAGTTGATCTTGAGTTTCTCGATCTTCAGAAGATCAATTTTGTAGAGTTTCTTTTGTCGTCACTATGTTGGACAAAGATCTCGAAAGCAAGGATGTCAGGATCGACATGAGACAAGCAAGCAACATTCATGTGAAGGACAGTTGGATCATGAAGATCATGTTAGCCTTTTGTCCCTATGTTTTCTTACCCTATGCTTGAATCTCGGGACGAGATTCTTGTTTAGTGGGGGTGAGTTGTCACATCCCTAGCTTCACCTTGCACTAGGCTAGCACTTGTCTATTGCATCATGTTTATTTTTCTCAGAAACTTGAAATGGGGATTGATCAAACCCTAGCACCAGAAAAATGATCAAATAGGTTCAATAAAAATCTTTTCCAATGATTTCAAAATGCCCTTTAAAAATGTTCATCATTTCTGGATCAAGGTGGAAGCATCTGCCAAAAATGGTTCACATTTTTGGAGGACATATTTGGACTTTGAATTAATTCAAACATATTTGAATTGGAGCTATTTAAATGCTATATATATTTTTAGATGCTCCAAAAATGTTGGGAATTGTCAAGGGTCACTGGATTAATTCAGAAAGCACCCCTAACTATTTCCAAGATTTTATCAAATGATTTAGTATTTTTACTAAATAAAAACATAACAGAATAAATAGAAAACATAAACAATTTAAAGACAAGAGCAGACATAACTTACCTGGGCTTACCTGGCGCCCCAGCCGGCCCAGCACTGTGCGGCCCACTGGCCCACAGTGCCAGTCGTCCTCAACCTCTGCCAGTAGGCAGAGGCGAAGGCGGGCACAGCGTGCGCTGAGGCCGCCACCTCCTCCATGCCTGCCTCACCCCTCGAGGCCTTTTCCCCAGCACCCTGGACGAGCGCCACACCACCCCTAGCCTCTCTCTCACTCTCTCCCGTGCCTTCCCTCTCCTCTGCTCTCTCTCTCTTGCCCGGGCCGAACGCGCCCGCCGCCGCCGCTCATCGTAGCCACGGCCACCGGCCACCCAACGCCTCACCGACGCACCAAGGAGCTCCGCCGCCTCGTCCTCGACCTCCTCATCGAGCCATGCCTCGCCAGAAGCCCAAAACCCCCTCCTGTTGCTCCTGCTGTGCACTATAGCACTTAACCCGTCGGTGCCCGAACTCCGGCCGCCGCCTTTGAGCTCGCCGCCGTCGACTTAGGTCGTCTTCGGCGGAGCTAACACCACTGCTAGATGCGCCGCACTTCCAGCTTCCGAACGCGACCTCTCGCGCGTCGTCTGGTCGCCATGGGAGGTTTTCCGACGACCTCCGTCGCGGCTGGCCTCGCCGGCGGCCTTAACTCCGGGTAAACAGCGGTTAGCACTAACCTAATGACCCCCCTGGGTCGCTGACTAGTGGGCCCGGCCCCATTGATAGTTTAGTTAGTACTAACTTAAAGCTAACTAATCATGTTAGTTAGTTGTGTCACTGACGTGTGGGCCCAGTCCCTAATTAACCTAGGTTAGTGTTTAACCTAACACTAATTAGCTAGTTAGTTAGTTGTTACACTGACATGTGGGTCCCAGCCGTCAGGTTTGACCTGGGTGACCCTGTTGACCTGCTGATGTTAGCATGAAGTCATGCTGATGTAGTAAGTATTTTCTGGGATTTAAAATAAATCAGAAATGATTTATTTATTTCAGAAAATATCCGAAACTTCTAAAAATCACATAAAATAATCTATAACTCCAATGAGAATAATTTATATATGAAAAATGATCAGAAAAATCCAAAGAATCTGTTTATTGCCTTTTCATGCATGTTTGAACAACTTACATCCACTATTTAGGACAATTTGAATAAATGGCATTTGAATAATCACATATGGAGTTTGAATTTGAACCTTTGGTTCAAACCAACTTCATTTAATATGGTAGCTAGTTGCATTAGCTCAATCAACAGCATATTGCCATGTCATGATCATGCATCATATTGTCACATTGCATTGATTGTGTTCTTTCTCTCTTGCCGGTGTTTGTCCCCTCTCAGTAGACGTTGTTCCGACGATGTGATCGATGACACTGATGAAGACACAGTACTATCTTCAGAAGTGCCAGGCAAGCAAAACCCCATTGAGCATTCTGATACAATCCCACTCTCTCGCTCTTGCTCTCTTTTACTGCATTAGTACAACAACGTTTCAACTGCTATTTGCTGCGATAGCTGAACCCCTTTTCCTCTGCATGACCTGTCATTGCCACAGTAAATAGTTGAAGCCCACTAGCATGAGTAGGAGTTGTTTGAGCCATGTTGTGCCTACTCATTCATGGTTTATGGTTATGCCTGCTATTGCTTATAGTTGTGTCAGGTCTGATTCATCGGGGATGAAATGAAATGTGGTCATCACGTCCTACTGTTGAGAGCTAAGTGTGTGAACACGATTTGGTAAAGGTAGCGATGAGAGGCCATGTAGGAGTACATGGTGGGTTGTCTCATTGAAACCGTCCTCAGGAACTTTGTCCGGTGTTGGTTGATCCATGAATAGCTACTACCACACGTTGGGCCCTGAAATATGACCCCGCTCGACTGATTAGCCGCCCTTGTCCTCTGTCTAGGAGTTACAATTAGTTTCTGGTGTTTGTAGTATGCTACAGGCTGTGCTCAGCACTGACCGGAGGGGTGGGCTGTGATGTGGTAGGCACGTGGCATGGTGTACCCGGACGCCCGTTTGGTGCCTCGGGAACCCTGTACACATCGTTCGGGCCCGTAAGTCGAAACCTCGGCCGGACTCCCTTCGGATGGAACCTGAATAGGCGATAAACCTGGACTAGGGACTTGTGTGGTTAGCCAGGTCATGGTCTACACCCACGTCGGCTTTCGCTTGAAGTCTACCGAGCACATGTCGTGTGCAGACGCGAAGTGGTGGAAACACATGTGAAGAAGTACACCCCTGCAGGGTTACAAATAATCTATTCGAATGGCCATGTCTGCGGTGAAGGATTTCTGGGTTGCCTATACAGTTCATAGACAAGTGAAAGTGGATACTCTAAAACGCGCAAGATAAGCGTGAGTCCTATGGATGGCCTTCTCGTAGGGAGACGGGAGCGGATCCATAGTGGTGTATTGATTGGTGAATATGTGTACTCATGTGCGGCACCTCAAAGAGTTATTTGCAGTCGTAGTTAAGGATAGCCACCGAATCAAAGCTGGCTTGACGTAGTCAAACTCCACCACCCCTTTGTTGATACTGATGCATATGTAGCCAGTTCCGATGTAAGTCTTGTTGAGTACCTTTGTACTCACGTTTGCTTAATTTATGTTTTTGTAGAGAGACTTCTGTCTCACTAGTGGTTCCGCGTGGACTTCGACGTTTAGCTTGTTACCTCAGCTACGATCTTGTACCCTTGGGAGGGTCGTGTAGATAGTCAGGCTTCTCAGCCCTTTTCTTTTGTAGATGTCTGTACTCAGACATGTTATGTTTTCGTTGCTTGTAGCTCTGTATGTTGGGTCATGAGACCCACTCCTTGTAATAAATACTATGATGGCTCTTCTGGGCATATATCAATATGAGTTGTTGAGTTTTGTTGTGATGCCATGTGTATTGCTATGTGTGGGATCCGACACCTAGTTGTTTACCCTTGGTAGCCTATCTTACAGGGAAATGCCTCCTAGTGCTTCCACTCAGCGTTGGTAGCTTGCTACTGCTCCGGAACACTTAGGCTGGCCGCCATGTGTCCTTCTTCGTTCCTGCGTCTGTCCCTTAGGGGAAATGTCACGCGTTGTTCCTTTAAGTCTTTGTAGCTTGCTACAACTTGGGTTCATACGTTGATGACCGACACGTTCGTTGGTGGGTCATGTATGCTTGTCTCTGTAATTTAGTGCCACTTCTGGTTTATAACTAGTCATGTCGGCCCGGGTTCTCTGTCATATGGATGCTAGCAACACTATCATATACGTGATCAAAAATGCGCAAACGGTCCCGAGCCAGGTAAGGTGGCACCCATGGGGATACCGTGCGTGAGGCCGCAAAATGATATGATGTGTTACATGCTAGATCGGTGTGACTTAGGATCGGGGTCCTCAGCACTTGTCTGTTGCATCATGTTTAAAATTTCAATTAAAGTTGAAATGGCGATGGCACAAACCCCAACACCCCCTTTAATCCAACTAGGGTTTACTAAAAAATACTTTTCAATGTACCCAAAATGCCCTTCACAAAATGTTCATCATTTTTGGTCTTGGCTAAAACCTCTGCCAATAATGGTTTCATAATTTTGGGAGCCATTTTGGATCTTTGAATTAAGTCATAACTAATTGCATTTGGACATTTAAAATGCTATTAATATTTTAAAGTGTCCAAATAATTCTGGAAGAAATTTTAGGCTGTTGGGAATAATCTCAAAAGTGCCTCTGATTATTTTCAGGAATTTTCAAAATGATTTAGTATTTTTACTAAATCAAAACACACTGTAGAAACAAAAGAAAAACAAAAACAAAAAAAGGAGAGAGAAGAGCTCACCTGGCTTTCTATGCAGCCCACCTGGCCCAGTGCTGCGCAGCCCAGCTGGCCCAGCCCACCATCGCCTTCGTCCTCCTGGCGCCAGTCGGCCACGCGTGTGGCCGGCGTGCGCACACGGCCGTGCCGCCACGCCAACTGCCTGCCTGCCTCCCCAGACCAAGTCGACACTGCCTCGACCTTCCCCGCTGCCGTCTGGATCGGGCCGACGCCTCACTTCCCCCCTGGCTCTCTCCCTCGCCTCTCCCCACCATGGCCAACGCAGCCACAGCCGTGCCGCCATAAAACACGCAGCCACCGCCCCCCTCACCTCAGCGACGTGTCCTAGAGCTCCGCCGTGATGCTCTCGACCTCCTCGCCGAGCTACGCAACACCGAACGCCGCCAAACGCCGCCGACGCCGTCATCTTCAACCTTCGGCTCTCCAGATCGCCGGATATACTCCGACGCCGTCTGGCCTCCACCGAGCTCACTAACTAGCTCTTCGTGACCACGGTGAGCCCCCGGTCATCTCCCCCCTAACCCCACCCCCTTGCTCACAGTAGCCGCCACCGCACAACCTCATCGCCGACGAAGCCCCGGTGACCAAAGGGTCTCGTGCGTGCCTCCGTTGGGTTCGTGAGCTCTCATAGATCACGTAGGTGCCCCGCAGGAACTTGCCCACCCGCCGTAGCGCCAAACCCGAGCTGGCCCGAACTACGGCCGCCGCCGCGAGCTTGTCTCCTGCGAGCACAACGCACCTCAGCCGCTGCCGCCAACTCCTTTGGATGCTGACAGGCTCCAGCTCCCAGTAGCACCAATCCGCTATCCAAATGGTCGCCTGTGGGCGATTTCCGATGCGCTCCGCCGCGTTTGGACTCGCTGGCTTTGAGTCGCCGGTGGGGTTGACCCCCTTTGACCACGCCTGGACCCCCCCTGTGTCCATGACATGTGGGGCCGGCCTTTGACTAAAATTAGTTTAGGTTTTTAGTTAAGTGCTAATTGCTGTCATTAGTTTGTTTAGACACTGACATGTGGGCCCAGCCCTATTAGTTATTAGTTAGGTTAAACTAACCTTAATTAGTTAGCTCTGTTAGACTAACGTGTGGAACCCACACGTCAGGTTTGACGTGGAGCGTGCCCAGTTGACTTATTGACGCCAGCATGACCTAGTGCTGACACAGGAAAGCCTTTTCTGGGATTTAGATAAATCTAAATGATTTATTTATTTTCAGAAAATGCCCAAAACTTCTAAAAATCATATAAAATCAACTGTAGCTCAGATGAAAAAAAATTATATATGAAAAATGATCACAAAAATATGAAGAATCTGTTTGTGGCATTATGATGCATGTTTGAGCAACTTATGCCAGTTGATCGGGTCAAATCAAATAAATGGCATTTGAATAATCACATATGGAGTTTGAATTTGAACCTTTGTTTCAAATCAACTTCATTTAAATCACTGCTAGTTGCATTAGCTCAAATTAGCTCATGTTGCCATGTGATGATCATGCATCATATTGTCGCATTGCATTGATTGTGTTCTCTCTTGTTTGCCGGTGTTCGTCCCCTCTCAGTAGACGATGTTCCGACGATGAGTTCGATGACACCGATGAAGAGCTATGATATCTTCAAAAGTGTCGGGCAAGCAAAACCCCATTGAGCATTCCGATACAATCCCACTCTCTCGCTCTTGCTCTCTTTTACTGCATTAGGACAAAAACGTTTCAACTCCTATTTGCTGCGATAGTTGAACCCCATTTTCCTCTGCCTGACCTGTCATTGCCACAGTAAATAGTTGAAACCCACTAGCATGAGTAGGAGTTGTTTGAGCCATGTTGTGCCTACTCATTCATGCTTTCTGGTTATGCCTGCTATGGTTAGAGTTGTGTCGGGTCTGATTCATCGGGGATGAATTGGAGGTGTGTGAACATGTCCTACTGTTGAGAGCTAAGTGTGTGAACACGATTTGCCAAAGGTAGCGATGAGAGGTCATGTAGGGGTACATGGTGGGTTGTCTCATTGAAGCCGTCCTCTGGAACTGAGTTCTGTGTTTGTGATCCATGAATAGCTACTACCACACGTTGGGATCCTTCATTGACTCTCTTGACTTATTAATCGCCCGTGTCCCCTGTCCGGGAGTTGCAATTAGTTTCTGGTGTTTGTAGCATACTGGAGGCCGTACGCAGCGCTGACCCTCGGGGCGGGCTGTGATGTGGTAGGTACATGGCCCGGTGTACCGAGTCGCCCGTTTGGTGGCTCGGGAACCCTGTACAGATCGTTTGGGGTCATGAATGACACCCCGGCCGGATCACCCCATGGATGGAACCCAAATAGGCGATAAACCTAGACTAGGGACTTGTGTGGTTAGTCAGGTCGTGGCCGACACCCTCGCCAGGCTTCCGCTTGAAGGTTGCCGAGATACATGACGTGTACATGGAGGTAAGTGGCGAGAGCATGTGTGAAGAAGTACACCCCTGCAGGGTTAACAAGATCTATTCGAATAGCCGTGTCCGCGGTAAAGGACTTCTGGGTTACCTGTACAGTTCATAGACAAGTGGAATTGGATACTCTAAAATGTGCAAGATAAGTCTGAGTGCTATGGATGGCTTTCTCGTAGGTAGACGGGAGTGGATCCATAGTGGTGTAGTGATTGGTGAATATGTGGACTCGTGTGCGCCACCTCAAAAGAGTTACTTGCAGTCGTAGTTCAGGATAGCCACCGAACTACGACTGCACTCGTAATAATGAGATGCACTTTTAAATTCGTGGCTATCCTGAACAACGAGTGCAAGTAACTCTTTTGAGATGGCGCACACGAGTCCACATATTCACCAATCAATACACCACTATGGATCCACTCCTGTCTCCCTACGAGAAGGCCATCCATAGCACTCACACTTATCTTGTGCATTTTAGAGTATCCACTTCCACTTGTCTATGAGCTGTACAGGTAACCCAGAAGTCCTTTACCGCGGACACGACTATTCGAATAGATCATGTTGACCCTGCAGGGGTGTACTTGTTCACACACGCTCTCACCACTTACCGCCATGTACACGTCATGTATCTCGGCAACCTCCAAGCGGAAGCCTTGCGAGGGTGTCGGCCACGACCTGACTAATCACACAAGTCCCTAGTCCAGGTTTATTGCCTATTTGGGTTCCATCCGTGGGGAGATCCATCCGGGGTATCGCTCACGGCCCCAAACGATGTGTGCAGGGTTCCCGAGCCACCAAACGGGCGACTCGGTACACCGGGCCACGTACCTACCGCATCATAGCCAACCTTGAGGGTCAGCGCTGCGTACGGCCTCCAGTATGCTACAAACGCCAGAAACTAATATCAACTCCTAGACAGGGGGACAAGGACGATTAATAAGTCCAGAGAGTCAATTAAGGATCCCAATGTGTGGTAGTAGCTGTTCATGGATCACAAACACAGAACTCAATTCCTGAGGACGGCTTCAATGAGACAACCCACCATGTACTCCAACATGGCCTCTCGTCGCTACCTTTAACAAATCGTGTTCACACACTTAGCTCTCAACAGTAGGACATGTTCAGACACCTCCAATTCATCCCCGATGAATCAGACCCGGCACAACTCTAAGCATAGCAGGCATAACCAGAAAGCATGAATGAGTAGGCACAACATGGCTCAAACAACTCCTACTCATGCTAGTGGGTTTCAACTATTTACTATGGCAATGACAAGTCATGCAGAGGAAAAGGGGTTCAGCTACCGTAGCAAATAGCAGTTGAAACGTTGTTGTCCTAATGCAGTAAAAGAGAGCAAGAGCAAGAGAGTGGGATTGTATCGGAATACTCAATGGGGTTTTGCTTGCCTGACACTTCTGAAGATAGCATAGCTCTTCATCGGTGTCATCGAACTCTTCGTCGAAACAACGTCTACTGAGAGGGGACAAACACCGGCAAACAAGAGAGAACACAATCAATGCAATGCGAAAATATGATGCATGATCATGACATGGCAACATGATCTGATTTGAACTAATGCAACTAGCAATGATTTAAATGAAGTTGATTTGAACCAAATGTTCAAATTCAAACTCCATATGTGATTATTCAAATGCCATTTATTTGACTTGACCTGATCAGCAGGCATAAGTTGCTCAAACATGCATGATAATGCCATAAACAGATTCTTCATGTTTTTCTCATCATTTTTCATATATAAATTATTTTCATCTGAGCTACGGTTGATTTAATATGATTTTTAGAAGTTTTGGGCATTTTCTGAAGATAAATAAATCATTTAGATTTATCTAAATCCCAGAAAAGGCTTTACTGTGTCAGCACTAGGTCATGCTGACGCCAGCAAGTCAACAGGGCACGGTCCAGGTCAAACCTAACGTGTGGGGTCCACACGTCAGTCTAACAGAGCTAACTAATTAGGGTTAGTTTAACCTAACTAATAACTAACAGGGCTGGGCCCACATGTCAGTGTCTAAAAAATATAATTACAACAATTAGCACTTAACTAAAAACCAAAACTAATTTTAGTCAAAGGCTGGCCCCGCATGTCATGGACACAGGGGGGTCCAGGCGTGGTCAAAGGGGGTCAACCCCACCGGCGACTCAACACCGGCGAGTCCAGACGCAGCGGAGCGCGTCGGAAATCGCCCACAGGCGACTATTTGGACGACGGATTGGTGTTACAGGGAGCTGGAGCTCGTCCGCATCCAAAGGAGTAGGCGGCAGCGCTGGGGTGTGTTGTGCTCGCCGGAGACGAGCTCGCGGCGGCGGCCGGAATTCGGGCCAGCTCGGGTTTGGCGCTACGGCTGGCGGGCAAGCTCTTGCGGGGCACCTACGTGATCTACGAGAGCTCACGAACCCAACGGAGGCATGCACGAGACCCTTTGTTCACCGGGGCTTCGCCGGCGATGAGGCCGTGCGGCGGCAGCAAGTGTGAGCAAGGGGGCATCAGCTACGGTGATCAAACGTGGGCGGGGTTAGGTGGGAGATGACCGGGGGCTCACCGCGGTCACGAATAGCTAGTTAGTGAGCTCGGTGGAGGCCGGACAGCGTCGGAGTATCTCCGGCAATCTGGAGAGACGAAGGTTGAAGATGACGGCATCGGCGGCGTTTGGCGGCGTTCGGCGTTGCGTAGCTCGGCGAGGAGGTCGAGGGCGGCACGGCGGAGCTCTAGGACACGTCGCTGAGGCGAGGGGGAGGCGGTGGCTGTATGTTTTACGGCGGCGCGGCTGCGGCTCTGTCGGCCGTGGCGGGGAGAGGCGAGGGAGAGAGCTAGGGGGAAGTGAGGCGTCGGCCCGATCCAGACGGCAGTGGAGAAGGTCGAGGCGGTGTCGACGTGGTCTGGGGAGGCAAGCAGGCAGGTGGCGTGGCGGCACAGCCATGCGCGCGCGCCGGCCACACGCCTGGCCGACTGGCGCCAGGAGGACGAAGGCGGCGGTGGGTTGGGCCAGCTGGGCCGCGCAGCACTAGCCCAGGTGGGCTGCATAGAAAGCCAGGTGAGCTCTTCTCTCTTTTTTTTTGCTTTTTTTTTCTTTTGTTTCTGCGGTGTGTTCTGATTTAGTAAAAATACTAAATCATTTTGAAAGATCCTGAAAATAATCAGAGGCACTTTTGAGATTATTCCCAACAACCTAAAATTGCTTTCAGAATTATTTGGTCACTTTAAAATATTAATAGCATTTTAAATGTCCAAATGCAATTAGTTATGACTTAATTCAAAGATCCAAAATGGCTCCCAAAATTATGAAACCATTATTGGCAGAGGTTTTAGCCAAGACCAAAAATGATGAACATTTTGTGAAGGGCATTTTGGGTACATTGAAAAGTATTTTTTAGTAAACCCTAGTTGGATTAAAGGGGGTGCTGGGTGCCATCCCCATTTCAACTTTAATTGAAATTTTAAACATGATGCAACAGACAAGTGCTAGCCTAGTGCAGGGTGAAGCTAGGGATGTGACAACTCACCCCCACTAAACAAGAATCTCATCCCGAGATTCAAGCGTAGGGTAAGATGAAGGGGGGACGCAACTAACACAATCTTCACGGTCCAGGTTGCACTTCATAAGAACGTTGATTGCCTGCATCATGTTGATCTTGACATCCTTGCTTTCGAGGTCATTGTTCAACACGGTACCTAAGGAAGATCGTGATCGATGTCACCAGATGGGTTACCTTAGAGAAGGTACCTCGTAGAATTATCCCCTTAAGTGGAAAAAAGAATTACTTTTGATATAGAGATCATTGAAACTCTCTATACCAGCCTAAGGAAAATCACAAACGATTATTTGAAGGAGTTCGGAAGAACGACATACTCCAATTAGAATGGATGATGTGGACTACCTTGTTGAAGACAACGCAATGAGTTATTTTTGCCAATCACTGGAAATGGATGGAATCCATGGTAGGACCACAGTTGAGGATGATCCTGAACAACAGGTGCTGAGGTGCAAGCTGGGAACAAAATGCAAATGTCGGGAATGTTCCAACCATCATATGTGCCTGAGATTCAGATCTGGTTGGTGTCAGGATATTCCACACTCATCAAGTCTAGAAAGGAAAATGAAAGTTTGCAACACAAATCGACGAGACGGCGTCGCGAGATTCCCGGGAGTGAACTGCGATAGCAAGCTCCAAAACATGATCTGGTTCTGCTACAAACCGGTGAACACGTTGTCCAAGACAAGCATGACCATGTAGTCGTCTTATGGTAAAACACTACCGAGCTCAGGTGGGAACCATCATTGAGGATACTGAAGTCCTTGCATAAGTCTAGCTCTTAAGAAGAAACTTCTTCTCCTTGAAAAAATCAATCAGTGGCTTGGTGTGCTAGGGAATATATATAGAATGAAGGTTGCAAGTCTCCAAACCACATAATACTTCGCACGTACGCATGACTGACTTGGGATGATTCCAGAGGAAGCAAAATAAACTTTCTCAAACTCACGGTGGCAACTTACATCAATTACACATGAATTAGGGAAAGTCTCTTCTCTCATCCAACATATACCTAGTGCCTCGCTATCGTCTCGGTGGAAGGATTCAAGCAAACCACGGACAGAACACACAAGAGTTTATCCAGGTTCGGGCGACGGCGTGGTGTCAGACCCTACTTCCTGCTTTGGTGGATTAGCCTCAGGCGAGCTTGGATACAAGCTAGTACAATGGTTCCTGGGCTCCGGAGGTGAGCTCAGGTGGGTCAGGAGGCTAGTGTTCTTGCTCCTTGTCTGGTGGTAAAGTGTGTGAGTCGGTCCCCCCCTTTGAAGTGGGAGTTCTAGCTAATTATATAGGCGGCCACGGTCCTCTTCCCCCAAAATGTTTAGGCGGGAAGGGATCCCACAACGGCCCTTTTTTAGCGGGAACACAAGGACGTTCCTACCCTGACAAAAGCAGTCTTCGCCTGCAAAAGGATCAGGCGGTGACGCGGTGGTGGGTTCGACGATGACATCCTCCTTGTCGTCCTTGCGGTCTTCGGTCTCGTTGCACCAATGAGGAAACCTTTGCCCCTCTCCTCGGGAACTTGCAGCTGTGCTGTCCCCCTTGCACCGAAATGGTAACTGCGCCACTGGCGCGCGCTGGCACCCGCTGGCGCGATGCGTCACTACTGATATCACTGCCTCCTCCTGAGGCAGGCTTGGCCTTGGATTCTTCACCCTCCGGAGCACCTTGCTGAGGCTGCTCCTGAGGAGGTCTTGACGTCATTCTCCTCGCGAGGTTTGGCTCCCTCGCGAGGGTCTTGAGCAGCTGGTTGATCAGCTGGGCCGTACCAGGCCATAGTACGAGCGCGTCGTGGCCCGCAGACACGCAAGTCTGGGTACCCTGGTTCCCAGTACGCCGACAACTTCCATGACGATAAATGGTGTGTCATGGAAGTGCTTTCGTCAAGGGTAACCGACACGTGGCATCCACCGTAATGGGTCAGCGTGAAGCTATCAGGTCTGGTTTTGGATCCGATAACCCGCTAACAGCGAGGACCAATGGGAATTTTCCACGTGTAAAATTCTTAATGGCCAAATGAACCACGTGTCAGCTCCATGTGCGGACAGATGTAAACTAACCAATGGAGAGGAGGCACCAATGATACATTGACACATGGCACGGCCCAACAGGGGCCCATTCAGGTCAAAAGGCCAGACCGTTTGACTTAGTCAAAGGATGACGGGTCGGCCCATCGAAAGGCTATTAACGGCATGCTCCCATATAGCCCATTAAGGTCCGATAACTCATGGCCCATCATGGCCTTTCCTAATTCAGCCCTGTCGGCGTTTTGGGAACGGGGGTACCCAGACTTGCGTGCCTGTGACCCAGGGCGTGGCTCATCAGGTGGCCTGGTATGGCCCAACCTCTTCAGCAACCATTCAAGACCCTCGCGAGGGGCCGAACCTCGCGAGGCGGATGACGGAAGACATCCCCTAGGGCGGCCTCAGTAGGCCTGCTCATGAGGATCGGGAATATCAAGGCAAGGGGTACATCGTGAGGTCCTCGTGGCGTGAGCAGTGATGACCAAGGCTAGGCGGGCGCTAGCGGGCGCAGAGTGCCAGTTTCCTCTTTGGTGCTAAAGGAGCAGGTGTAGGCGAGGAGTCCTGAGGCATCAGACAAAGATTTCCAAATCGGTGCAATGAGACCAAGACCAGCCGGACGGCAGAGCGGAGGTCATCCTGGAGCCCACGGCGGTGTCACCACCATAGCCTTTGGCAGGCGAAGACCACCTTCTGTCAGGATAGCTTGTACTAGCTATCCCCCTTCATTGTCCATTGTGGGATCCCTTCCCGCTCAATATGTGGGAAGAGGACCCGGGCCACTATAAATAGGAGTATCCACCACCGTTGATCGCATCTTGAGTTGATCAGATAGAAGGCCACACACCCACAAGCTCACTCGAGCGCAAGAACTCCTCTCCTCAGGAGGCAGTTCATCCATGTACTAGTTATTCCTCAGCCTACAAGGCAATCCACCACACCACATTGGATTAGGGTATTACACCACAATGGTGGCCCGAACCAGTATAAACCTTGTGTCCCTTGTTCTTCGGCTCTGATGAGCTAGGCCTAGGGATCGGTGAGTAGACGAGCTAGGGCGGAAGGAGAGATATTCGTGTGCACCCCAGAGTTCGAACCACAAGGGTTTTGCTGGAACCCAAGATCCGACATTTGGCGCGGCAGGTAGGAGTGGGCCGAAACTTCCCTTTCATCGATCCGCGCTCCGTCGTCCCACCGGTTCCATGGCCGACGCTCGCAGAGCCCGTGCTGAGCGGCAGGCTGCCCTCGCCGCCCACGTCGCTCAGACAGCTCCTCCCGGAGGAACACACCGTCGTTCTCCCCCGCCTGCTACCAACGGCGCCACCGGCCCGGCGCGGCATGAACAGCAGGCCTCGTCCCTGCACCCCTCCATGTGGCGAGACAGATGCACCGCGACCCCGTCACTAACACCACCCGTCCCGTCATCCCATGCTCGTCGCGGGCCCGCGGACGCGCAGGCTGCGTTGCTCATGGCACGCGAGCTCCTGCGCTACCGACCCGTGGACGACTTCTACGTAGAATAGCTCAACCGCACCACCGAGCTCGTCAGCGCCGTTGGGGGCTCTCTAGCGCCGTCCCTCTCGCTAGCTTGTCCGCCTCCCCATGCAGACGACCTGGCCCATGAAGCTCCACTGCTACCTCCGTGCCAAGGCATCGTCCAAGACCCAAGGCATGTGGCACCGCGGTGTGATCACCCACGCGCGGCGCTAGTGCACAAAGAAGGAAGCTGCCAAGAGATCCAGCGGCCCCACAGGGGAGCACCGGCGCTCCCTCCACCACCGCGTCGAGACCGCACGCCACCCGTCACGATGGCGCTCGAGGACCAAGATCAAGTTCCGCCTCCCCGACAAGCTCCGGTGTCGACCGTAGGCTGCAAGGCCCTCGCCGCTGAGTTGCACAATGTCAACTGGCATGGGAAGTTCAAGCCCGACCTGCCTCCACGCTATGACCTAACCCTCGACCCTGCGGAGTTCCTGCAGCTCTACAAGCTGATCATCGAAGCGTCCGACGGCAACGAGAAGATCATGACAAACTGGTTCCCCATGGCCCTCAAAGATGGCGCGCGCTCGTGGCTCCTGAACCTGCCCGCGGGATTGATCTCCACCTCGAGCGAGATGCGTGAGAGGTTCATCGCCAACTTCCAGGGCACCCGAGACCGCCCCCGGCCATTGGTGACCTATAGCGTATCAAGCAACAACTAGGAGAAACCCTACAGAAGTTCATCCAATGCTTCAACAGCGTCCGTGTCAAGATCCCCAAGGTCACGAACGAGGCCATCATCTCGGCGTTCTCAGATGGTGTCCGAGACGTCAAGATGAAGGAGGAGCTCGCCATCCACGATGATCTGTGGACGTCCCTGGAGTTGTTCAACCTTGCAACCAAGTGCGCCAGAGCTAAGGAGGGGCGCCTCTCCCTCGTCGAGATCCCCGTTGCTGAACCTGAAGACAAGAAGGCCAAGAGCAAGGATGTAACGCGCTAGGGAGCGGTAGTGCTCGCAGCTGAACCAGAGATGAAGCGCGCCCGCGACTACCCAGAATCATCCGACAACAGCCGGGCATTTTGCTCCTTCCACAACATGCATAGTCACAACACCCACGACTGTCGAGAGCTAAGGGCCCTCCGCGAAGGACGCATCATCCAACGCCCTGAGCGTAGAAACCGTGGCTACGGCCGCGGGGGAAGCCAGACCGGGGGACTCTGGGATGACCGCGGCCCCCGCCAGGAGTGGCGTGATCAACCTCGGGAGGACCGTTGGCGCGATCAGCCACGTGAGGGCACCTGGAGGGACCAGCCTCGTGAGGACCGCCCTCAGGGCAAGGCTGGCCTTCCACCACTACCGCCACCAAGGAGGAACGACGACCAGGATGAGGGAGCTAGGGGCTTCCAGGAGCCACGTGCCATCGCCTGCATCTTGGGTGGAGCACAGTCCCCAGCTTCTCAGCGCCTCTTCAAGCAGTTCGCCTGGGAAGTAAACGCGGCTCTCCCCAAGCTCGAGGCTACTCACCTACTCAGGTGGTCTAGGTGCCCCATCACCTTCAGTTCAGCGGACCAGCTCAAGTGCGCGGCTACGGCCGGCGCCGTCCCGATGCTTTGTTCGCCTGTCATCAGCAATGTCCAAGTTACCAAGACCCTCATCGATGGTGGCGCATGGCTCAATGTCTTGTCCATCGAGACATTCGACAGCCTCCAAATACCCTACGATCAGTTGCTGCCTACCAAGCCCTTCTCCGGAGTGACTGACGGCTCCACCACCCCCGTAGGATAGGTCCGCCTGCCTGTCACCTTTGGCGAGCGCGACAACTACCACACTGAGCTCATCGACTTCGATGTCGCCCACATCCATCTCCCTTAAAACGCCATCCTCGGGTACCCAGCCTTGGCCAAGTTCATGGCAGTGACTCACCATGGCTACACCGTCCTCAAGATGCCGGGAAGCAGCGACGTAATCACCGTCACCTATGAAGAGAAAGATGCAGTGTGCTCACTCGAGCGCGCTTACCAGGCGGCGGCAGTCGAGGATCCAGACAATGACAGCATCCTCTACCCACCTGAGGTCGTCCCCAAGAAGAAGAAGTTGCTGCTTGCTTGGAGCCTCATGCGGATGCAGCACCTGGCGGCAGCACCCCAGGACCTACAACTAGGGAGGGGCTGCCTCCATCCCTCTCATAGGAAAGCACACCCGGTGCCCCCCCTTAGTCTGGGCTTGGGGGCTCTCCTCTAGAGGGCCTATGACTTAGCCAATGTCACGAGGGAGGTGCTCGGGCACCATGTGGAGGAGTGCTCCGCTGCACACTTCCCTCCGGAGGTTAAAGGCATGAGACACCAAGCGCTTAGGAGTTCATCAGCCAGACCATCGAAGACCTACAGGTGCCAAGGGTAATGCGGGGCGAGCGCCGCTCGGCGCCTCGGAGTACAACTGTCACCCCGGGCTCAGGCGACGGGTTGCGCGTCTACGTCAATGTCCCTGCACTCAACAGGATCACATCTCGGGAGCTCTACTGGCCTTCCCAGGTGGGCCGGTGTGAGGGTCCCCCTCACAGCTACGTTCGCATGCCCTTCGGCCTGCCGAACCAAGCTACCCTGCACCAGCGCCATATGCGGGAGGTTCTGGCGACTCACGAGGCCAGGCATCTGGAGATCCAGGATGAGTTGGACTCGGTTCTCCGCGAGATCTGGGGAACTCCGGAGCCTCACGGGGTGCCGGAGCCAGGCGGCGCATGAGGAGCAGCGTCTGCATCGAGCGTCTTCAGCTACACCAACACTACTTCAGCAACTGTGCCAGGTGACATTTTCCGATTTTTGTTCAACTGGGAGCGCCCCTTGGGCTGCATTATTCCCAGGTCGCACGGGCCCGCCCCTGCGGCGTTTATCCTTTTGCATCTTTAGCTCACCTTGTTGGGGGCACCCCTCGGGCTGCATTATCCCCAGGCCACACAGGTCCATCCTTGTGGCATGTATCTCCCTTGCATCTTACCTGAGCTAGCGTTGCCATTTCTGTGAGCTGCATTAGAATCACTCATCTATCTGACCATCACTCCGATGCCATGAACATCGTGCGCCCTCACAAGATTGCTTGCACCCGCCTTATGATCAAGGGTGGGCACAGCGTCTGTGCTCGGGTCCGTCCCTGTAGCGTCGCCAAATCCAATCGGCTGAGTTCTGGCTCACGGGCCAGCCCCGTGTACGTCATGTCCCATGGCCCTTCGTGCCTCACCCACGCTCGAGCCGGATGCTAGCAGGTGAGTTAGGACGCACGATAATGTGCCATGTTGCTGCGGGAGCCGCGCACTAGTTGTCTTTTCTTAGGGCATCCACATGAGAAGACTAGGCACGGCGTCTGTGCTCGGGTCCATCCCTACAGCGTCAATAAATCCAACGGCTGAGCTCTGTCTGGCGGGCCGGCCCCGTTCATGTCACCTCCAGGGGTCGTTGGTGCCCGGCCTTCTCATATGGCGGCCTCGAGGGATTCACCCGGTGCAGGTTGCCTAACCATCTTGCAGGATCACCTCAAGCGCTCTCACTCAAGACCAGGCGCAACCCGCCTTGAGGTTGGGCCCCGTGAGTCCCGCGCTGGCTAACTGGTGCCCACATACACCTTGTCTAGCCCTACCGTGCCAGCCACGCGTCAGGGCGGGGCTGTACACACCTCGAGGGCTCTCCACAGTAGGGACTCCCCTCCCACGTTCCAGTAGAAGCACCATGCTCCGCGCTGGCAGTCGACACGGTCAAGGAGCGGCTATGCCCGTGCAAGAACGATAGTGCTATGCTCCGCGCTGGTGATAAACAACTGGGGGTGGCCTCATGGCCGCATTAACCTTAGGGAGCCCCTCGGCTCAGTGACCATCCCTAGCGTGCCACACTCCCCTAGGGAGGGTAGCGCAAGGGGCCTGGGCACGGAGGCTGCGCTCAGGTCACGCCTGGAGTACACCCCACCAGGTCCCATGGGCCTGGTCGACATGCAACCCTCCCGAGCGCAAGCCCGGCGAGGACATGTATGAGGTCTGTTCGTACGTCAAGGGGGACACTTGGGCATCGCGACCCAAGGGCCTAACTGGTCCCGTAGCCCCTCACTCCCTTGTCTTGTCCTGGTGGTCCGGTCAAGCTAGCGGTGGTTGAGGTACGCGCAGGGCCGGGCCCTGTCGACGCAGCATGCTAAGGCTGGCTCACGCACTTACTTCTCTTAGGGCTGTTCGTGCGTCAAGGTCGACCCTTGGGCATTGCGACCCAAGGGCCTAACTGGTCCCGTAGCCCCTCACTCGCTGGTCTTGTCCTGGTGATCCAGTCAAGCCATCGGCGGCTGAGGTACGCGCGGGGCCAGGCCCTGCCAACGCAGAACGCAAAAGCCCTGCCTAGCGCTTCCTACCTAGGGACCGTTTGCACGTCAAGGGGGCTCCTGAGCATCGTGACTTAGGAGCCTAACTGGCCACGTAGCCCCTCACTCCCTGGTCTTGTCCCGGTGATCCGGACAAGCCAGCAGCGGCTGAGGTATGCGTGGGGCCGGGCTCTACCGACGTAGAACGACAAATAGGAAGGGAACCATGAACATCTAGCAATTATTACATGCCAAATTGTCCTTCAAGCATCAAACAGAAGTTTTAACGCCTCCACGAGGCCCGTAACATGTCGCACGAAAATGAAGATAGGGAGGAGCACCGTCACTCACCACCAGGCCCTTCCTTCAACCTTGTGCGCCGCTGCCAGGAAGCACTTCCTCGCCAACGGCGTCGCCACGCCCTGTGGAGTCGGTCTTGGTCGCAGGATCGGTGGCGCCGTCAGCTGGGGGAGAAGGGTCAATGACGAGGAACTTCTTCAGCAAGGCCTCCACATGGTCCTTCACGGCTTCAGCGATGGCCTCACAACGCTCCGCCTCCATGGGCTCGAGTAGTGCCCCAAGATCGGCGCCGGATCGTGAAGGTGGAGGTGGCTAAGAACGCGCGTCAAGGCAGAAGAAGAAAGCACGTGAGCTTCCTCCTCCGCCAGGGGGCCGATCTCGTAGACGACACCCTCGAGCGCCAAGACAAGATAAGGAAGCAGCTGGGCGGGGCCTTCATCGTCCGTTGCCAGCGGTTTCTCCAAGCCCTTCTCATAGAGAGCCCTCGGCGCCTGGCGGGGCCTCTCCTCAAGGGACTTGAAGGCCGCGTGGTCCTCAGCCAGAACCTTCGCCTTGGTTTCCAGCTGGGCCTCCTTTTTTTCCGTCGCCTACTTCAGCTCCACTAGGCGACTGCGCTCCATAGACAGCTCCTTCGCCAACTGCTCCAACTCAGCGTCGCGACTGGCTACGACATCTTCTCGGGCCTTCATCCTCTCCTCGTCCGCCTTGCACTTACGACGCAAGTCCCGCAGCTCGGTCTCCACTGACTGGCAGCGCTCCTGGACGGTCTGCGCATCCTTCAGCGCTGCCTCTCAAGCGGCTGCGGCCTGGTCGACAGCCTGCTTGTCCTCTTCGAAGGCTGCCACGACTCGGCTCAGTGCATCCCGGACAGACACGTTGGAACTCAGCCACCCAGAAACCAGCTCCAACCGCCCATCCACCAGACGATGATCGGCACCTTGAAGGTCATCCTAGAGCTGCGTCAGTGCAGAAAAGGCCTCCTTTAGGGCACCGGGCGAAGCCGGAGGGCCGCGAGCTAGCGGCATCATCGCAGTAGGAGACTGTGGCGTAGTCAAGACCTCCTGAGCCCTGGCGACGCCAGTAGAGGAGCTGGAGATGGGAACCTCCGAAGCCTGCTCGACCAAGGACGTGACCCCCACCTGAGGTTGGTCCACTGGGCCTTGTGATGGCGGCCGTGCAGCAGAAGTAGGAGCTCCTCCACCACCCGTCTGTGTCAGAGGGGACGAAGCCAAGCTAGGCCGCTGGGCCTCCGATGCGGGTGCCTCCCCCTTCTTCTTCTTCGTCGATGACGCTGGCCTAGCAATATAGGGAAGATGTAATGAATCAACAACGGAATCAAGAACGAGGAAAAATCGGGCCAAGGTACTCACTGGTCCACGCCCACGAAACCTCAAGGCCTCTTCAGAACCATGGAGCCCAAGGGCCCCGCAGCTTCCGCCGCGGGAACGCGAGCCCCCAAGACAGACAAAGCTGTATCAGTCGGCACAACAACAACGTCTGGTGATGCCGAGGCCGAGGCACCACCTCAGGAGATTAGCGTCGACCTGCTCTTCGTCGGGACCCTACCCGGCGGCTTCTTCGAGGATGTGAGCTTGGACCTTGTGACAACCCCACCCGAGGGTGCCACCTCCTTCACCAGGTGGCCATCGGTGTCGTCGTCATCAGGCAAGGCGTGAAGGAGGTCGGCCTTGCATGGAGGGGAGAACTCCCCGGTCCCCTCTACGGTCGCCTCTGAGTCATCTTCCCCGCTGGAGTCGCCCGAAGACAGCTCCACCGGTTCTACTGCCACTTGAGCTTCAGGGGGCGCCGGAGGCATCAGCCCGCGCCCGTCGAAAGTGGGTATGGAAGCTGCCACCGTCGCCCCGTCCTGGTGGCGGTACAAGGGGACATGGGTAGTAGGAGGATATCCCTGATCGTCCCCAGCCAGGAGACGGAGAGCTGCCCCAAGATGCTAGGCGGACAGTGTGTCACGGCGCAGTCGGAGGTTGTCCGCCTCGTCCCCAAGTGTCCATAAGGGGCGTGAGTGTGCTTGAAGTGGAGCCACGCGGCGTGACAAGAATTCCTTGTGATCATGCCCCCCATCAGCTTCACCGCCTCGGGGTCATCAGGCTTCAAGTCCGCAGTCATCTTCTCCAACACCTTCCTTGCCCGAGGGTCAGTGAGCTTCGTGCTGAGCCACCTATCGCTCGACTCGGGCATCGCTGTCGGCAGCACCTGCCGAGGATGGTAGCACTTGGCATCCATGAGGACCCACTTGTTCCTAAACTTCTCAACCTTCTTCCCGTCCTTTGAGATCATGTTGGCCCCGTTCGCCACGATGAAATTGGCACTCCCAGAACAAAGTGTGCCCTTGTTCCTAAGGTAGAAGAAGTGGCAAAGCAGTGCCACAGATGGCATCACCCCAACAAATGCTTCATAGTAGAAGGCAAAGATCGACAGGAGGAGGACAGAATTGGGATGAAGATGAAAAGCATGGAGCTTATAATGGCTGAGGACGGAGAAAAAGAAATCGGAGAAAGGAGGAACAAGCCCCGCAACAATGCTGCTCATAAAGAAGGGATAGAAGGTACTCTTGGAGTCCTCCGGCTCGGCGGAGGTGGCTCGGACCGCGGTCTCCCCCTTCTTGTTGGTGTCCTCCGCCGTCATTAGGAGCACGACGACATGGTTCATCTCCGAGACGATGAGCGCCCACAAGGCCGGCTCGTACCAGGCGAGCGGAGCAGCGGCCTTCGACTTGCCGGACGCCATCAGCTGCGAGCACGAAGGGGAGACGGTGCAGATCTGGAGTCTTGTGAAGGAGAGAAGCAAGAAAGGGGATCTGGAGGAAGGCAAAGGCTAGCAATGAAGGCACAGCAACACACACTTCCTCTTGTCAGCCGTGCGGTTGCCGAGGTGGCGTGGGGAGCACAGACGCCCATGTCCAATCGATCGCCATGCGTCAGTCAAGGCCACAGGCTTTTGGGGCCCGCGACACTCTGCACTTGACCCTTGGCTTCGCCAGAAGCCAAGCCTGAGCGCACCTTGGGCCTGGGGGCTACTGTCGGCGTTCTAGGAACGGGGGTACCCAGACTTGCGTGCCTACGGCCCAGGGCGTGGCTCATCAGGCGGCCTGGTACGGCCCAACCTCTTCAGCAACCATTCAAGACCCTCGCGAGGTACCGAGCCTCGCGAGGCGGACGACGCAAGACATCCCCTGGGGCAGCCTCGCTAGGCCGGCTCATGAGGATCGGGGATATCGAGGCAAGGGGTACCTCGCGAGATCCTCGTGACGTGAGCAGTGATGACCAAGGCCAGGCGGTCGCCAGCGGGCGCAGAGTGCTAGTTTCCTCTTTTGTGCTAAAGAAGCAGGTGCAGGCGAGGAGTCCCGGGGCATCAGTCAAAGGTTTCCATATCGGTGCAACGAGGCCAAGACCAGCAGGACGGTAGAGCGGAGGTCATCATGGAGCCCACGGTGGTGTCACCACCAGAGCCTTTGGCAGGCGAAGACCACCTTTTTGCCAGGATAGCTTGTACTAGCTGTCCCCCTTCAAATTTGGCCGTTGTGGGAT
>LR738713.1:209440248-209456071 GCA_902687465.1 Secale cereale | reverse complement strand
TCGCGAGGCGGACGACGCAAGACATCCCCTGGGGCAGCCTCGCTAGGCCGGCTCATGAGGATCGGGGATATCGAGGCAAGGGGTACCTCGCGAGATCCTCGTGACGTGAGCAGTGATGACCAAGGCCAGGCGGTCGCCAGCGGGCGCAGAGTGCTAGTTTCCTCTTTTGTGCTAAAGAAGCAGGTGCAGGCAAGGAGTCCCGGGGCATCAGTCAAAGGTTTCCATATCGGTGCAACGAGGCCAAGACCAGCAGGACGGTAGAGCGGAGGTCATCATGGAGCCCACGGTGGTGTCACCACCAGAGCCTTTGGCAGGCGAAGACCACCTTTTTGCCAGGATAGCTTGTACTAGCTGTCCCCCTTCAAATTTGGCCGTTGTGGGATCCCTTCCCACTCAATATTTGGGAAGAGGACCCGGGCCACTATAAATAGTACTAGCCACCACCATTGATCTCATCTTGAGTTGATCAGATAGAAGGCCACACACCCACAAGCTCACTCGAGCGCAAGAACTCCTCTCCTCAGGAGGCAGTTCATCAGTGTACAAGTTCTTCGTCAGCCTACAAGACAATCCAGCACACCACACTGGATTAGGGTATTACACCACAATGGTGGCCCAAACCAGTATAAACCTTGTGGCCCTTGTTCTTCGGATCTGACGAGCTAGGCCTAGGGATCGGCGAGTAGACGAGCTAGGGCAGAAGGAGAGATCTTCGTGCGCACCCCAGAGTTCGAACCACAAGGGTTTTATCGGAACCCATGATCCGAAAAGCCCACTAGCTTCATCTGTGCCGTCCCAATGTGATTCCATCCCATTGTAACTTCTGGCCCATGTACGGCCCATGACGTCTTTCGGCCCATATGTGGCCCTTTGTAACTCTTGGCCCATTAACGGCCCGTAGTGAAACTGGCCCATAATGAACAGTATATCGCTTCATACCCATTAACGGCCCATTACTCCATTGGGCCGTTCCCAGCCCGTGTTATCTTTCGGCCTTTTAAGGGGCCATTTATTCTTGGGCTGATTTGCAGCATTCGGTAGCTTACGGCCCATTGCTGGCCTTTTCCGCTTTTGTGCCAAATTAAGCACGTGGTTAAAGTCGTCCCGTTTGTGGCCCGTTAAACCGTTGGGCCTATTTCATAGCATCATCAAATACAGCCCATTAATGACCCGTTATGCCTGTCGATAGAATTAAGCATGTCATACTCATCGGCCTCTTAAAGGCCCATCATGCTCAGCCCATGAAGGGACGGTAGCCACTCTAGCCCGTATACGACCCATAATGAGGTCTGTTATTGGCCCATGTTTGGCCAATCGGTCATACGGCCCGTAGAAGGCCCATTAATTCTATGGCCCATAGAAGGCACGTAGTTGGCCCATTGTCACTACAACAGATAGCAGGACCATGGTGACAACGGTCCGTATGTTGCCCACGAATATTGTGGCCTAGTTTTAAATAATAGGTTATTGTGGCCACTAGCACAGCGTGGAAAAAGAAGTGCACTGACTACAAGCAAACAAATAAACAAGACAAGAAGGAAATAAATAAGCAAGCAACTGACGCTAGGCTATTACGGCTATTACACATATTACAACCACTGGCAATGAAAGTTCGCCACCAGTGCAAATATATGGAAAAGCATATTACATACACTGGTTGTCAAAGTTCGCGACCAGTGCAAATAAACACCGCAGCAAAACAAGTCCAGAAATGAAACCACTTCACAATAGCTTAGGATACAATATCCTCGGTATCCACCATGCTCGCAAGACACTTAGCAAGCTTATTAGCTTTATCTTGTTTGGCGCTTAAATCCTCCAGTGCTTGATGTTGCACCAGAAAGTATGCATCTGAATTCTCCAGGGACTTCCATAGTCCTTCGGCTTCTTGTCACAGCATAGCTGCTTGATGTCTTTCAGCTTGTAGTTGAGACACAAGAAACTAAACGGATTCAGACAGTGAGTTCGAGGAGCTTGTGCCAGCGGTAGTGCCCAGTAACTCGACCACTACACCAAGACAGGACTTTCGGGATTTCTCACTGTCTTCAAGATAGTTTTCCTTAGCTTTTTATCAGCTTTCTTGGAGACTAACAGGGATGTCTGCCTATCTTGAATATTATCTGCATTCCTTCCTTTACCATTGCATAACGGGGTACTCTTCTCCAATATTTTGTCCGCATTCTAAGAGAGAAACAAGCAGACACATCACAGGTTTAGCATGTATATGAAACTCATTTTTGTAAACCAGTTCAGTAGTAAGGTGGACAAGATAACAGCATGAAACAAACATATATCCATGTACTATAGTAACAGTATGGTCTATATCATTCTAGTTTATGTTGCCAAATCAAGATAGAGACAGCAATAATATAGGTGTGGACAACTAGACAACACTAACAACACTTGTAATATGCATGGCATGAGAACATAACTGTTTATTCAATTGAAACTGAAGCCAACATAGAGCAAGTTACAATAGCAAACCAGTTACAAAAATAGGTGAAAGTGCAAGTTATTGACTAGAGGGGGGTGAATAGGCGATTTTTACAAGAGTCTTCAAAACACTTTATCTTTTGAAGATAGAGAGATGAAAAGAACCTATATGATAAGCAGCGAAAGATAAACGACTCTAGACACACAATAGTCAAGTAAGCATCATAGAGAAAATACGAAGACTATTGATAGCTAAATGACATGGATCAAGATGGAAGACAGAATGAAGCTTAACAGGGAACAGTCTTCACACAATGAAGTCAAACAGATCAGACAAACAAGCAATGACTTCGCGAAGACAAACTGGAATGTAAATGAGTTGGAAGATAGAACCAGTAGCTTGGAGACGAGGGGAATTTGGTAGACCAGTTCCAGTTGTTGAGACAAATGTACGTCTGGTTAGGGAGGCTGAGATTTAACTCTGAAGACCGTGTCTTCACCTTATTCCCCTTGAGCTAAGGACACCCAGTCCTCGCCCAATCACTCTGGTAAGTCTTCAAGGTAGACTTCCAAACCTTCACATACTTCGTTCACCGGCGATCCACAATGACTCTTGGATGCTCAGAATGCAACGCCTAACTAGCTGGAGGATACACAGTCCTCAAGTGTAATAAGTCTTCAGATCACACAGACAGAAAGACTTCAGTTATGCCTAACACTCTTTGGCTCTAGGTGTTTTGGGCTTTGTCCTTGCAAGATCTTTTCTCTCAAAGGCTTCGGAGGTGGGTTGCTCTCAAACGACAAAAGTCGTGAACTAACTCTGAACAGCCACCAATTTATGGTGCAAGGTGTGGGATTTTTATAGCCAGGAGGCAACCTGACATAATATGTCTGAAATGACCCTTGGTTACTAAGGAACTCACACGTGTCCAACGGTTGGATTTTGAACACACGCGACAAATTAGCTTGAGCTCCAAGCAAAGCTGACTTATCCAACTCTGGATAAGATTTGTCCCATTGTCTTCGTTTGAAGGCATAGGCTTTTGGTTGAGCATCACATGAGTCTCTGACTTTGTTTCACTTGGACCCCACTTAACAATGCGGTGGTTCCTATGACTCAAGAAAGAAGAAAAAGAACAACGAAAGAAACTATGTCTTCGCATTCCATAGTCTTCATTGAACGTCTTCATAGATCATTATCTTCACGATAATGTCTTCACGAGCCGCCATTGTATTTAATGTCTTCACACATTTTTAGAGGTCATCTCTGGAAGGTAAACCGAATCAGTGAGGGACTATTACCTGTGTTATCCTGCAATTCTCACAAACACGTTAGTCCCTCAACCACGTTTGTCATCAATACTCCAAAACCAACTAGGGGGCACTAGATGCACTTACAATCTCCCCCTTTTTGGTGATTGATGACAAACATGTTGAATTTTTGAACGAGGATAAAATATGTGAAACTATAGATAACACAGTCATTTTCTTCATGAGATTGAGAGGGCTCCCCATGAAGATGTGCATATAGGAAATTTGCTTTTGAATGCAAAGGCACATGGCATGTTTTGCTTTGTGGAGATATCCCTCAGTCTTATGAAGACAATCCATCATGCATAGACGGATGTAGTGAAGATAATGATATGCATAAAAAAATGGGTGTCTGCTGAATGACTTCATGCGCATAGGATAGATATCTAACAAAGCAGAAGAAACAACAGCAAATGTAGCATACGACCATCAGGTTTAAGTGTTACAACTCAAGAGCCAAATGTTTCAAAACGAGAGTTGTAAGTACTTAGCAAAAATAAGACACCCGACCCATATATGGACCCGCTTGAAGACTATCAACTCATATGCTTCTCCCCTTTTGTCAGTAAGGACCAAAAAGGTTTCAAGACATAGAGTAGCTATGCGTTCCCAGACGATGAAGATGCTGGTGTAGCCGGGTCAACGTTGGAGTTTGGCGGTGCATAAGGGCCTGACACAGAGTCATGATGCAGTGAAGTGATTGCTAGAGAAGTGGCATCGTCTTCTTCATCAATGACACGAGCAGCAACAGTTGCAGCCAAAGATGAATACTCAGAGTCTTCAATGGAGGGAGTCAGACGCCAAGTCGCAGATTGTGGAGGCCTGGAGTCAAACTTGGAGCGCTCGGTGAAGCCATCTGCTTGAAGGTCATCTTCAGAGCAGAGCAATGTGAGGCTCTTCCAGGACCGCCGACAGGCTTCATGGGCAATGAAGGAGTTCTAACTAGCCAAGTTGCGAATGTGATTCACGTCTGTGAGAAGACTTTGCATCTGCCGCTTCAACCAGTGCTTATCCTGCTTCTGGTGGAGTGAAACTAGAAGCTCTCGATCGTTGAGAACTCGGGGATGCTTCTTAGGCCTTTGAGAAAGTGTGCTACCAGTGGCATCAGTGTTGGCACGATGCATTAGGCGCAGATTTCCAGCCAGAGGATAAGCAAAGACATTTGCATTTGGCACATGGATACCCTCAATATGTTGTGTGAAGCTTTGATGATCAACATTGAGCAGTTGAAGGGGTTGCTTGGCAGGCTCAGGATAGATGGATTCATAAGACATATCAACCTTAGGCAAAAAGACAACATGATTGCATGCAGAGGCTTGATAGTTGATAGTGGAGTGAAGCTTAATGGGCCGCATTATCCATGGAGCATAGAACTTGAGGCCAAACATATCAATACAAGACGCAACTAGTTGACGAATGAAAAAGTCATGCGTATTGAATCTGATGCCATTGAGAATGTAAAATACCAAAGTCTTCATGGCACCTTCCAGTTTGGCTTCAGAAGAGTGTCCCTTAATTGGACAGAGAGTACGCCTCAGAATATGATAGATGGTGCGAGGCAGATACTCGAGGTCCTTGACGAAGAATTCCTTGGGATAATCACCTTCCAGGAGCAATGGCTTCATCATACTGAGCATTTCACTCATGTTGGGCTCAGCCTTTTTGAAGATGCTCTCCAGATCCTTTTGATAAAGAGAATAACCTGGCTCGTATAACTCACCAGGAGTGGGCAAGGAAGTAAGCTCAAGAAGAGTCTGAGCTTTGGCTTCATGATGAATATCTTCTGTCATCCACTCAAGCACCCATGTCTTCATATCCCTGTTGTAGCCTCTGATGTGAAGAGTAGCATAGAATTGCAGGAGAAGCTCTTCGTTCCAATGTTCTTTGGCAGTGACAAATGGAAGCAATCCAACATCTCAGAAGCAGTCAAGAGCTTCTTCAAGGCATGGCAGTCCAGCTATGGCATCACAATCAAGGCATTGGTGTGGAAAGATCCGGTCTTGATTGTACAGAATGCAAGAGTAATAGCCTCGTTGCTAAAATCTTGAGAACCTATCAGCAGAGATCCTTGGCTTCTTGTATGAGTTCTTGTCAGAGTAAAAGAAAGTGTTGTTCTCTCTAAAGTTGTGCACACTGAAGGAGCCATGTGTCGTCGCAGTGGTTGGAAGCCTAGGCAATCTGGGCTTTGGCTTCTGCGTCTGAGGCCTCCACTCCACATGATATTCATATTGTGGTCCGGGAGCAGGAAGCGTCTGTGTTGGCCCCTGACAGTGACGAGCTCTCCGTCCTGATTGTAGGCTTGGGACATGGTGTGAGGCACAGGGGAGGGAACTATCACTTCAGGGGCAGCAAAGACTTCATGCTGCACATTGTCTTCAGCCATGATAGTGTCATTGGCTTCAGTAATCATTGGAGTGGCAGCCACATTTGCTTCACCCTCAGTGACTTCGGGGAGATGAGACTCATGCACAATAGATTCTTGGGGAGTGGGTTCTTGTATGATAGGCACATCTTCGTGCACAACTGTTTCTCGGGGAGGGGGAGTGACTTCGCGGGTTTCTTCTTTTTCTTCATCGGCTGATTCAGCCGGAATATCTTCAGCCGCCTTGGCTTCAGATTCAGGAGCAGACACTCAAGGAATGGCATTAGGAAACACTTGACGTGCTATTGAGCTTGAGCTTTGCACTTCGTCTTCAGGAATGCTAGACATCAAGGCTTGAGGCCTGAGACATGTGCGAAGCCTTTGAAACTTAGGCGACGCCATTGGTGAAGCATTGGTCTGCTCTATATCTTCTTTAGGTGTTTCTGTTGGAGTCCCAAGTACCGGTGTGGTAACAAGAGAGTGCGAGGAATGACTTCATGTAGGGGGTGTTTGGGTGTTACTCTTCCCAAAATTCATTTCGAGCAATTGGCGTCATGGGACCGCCAATGCTTATGAGTTCACTGCTCGTGCGAGCGGGTGGTTGAACTGGCTGGGGTTCAAGATGAGGAAGGACTTCATCATCATTAACATTGTCGTCATGACCAATGTCTTCTGCTGCGGGAGAGTTAGCAGCTGGAATCTCTTTAGACTGATGAGCCTCTATGGTAGCAGGCTCATGCACAACAAGATGGCGCTCACGGTCGGAGGTGGCAGGCAGGGAAATTGAGATGGGTTCAACAACCAGAGGTTCTGTGAAGGAGGCGCGAGGCTTATGTGAAGCCTTTGAAGCTTTTGTCTTGTGCTTCTTCTTGGAAGTAGCAGCTTTAGGTGCATCAAGATGCTTTCGTTTCTTAGCATCAGCTTCAGCCTGCCTGGTCTTCTTTTGTTCAGAAGCTGCTGATGGGACCTTTGGCTTTGAGCCAATCATACTGGCAGGGAAGACAATGCTGGGTCTTTCCTGCCTTGGAGCTTCAGTGTCTTCAGCAACAGGCTTCTTCTTCTTCTTTAGCTTGGGGTCAATGTCTGGATGGTCAAGAGCTTTCCTCTTTACAGCGTCATTGTGGGCTTGGACACATTTCTCAGCATAGCGCTTGAGATGTTCCCTGGAGCCTTTTGCAACATCACGGCGCTTGGCAAATTCAGCCTTGAGATCTGCCATCATAGTCTTGAAGTTTTGAACTTCTTGAGCACTGAGGTTTGCCATATGCTTCCTGAACAGAGCCTTTTCATGATCAATTTTGTTCTTCTGCTCAATAACCTTCTGTGCAACAGTCAGTTCATGAGCAATATATCCTTGAATGGTCACACTGATATTAATGGGAAGCTGGAGATCATCAAGGGAAAGTGACGTATCCTCAAACCACTCATCAATGAAGTTATTTTTGATATCAACATCAAAGAGAGGTAGATCATTGAGATTTCGTCTTGCTTCTTTCACTTGATTAGCATCTCAAGGGCATCGTCAGCAAGATCTTCATCACTGGATAGATCCATTATGTCATCGTCATTGCGCAGAATGCTGCCTGGAGTGAGTCCTTGACCAGATGGCTTCACGAGCTGCTTGGACCTCTGTGAGATGCGAGAGTGATCCTCAGACTGCACACTTGATTCAGGAGGTACATTTTCAAGGGCTTCACACTTGAAGCCTTTGGAGCAGCAGTAGGTTTAGAAACCTTTATCTTCTTCTTTGGCCTCATAGACTCAGGAAGATCTTCAGGTTCCACGTCTTCAGGAACATCCTCCACAGTCACCCTTTGAGCAGTGATGTCGGATAGCAGTCCATCAAGACCATTGAAGGGGCCAACACGATTTTCTTTGGCTTCACGAGTTCCATCAGAATGAGGACGAGATGGACCAGGATTAAAGTTAATGCCAAATTCCTTCTTGTTCTGCGTTGCAGAGTTCTTGGCAAACTTGTAGTTTTGTTCAAACATTTCATCATCTCGACACCATCGAAGACTAGATGGGTCAGCATTTGAAGGCACCAGTCCTTTGACAATGCAAGGATAGAAGTTCTTCGCAATGGCTTCAGACGTATTTTTGGGCTGGAGCTTCTTGTAAACGACATCACCCCATGGAGGGTGGATAGCGTTTTTGGTTGCATATTCAGGAGTCACGAAGCGGTATAGAAACCATTGTTCTGCCCAATATCGTTGAATCCATTGGATTCGGGATTTGCGTTCTCCATTTGTTTCTTTTAGATCAGACTTGTACATGGTGAATAGATCCGAAGGAAGATCTTTGGCAGTGTCAGTACCTCTCTTCCTTCCACCTTTCTTGGACTATTTCTCAGAAGCCATTAGACTCAGACAGAAGGGCTTCACAAAACTATTTGTCTTCCGATGACTGGTCAGACAGGAACTGGCTTCAGGAGATTCAATGTGATGATGTAAGAATTCTGCAAATGAATGCAAACTATGAGAACCAAGGGATTCTCCCACGGACATGTACCTATGACAGCATTAGAGATGCGAGGGAAGTGGAAGAGCTCATACGCATTCTCATAAGATTATGAAGATAAAATAGTTTGAAGACATTGACCTCATAGTGCGAAGACATTCACTTATATGGAGTGAGTTGGTTCCAGATTTGTACGAATCCAAGAATAGGTACAAGTGAGGAATCTAACTAGTAATTAGGCATAATTGAATATACTTGCATGATATGAGGGAAGGATACAAAAAGAAACAAATTTAAGATGGAGAGAAACCACTTGTGGTGAAGTTTCATGGTTTCGATGGATCAAAAACAAAGGTAAAAGAGAGAGATATTTACCGCACTCATGAATTGCTAGACGGGACGAGATGGGTGCCGAGCAGATCAATCTTCCATGCCCTAACTTGGTGGTGGAAGACACCTACGGCAGCCGGGGAGAGACGAGGTTCGCGGCCAGCCGGAAGACGTCATCGAAGAAGTCGCAGCAGCTAAGCGCTTCGTCTCTGGTGTAGACAGGAGCTAGCGAAGGCACTAGGGTTGAGCGAGATGGCGAGAGGTGGGAGAAGAAATTATGATCGCGTGGGTGGAGTATTTATAAGGAGAGAGGGCGGCACAATGCAATTGTGCAGGTACCCCTGGCGGTTCACATCTGAACGACATGTGGCGAGCATGCAACTTATGGAGAGTTGAGCCACGACCCCACGCATGTCTGGTTTGTCGGATGGACGTTCCAACTTCTCCGGTTTTTAGAAAAAAATAGGAGAAGGCATTGAAAACAGATTTAAATGTGTGTCACAATATCTTCAGCTGACAAGGACACAGTGAAGACATTTGACACGTGTCAACAGAATGCATATGATGAGATAGAAAGAATAGGAGAGATAAGCATAGAGGGGGTTAGGGTCCGATCACATTCACTTAGATCCAAAAGGGTTTGAAGACATAGCTATAAGTGAATGTTGTAGAGGACAGAACACCTATATATATTTATCAGAGAAGCCAAACAAATAAAGATAAGTCTTGAAGACAAACGATGTTGAAGACAAACGAAATGCAGTCATGGCGCCAAATAAAAAAAATCTTCAAGAATCTTTGGTGGTGGCGTTACCCACCATATAGGAAGTATTAGACCAGGGCACGTCACACAATTGTCGTGGCGCTCCAGAGTCGAATTCCACATTAATGTATTCACACTCAGAGGGTATGTCTTCATGAATTGAAGACATATGTTACTTCGTGTCTTGCACATCTAAGTCATCAAAATGCATAAGCGTTAGGATGTGTGTCCAATCACGTGACATTCGAGGATTCTAGGATATTTAGCTCACACCGCACCTGGAAAAAACTTTTCTCATCCAAGGGCTTAGTGAAGATATCTGCCAATTGCTATTCAGTGTTGACATGTATAATTTCAATGTCCTTCTTGATCACATGATCCCTGAGAAAGTGCTGACAAATCTAAATGTGCTTTGTCTTCGAGTGCTGAACAGGTTTACGAGCAATCTTGATGGAGCTTTCATTATCATAGAAGAGGGGCACATTTACCATGTTGTTGGCGTCCTAGGAACCAGGGTACACATACTTGCCTGTCTGCGGGCCACGACGCGCTCCTATCACGGCCTGGTATGGCCTAGCTGATCGACCAGCTGCCCAAGACCCTCGCAAGGGGGCTAGGTCTCGTGAGGAGAACGACATCAAGACCCCCTCAGGAGCGGCCTCGGCTAGGTAGCTCCGGAGGGGCGGAGAATCCAAGGCCGAGCCTGCCTCAGGAGGGGGCAGTGATGCAAGCAGTGAAGCATCGCGCCAGCGGGTGCCCGCGCGGGCCAGCGGCGCAGTTGTCATTTCGGTGCAAAGGAGACAATGCAGGCGCATGTTCTCGAGGAGTGGGACAAAGGTTTCCCCTTCGGTGCATCAAGACCGACGACCGCAAGGACGACAGGGAGGATGTCACCACCGAGCCCACCACCGCGTCATCGCGCGATCCTTTTGCATGCGAAGACCGCTTTTGTCAGGACAAGAACGTCCTTGTGTTCCCGCTCAAATGGCCGTTGTGGGATCCCTTCCCGCCTAAATATTTTGGAGGAAGAGGACCCTGGCCGCCTATATAAATACCTAGGATCCCCACTATGAGGGACAAGTCAATCAGATCTAGAAACTCGGCCCTCGCACAAAGGAGCAAGAACCCTTGCCTCCTGACCCACCTGAGCTCAGGAACCAATGTATTCATCCATATTCAAGCCCTCCCGAGACCAATCCACCAAAGCAGGAAGTAGGGTTTTAAACCGCAAGGTGGCCCGAACCTGGGTAAACTCTTGTGTGCTTTACTTGAATATCTCCACTGGATGAGGGCAGACGCAAGGTAGACGTGAGTGGGAGAGATCTTCGTTCATGCCCCTGTGTTCGAACTTCTTGGGTTTGCGGAGCCTGTAATCCGAAATTTGGCGCGCCAGGTAGGGGGCATGTCGAGATCTCGCCTCTCCGATGACCTCATCCCGCTCTCGTCGTCGACTTCGCTCCACTGCCATGGTGGACACACGTTGAGCACGCGCCGCCCGCCGCGCCGTGAACGTCGCTCAGACAGCGGCCGCGGGCAACGGTGCGCTGCTCCGCCCCAACTCGCCGGTCGCCAACGCCGCCATCGACCCGACCGTCCACGAGCAGCAGGACTCGTCGTTGCTGTTGTCCATGCGGCCCGATGGCCGCACGGCGATGCCGTCACCCTCACTGGCCACGGCGTCATCCTCGCTGGTCCGCCGCGGACCGGTCTACCAGTAGCCTGCGCTATTGATGGCGCGGGAGCTCCTACACTATCGCCTGGTGGACGACCTCTACGACGAGTGGCTCCACCGCATCACCGAGCTCGTCAACGCCGCTGGGGAGGCACCTGCACCAACTCACTCCTCCCGTCCCCTGTCGCTCATGGCGGGGAACGAGGGCCACGGTGTCCCGGCTCCACCTCCACTCTACGGCGCCGGCCAGGAGGCCAGGTGCGAGGCTCCGCGGGGTGAGCCGCCTCGCATGGCCCATGCGCGCAACGAGGAGAGCTGCCAGGTGATCCTGCATCCCCAGGCAGGAGCTCGCGGGCCCCTTGTCCCGCAGCACCAAGACCGCGCACCACAAGAGGTGGTGGCGCCAGCGCCCCAAGAACCAGCACCGCAGGCGCGTGGCTGGATGTCGCGCCTTAGCTCTCGAGCTACGGCGCCTCATCTGGCCCGGCAAGTTCAAGCCGGATCTTCCTCCACGCTACAATGGCACCACCGACCCCACAGAGTTCCTCCAGCTCTACGAGCTGAGCATCGAGGCGTCCAACAGCACCGAGCAGGTCATGGCGAACTGGTTCCCCATGGCTCTCAAGGATGGCGCATGCTCCTGGCTCCTGAACCTCCCCGTGGGATCCATATCCTCTTGGGGGGAGCTTCGTGAGCGTTTCGTCGCCAACTTCCAGGGCACCTGCGACCGAGCCCCGGCGGCCGCGGATCTGCGCCGCGTGAAGCAGCAGCCGGGAGAGACCCTGCAAAGTACATCCAACATTTCAACACCATGTGCCTCCGGATCCCCAGGGTCTCGGACAAGGCCATCATCTCAGCGTTCTCCGACGGTGTCCGTGACGTCAGGATGAGGGAGGAGCTCGCCATCCACAAGGACCTGTGCACAGCCCTCAAGATGTTCAAGCTCGCAGCAAAGTGCGCCAGGGCAGAGGAAGGACGCCTCTACCTCCAGGAACTGCCTGAAGCGGAGGCGGACGACAAGAAGACTAAGGCCAAAGAAGCAAAGCGCAAGGGACCCACCGTACTGGCTGCAGAGCCAGAAGTGAAGCGTGGCTGCGGCTACAACAACCCCCCCCCCCAGAGACAACTGTCCGTACTGCGTCTTCCACGATGTCCACAGCCACAACACCAACGACTGCCAGGAGCTCAGGGCGATGCGTGGCTGGCGCGTTGGGAAGTGCCCTAAGCGTGACAACCGCGGCTACGACCGCGGAGGAGGCCATGGTGGAGGACGCTGGGATGGTAGGAACTCCCGCCAAGGGTGGCGTGAGCAGCCTCGTGAAGACCATTGGCAGGAGCAGCCTCGTGACGCCCCCTGGCGCGACCAGCCTCGTGAGGGTCGCCCTCAGGGCAACGGAGGTCTGCCTCCGCTGCCACCACCACCAAGAAGGAACGACGACGACCGCGAGGGAGATGGAGCAGGGGGCTTTCAGGAACCGCGTGTGGGTGCGTGCATCTTGGGAGGAGCCCATGCTCCGGCTTCCCATCGCATCTTCAAGCAGTTCACTCGCGAGGTGAACGCGGCGCTTCCCAGTCCTGACGCTGCGCGCAACCTCAGGTGGACCGAGCAGGTCATCGCCTTTGACCCCAAGGACCAGGTCAAGTGCACGGCAGCCCCAGGCGCTCTCCCGATGCTCTGCACCCCGACCATCAGCAACGTCCTCGTGACCAAGACCCTCATCGACGGCGGAGCGGGGATCAACATCCTCTCAGTCCAGACCTTCGAGACGCTCCAGGTTCCGTACGATCAGCTCCACCCGACCAAGCCATTCTACAGAGTCACGGATGGCTCCACACTCCCGATGGGGCAGGTCCGCCTCCCCATCACCTTTGGAGACCGGGACAACTATCACACCGAGCTAATCGACTTCGACGTCACCAACATCCACCTCCTGTACAACGCCATCCTCGGGTATCCTGCCCTCGCCAAGTTCATGGCAGTGACCCATCACGGCTACAACGTCCTAAAGATGCCCGGGAGTGGCGGAGACATCATGATCGCCTTCGACGAGCAGGAAGCGGTGCGTTGCCTGGAGCGTGCCTATCAGACCACGGAGGTCGAGAGCTCCGACAAGGATGGAGCCGTCTTTGCCCTACAGACGCCCCCAAGAAGAAGAACCTGCCTGCCAACGGACCTCAGGACACAGGGGCTCCTGACAGTTCCGCCTCAGGACTCGCGCCTGCCGACAAGGCGCCCTCCACCCTCGCATAGGGAGGCGCGCCCGATGCCCCCCTCTGGACGGGCTCGGGGGCTCTCCTTTGGAGTGTCTCGGGCCTGACCAGCGTCTCGAGGGAGGTGTTCAGGCACCATCTGCACGCGTGTCTCGACGCGCGTTTTTGTGAGCCCAGCGTGAGCCGTACATCGCTGGGGGCTTAGGACTTCATCGACCAGGTTACCGAGAAACTTCAGTACGCAAGGCTCATACACGGTGGGTGTAACCGCATGATGCCAAGCTCACCTACCCGCCACCCAAGCAACCACTTCCGCGTTTGCATCGATGTCGCGGGTCTCAATCGAGTCGCTTCTTTGGAGCCCTTCTGGCCGACGGCGATCGGTCGGAGGAGGGCTCTCCCCTGCAGCTACGTCTGCACGCTCTTCGGCTTCCATAACACGGCTGCCACGTCCCAGCGCCTCGCGTGGCAAGCCTTCGGGGCTCGAGAGGCTCAGTGGCAGGCGGTCCAGATGCAACGAGAACCGGACCCCCGCGACCACTGAGGGCCTCCGGAGCCCCAGGGCCTCAGGAGCCCGACGATCCTCAGGAGCAACCCGCATGGCTTGCGTCTTCAGCTACCCCAACTCTTCTTAGACAAGTGTCAGGTGACGTTTTAGGTATTCAATCGAGGGTGCCCCCCGGGCTGCATCATCCTCGAGCTGCTGGGGGCTATCCCCCCGCAGGTATCTCTTTTTGCGCATGAATCAAGGCCAGTTGCTTCTTCCTATTTGCATTACCTATATGCTTGGCGTTCTCACCGCCACTAAGGTCATGAGCCCTTGCGAGCACACTCGCGACCACCCCATGATTAAGGACTGGCACGGCGTCTGTGCTCGGGTCCGTCCCTGCAGCGTCGCTAAACCCAAGGGCTGAGCTCTGTCTCGCGAGCCATTCCCATGACGTCACCTCCCGTGGTCCTTGGTGCCTTGTTCTCACATGGGATAATCGCGGATGGGTAAGTAGGGGCCCGTAGCAGGTGCCTCGCTCACGCGGGAACCGCGCGCCGGTTGTTTTTATTTTGGAACGTTGCATGAGAAGACTAGGCACGGCGTCTATGCTCGGGTCCGTCCCTGCAGCATCGATAAATCCAGCGGCTGAGCTCTGTCTTATGGGCCGGTCCCGCTAATGTCACCTCCTAGGGTCGTTGGTGTTGCGGCCTTCTCATGTGATGCCCTCTAGAGATGCACTCGGCGCAGGTTGACACAACACCTCTCTTTCCACATTTTGTAGAAGATGACACGGGCGCAATCCGCCTTAGGGTAGGGTCTCATGACTGATGCGTAAGCTCACGAGAACTTCCTCAGAGTCGTTCAGCTCATCCTGAGGAGGGCCCATATACACCTTGGCTCTCCTGCCGTGCAAGCCACGTGTCAGGATGGGGTTGTACACGCCCCGGAGTCTCTCCCGGTGGGAGGCTCCCTTCCACGGTCCAGTGGAAGTGCTATGTTCCACGCTGGTAGAACCAACCGAGGAGAGGTTATGCCCACGAACCAGTGGAAGCACCAAGCTCCGTGCTGGCCGCTACGACCGAGGCACGGTCATGCCCACACTCCGCGCAAGTGTGGTAGCTCTATGCTCCGCGCTAGTTATAAACAACTAAGGGCGGCCCCCAGCGGTTGCACCAACCTCAGGGAGCTTTTCAGCTCATGACGCTCATAGCTTCTCCTTGGATGGGTGTCGCGAGGGGGGCTAGACACGGGGGCTATGCTCAGGCCACGCCTGGCAGACGCCACCCTACCAGGTGCCCAGACACCTGGCTTTCTCACGCCCCCATCCTAGGCGAAGGCTCATGAGCAAGGTATGGTGCTCGTTCTCCCTCATGAGAGCCGTTCGTACGTCAATGGGGACCCCTGGGCATCGCGACCCAGGGGCCTCACTAGTCATGTAGCCCCTCACTCCTTGAGCCCGGTGCTCAACAGCGGTCGAGGTATGCGTGGTGCTGGGCCTTGCCGACGCAGAATGCAAACGGGGTCGCTTGAACGTCAAGGGGGACCCTTGGGCATCACAACCTAGGGGCCTCACTAGCCACGTAGCCCCTCATTCCTTGAGTCTAGTTATTACGATAACCCCGGTCACCCGGAGGGCTCAATGGCGATCGAGGTATGCGCGGGGTTGGGCCCTGCCGATGCAGAGCACCTAAGCAAACATGAAAGGAAGCAAGCATGGATATCATCAAGTTCAATCTAGTTATTACAATAATACCAAGTCCTTCAAATTCAAACGAGTTCTTACGCCCCCCC
>LR738713.1:209400892-209440123 GCA_902687465.1 Secale cereale | reverse complement strand
CCCCCCCCCCCGATGCACCTGCATCTCTCTCATCCGAACAGGAACAGGTTAGGCATCACCAAGCGCGTCATCACCAGTCTCCGCCTCCCCGGCCGCGGTAGCAGCAACCCGGAGGAACGCCTCCACCAATTCGGTGACCTTCGCCTCCAAGGCCTTAGCAGCCGCTCTCTCCATACTCAAGGTCACGGGCTCGGACAGCGAGGCCAGGTCAAGAGTGGGACCACGAAGGCTTAGGTGGCCGCACACCTGCGTCAGGGCCAAGGTAAGGAGCGTACGGCTTTCGACGTCTGCTAACTGGCCAATTGTAGCCGCAACCTCACGCAGGGAGTTCACAAGCGCGGCAAGGAGTTCGGCAGGGCCACCCTCCGGGGCGGCCAATGGCTTCTCAAACCCTTCCCCATAAGCAGCCCGCAGCACCGTACGGGCCTCGAGCTCGAAGGAGGCGAGGGCCTCGCAACTCACCGCCGCTGAGGCCGCAAGGGCGTCTTCTTTCTCACGCGTAGCTTGGGTCGCCCTGGCCTGCTCGGCCTCATCCTTCAGCTTCTCCAGGCTCACGTGATCAGCGAGCTGCTCCTGCTGCAACCGGGACGTCTCAGCCTTCTGCGCCTTGAGCTCCTTCTCCAACCTTTCAAGCTCCAGGGCGCGCCTAGCGCCTTCCTCGCGAAGGGCTACCAGCTTGCTCTCCGCCTTGTGGCAGCGCTTCTCGAAGGACGCAGCATCGGCTCGCGCGGCGACGCGTACCCGCATGGCTGTCACAGCTTCCTCTTGACCCTTGGCAGCAACCGCTGAGGCCTAGCTCCAGGAGGCCCGCGCAGACTCGTCTGCCAAGAGCCACCCAGAGATCAGACCCATGCGTCCCTCCATCACGCGGCCATCACCACCCTGAAGTTCGCCATGGAGCCGACCCAGCGTAGCGGAGGCAGCCTCGAAGGTCTCAGGGCCAGGCTGCATCGGCTGGCGGATGGGCGCCAACAAGACCGGCCGCTCGACTAGGGGCTTGGGGGCTCCGGCTCCCCTCGCTAGAGCAGCCGGAGCGGGAGCCGCCGCGGCCTCACAAACAGCAACGACGCCGTCAGGCGACGCCGCCGTCGCGTGCTCGTTGGCCCAGCTGGCCGAGGCACGCGAAGCTGTGGCACCCTTCTCCGCGGCCAAAGCAGCGACAGGAGCAGTGGGGCACCGCGGCGTGTCCTACCCCTTCACCTTCTTCATCATGCCACCAAGGCTGCTGCGCCAAGAGAAGTACGTCAGGAACACATCGACCGAGGGATAACCGGAGATTACACAATTACTCATCGGAGGCGAGGCGCGCCCTCCTCTTCAACAGCAGGTCGGTCGCGACCGCTGGCGCTACACGCATGTCGGCAGTCCAGATCTTGTCAAGGCGCGAGGCCACGGACTTGGGCGCAGCCGTGGTCACCAGTTTCGCTGGCACGGCACTCCTCGGCGGAGTCGCCGCATTGCTCCCCTCGGATGCAGCGCGTCCGGATCGACGTGGAGTGGTCGCCTGGGGTCGTCCGGTAGCACCTGCGCCCGACGCCACTTCTTCAGCGGACACCTCGGAGGAGTCCCCCTCATCAACTCGGCCCTCGTCGCCCAGGGTCTCCTCTGAGTCCTCCTCGTCGCTCCCATCGTCAGCACCGGAGGAGACGTCCACCATGGGCGGAGCGGCCACGGGCACCCCGAAACCTGACACGGCCTTCAGCAACTCAGCCTTGTCAGGACGGTGATATAGCGGCAGGTGGGCCCCCGTGAGGTCCTCAAGAACCATCCCCAGGAGAGTGACTGAGGCAAAGTCCAGGTCGGCCTCGGCCAGCGTCCCCGAGCGTAGCCGGAGCCTGTCGTCATTCCCCATTAGCTCCCACATGGGGCGCGAGTGTGCCTGCAGCAGCACCAGACGCTGCCTCAGGAACTCCTTCATGATCTGGGCCCCTTCAAGCCTCGAGCCCAGGTCGGCTTCGATCCTTGCCAAGACAGGCTCGGCAAGGGGGTCAGTGAGCTTTGCGTAGCTCCAGCCGGCGCGTTTCGCCAGACGAGCAATTGGCAGCGCCAGCAGCGGATGAACGCGCTGGGCGTCCAAATAGACCCACCTCTTCCGGTGGGAGTCTATCTTCTTCCCGGCTGTCATCAGCCGGGAGCCCTGGCACTGGAAAACGAAGGAGACGCAGCCCGAGCACGGGCCCTCGTCGTACCGCCGCATGGAGAAGAAGTGGCAGAAGAGGGCGATAGTCGGTTTCACCCCCACAAGCGCTTCACAATTAAAGGCGAAGAGCGACACGACGAAGATGGAACGAGGCTGGATGTAGAGAGAATGCACCTGGTAATGGTCCAGGATGGCGTAGAAGAACTTTTAGAAGGGCGACACGAGCCCGACGGAGATGCTGTGGAGGAAGAAGGGGTAGCAGGACTTCGGCAAGATCCGCGCCGTGGTGGATCCGACCCAAATCCCCGTCGGGCCATGCTCGTTGTGGACGCTCGACAAGAAAGACTGGACCTCCGAGTAGCCACCCTCCTCGGTGATGATGGACTCCTCGAGCGCCGCCTCAAGGGAAGAAGCAGATCCGGACGCCTGCGCGGCACCCTTGCTTTTCTTCGCCATTGCTGAGGTACAGGAGGATGCAGGCGATTTAGGAAGGCCGGAGGCAAAGGAGAAGGGGATTTAATCAGGAAGGAAGGGAGGTGTTCGCACACGAACACGTCGCCGTGTACCTCCAACGCTGAGGGTGATGCACCGCAGCTCACGTCGAAGGAGACCCGTCCGGAAGCGCGGTACGCAAGCAATCCGGCGGGCGCTTTTGATGACCCGAAACCCCACACGCCCGGGAGGGACCCCGTCAGGGCGCGCGGCGGCTATGGGCTGCCCTAGGTCGACCTGATCGCCCCTAGGGCCTCGAGGTTCGCCGCCTTGCAATGAAGAAGAACGAACGAAAAACGAGGAAGAAGATACAAGGGTAGGGGATAGATGAACACGAAAAAGTAGTAGATGTGTTTGTTCGATTGTGTGTTGTTCAATCGGCCGTCACCCCTTAGGTATATAAGAGGCGGCTGGACTTGCCGTGCAAGGAAAAGGCTTGGATTCACGTCCAAAACCCTAGCCAAATTCGGATTGGTTTTATCCGAACTTTCCAAAACTGTTCGGTTTAAACTGGCTGTACCTTGCGGGTAATTCATGAGGTGGTAAACGACCTCGGATGGAAAAGAGCCCAAAAGCAATCTTGACCGTTTCGACGATACGAACAACTTTCATGTTGAACGTTTTTCGATTTGAAGCCATCTTCTAGGCCAAAACAGTCACGCAATACAGGCTGTTATTCGCGCTACCCATCAGACACGTGGCTGGTGGGGCGCGCCACTTATGGCTCTGTGACAGGGTTGTGTTCGGATGGCTGTAACTTTTGCATACGAACTCGGATTGGGACGATTTTTATATCAAAATCGACCGTTTCGACGAGACGCACAACTTTCATGTTGAAACTTTTTCCATTTGAAGCCATCTTAATAGGGTTTCAAGCCATTATTTAATCTGGTGTCATCATGAGCATCTCTGAACTTGTCATAACTTTTGCATCCGGACTCCGTTTTAGACCACTTTCATATCCATCTTGATCTTCTCAAAGAAAGCCATCTCATGGTGACTTCCAATCATAAGTTTGAAGTAATCTTGACATAGATTAAAGCAACTTTTACGATTGTGCCACTTTTGAGCGTCAACACATGCCCCCCTGTTTTTCGGCAAAGCAAGCGTGCCGAAAAATAATTTGTACCATGTTGGTTCTAAGGACGATGTCAACACCCCATCGGCCATTTATATGCTTAGGACAATAATTATATATCGGCCATTATTGTTCTTGAACTCTTGATGCCAACTTGGGCGAAACCTTCTCAACTTCATTAACAATCCGATGATAAAGTTCCATAGATATGTATCTCAAGGTCATCCTCCGAACCATATTGTTCCCCCTTTTGCTAGGATTTTGTAGATAATCAACAATAAACTCTCTCCAATCCTTACTATCACCTGCGTCAAAATTCATTAGTGGCCGAAGCTGTGAACTTCGGTTCGGCCTTACGTATGTTGACGAGACGAAGCATCGGCTATTGAGAGAAATACAATACACCATGATTAACGTAGTAGCCGGATGCTTGCTGTGCCAACTCTTTTGAATTGTCATGTCTAAATATAAGAACAATTTTAAAGCAACCCAAGGTAAATTTTTCATCTAGACATATCTCAAGATAAACTATAAGTGATTCGTCAAAACATTGATAACCCTTGTATATTTGTTGCACTACTCATAACGAATCACCGAAAGCCTCAAGATGTATAGCACCTTGTCTCGCTCTCCATTCGAACTAAGGACGATGCTAGAATACTACACCGGCCATGCATTGACATATTCTTAGGACGATAGATAAATATCGGCCATTACCATGTAAACTTCATTCAAAGCACATATAGCCGAAACAAATAAATGAAATGACAAACTAAGTATTTCGGCCCTTTGGATCAGCAACAAACTTGTAACTAATCAAATGTATAGTGACTTGGTAATACCCTTTCATGATGTAAGAAATTATATGGCATCCATGGATTAAAATAAGCCCATTGAGGGTTAGCAATCATACCTGATGACGAATTCCATGACATGGGCGTTAATGGCATAGTTGAAGAATATGGATAATGTGTAGACCGAAGATGCTGAAACCTTCGGCTTCGTCCTTCATAGTTTTCACTCTTTTCCTTCTTCACCTTTGCCGCACTTCTTGTAATGGAAGCTTGCACATAATTCTTATTTTGATCACTTCCTTTGGGAACCCATGCCATGTTTCTTTCTTCAAGATCTTGTGCACTAAGTTTTTGTAATTTCTTCTTTTGCCAATATGATAAGCCGAGTGGGCACCCCGTCTGCGATTTTGTCTTGGCCAATGGCAATCCTTTTTTGGCCTTGTGCACTCTCAACTTCTTTTCTTCAGATTTGGCACTTTGACTGTCAATAATTGGTTGCTTCATCTCATTGCCTTTAGTAGCCAATGTCAACACTTTAATTGGCTCTTTTTCATTTGAGATCAAATCTGAAGTTGCACTCTTACGACCATCTCTTTTAACACGGTAAACTTGCTTGACCACCTTTTTCTTCTCCCTTGAGCTCCGGACCGATTCCTTATGATCGAAACGGTCTTTAACATGTGATTGTTCAAATGTTGATCTTCTCGGAGCTGCATAATATTGGTGAGATGGTCTAAAATAAGATGGAGAATGCGCCCTTGTATCATACCTGTCCCATGATGGATATGGATCTACTTGAGCATAGGGAGGCATCCACGGCATTGGCATTGGCGGCCCAAAATAAGGATATGAATATGTTGCATAAAAATTGTCACTTTGCCAATACCGATCCTCATACTTGCGCCTTGGGGGTGATCTTGGTTTCTTTGCATGATTTGGCCGATAAGCATTCTTCTCTTCACCCTTCTTTTGATATTTATCCAATAGTTCAGCGAAGGTGATTTTTGATCTCTTACACTTGTGCTTATTCCGGCCTTTGTTCTCTTTTGGTTTCCTTTCATCAATCATTGGATTTGCTTGCTGCCCCCCAGTCCTTGGCGTCTTCATTGTAGCTTCGATGGAACTCTCGCCCTCAAGATTATGCTCGTTATGCTCTTCAACAACTTCTTTACTTGAAAGCTTGATCCCATCACCTGCAACTTTTACATTCTCTTTAAATGGATCGGCTTGAAGCAGCCGATGCAAAAACTTTTTGCCATCGGGACCAATCGGAATAGACTGGTCATCTCTTGGTGTTTCAACAAACTTCAATCGACCTTTTTCAATGGCCGATTTAACTATTTGACGAAACATGTTGCAATCCTCAAAATTATGCTTGGATGAATCATGCAACTTACAATACATTCGTCCTTGGATTGATGGCTTAACATGGTGATCAAGAATTGTAATATAATTATTTTTCAGCAACAAGTCAAATATTTGATCACACATGCTTGAATTGAAGGTATACTTCTTGTTTTCTAGCCGATCTTGCTGTTTGAACGGCTTTGGAGATAAGCAAACGAATGGTTTAGATTTGTAATCTGCCCATTCGGCTATGCATTGTGTTTTCCACTCTATCTCCGATGTCTTTGGATAAGATATTATATTAGCATCAGTTTTCTCAATAGAATTTAACCTTGGCTTTAAATTTCTGAAACGAAGATATTTAGAACATACATGTCTCAGTTGAGACCAAGTGCAAGCCAAGTACGAAATAAGCAAAGCTACCCAACTAGATATGAACTTTACATAAAGCAAGGGGGAAAGCTTTGGCTGTAACAATAAGTCAATATCGGTCTTTATAAATGGCATAATGGGTTGACCGATATGTTCCATAACAAGTTTATTGCTAACAAGTAAATTACCCTTCTTCATTGATCTTTCAAAATTACTTATGAGAATATTTCTTATAGATGCATCAATAATGAAGTCGCGACCAAATCTGAAAATAGGTAAATTGCTCTCTATTCATACCTCTTCAAATATGTTGGGGGAACATGATGGTGGTGTCACTTGAAGAACATCTTTCTCCGTCTTTGGATGGCTCCCCAACACCTTTTCATCATCTTTTTCTTGATTCCGTGCATCATTGCTTTGAAGATCCATGTCAGCAGAACTTTGTTCGGCTACTTGTTCTTGTCCTTGAGGCTTGTCAATTTCTATGGCACGTAACTCATAGGGCAGGAAGTAGGTTCCATTGACTTCGGAAAAATCAAGTATGACTGTTTTGCTATGCTTTCCATGCCCTTTCTCAATAATGCTTGCCTCTTTGGATTTGATGGACTCAGAATATATACTACTTGATTCGGCTATTCTAATAACCGAATTTTCTTTGTTACCTGAATCAACAACTTTATCTTTTTGAATTTGCAAGGCTTCTCGCTCTCGTCTAAGTTTAGCCCACATCTCAGCTTGGCGAGCTTTAAACTTTTTCATCTCAATTTCCATCCACTCGTCATGAGATTGCCCCCCAATACTTTGAGACTCTTTTGGCAATGAGGTGCTGAAACTTTGTGATTGTTTAGGTGGTACACTGGATGGTACAGCACTGGGCATCTGCATCATTTGCACAACTCTAGCTTTTACAGCAGCAAAATCATGAGGCTTCCCGCCTTCTATTAGTTCCTGGCGAATAGAGTTGCATAAATCCCAAGAGAATGTAAGCTTGTTCTCAATTACCCAGTCTGGATATGGTTGCCCCCCAATGCTTTTAGACTCTTTCAGCAATGAGATGTTGCCGAAATTCTGTAATTGTATAGGGGGGACATGATATGCCACGGTATTAGGTGAAGGCATTTGTGCTCCTGCAGAAGTTTCACTTATTCGGCCATTACCATTAAGGTGCGGAGCCGAATTATGGACATCAACAGTTGCGTATGGTGCCAAAAAACTAGTAGCATGAGGTGTAGCATATGATGTTTGATGGTAATTGGCCGGATAACTAGTAGTAGCATGGCCAATTCCCCTATCCACCAGCATGTTTGGATTAACATGTTGCAAATTAGTTGCCGATGAATAAAAAGATGAAACACTATGTTGCATGCCATTGAAAGATCCTACATGGGGTGTTTCAACTTGATTAACCGAACTCATCATGTTGTTCATCGGCATATGGATTTGTGGGGTTGCCGATGCATGGGAGTTGGGATACATATGTTGCATGTTGCTAAAATTATATGAAGTAGAATCATGGAGATTTTGTTGCATCGGCCCTTGCACATAATTAGATGCATGATTGGTAAAGTTAGGGCTAGCCGATACATTATGCTCATTAGATGATCTAGCAACAACATATGCATTATTTGCATCTACATATGTGAATTGGGTATTCATATTACCTTTGTAGATTGCAAACCCTAGATGACGATCTCTTCGTAGCAAGAACGGGCCGGAGACCGTTCAAAGCTTCGTCCCCAGCGGAGTCGCCAAAAAGTGTGTTCGCACACGAACACGTCGCCGTGTACCTCCAACGCTGAGGGTGATGCACCGCAGCTCACGTCGAAGAAGACCCGTCCGGAAGCGCGGTACGCAAGCAATCCGGCGGGCGCTTTTGATGACCCGAAACCCCACACGCCCGGGAGGGACCCCGTCAGGGCGCGCGGCGGCTATGGGCTGCCCTAGGTCGACCTGATCGCCCCTAGGGCCTCGAGGTTCGCCGCCTTGCAATGAAGAAGAACGAACGAAAAACGAGGAAGAAGATACAAGGGTAGGGGATAGATGAACACGAAAAAGTAGTAGATGTGTTTGTTCGATTGTGTGTTGTTCAATCGGCCGTCACCCCTTAGGTATATAAGAGGCGGCTGGACTTGCCGTGCAAGGAAAAGGCTTGGATTCACGTCCAAAACCCTAGCCAAATTCGGATTGGTTTTATCCGAACTTTCCAAAACTGTTCGGTTTAAACTGGCTGTACCTTGCGGGTAATTCTTGAGGTGGTAAACGACCTCGGATGGAAAAGAGCCCAAAAGCAATCTTGACCGTTTCGACGATACGAACAACTTTCATGTTGAACGTTTTTCGATTTGAAGCAATCTTCTAGGCCAAAACAGTCACGCAATACAGGCTGTTATTCGCGCTACCCATCAGACACGTGGCTGGTGGGGCGCGCCACTTATGGCTCTGTGACAGGGTTGTGTTCGGATGGCTGTAACTTTTGCATACGAACTCGGATTGGGACGATTTTTATATCAAAATCGACCGTTTCGACGAGACGCACAACTTTCATGTTGAAACTTTTTCCATTTGAAGCCATCTTAATAGGGTTTCAAGCCATTCTTTAATCTGGTGTCATCATGAGCATCTCTGAACTTGTCATAACTTTTGCATCCGGACTCCGTTTTAGACCACTTTCATATCCATCTTGATCTTCTCAAAGAAAGCCATCTCATGGTGACTTCCAATCATAAGTTTGAAGTAATCTTGACATAGATTAAAGCAACTTTTACGATTGTGCCACTTTTGAGCGTCAACAGGAGGCGATAACTCCTCTACAGCAAAGACAACCCCCTTTTGTCAACTTACACGGTTGCCGAGACTACGTGAGGAGCGGAGTCGCCCATGTCCCGTCCAACTGTCACGTGCCAGCCTGGCCCGTAGCCTTTTGGGGGCCCACGGCGATCCGTCCTCAGCTAAGGCTTTGCCCCGAAGCCAACTCCGCGCGCGCCTTGGGCCTGGGGGCTACTGTCGGCGTCCTGGGAACCAGGGTACCCAGACTTGCCTATCTGCGGGCCGCAACACGCTCCTATCACGGCCTGGTACGGCCCAGCTGATCGACCAGCTGTCCAAGACCCTCGCGAGGGGGTTAGGCCTTGCGAGGAGAACGACATCAAGACCCCCTCAGGAGCGGCCTCGGCTAGGTAGCTCCGGAGGGGCGGAGAACCCAAGGCCGAGCCTGCCTCAGGAGGAGGCAGTGACGCAAGCAGTGACGCACCGCGCCAACGGGTGCCAGCGCATGCCAGCGACGTAGTTGCCATTTCGGTGCAAATGAGACAGCGCAGGCGCAGGTTCCCGAGGAGCGGGACAAAGGTTTCCCCTTCGGTGTAACAAGACCGAAGACCGCAAGGACGACAGGGAGGATGTCACCACCGAGCCCACCACCGCGTCATCGTCTGACCCTTTTGCAGGCGAAGACCGCTTTTGTCAGGACAAGAACGTCCTTGTGTTCCCGCTCAAATGGCCATTGTGGAATCCCTTCCTGCCTAAACATTTCGGGGGAAGAGGACCCTGGCCGCCTATATAAGTAGCTAGGATCCCCACTATGAGGGACAAGTCGATCAGATCTAGAAACTCGGCCCTCGCACAAAGGAGCAAGAACCCTTGCCTCCTAACCCTCCTGAGCTGAGGAACCACTGTATTCATCCATATTCAAGCCCTCCCGAGGCCAATCCACCAAAGCAGGAAGTAGGGTTTTACACCGCAAGGTGGCCCGAACCTGGGTAAACTCTTATGTGCTTTACATGAACCTCTTCACTGGATGAGGGCGAGACACTAGGTAGACGTGAGTGGGAGAGATCTTCGTTCACGCCCCTGTGTTCGAACTTCTTGGGTTTGCGGAGCCCGTAATCCAACACATGTTGATGCCATAGTCCTTAAGAGTTTGCTTCATCCAGAGAAGCTGAGCGCAACAAGATCCAACAACAATGTATTCAACTTCAGCGATGGAGAGAGACAACGAGTTCTGCTTCTTAGAAGACTAACAGACAAGAGATCGTCCAAGAAAGTGGCATGTGCCTGATGTGGACTTGCGATCTACCTTGTCACCAACATAGTCTGCATCTGAGAATCCAACAAGATCAAATATAGATCCATTGGGATACCATAATCCTAGCATTGGGGCGTGAGCCAAGTATCGAAGAATTCGCTTCACAGCGAGGTGATGCGATTCCTTTGGTGCCACTTGGAATCGGGCACACATGCAAACGCTAAGTATTATATCCGGTCTAGATGCACATAAGTAGAGTAAAGGATCAATCATGGAGCGGTATACCTTTTGATTGAACTCTTTACCATTGTCGTCGGAGCCCAATTGACCTTTGGTTGGCATTGGCGCCGTGTACCCATTGCAATCTTGCATTCCAAACTTCTTCAGGCAATCTTTGAGGTATTTCTCTTGAGATATGAAGATGACATTCTTATGTTGACGAATTTGGAGTCCAAGGAAGAATTTCAGCTCACCCATCATGGACATCTGATATTGCTCTTGCATCATGTATCCTAACTCATCACTATATCGTTTGTCAGTGCATCCTAAGATAATGTCATCCACATAGATTTGGCATACGAACAGTTCACCATCATATGTCTTCGTGAAGAGTGTGGGATCTAGTGGACCAGGTTTGAAGCCTTTGCTTTTCGAGAAGTCTTTGTGTGTGTCAGACCACGCACGAGGTGCTTGTTTGAGGCCATATGGTGCCTTGTTGAGCTTGTAAACCATGTCAGGACGCTTTGGGTCTTCAAAACCAGGAGATTGTGCAACATACACTTCTTCTTCAATTTTGCCATTTAGAAGGCACTCTTTACATCCATTTGGTACAGAAATATGTTATGGTGGTTAGCATAAGCTAGCAGTATGCGAATGGCTTCAAGCCTAGCCACAAGAACAAAGGTTTTATCGAAGTCAATACCTTCCACATGAGTATAACCTTGAGCAACTAGACGATCCTTGTTTCTGACAACTTGACCGTGCTCATCTTGTTTGTTGTGATAGATCCATTTGGTGCCAATGATGTTATGCTTCCATGGAGCAGTATGCTTAACAAGCTCCCATACATTATTTAGCTCAAACTATTGAAGCTCTACTTGCATTGCTTGAATCCATTCAGGTTCCATAAAGGATTCATCAACTTTCTTGGGTTCAGATATTGAAACGAATGCGGAGTGTCCACAAAAGTTGTCTAGCTGAGTTTCTTTTGAACGAGTAAGTGGACCAGTTGCATTGAGGCTATCAAGAATCTTCTTCGCTTGGACTTCAGCTACCCGAGGATGAACTAGGCGAAGACTTTTCTCATGCTATTGATCATCTTCTTGTTCAGGATTGGCTTCAGGCTGAGCATTGTCGTCAGGTTGATTAGGTGGAGAGATGATGATTTCCTCTTTAGTTGGTTCCTCGGTGGGTATGATTTCTCCTGTACCCATTTGTTTGATAGATTCACTAGGAGAAGCTTCATCTAGCACATTTGGTAGGTGCTCTCTTTGTGAGCCGTTAGTTTCACCGAACTACACATCTACGGTTTCAACCACTTTATAGTGAAAGAGGTTGAAGACCCGATAGGTGTGCGAGTCCTTTCCGTAACCAAGCATAAAACCTTCATGTGCTTTCGGTGCAAATTTGGAAGTGTGATGCGGATCCTTGATCCAGCACCTAGCGCCGAAGACTTTGAAATAGCTGACGTTTGGCTTCTTACTAGTCAGAAGTTCATATGAGGTTTTCTTGAAGAACTTGTGTAGATAAACTCTGTTGATGATGTGACATGAAGTATCAATGGCTTTGGGCCAGAACTTTCTTGGTGTCTTGCATTCATCGAGCATAGTATGTGCCATCTCAATGAGAGTCCTGTTCTTGCGCTCAACAACGCCATTCTGCTGAGGTTTGTATGGAGCGGAGAACACATGCGTGATGCCCAATGTAACAAGATAAGTGTCAAGCCCAGTATTCTTGAACTCAGTTCCATTGTCACTTCTGATGTGCTTGATCTTGATGCCATAGTTGTTCATGGCTCGATTGGCGAATCGTCTGAAGACATCCTACACTTCAGTCTTATAGAAGATTATATACACCCAAGTATATCTAGAGTAGTCATCAATGATCACGAAACCATATAAACAAGTAATACTAGTGAGAGTCGAGTAATGAGTAGGGCCAAATAAGTCCATGTGAAGCAGCTCGAAGGGACGGGATGTAGTCATGATTATCTTTGAGGGATGCTTGGCCCTAGTCATCTTCCCAGCTTCACAAGCGCCACATAGATGATATTTCTTGAACTTGACACCCTCGATGCCTATGACGTGCTTCTTCTTGCCGAGAGTATGCAGGTTCCTCATGCCTGCATGACCTAGTCTTCGATGCCAAAGCCAGCACTCTGAAGCTTTTGTGAGAAGACAAATGATGAGTTGTGGCCCTGCAGAGAAATTTACCATATACAGATCACCTTTTCGATGTCCTTTGAAGACTAGAGACTTGTAAGATTCCATAAGAACAAGGCAACGATATTTTCCAAATATCACAATCATGTTTAGATCATGCTACTTCTTGAGCTTGCGTTGTATTCCCTCGAAGAGGAAAGGGAGATGCAGCACAGTAGCGTAAGTATTTCCCTCAGTTTTCGAGAACCAAGGTATCAATCCAGTAGGAGACCACGCGCGAGTCCCTCGCACCTGCACAAACAAATAAGAACTTTTGAGGCATGATCATTGTAGATAGGCATCACATCCAAATGATTATGAGACTATCTAGGCATGATCCTTGTATATAGGCATCACGTCTGACACAAGTAGACCGACTCCTGCCTGCATCTACTACTATTACTAAACACATCGACGGCTATCCAGCATGCATCTAGTGTATTGAGTTCATACGAACAGAGTAACACCTTAAGCAAGATGACATGATGTAGAGGGATAAACTCAAGCAATATGATATAAACCCCATCTTTTTATCCTCGATGGCAACAATACAATACGTGCCTTGCTGCCCCTACTGTCACTGGGAAAGGATACCGCAAGATTGAACCCAAATCCAAGCATTACTCCCATTGCAAGAACTATAGATCTAGTAGGCCAAACCAAACCAATAATTCAAAGAGACTTGCAAGGATATTATGAGCACACATAAAAAGTTCAGAGAAGAACCAAATATTTCTCGTAGATAATCTTGATCATAAACTCACAATTTATTGGATCTCGACAAACACACCGCAAAAAGAGATTACATCGAATAGATCTCCTCGAAGACCGAGGAGAACTTTGTATTGAGATCCAGAGAGAGAGAAGAAGCCATCTAGATACTAGCTATGGACCCGAAGGTCTGTGGTAAACTACTCACAACTCATGGTGAGAGCGATGATGATGATGATGAAGAACTCTGTGATGGATCCCCCTCCAGTGGAGCTCCGGAACAGGCTCCAAGATTGGATCTCACGGGAACAGAAGGTTATGGCGGTGGAATTAGGGTTTTCTCTCTGTTGTCGAAGGTTTCGGGGTACGTAGACTTATATAGGAGGATGGAGGACACCGGGGGACGCTCAAGGGGCCCACGAGGTAGGGGGCGCGCCCTGGGTAGGGGGGGCGCCCCCCACCCTCGTGGGGGCCTCGATGCTCCCCTGACGTGGTTCTCAAGTTCCCTGTGCGTGATTTTCCCCAAAAATATCTCTCGCGAAAGTTTCATTCCGTTTGGACTCCGTTTGATATTCTTTTTCTGCAAAACCCTGAAACAGGCAAAAAAACAGCAATCTGGACTGGGCCTTTGGGTTATTAAGTTAGTCCCAAAAATGATATAAAAGTGTATGATAAAGCCCATTAAACATCCAAGACTTCATAAATAATAGCATGGAACAATAAAAAATTATAGATACGTTGGAGACGTATCAGATCACATAGCATAGACACTGGCATTAAGTTGTATCCAAGGGATTCAACAAGCATCACTTTGTCCATGTGTTGATCCTTGGAGATAGCAACTCTACCAAGACCCAATACCTTGCTTTTACCAGTATCTGCAAATGTGATGTGGCTTTTGGGAGAAGGATGTAGAGTTGAGTCCATGAGAAGATGTCGATCACCGGTCATGTGGTTGGTACATCCACTGCCAATTATCCATTCGGTGGCTTCTGAAGCAGTACCCTAGAAATCAGTTAGCAGCATAGTCTTCACAAAGAGAAGTGTGAATCATAAACATTTGACGAACAAGCATGCTATCAAAGTTAAGGTCCTTGTTAGGCATGATAGGAAGCTTGTCAAGAAACCATGGGACGAAATACATGGTTAAACCATTTGGACATTTAATCTTGCGTCCCACAAGATGTTTTAGGTCCCCATCATTGGCGTCTGAAGTTGATTTTCGGCTGGAGACCTTTCCCTGCAAGAGAAGTTAATTCTTCTTAACCACCCACATATTAAGGGGTGGCTTAGAAGTAATAAGTCTAAGTGCAACATCTGAGAATTTTGGCTTGGGAGCCCTAGCAAATAGCTTTGCAGGAGGTGAATAATACTCATATGAATATGCAGAGAAGTTCTTTGTCTTATGAACAAAGTGGTTAGATGAAACATGCTCATATTCATGAATCTGATGACAATCTCTCTACAAAACACTTGCGTTAGAGTGAACCGGTGTAGTCCTTTATCTGTATGATGTCTTTGGACCATATGAAGCCTTTGGTCTGGGGTTGATCTTCTTTCTAGGTGGTTTCATGATGACATTCACTAGAAGATTTTTGATAAGACTTCTCGGAACCCAGATCTTCTTCATAGGTGAGCCATTCCTGCAGTTATTCCAATGAACATGGAAAACACTTTACCGTTCTGATCCTTCAACAGTTTATAATTTGAGTCAAATGACTCGTCAATGACAATAGGGTTAGCACAAGTGAAACCAGATAAGGTAGATGGATCTACTGGTGGACCCTTTGCAGTAGCCCATGTGGTTTTGGGATACTGCTCAGGCTTCCAGTAAGAACCCTCAACATTCATTTTCCTTTCGAACCCGACACCCTCTTTTCTAGGGTTTCGGTTCAAAATCTGTTTCTTGAGGACATCGCACAGTGTTTGATGCCCTTTGAGGCTTTTGTACATACCTGTTTTAAGCAATGTCTTCAACCTAGCATTCTCATCAGCAATAGCAGTGGTTTCCTCAGCAGAAGCGTTAGTTACCACATCAACAGTTGAAGATATTGCAATTTCAAAAGGAGTAGAGCATTTAGCAACAGAAACAACATTGTCATGCTCAAGACATTTTAGACAGGGTGACACAAAGTCTTCCTGAGCGAAACTTGTCACATCCCTAGATCAACCCCTGTGGTCTTTGCCTGATCATCATGTCATCATGTTTAAATTTTGTTAAACTTGAATTGGGCATTGTTCAAACCCTAGCACCAAAAGAACCCAACTAGGTTCAACCTAAAAATATTTTCATTGCACCCAAAGTGCCTCAAGAAAAGTTCATGATTTTTGGTTAAGGTAGAGACCCCTGCCAAAAATGATGAATATATTTCTAGGACATTTTTGGATTTTTGAATTAATCCATATTGTATTTGAATTGGGGCATTTAAATTCTTTAAATAGTTTAAATGCTCTAATAATTGTGAAACTAGTTGAGGGCTGTTAGAAATAATTCAATAGGTGCCCACAATTTATTTCATGATTTATCAAAATGGTTTGGTCTTTGAACTAAATCTAAAACATACAAAAGAAATAGAAAATAGAAACAAAACCAGAAAAGAGAGAGAGAGAGAGAAGAGCTCACCTGGGCTGCTTACCTGCACCAGAGCCAGCCCAGTTCCTGTGCGGCCCACAGGCCCAGCCCACCATCGCCGTCATCCTCCTGGCGCCAGTCGGCCAGGCGTGTGGCCGGCGCGCGCGCTCGGCCGTGCTGCCACGCCACATGCCTGCCTGGTCGCCCAAGGATAGCGCGACGCCACGAAAGGTCTCGCCGTTATCATCTGGATCGAGCCGTCCTCTCCAGTCCTCCCCCTTCGTTCTCCCTTGCTTCTTCTCGCCTTGGCCGAAGCCACCACGGCCGCGTCGGCGAGCACCACCGTGGCCACAGCCCTCCCCACGCCCCCGCTACGTGACCACGAGCTCCGCCACGAACCCGTGGACCTACATGCCCACGCACGCAAGCTCGGGAGCCGCATGGCGTCCTCCCCGACCTCATCTTCAACCTCCGGCCGCCGACAACCTCACCGTCGATTCGTCGCCATCTGTGCTTCCCCGACCTCGCCGGCCTGCTCGTCTGAATCGCCGTGAGCCCCTCTCTGTTTTCCCCCTAATTACCTCCTTGCCCCCGAGCCCTAGCTGACCCCCCCGTCTTACCCGTGATCTCCTGCCGCCGTCCATGGCGCCGCCGCGGCCACAGCTGCTGCCACCCGCGTCTGAGCACGTCACTGCACTCAGTGCTTCACCAGGAGGCCGTAGCACCCAGCCGTTGCTCCTGCCATGCCCTGCGGCGTCGAATCCGTCGACGTCCGAACTCCAGCGCTGCCCCGCTCGTCGGTGCGGTCGATTCCGGCGACCCCAAGGCCTCCCGATCGTTCTGCTGGATGCAGACGAGCGCGGGCTACCTTCTGGTGGTCCCCGTGAGTCCAGCCGCGGCCTGCAGCGCCGCCCCGACCAACTACGGCGAGTTCCCGCCGCTGCTGTGGTCGCCGGCGTCACTTGCTGACGTGACGCCGGTTAATTAGCCACTAACGACGCCCTAACTAAACCCCCAGGGCCACTGACATACGGGCCCCACAGCCTAATTAACCTAGTTTATTTTTTGTTTAGTTTAAACTAACCCAATGGGCCCCACGTGTCAGAGTTGACCAAGCTGACATGGCTGTTGACTGGGCCCACATGTCATCGACACTAACCAGCCCCAGTCACTGACCAGTGGACCCCACTGGTCAGGTTTGACCTGGACCCGCCTGTTGACTTGCTGATGTCAGCATGACCTAGTGCTGACGCGGTAACTGTTTTATGAGATTTTAAATAAATCAGAAATGATTTATTTATTTCAGAAAATAGCTAAAACTTCTAAAATTCATATAAAATCAACCGTAGCTCAGATGAAAATAATTTATATATGAAAAATGATCAGAAAAATTCAAGGAATCTGTTTATTGCATTTTCATGCATGTTAGAACAACTTATAGCTACTGTTTTGGACAAATCAAATGAATGGCATTTAAATAACCATATGTGGAGTTTGAATTTGAACCTTGGGTTCAAACCAACTACACTTAACTGTGTTGCTAGTTGCATTAGGCCAAATCACATCATATTGCCATGTCATGTTCATGCATCATATTGTTGCATTGCATTCATTGTGTTCTTTCTCAGTTTGTCAGTTTTGTCCCCTCTCAGTTGACGACGTTCTGACGATGAGTTCGATGACACCGATGAAGAACTATTATTATCTTTAGAAGTGCCAGGCAAGCAAACCCCCATTGAGCATCCCGATACAATCCCACTCTCTCGCTCCTGCTCTCTTTTACTGCATTAGGACAACAACGTTTTGAACTGCTTTTTGTTGCGGTAGCTGAACCCCTTTCCTCTGCATGACCTGTCATTGCCACAGTAAATAGTTGAAACCCACTAGCATGAGCAGGAGTTGTTTGAGCCATGTTGTGCCTACTCATCCATGCTTGTATGTTATGCTTGCTATTGCTTAGAGTTGTGTCAGGTCTGATTCATCAGGGATGAATTGGAAAGTTGTGAACATGTCCTACTGTTGAGAGCTAAAGTGTGTGAACACGTTTTGGTAAAGGTAGCGGTGAGAGGCCATGTAGGAGTACATGGTGGGTTGTCTCACTGGAACCGTCCTTAAGAACTGAGTTCTGTGTAAGTTGTCCAATGACTAGCTACTACCACACATTGGGTTCTGGTAACTCGACCCCTCTCGACTTATTAATCAACTAGATCTCTGTCCAGGAGTTGCAACTAGTTTCTGGTGTTTGTAGGTAGTGCTAGTAGTCTACCAAGTGGTACCCGCTACAGGTGGGCTTGGGACAGACTAGGTGCTGTGGCCCGGTGTACCAAGTGGCACCCGGTTGGTGGGCTTGGGAACCCTGCACACATCATTTGGGGCCGTGAGCGACACCCCGGTCGGATCTCCTTACGGATGGAACCCGAATAGGCGATAAACCTGGACTAGAGTCTTGTGTGGTTAGTCAGGCCGTGGCCGACACCCTTGCCAGGCTTCCGCTTGAAGGTTGCCGAGATACACGACGTGTACATGGCGGTAAGTGGCGAGAGCGTGTGTGAAGAAGTACACCCCTGCAGGGTTAACATGATCTATTCGAATAGCCAGGTCCGCGGTTATGGACTTCTTGGATGCTTACGTGGTACATAGACAAGTGAAAGTGGATACTCTAAAACATGTAAGATAAGTGTGAGTGCTATGGATGGCCTTCTCGTAGGGAGACGGAAGCGGATCCATAGTGGTTTATTGGTTGTTGAATATGTGGACTGGTGTGCGCCACCTCAAAAGAGTTACTTGCAGTCGTAGTTTAGGATAGCCACTGAGTCAAAGCTGGCTTGCTGCAGTCAAACTCCACCACCCCTTTGTTGATACTGATGCATATGTAGCTAGTTCTGATGTAAGTCTTGCTGAGTACCTTTGTACTCACGTTTGCTTAATTTATGTTTTTGCAGAGAGACTTCAGTCTCGCTAGTGGTTCCGCGTGGACTTCGACGTTTAGCTTGTTACCTCAGCTACGATCTTGTGCTCTTGGGAGGGTCTTGTAGATAGTCAGGCTTCTCAGCCTATTCCATTTGTAGTTGTCTGTACTCAGACATGTTATGCTTCCGTTGCCTGTATGCTCTGTATGTTGGGTCATGTGACCTATGTTTGTAATAAATGCTATGTTGGCTCTTCTGAGCCTTATCTATATGAGTTGTTGAGTTATGTTGTGATGCCATGTTGTACAGCACATACTTGCATGTTATGCGTACGTGTAATGTGTATTGCTATGTGTGGGATCCGACACCTAGTTGTTTACCCTTGGTAGCCTATCTTATAGGGAAATGTCTCCTAGTGCTTGCACTGAGCCTTGGTAGCTTGCTACTGCTCCGGAACACTTAGGCTGGCCGGCATGTGCCCTTCTTCGTTCCTGTGTCTGTCCCTTAGGGGAAATGTCACGCGTTGTTCCTTTAAGTCCTTGTAGCTTGCTACGACTTGGGTTCATACGTTGATGACCGACACGTTCGTTGCTGGGTCATGTATGCCTGTCTCTGTAATTTAGCGCCACTTTTGGTTTATAACTAGTCATGTTAGCCCGGGTTCTCTGTCATATGGATGCTAGCGACACTATCATATACGTGTGCCAAAATGCGCAAACGGTCCCGGGCCAGGTAAGGTGGCACCCGTGGGGATACCGTGCGTGAGGCCGCAAAGTGATATGAGATATTACAGGCTAGACCTGTGTGACTTAGGATCGGGGTCCCGACAGCTTTGGTATTAGAGCCTGACTTCCTGTAGGATTAGTAAGCCAAACTGGTCGAAGTCGTGTCTAGAAATTCTTTAGTTATATAAGGGAATTGATTGTGGAAGGGAACGTAAGGCTCTTTTTACTCCTTTACCCTATGACCTTCTGATCTGAGTCACCTTGTTCTTTCTATGGGGGTTAAGAAACTAGGATTCTCATTCTAATTATCAGGATCACGTTAATTGTGGATTCAACCCTCAGTTCAGTTTCTACTACTTCTGTTTGTTAAACTGTTGATCTCAGAACCTTGACATTATGATGTTGAGTGGTTATGCTATCTTTGTGCATGAGTCTCAAAAGTATTTTCGAGCATTTACAACCGTTATGCTATCCGAGTCATCCCAGGTCTCTTAAGAATCTGATGCATTTGCAAATTATTCCTACATGTTCTTAATGTCCTCTTAGGCCAGATTAACCACACTAGTCGGTGTGTGGAGATACTCCATTACCTTGACACATATGTTGGAGTTATTATTATGACCCTAGGTGTCTTAGAAGATCACCCAGTAATCTAGCAATGCTTTATATTCCCAGTGTGATGATTCTGGCCAACATTCTCGAAAGCATCACGTGATGCCATTTAGTTAGTAGGCATTCTATTCTTGGGTTCTTGAACCCAAGATTCACTCTACTTACTTCCTGTTGGTAGTATTTGCTCGTCCCTTTAGGATATTAGTAACTTTGTGATAGTCCTCGAGGTCCGTGGTTATCGTTCTTCCAATACCATGAACCATCCTTGGCAGAAGTTCTTCTGAACCAAAAGGTCACAACCAGAGTGCTCTTGAGTAGTACTTCATTCATATTGTGACTCTGCCAGTCCTACCTTTCTGCATGGGTTATCCGGAAGAAATATGTTGAACTAGTTCGACAAACTAATCTATGCATCCGCAACTCAGAAAGTTATATGTTCTTTGAGTTGTCCCTTTTTAGTTGTTTTATGACCCCCCCCCCCTCCTATCAGTTGGTAGTCAGGAGTAGCCGTGCATTCGTGTTCATCGATGCCTTTTACTCTTGCGGTCCGTCAATCCATTCTATTTCGGAATGACTAGGAGAAACAAACTCCAGTACCTCATCCATTCCTAGGATTGGGGTCAAAGTAGTTGTACTCCGCAGATGAAGAATGTTAATCCATCTTCTAATCTGTTCTATCCTGGAGTATTGCCATCTTCATGTCAATAATTCCATGGGAGTTGCACCACCTCCTATGAACTCTTGATACAGTAATACTTCTTGCCCTCATTATTCATTTCTCGGTCCCCGTGTTATTGTAACTGGAACGCCGACAAGTGAATCATGATGTGTGAATCAATAACCCTAGCAACCTCGTTGCTTGGTGGTTAAAGGACAACAATTTCATTCTTAGTGTGTTGGTTACTAAATCACCATTCTAAGATTGATCGTGCTACCTAGTCCATTTTTCTGGTGCACTCTTTGATCAATGAGTTAGGATTGCATAAATCCCTCACTCTTGTCATCATATCATCTCGCCCTGAAAAGCAAGATTGTTTGCGAGCTTAATAACATATCGGTGGTTCATGATTTTCCGAATATCTTATCGAAGGTATCACCAGGTTGTCACCTGACCGTTATGTTGAGCTCGTGATCAAGGTGGTTTACCTATAAACCATCCTTTCTCCAAGAATCTGTGTTGGATACCCCTGAACTAGTTGGTTAAGCTAAACAACAACTTGGAAAGTTGGAAGATAAAATCCTGTCTGACTAAGTTCAGTCCAAAGGGATATATTGTGCGTGTATTGAAGATAGATGATATCTTCTTCAATTGATCTCCGTGATCATTTGTGGATCTATTGTCTTGTCCAGACCTTGATTTGAGTATGGATTATCGCCAAGTCAAATCATTACCAATGATATTCGTAACGTTGTCTTACTCGTGGTTGATTCCTCGAGCATACACCGTTATATCTCTTGTTCTGACCAATGCTATCATCGTGTTCACACAATTGTGGAACTCGAATTATATGGAAACCTGGATGAATTGTTGTGAAGCCCATCAGCAACATTGTTATCTTCTCCATGATCTGTGTTGAACATCCAGCTAGTATTGGAAACTTTTATAAGCATTATCTTCATGACCCGTTCGTGAAGTATATGTTTGGATGAAAGAAGTGACTTTCTCTGATTCACATACATTTGGTGCAAGTTGCCGCCGTGAGTTCGAGAAAGATTGTTTTAGGTTTCCCATGGAATCATCCCAAGTCAGTCACGCATGTGCGAAGTATTCTATGGTTTGATAGGCTCGCTACCTCCATTCCATATGTATTCCCTAGCAACTAAGCCACTGGTTGACTTGTTCCAGGAGAAGTAGTTCCTTCTTAAGAGCTAATCCGGACTTATGTAAGGACTTCGTTATCCGCAATGATGGTTCCCAACCAGAACTCGGTAGTGTTTTATTATAAGACTACTACGTGGGCATGCTTGTCTGCGACAGTGTGTTCACATGTGCGTAGCAGAACTAGCTCATGTTTTGGAGCTTATTATCGCAGTTCAATCCCCGAGAATCTCGCAACGTCATCTCAGCGATTTGTGTTGCAAACTTTCATTTTTCTTCCTAGACTTGATGAGTCTGGAATATCTTGACACCAACCAGATCTGAATCTCAGGCAGAAATGATGGTTGGAGCATTTTCCAAGAACTATAATATTGGTCTCTCTTTAACCCGGTAAGTAGATGTTGTGGCCAACACACCCAGCCGGAAGACCTATTGTTGTAGAATCTTGATTGAAGAAGTTGGCCACCTCCCCATAAGGATTTCGTAGGTTTTACTCCCTAGTTGTTCCTTATGGATTTTTGTGCTCCTGAAGTCCGACCTTTACTTGATGTTCAAGATACCAAACATATCTATGAATGGCTTACGCTAACACATCAAGGAGAACATTAGAAGCGAAGTGCTAAATGTCTCTCGGTCGATCATCCAGATTTTGCCCCTTGACTCTACCAAGGTAAAATCTAAGAAAGTGATGTCCTCCTTTGCATCTGCATCCTCCATCATTATTCATCATTGTAGTATGTGATGTTGCCAGGATCCTTGACACGGATATTGGTAAAACCTTGATGAATATGGGAATGCTCAAGTTCTTGAGAGCACGCACAAGTACTAGGTGTTATCACCGGCACTAACCGTGATTGCTCTCAGTGTTCTTGTGTCACACCCTGATTTTCATGTCACAATTGCTTAAACTAATTTTCATGTTAAAAATGTGGATTTGCAAAAAGTTTTGAGTGTTTTTGACTTTGATTGATTTGACTTTTGTCTGCTGTTTGCTAGTGCTCTAAAAATCAAATAAATCCTCCAACTCGTATACTTCATCTCCTTGACCCAAAACCTTTTCCCAATGATCATGCCATGAGTATAGACCAGTATAGAATTTTCTTATAAAAATATTTTGGCCAAATGGTATTTTCTAAAATTAGTTTTCCAAAAACGCCTGAATTGAGGTTTGCACTGCAAGTACCTTATTTAGGGTGTGAAAAATCTTTCCAAAAGTATATTTGAATCCTATTAGGTATAGGACTCCCAGAAACCCCAAAAGTATAATTTTAAAAGTTATTTTTATATTTTATTTAAAAGCTTTTTCTTAAGGCCAGAAATGGTCTTTAATAGGGAAAATTTATTTAATCATTTCAAAAATATTTGCCAAAATTCAGGGAGACTCATAGGACATATATTGTCCATATATAAGAGTTTCAACACATGGTCATGTTCAAAATATTGGGCAAATCCTTCCAAAACCCTTTCTGGATATTTCAAGCTTTTGAAATATTTACAAAGGAAATATTCTCCAAAAATTCCAGGGAAATTCTATCATGTCATATATGACATATTTGATGATATTGCAAAGCCTCATGCCTTGAAGATCAAGGAAACATCCTCAAACCCCTTCAAAACCATTATGTCCATATTTGAAGTTTGAGCAACTTTACATTGCCAAACTTTTCCAAATGCTCTCAAACTTGGTGCACATGCTAGAATGACCTAATAAGGCATCTAGACCAAATGGCACAAGATTTGGAATAGAGCAACTTGATCAGATCACCCCAAAACCACTTCTATTCAAATGCAAATTTGAACAACTTTACATTGTCAACTTTTTATCTGAAGCCTCAAACTTTGTGGGCATGTTCATAACCCCAAATGATGATGCTACACCAAGTGGTGCATCAAGGGGAGATGATTTGCTTGACTCAAACATGGTGAAACCATTTCTGTACATTTCTATGGTTCACCAAAGTTACATTGGCCACTTTGCCCAAATGAGCTCAAATTTGGTGTAGGGGCCTAATTATATGTGACATTTGATCCTGTTAAGTCCCATGTCAAGTGGATGTCATTTGCTTGACCAAACACTGATCGAACACCTTCTGTTCATTTACCAAAACCAGTGTTTGAACCTCTTTTACTTTTTCTCCTTACCTCAAATTCTTACCACAGCCCATTCTGATCATCATCTACCCCCAGTAACCTTCCCATGGCCACAGCTCAATTATTGGAGGGTAAAAACTCCATTTTTACTCTTGTAGACAGCCACCTTCTTCTCCTCCTTCACCTCTCTCCTCACTCCAGTGGCTCCCAGAGCATCCAAGACTGCCTCCCCCTTTCTTTACTACTTCCTCTACCCTTTTGACACCGTTGGACACGCCCTGGGCGCCAGGCCACGCCACTGGCAACCAAAAGCCTGCTCTGGAGCGCGCTACAGTGCTCTGGAGCACTGCAGCCGCCCTCCAATCGCCAGCGCCGACCACCTAGGGCCTCCCCCTCGTGTCCCCCGAGGAGGCCTCGACGTCCGCAACACGCCGGGCGGTCGGCCCACTCCTCTCTCCCCCTCTCCCACCTCTGCTCGCACGCGCGCCGTGGCCGCCCGAGCGCTCCAGTGAGCAAGCTCACACGCGCGGTCCTCTGACGCCTCCCCGCTCCTCCTTTCTCTTCCTCCAGGCGTGGACCAGCTCCAGGAACGCCCTGGACACGCCCACTGCGGCCCCTGTGGCCTGCAACGACAGCAACGACCTCGCCGGCGCACGCGTGTTCGGTGGACCGGCGCTCACCTATTTATAGGCCGCCCCCGAGCCCCCTCGCGGCTCCGATGGCCTCCACTCCCTCTCCTGATCCTCCTGGACCCGCTCCCTCTCTCTCCCGTGCCCTCCAGCCTCCTCCCTGGCTGGAGCAGAGCCGCCGGCCGCCGCTCAAATCCAGGCGACCCCGAGCCCCTCTCTCCCCCTTGGCCACCCTGGTGCCGTCGCACGACCTCCAGGGAGCTCCCCACCTCCGTCTTTCCTCCCCGAGGTGGCCGTGCGCTCGAAGCCCAAGTGGCCGGACCCCTCCTCCGCCGTGGTTGGACACCTGCTCGCCTTGGTCCTCCCCGGCGGGCGTGTCACCCACGACCGGATGCGCCTCTTCGCGCTGGTCATTCCGGTGGCCGGAGCGTTGCCGGAGACGGCCTGAGTCGACGGGGCCTCGCCGGCAAGCACTCGGCCGCACCTCCTCTGCCTCGCCTCTGTTCGCGCGGGAGGAAGAAGACGGCCTGCCGCCGGGGGCCCGCACGTCAGCGACCCCGGGGGCCAGGCCCACCCGTTTAAGTGGAGGCGGCTTCGGCCAGCCCGCCTCCCCCGCGTGGTGGCGCCCTTCCAGGCAGGTGTCTTCGACGTGGCCCCTCTGCACACGTGCGGCCGAGCTGATGGGCCGGCCCAGTTGCTATGCGGCTGTTCTCCGCCCTGCGCGCAAGGGTATAACCCCTTTTTCCTTTTTTATTTTTCTATTTCCAGTGAACATCAACTATCTCCCAAATATTCATATGAACTCCAAACTTGATGATTCAAATTTCCTATGACTCCATAAATCATGCTCTATCTGTTGGTGCTACATGCACATTTTTCCAGAAACATTTCTTTCACAAATATTTATCAAATACCCATATTTCATTTTCTGTGATGAACTTTAGAAAATCACAGAGAGCCCAATCTTGATCCAAATGCAGTGATTCAAGTTCCTAGATGCTTGTCATGTCCAAACTTAGTTTTGGAACATTTTTAATAATAGTTTCCGTACCCCACCAAATAATGAGCCATTTCTTCCTATTTCTCAGCTTTGGAAAATCCTAGGAAATTCATTTGAACTCCAAATCCAGTGAAACCAACTCCTAAATGCTTCTAAAATCATGACTTGATGATGGGTACCTTTGCTCATCATTCAAGGAAATATTTCTGTATACTTCTTCCAAATCCATAAACCCTTTGGTTCCATCACAATGAAATGTTCAAAATTACCTATTGATCCAACACCTATCAAACCACCTTGGTTATTTTTCATATGACCAGAGGTATCCCAGAAAAGTCCAACTCCTATTTTTAGAGCACTTTTATTTTTGCTTTCATGGTGTTGCTTATCATGATTGTTTCCATCGTTAGTTGACGTAATAAACGGAGTATTCGGAGATGGACCAGAAGGTTTGAAGACTCAGAAGAATAAGGCAAGCAGCCCTTTGACCATGTTCAAGAAACCCCTTTTATGCATGTCTCATAGCACCTTATTATTCAATGCATCGGAATCATGTTGAGGTGGAAACCACTTTGGTTGCTACCATTGTTGCTTACTATTGATACTTGCATCAAACATGACCCTACCTTCCTATGAGGGTTATGTGGGTGGGAGTAGTTAGGTTGCTTTACTAGTGGCTACGCAAATGGGTCGGGTATATGCATGGTGACGAAAGCAGGATACTTTCAAAAGACTTTTCGAAAACCCGGTCGGGTGCCATTTATGCCCGAGGGAGATGGTGAGATGGGTAACCACTTGATGACGAAGTGGTGTACCGAGGAAAGTGTGTGTGTTGTTTTGAAAAACGGATTGGTTTAAGTTGCGACCGTTATTCCAACTTTACATGCGCAACCACTCTACCCTTATATGGGAAAGGGCATTATTGATTACCTAGGTCGATACTAGCATGGTGCCCGCATTACTAGTGGCGGGAGTGATATGAGGTCACTCTCGGGACGGGGTCGTGCTTGGATAGGCGGCCATGACTGTTTTTACAGGGCACCGGACACACCGTTGGTACCCCGTGCTTGTGATATGTGATGAATTCGGAGCGAGTCTCCACAAACCTTGAGATGTGAAATGTTTGGCACGGGGCTGCTACCAATCGAGTGGACTCTATGTTAGTATCGTCTAGGGAAAGGTAGTGATCGGGTGCTTACCCCGGGTACCTGAGGTACCGCGGGTCGTGGATGAAACGGAAGTTCCCCGGATCTAGTGGGTAAAGTGTGCAACCCCTGCGGAGTGTAAAACTATTCGAATAGCCGTGTCCACGGTCAAGGACAGTTGGGTAACCGCTCTTGGGCTACGTCCAATGTTTGCGAAACCTGGTGTGTGTGTGAGGAAACAACGTGGTTCAGAGATAATGATGGTGTGATTGTGAGAAATTCACAATGAGCTTGAGCATGAGTTGATTACAACTCCTTCTCGATATTGATGTCGGTGACCTCCTGATACTTGTTACAGACATATGCATATCCATGTTACATGTTGATCATACTTGCATATGAAAAACTAGCTTTCCGCAAAACTGCCAACCTAGCAGTAGAGCCTTGCATAAATATTCTGTTATCACACTTGGGTTGCTTGCGAGTACATTCAATGTACTCATTGGCTTGCCACTGGTTATTTTATTGGCCAGGCAAGAGAGAACAGGTTATGATGAAGATTTCTCGGTGACGAGCATGCGAGCTAGGACGCTTCCCAGTCAGAATGCCTGTAGGGTTAAGGCAGATGGCATGGGTCCTAGTTGTCTTTGAAGATTTTCCGCTGCGATGACATACTCAAGACTTGAACATTATGGTCCTACTTGTGTAACACGGTATGTAAGGATGTAAGACTCTTGTTATTCAGCTTCTGTGTGTTCAGTGAGCATTGATCTCTGGGATCACTGTACACGTGCATTCGGTGATCACGACTTACGAGTCGGGGTCCCCATAGAGCTGGTATCAGAGCCATCCTGACTGTAGGAAGCCTTAGTTAGAATGGTCGTTAGTTAGGGTAAAACTATTTTCAAAACTACTACTAGATTTCAAAACTATCTATACTTCTCTTCCCTTCTCAGTTTTTCGAAAACTAGGCTATACTTGATCTCTTCCCCTTCAAAAACCTTGGTCGCTAGAACCCTTATGCCCCAGACCACTGGATTTTCTGTAATCCTCGTGGTGTGCACCTTGCCGAACACTCACCCACCACTTTGGCACGCAAGATTGGTGACACCACGACAAGATGATACCAACAGAAACTACACCCTCGATGAGTGAGGACATGAAGACCCAGAAGATGGTGATACCCTCGGCAGTACCCCAAGACGATGCAACATTGGCCTATGATGACCAGGCTATAGGTTATGCAAAATCATGTTATGCATCGCTAATAGAGTAATCATGTCATTACCGTTGTTGTATCGACAACCACCGGTGGACGAGAACCTTGCCATTTGGTCCGCCTCACTATAGTGAGCAGGAAAACGGTTCTCTTCGTCCCCCGCTCTTGGTGTCGATGTTTTCATCAACGAAACCGACATGTTGGACCTCTATTATGCCTTGTTATTGTCATTGCATATGGATTGCCTACCTGGTACCATCGACGCCCCAGAAGGCACAAGGGATCGTCATGATTAAAGAGACAAGAGAAGACAAGTCAACGCCAGCTACAAGGAGGCACCTTCACCACCTCACCTCATCAGGCGAGAAGTCGTTGAAGATTCTTCAGACTCAACCCGGATCGTTCATCAAGCAACTACAAGGGACATAGCAACCCCGAGGAAGCTCAGAAGATTGCACGAGGCACAAGTCACGACACTGAGTCCGAGAACCCCTAGGGTAGGATGAGTCGTGTACCCCCTATGCGCAGTAGAGTCCATATGATGGTTCGAATAGAACCATGATTGTGTGTTGTTTGCTTTTATTTGCTTGTGTTTTGATATAAGTCGCACTTTTGCCCCAGGCAATAAGTGCATGGCTACATCACCTTCCTTGCCTTGTTTCTTTGTTCTGCCTTTTTGCACCTGTTTGTTGCACCTGCACTATAGAACCCCCTTTAGGCATTTCCCTCCTCTACGCTGCTTCTTCCCTCTATTCTCTCTCTCCCCCAATTGAAGACCCGCAAGACAAGATGCACCAAGGATTCTACCTCGACAGCCAACTGGCACTGAAGACTTCTGCTACAACCTCCGCGATCTATTGCAACCCCGTAGAGTTATGTTTAACCCTCCAGACAAGTAACCCCATTCCTAGACCCTTTGAGACTTCACGAGACACTCCAGCACGAATCCTTAAACCATGTGCCTAACCCATGGTAAAGCGAGAGAACCAGTTAAGCCTTTATAACCTTGCACAACACTGGGTTCGTAAAGGAGCTAGTGGACACGATGAGTGAGCACATTTTCATCCTAATATAGCACGAGGTCTGACGATGCCATAGATAGACCAGTTCGAGGATATTGGACAGATGACTTGGTGGTTTGTATCAGTGACTTCGAGGAACTATCCGAGACCTTGATGGATTGTGAGGTTTTCATATTGGTGGGATCATGACTTTGGGAAAGTATGTAGGAGTGCCCGTTGGACATGAGATTTGGATTTATGTAGGTAATTCTGGTTGGTATAGATGCTGGATATGTCTGCATGGTTCGGAGTAAGATTGGATTTAGACCTATGATCCTGATTATGATATCATGCTTCTCGGTGGGCAATAACCTAGGAGATTGGATTATTTGTCGGAGTTGATTTAGGGATCTATTTAATCATGATCTTGGAGTTTACTTGACCCGGATGATGGGAATTTGGTGGACATACTATCCATATGCGCAGTAGAGTCCATATGATGGTTCGAATAGAACCATGATTGTGTGTTGTTTCCTTTTATTTGCTTGTGTTTTGATATAAGTCGCACTTTTGCCCCAGGCAATAAGTGCATGGCTACATCACCTTCCTTGCCTTGTTTCTTTGTTCTGCCTTTTTGCACCTGTTTGTTGCACCTGCACTATAGAACCCCCTTTAGGCATTTCCCTCCTCTACGCTGCTTCTTCCCTCTATTCTCTCTCTCCCCCAATTGAAGACCCGCAAGACAAGATGCACCAAGGATTCTACCTCGACAGCCAACTGGCACTGAAGACTTCTGCTACAACCTCCGCGATCTATTGCAACCCCGTAGAGTTATGTTTAACCCTCCAGACCAGTAACCCCATTCCTAGACCCTTTGAGACTTCACGAGACACTCCAGCACGAATCCTTAAACCATGTGCATAACCCATGGTAAAGCGAGAGAACCCGTTAAGCCTTTATAACCTTGCACAACACTGGGTTCGTAAAGGAGCTAGTGGACACGATGAGTGAGCACATTTTCATCCTAATATAGCACGAGGTCTGACGATGCCATAGATAGACCAGTTCGAGGATATTGGACAGATGACTTGGTGGTTTGTATCAGTGACTTCGAGGAACTATCCGAGACCTTGATGGATTGTGAGGTTTTCATATTGGTGGGATCATGACTTTGGGAAAGTATGTAGGAGTGCCCGTTGGACATGAGATTTGGATTTATGTAGGTAATTCTGGTTGGTATAGATGCTGGATATGTCTGCATGGTTCGGAGCAAGATTGGATTTAGACCTATGATCCTGATTATGATATCATGCTTCTCGGTGGGCAATAACCTAGGAGATTGGATTATTTGTCAGAGTTGATTTAGGGATCTATTTAATCGTGATCTTGGAGTTTACTTGACCCGGATGATGGGAATTTGGTGGACATACTATCGTGATGCAAAGTCCTTCCAAGTATTTGGGGATTATAGGGACTTGAGATCTTGTGGAACACCATAGACATCGGATTTGTAGGATTGTTGGATTATGTGGTAATTGATGGGAATTACCGGGCTATTGGAGTTGATCTATAGGAAGGAAACAAATCTTGGAGTGGCATATGACGTGTTTCCTTAGAATAGAGATGCATTGTCGTGAGCCTTGCAAGACTAGGTTGAGCGCTTGGATTGTGGAGTTTTTTTTTTAAGCTCAGCAACATGTATGATCTACCTTTGGATTTTAGAGGTAGACGTACATATGGATTTGGGGATCGTAGACAGTATAGTTTTGTTAGACCGTCTCTTGAGAGTCATGAGGTTATGTATGGCAATGAGTGGTGATTGAAGTTGGTCTCTGCGAGAAGATGCTTTTTCGGTTGGAGTACTAGATAGAGCTTTTGGCATCTCAGAAGCTGTGCTTAAGGATAAGATGATATAAGTTCACTCACTCACTAGAATCCTTGAAACCCTTAAGCCCCACCGAGCCACCACCTGGTCAGATTCTGGCCACGGGCCTTGACTCAGAGTCAAGAAGGCCTCTGCAAATACTCAACCGAGACCACCACCAATACCCTAGCTTACCTTGCGTACCCCTTAGACATCATGGAGTAAGTGGACAAGATGGGTAACATCATTATTTGATGGCCTACTTGTCTGCCCGGAGACGAAGAAGCGACAGACAGCTGGATAGAAGACGTTTGAAGACCACCCTGTCAAGAAGGAAGATCTACACCGACCACCGTCATCAAGAAGTAAACTTCCGTGTCGAAGACCGGGCGTATCTGCAAACCACCCCTCTCAAAGGAACGCTCACACCAAGATTGTATCAAGACTTGAAGGCACGATTCTGGTGGCACGAGATGAAAAGAGAGATTTGCAACCTATGTTGCAAAGTGTGATGTGTGCCAAAAGGTCAAAGCTGAATATCAGCGACCTGCTGGATTGCTTCAACCACTCAAGGTTCCTGAGTGGAAGTGGGATAAAGTCGGAATGGACTTCATCACTGGATTACCAAGGTCGAATAGAGGACATGACTCTATCTAGGTCATAGTCGATCATTTGACCAAGGTGGTCCATTTCATTCCTGTCAAGACCACTTATGATGGCAACCGGCTGGCAGCTCTCTACATCGACCGAATCGTAAGTCTTCACGGCATTCCCAAGGAGATTGTGTTAGATCGAGGAACCCAGTTCACCCCGAGGTTCTGGAAGAAGTTCCGAGAAGCCTTGGGAACCAAGTTGTCTTTCAGCACGGCTTTCCACCCACAGACCAGAGGTCAGACTGAGCGAGTCAATCAGATTCTCGAAGTCATGACTCCGAGCCTCTGTCTTGGCATATGGAGCCAAGTGGGAGGATTGTCTCCTTTTTGCCGAGTTCTCCTATAACAACAGTTACTAGTCGAGCCTTCAGATGGCACCATTTGAGGTGTTGTACGGACGCTGATGTCGCACACCCCTCAACTGGTCAGAGACTGGAGAAGGGCTAGTCTTTGGACCGGAGATTCTCTGCGCAGCGGCAGAGCAAGTCCAACTAGTCAGAGAACGTTTGAAGGCAGCCAAGTCAAGGCAAAAGAGCTATGCTGACACTCACCGTCGGGTCATGAGTTTCCATATCGGGGACCACGTGTACCTGCGGGTAACTCCTCTGAAGGAAACAAGCGTTTCCATGTCAAGGGGAAGCTCGCACCAAGGTTCATTGGACCCTTTGAGATCACTGCAAGTCATGTGGTAGACGTCTCCCCAGCTAGATCTACCACCTGAGATACCCTCCGTACACCAAATCTTCCACGAGCCCCCACTCTGGAAGTACTTCTTACCTCCTAGCTAGCCCGATGCCCGCGAGGACATCGATCACCGAGCCTTTGACAGCTAACCCAACCTAACCTATGCAAGAGACCCCTCAGCAACCTCCATCAAGGAAGGCATCAAGCAAGAAGCCATACCATCAAGCACTTCAGGATTCCAAGGAGCACCGCTCGGAAGCAGAACCCACAAGGAGAAGTGAAGACTACCCCGTATCCAAGACTCCGCCTTTCCTTCCACGCCTAGTCTGGGAATCTCGGGGACGAGATTCTTGTAAGGGGGGTAGGTCTGTCACACCCTGATTTTCATGTCACAATTGCTTAAGCTAATTTTCATGTTAAAAATGTGGATTTGCAAAAACTTTTGAGTGTTTTTGATTTTGATTGATTTGACTTTTGTCTGCTGTTTGCTAGTGCTCTAAAAATCAAATAAATCCTCCAACTCTTATACTTCATCTCCTTGACCCAAAACCTTTTCCCATTGATCATGCCATGAGTATAGACCAGTATAGAATTTTCTTATAAAAATATTTTGGCCAAATGGTATTTTCTAAAATTAGTTTTCCAAAAACCCCTGAATTGAGGTTTGCACTGCAAGTACCTTATTTAGGGTGTGAAAAATCTTTCCAAAAGTATATTTGAATCCTATTAGGTATAGGACTCCCAGAAACCACAAAAGTATAATTTTAAAAGTTATTTTTATATTTCATTTAAAAGCTTTTTCTTAAGGCCAGAAATGGTCTTTAATAGGGAAAAATTATTTAATCATTTCAAAAATATTTGCCAAAATTCAGGGAGACTCATAGGACATATATTGTCCATATATAAGAGTTTCAACACATGGTCATGTTCAAAATATTGGGCAAATCCTTCCAAAACCCTTTCTGGATATTTCAAGCTTTTGAAATATTTACAAAGGAAATATTCTCCAAAACTTCAAGGGAAATTCTATCATGTCATATATGACATATTTGATGATCTTGCAAAGCCTCATGCCTTGAAGATCAAGGAAACATCCTCAAACCCCTTCAAAACCATTATGTCCATATTTGAAGTTTGAGCAACTTTACATTGCCAAACTTTTCCAAATGCTCTCAAACTTGGTGCACATGCTAGAATGACCTAATAAGGCATCTAGACCAAATGGCACAAGATTTGGAATAGAGCAACTTGATCAGATCACCCCAAAACCACTTCTGTTCAAATGCAAATTTGAACAACTTTACATTGTCAACTTTTTATCTGGAGCCTCTAACTTTGTGGGCATGTTCATAACCCCAAATGATGATGCTACACCAAGTGGTGCATCAAGGGGAGATGATTTGCTTGACTCAAACATGGTGAAACCATTTCTGTACATTTCTAGGGTTCACCAAAGTTACATTGGCCACTTTGCCCAAATGAGCTCAAATTTGGTGTAGGGGCCTAATTATATGTGACATTTGATCCTGTTAAGTCCCATGTCAAGTGGATGTCATTTGCTTGACCAAACACTGATCAAACACCTTCTGTTCATTTACCAAAACTAGTGTTTGAACCTCTTTTACTTTTTCTCCTTACCTCAAATTCTTACCACAGCCTATTCTGATCATCATCTACCCCCAGTAACCTTCCCATGGCCACAGCTCAATTATTGGAGGGTAAAAACTTCATTTTCACTCTTGTAGACAGCCACCTTCTTCTCCTCCTTCACCTCTCTCCTCACTCCAGTGGCTCCCAGAGCATCCAAGACTGCCTCCCCCTTTCTTTACTACTTCCTCTACCCTTTTGACACCGTTGGACACGCCCTGGGCGCCAGGCCACGCCACTGGCAACCAAAAGCCTGCTCTGGAGCGTGCTACAGTGCTCTGGAGCACTGCAGCCGCCCTCCAATCGCCAGCGCCGACCACCTAGGGCCTCCCCCTCGTGTCCCCCGAGGAGGCCTCGACGTCCGCAACACGCCGGGCGGTCGGCCAACTCCTCTCTCCCCCTCTCCCACCTCTGCTCGCACGCGCGCCGTGGCCGCCCGAGCGCTCTAGTGAGCAAGCTCACACGCGCGGTCCTCTGACGCCTCCCCGCTCCTCCTTTCTTTTCCTCCAGGCGTGGACCAGCTCCAGGAACGCCCTGGACACGCCCACTGCTGCCCCTGTGGCCTGCAACGACAGCAACGACCTCGCCGGCGCACGCGTGTTCGGTGGACCGGCGCTCACCTATTTATAGGCAGCCCCCGAGCCCCCTCGCGGCTCCGATGGCCTCCACTCCCTCTCCTGATCCTCCTGGACCCGCTCCCTCTCTCTCCCGTGCCCTCCAGCCTCCTCCCTGGCCGGAGCAGAGCCGCCGGCCGCCGCTCAAATCCAGGCGACCCCGAGCCCCTCTCTCCCCCTTGGCCACCCTGGTGCCGTCACACGACCTCCAGGGAGCTTCCCACCTCCGTCTTTCCTCCCCGAGGTGGCCGTGCGCTCGAAGCCCAAGTGGCCGGAGCCCTCCTCCGCCGCGGTTGGACGCCTGCTCGCCTTGGTCCTCCCCGGCGGGCGTGTCACCCACGACCGGATGCGCCTCTTCGCGCTGGTCATTCCGGTGGCCGGAGCGTCGCCGGAGACGGCCTGAGTCGACGGGGCCTCGCCGGCAAGCACTCGGCCGCACCTCCTCTGCCTCGCCTCTGTTCGCGCGGGAGGAAGAAGACGGCCTGCCGCCGGGGGCCCACACGTCAGCGACCCCGGGGGCCAGGCCCACCCGTTTAAGTGGAGGCGGCTTCGGCCAGCCCGCCTCCCCCGCGCGGTGGCGCCCTTCCTGGCGGGCGTCTTCTACGTGGCCCCTCTGCACACGTGCGGCCGAGCTTATGGGCCGGCCCAGTTGCTGTGCGGCTGTTCTCCGCCCTTCCCGCAAGGGTATAACCCCTTTTTCCTTTTTTATTTTTCTATTTCCAGTGAACATCAACTATCTCCCAAATATTCATATGAACTCCAAACTTGATGATTCAAATTTCCTATGACTCCATAAATCATGCTCTATCTGTTGGTGCTACATGCACATTTTTCCAGAAACATTTCTTTCACAAATATTTATCAAATACCCATATTTCATTTTCTGTGATGAACTTTAGAAAATCACAGAGAGCCCAATCTTGATCCAAATGAAGTGATTCAAGTTCCTAGATGCTTGTCATGTCCAAACTTAGTATTGGAACATTTTTAATAATAGTTTCTGTACCCCACCAAATAATGAGCCATTTCTTCCTATATCTCAGCTTTGGAAAATTCTAGGAAATTCATTTGAATTCCAAATCCAGTGAAACCAACTCCTAAATGCTTCTAAAATCATGACTCGATGATGGGTACCTTTGCTCATCATTCAAGGAAATATTTCTGTATACTTCTTCCAAATCCATAAACCCTTTGGTTCCATCACAATGAAATGTTCCAAATTACCTATTGATCCAACACCTATGAAACCACCTTGGTTATTTTTCATATGACCAGAGGTATGCCAGAAAAGTCCAACTCCTATTTTTAGAGCACTTTTATTTTTGCTTTGATGGTGTTGCTTATCATGATTGTTTCCATCGTTAGTTGACGTAATAAATGGAGTATTCGGAGATGGACCAGAAGGTTTGAAGACTCAGAAGAATAAGGCAAGCAGCCCTTTGACCATGTTCAAGAAACCCCTTTTATGCATGTCTCATAGCACCTTATTATTCAATGCATCGGAATCATGTTGAGGTGGAAACCACTTTTGTTGCTACCATTGTTGCTTACTATTGATACTTGCATCAAACATGACCCTACCTTCCTATGAGGGTTATGTGGGTGGGAGTAGTTAGGTTGCTTTACTAGTGGCTACGCAAATGGGTCGGGTATATGCATGGTGACGAAAGCATGATACTTTCAAAAGACTTTTCGAAAACCCCGTCGGGTGCCATTTATGCCCGAGGGAGATGGTGAGATGGGTAACCACTTGATGACGAAGTGGTGTACCGAGGAAAGTGTGTGTGTTGTTTTGAAAAACGGATTGGTTTAAGTTGCGACCGTTATTCCAACTTTACATGCGCAACCACTCTACCCTTATATGGGAAAGGGCATTATTGATTACCTAGGTCGATACTAGCATGGTGCCCGCATTACTAGTGACGGGAGTGACATGAGGTCACTCTCGGGACGGGGTCGTGCTTGGATAGGCGGCCATGACTGTTTTTACAGGGCACCGGACACACCGTTGGTACCCCGTGCTTGTGATATGTGATGAATTCGGAGCGAGTCTCCACAAACCTTGAGATGTGAAATGTTTGGCACGGGGCTGCTACCAATCGAGTGGACTCTATGTTAGTATCGTCTAGGGAAAGGTAGTGATCGGGTGCTTACCCCGGGTACCTGAGGTACCGCGGGTCGTGGATGACACGGAAGTTCCCCGGATCTAGTGGGTAAAGTGTGCAACCTCTACGGAATGTAAAACTATTCGAATAGCCGTGTCCATGGTCAAGGACAGTTGGGTAACCGCTCTTGGGCTACGTCCAATGTTTGCGAAACCTGGTGTGTGTGTGAGGAAACAACGTGGTTCAGAGATAATGATGGTGTGATTGTGAGAAAGTCACAATGAGCTTGAGCATGAGTTGATTACAACTCCTTCTCGATATTGATGTCGGTGACCTCCTGATACTTGTTACAGGCATATGCATATCCATGTTACATGTTGATCATACTTGCATATGAAAAACTAGCTTTTCGCAAAACTGCCAACCTAGCAGTAGAGCCTTGCATAAATATTCTGTTATCACACTTGGGTTGCTTGCGAGTACATTCAATGTACTCATTGGCTTGCCACTGGTTATTATATTGGCCAGGCAAGAGAGAACAGGTTATGATGAAGATTTCTCGGTGACGAGCATGCGAGCTAGGACGCTTCCCAGTCAGAATGCCTGTAGGGTTAAGGCATATGGCATGGGTCCCAGTTGTCTTTGAAGATTTTCCGCTGCGATGACATACTCAAGACTTGACCATTATGGTCCTACTTGTGTAACACGGTATGTAAGGATGTAAGACTCTTGTTATTCAGCTTCTGTGTGTTCAGTGAGCATTGATCTCTGGGATCACTGTACACGTGCATTCGGTGATCACGACTTACGAGTCGGGGTCCCCACATCTTGGTTATGCTATAACCTCTCAAAGAGTAGATTCACTCTCTACTGTTGGGTTTCTTCCTAGTTACCAGAATCATTCCCAGCATTTGCATTTTGTTCCCATCTTGCACCGCCAATGTGCCATTTTACCATGGGTTCCATCCATTTCCAATGATAAGAAAAATCATCCATTGTGTTGTCTTCAACAAGGTAGTCCCCATCATCTATTATAGATGGAGTATGTCGTTCCTTCGAACTCCTTCAAACTATCGATTGTGATTTGCCTCAGGCTGGTATAGGGAATTTCAATGATCTCTATATCAAAAGTAATTCTTTTTGCCACTTAAGGGAATAATTCTAGGAGTCACCTTCTCTAAGGTGCCCCGTCTGGTGACACCGATCACCATCTTCTTAGGTGTGGAATTTTGCCTGCCAAGTAAAACTTCATCGTTTGTTTCACTCCATCCCTTTGGATGTGTGTTTCGTATCTCAGCTCAAGAGATGTTTCAACGTCTCACTCCATGAGTTGATCTTTAGTTGCTCGATCTTTCAGAGGATCAATTTTGTAGGGTTTCTTTTGTCGTCACCGTGTTGGACAAAGACCTTGAAAGCAAGGATGCCAAGATCAACATGATTCAATGAATCAACAGTTTCGAGGAGGACAGATGAAACGAGAAGTTTGTGATGGCTTTGTGTCCCCTCTGTTTTCTTACCTCACGTCTTGAATCTCGGGACGAGATTCTTGTTTTAGTGGGGGTGAGTTGTCACATCCCTAGATCAACCCCTGTGGTCTTTGCCTGATCATCATGTCATCATGTTTAATTTTTTTTAAACTTGAATTGGGGATTGTTCAAACCCTAGCACCAAAAGAACCAACTAGGTTCAACCTAAAAATATTTTCATTGCACCCAAAGTGCCTCAAGATAAGTTCATGATTTTTGGTTAAGGTAGACACCCCTGCCAAAAATGATGAATATATTTCTAGGACATTTTTGGATTTTTGAATTAATCCATATTGTATTTGAATTGGGGCACTTAAATTCTTTAAATAGTTTAAATGCTCTAATAATTGTGAAACTAGTTGAGGGCTGTTAGAAATAATTCAATAGGTGCCCACAATTTATTTCATGATTTATCAAAATGGTTTGGTCTTTCAACTAAATCAAAAACATACAAAAGAAATAGAAAACAGAAACAAAACCAGAAAAGAGAGAGTGAGAAGAGCTCACCTGGGCTGCTTACCTACACTAGAGCCGGCCCAGTTCCTGTGCGGCCCACAGGCCTAGCCCACCACCACCGTCGTCCTCCTAGCGCTAGTCGGCCAGGCGTGTGGCCGGCGTGCGCGCTCGGCCGTACCGCCACGCCACCTGCCTGCCTGGTCACCCGAGGACAGCGCGACGCCGCGCAAGGTCTCGCCGTTATCGTCTGGATCGAGCCGGCCTCTCCAGTCCTCCCCCTTCGTTCTCCCCTGCTTCTTCTCGCCTTGGCCGAAGCCACCACAGCCGCGTCGGCGAGCACCACCGTGGCCGCAGCCCTCCCCACGCCCCCGCAACGTGACCACGAGCTCCGCCACGAACCCGTGGACCTACATGCCCACGCACGCAAGCTCGGGAGCCTCATGGCGTCCTCCCCAACCTCATCTTCAACCTCCGGCCGCCGACAACCTCACCCTCGATTCGTCACCGTCCGTGCTTCCCCGACCTCGCCGGCCTGCTCATCTGAATCGCTGTGAGCCCCTCTCTGTTTCCCCCTAATTACCTCCT
>LR738713.1:209389592-209400814 GCA_902687465.1 Secale cereale | reverse complement strand
GGTCGCACCCGTGAGCTCCTGCCGCTGGCCATGGCGCCGCCGCGGCCACAGCTGCTGCCACCCGCGTCTGAGCACGTCACCGCACTCAGTGCTTCACCAGGAGGTCGTAGCACCCAGCCGTTGCTCCTGCCATGCCCTACGACGTCGAATCCGTCGACGTCCGAACTCCGGCGCCGCCCCGCTCGTCGGTGCGGTCGATTCTGGCGACCCAAGGCCTCCCGATCGTTCTGCTGGATGCGGACGAGCGTGGGCTACCTTCTGGTGGTCCCCGTGAGTCCAGCCGCGGCCTGCAGCGCCGCCCCGACCAACTCCGGCGAGTTCCCGCCGCTGATGTGGTCGCCGGCGTCACCTGCTGACGTGGCGCCGGTTAATTAGCCACTAACGACGCCCTAACTAAACCCCCAGGGCCACTGACATACGGGCCCCACTGCCTAATTAACCTAGTTTATTTTCTGTTTAGTTTAAACTAACCCAACGGGCCCCACGTGTCAGAGTTGACCAAGCTGACATGGCTGTTGACTGGGCCCACATGTCATCGACACTAACCAGCCCCAGTCACTGACCAGTGGTCCCCACTGGTCAGGTTTGACATGGACCCGCCTGTTGACATGCTGATGTCAGCATGACCTAGTGCTGACGCAGTAACTGTTTTCTGAGATTTTAAATAAATCAGAAACGATTTATTTATTTCAGAAAATAGCTAAAACTTCTAAAATTCATATAAAATCAACCGTAGCTCAGATGAAAATAATTTATATATGAAAAATGATCAGAAAAATTCAAGGAATCTGTTTATTTGATTTTCATGCATGTTAGAACAACTTATAGCTACTGTTTTGGACAAATCAAATGAATGGCTTTTAAATAACCATATGTAGAGTTTGAATTTGAACCTTGGGTTCAAACCAACTACACTTAACAGTGTTGCTAGTTGCATTAGGCCAAATCACATCATATTGCCATGTCATGTTCATGCATCATATTGTTGCATTGCATTCATTGTGTTCTTTCTCTGTTTGTCGGTTTTGTCCCCTCTCAGTAGACGACGTTCCGACGATGAGTTCGATGGCACCGATGAAGAACTATTATTATCTTCAGAAGTGCCAGGCAAGCAAACCCCCATTGAGCATCCTGATACAATCCCACTCTCTCGCTTCTGCTCTCTTTTACTGCATTAGGACAACAATGTTTTGAACTGCTTTTTGCTGCGGTAGCTGAACCCCTTTCCTCTGCATGACTTGTCATTGCCACAGTAAATAGTTGAAAGCCACTAGCATGAGTAGTAGTTGTTTGAGCCATGTTGTGCCTACTCATCCATGCTTGTATGTCATGCTTGCTATTGCTTAGAGTTGTGTCAGGTCTGATTCATCAGGGATGCATTGGAAAGTTGTGAACATGTCCTACCGTTGAGAGCTAAAGTGTGTGAACACGTTTTGGTAAAGGTAGCGGTGAGAGGCCATGTAGGAGTACATGGTGGGTTGTCTCACTGGAACCGTCCTTAAGAACTGTGTTCTGTGTAAGTTGTCCAATGACTAGCTACTACCACACATTGGGTTCCGGTAACTCGACCTCTCTCGACTTATTAATCAACTAGATCTCTGTCCAGGAGTTGCAACTAGTTTCTGGTGTTTGTAGGTAGTGCTAGTAGTCTACCAAGTGGCACCCGCTACAGGTGGGCTTGGGACAGACTAGGTGCAGTGGCCCGGTGTACCAAGTGGCACCCGGTTGGTGGGCTTGGGAACCCTGCACACATCATTTGGGGCCGTGAGCGACACCCCGGCCGGATCTCCTTACGGATGGAACCCGAATAGGCGATATACCTGGAGTAGAGTCTTGTGTGGTTAGTCAGGCCGTGGCCGACACCCCCGTGAGGCTTCCGCTTGAAGGTTGTCGAGATACACGACGTGTACATGGTGGTAAGTGGTGAGAGCGTGTGTGAAGAAGTACACCCCTGCAGGGTTAACATGATCTATTCGAATAGCCGGGTCCGCGGTTATGGACTTCTTGGATGCTTACATGGTACATAGACAAGTGAAAGTGGATAATCTAAAACACGCAAGATAAGTGTGAGTGATATGGATGGCCTTCTCGTAGGGAGACGGAAGCGGATCCATAGTGGTGTATTGGTTGGTGAATATGTGGACTCGTGTGCGCCACCTCAAAAGAGTTACTTGCAGTCGTAGTTTAGGATAGCCACTGAGTAAAAGCTGGCTTGCTGCAGTCAAACTCCACCACCCCTTTGTTGATACTGATGCATATGTAGCTAGTTCTGATGTAAGTCTTGCTGAGTACCTTTGTACTCACGTTTGCTTAATTTATGTTTTTGCAGAGAGACTTCAGTCTCGCTAGTGGTTCCGCGTGGACTTCGACGTTTAGCTTGTTACCTCAGCTACGATCTTGTGCCCTTGGGAGGGTCTTGTAGATAGTCAGGCTTCTCAGCCTTTTCCATTTGTAGTTGTCTATACTCAGACATGTTATGCTTCCGTTGCCTATATGCTCTGTATGTTGGGTCATGTGACCTCTGTTTGTAATAAATGATGTGTTGGCTCTTCTGAGCCTTATCTATATGAGTTGTTGAGTTATGTTGTGATGCCATGTTGTACAACACATACTTGCATGTTATGCGTACGTGTAATGTGTATTGCTATGTGTGGGATCCGACACCTAGTTGTTTACCCTTGGTAGCCTATCTTACAAGGAAATGTCTCCTAGTGCTTCCACTGAGCCTTGGTAGCTTGCTACTGCTCCGGAACACTTAGGCTGGCCGGCATGTGTCCTTCTTCGTTCCCGTGTCTGTCCCTTAGGGGAAATGTCACGCGTTGTTCCTTTAAGTCCTTGTAGCTTGCTACGACTTGGGTTCATACGTTGATGACCGACACGTTCGTTGCTGGGTCATGTATGCATGTCTCTATAATTTAGCGCCACTTTTGGTTTATAACTAGTCATGTCGGCCCGGGTTCTCTGTCATATGGATGCTAGCGACACTATCATATACGTGTGCCAAAATGCGCAAACGGTCCCCGGCCAGGTAAGGTGGCACCCATGGGGATACCGTGCGTGAGGCCGCAAAGTGATATGAGGTGTTACAGGCTAGACCTGTGTGACTTAGGATTGGAGTCCCGACAAAACTAATCTGTTGGGCGAGTAGTGAATCGTTTTCCTTTTGAAGATCCTAATGAGATGCTCTAAGTTTCTCAAGGTCTTGCTTCATTTGAAGATAATCATAGGAAACCTTCTCATGAGTAGCTGAGAGGGTTCAATAATGACTTTCAAGTTCAGTGTACTTAACATGAAGATTTTTTATGTCTTCAATTAAGGACCGGGTTCGATTCATTTCCATGTCCAACAGATCATCACTTTTGTCTAGCAACTTTTGAATATGTTCCATAGCATTTTGTTTTTTAGTTGCAATTTTAGCAAGAGTTTTATAGGTGGGTTTGGATTCACATTCAGAGTCATCTTCACCGGAGGTCTGAAAGTAGGCATCGCGTGAGTTTACCTTTTCACCATGTGCCATGAAGCAGAAGGATGGAGAAGAGTCTTCCTCATCATTTCCTTCAGCGTCGGCGGAGTGACCATTATCGTCAGTGTTGAATATGGACTTGGCGACAAATGCCGAGGCTAGAGCTAGGCTAGCCACGCCTAAATCAGATTCCACCTCTGCCTCCTCAGAAGCAGACTCCTCCTCTGAATCCATTTCCTTGCCAATGAATGCATGAGACTTGCCATATGAACTCGTCTTGTGAGAGGAAGACTTTGATGAAGACTTGGAAGAAGACTTTGAAGGTTTCTTCTTCTTCTTGTCGTCAGAAGCATATTCCTTGCTCTTCTTCTTTTTCTTGGATTCCTTGTCCCACTGAGGACACTCAGATATGTAGTGGCCAGGCTTTTTGCACTTGTGACATGTTCTCTTCATGTAGTCACGAGAGGAAGCCTCATTGTTTCTTGAGCTGGATCTTGAAGACTTTCCGAAGTTTTTCTTCCTTGAAAACCTTTGAAACTTTTTCACAAGCATAGCTAGTTCTCTGCCAATGTCTTCAGGATTGTCAGAGCAGTTGTCGGAGTCTTCTTCAGATGAGGACACGGCTTTCGCCTTCAAGGCTATGGATCGACCATAGTTGGGGCCATAGATATATCTTTTCTCATATAGCTGGAACTCATGTGTGTTGAGTCTCTCAAGTATGTCAGACGGATCGAGACTTTTGAAGTCAGGTCATTCTTGAATCATCAATGCCAAGGTGTCAAACAAACTGTCAAGAGACCTAAATAGCTTCTTCACAATTTCATGCTTGGTGATTTCAGTGGCGCCAAGAGCATGAATACGAAGACTATTGATAGATAGATAACATGGATCAAGATGGAAGACAGAATGAAGCTAAACTGGGAACAGTCTTCACACAATGAAGTCAAACAGATCAGACAAACAAGCAATGACTTCGCGAAGACAAACTGGAATGTAAAGGAGTTGGAAGATAGAACTAGTAGCTTGGAGACGAGGGGAATTTGGTAGACTAGTTCCAGTTGTTGTGACAACTGAAAGTCTGGCTAGGGAGGCTGAGATTGAACTCTGAAGACCGTGTCTTCACCTTATTCCCCTTGAGCTAAGGACACCCAGTCCTCGCCCAATCACTCTGGTAAGTCTTCAAGGTAGACTTCCAGACCTTCACAGACTTCGTTCACCAGCAATCCACAATGACTCTTGGATGCTCCAAACGCGACGCCTAACCGGCTGGAGGATACACAGTCCTCATGTGTAATAAGTCTTCAGATCACATAGATAGAAAGACTTTAGTGATGCCTAACACTCTTTGTCTCTGGGTGTTTTGGGCTTTGTTCTCGCAAGGATCTTTTCTCTCAAAGGCTTCGGAGGTGGGTTGCTCTCAAACGACAAAAGTCGTGCACTAACTCTGAACAGCCAACAATTTATGGTGTAGGGGTGGGCTTTTTATAGCTAGGAGGCAACCCGACATGATATGTCCGAAATGACCCTTGGTCACTAAGGAACCGACACATGTCCAACGGTCGGATTTTGAACACACGCGGCAACTTAGCTTGAGCTCCAAGCAAAGCTGACTTTTTAACTCTGGATAAGATTTCCTCACATTGTCTTCGTTCGAAGGCATAGGCTTTTGCTTGAGCATCACATCAGTCTCTAACTATGTTTCACTTGGACCTCACTTAACAGTGCGGTGGTTCCTATGACTGAAGAAAGAAGAAAAAGAACTACGAAAGAAACTATGTCTTTGCATTCCGTAGTCTTCATTGAATGTTTTCATAGGTCATTATCTTCACGTGAATGTCTTCACGAGCTGCCACTGTCTTCAATGTCTTTACACATTTTTAGGAGTCATCTCTGGAAGGTAAACCGAATTAGTGAGGGACTATTACCTGTGTTATCCTGCAATTCTCACAAACACGTTAGTCCCTCAACCACGTTTGTCATCAATACTCTAAAACCAACTAGGGGGCACTAGATGCACTTACAACAGGTTTAAAACATACCTGTCACACCATTGGAGTTTTAATTGCATCCTTCAAATTTTAAATTAGTTGGTATGAGTAAATACAGTGATGCAAGAGCACATGAGTATGAACCATAGCTACAGAACCTAGTCTGAGAACAATTCTTCTTCTGCTTTAAGTGTTGACTTCGGTTTCGGTGTGGTGGTCCTTGTGCTTTGGGCACTGCACTTGCCTTACTAACTGCTCGTGTTTGGGTGCTCTGTGGTGGAGACAGTGTTGTGTCAACTGGAACTGGGTTACTATCTGCTACAGTTGGGGTTAGAAGGGGTGTAGGTGGTTCTCTGTCCAACTGGGTATGGGTACAGTCTGCGTGAGTCTGGGTTATGTGTGGTGGGGCTAGTTCTTGAGCAAGTACAACTGTGGTTCTATCTGCATCAACGGGTAGCACTATCTTTTCTGAAGACCGTGTTTTTACTCCCATAGATACTGCCATCACTCCCTCCAATTCAAATGGCTGATAAACAAGAAAAGTAATTTAATGTACAGACATTGTATGATAGACAGGTGTAATGGATAGTAGGGAAAAAAACAGGCCACGAAATAATTCACATTTATGTTGTCTAACCAAACAGGACAGCATGACACAATTTCACATATATGATGGCTAACTAAACAGGATAGCATGACACAATTTCACATATATGATGGCTAAATAAAAAGGATAGAATGACATACTTCAAAATATGATGACTATCTAAATATGATGACATGATATAATTATACGAAGTGTCTATTAAAGTGGTTGGCATGCCATAATTCACATACATGTTGTCGACAGAAACATGATGGCATGATATAATTCATGGATAAAATGACATAATTCAAAATATGATGACTATGTAAACAAGATGAGATGATATAACTATATTATGTGTTTAGAAAATAGGTTGGCATGCCATAATTCAGATACATGTTGTCTATGTAAACATCATGGCATGATATAATTCAAATATATGATTTATATACTAAGCAAGTGAGTAGAGGGCAATCGCATATATGATGTGTAAACTAAGAAGATGGCACTCAATATTGTGTATATGATGTAAAAACTAAGCATTACAAGACAACATATGCATGATATGAGTAATATAACCCTGCCAAGTTTGAGCATACACCTCAGGGGGGAAATAGGACTGGTCATTTGTCTCTGAATCCTCCTGTGAGGATCTATCTGTAACCAGCAAGATATCTGCTTTAGCAGGTAGCATTGTCTGCTCTGGAGAACATGTTTTCACTCTAGATTTTTCTATCACCAATTCATATGGTTGATGCACAGGAAGATTACTTGAACATACAAACATTGTCGACAAATGGAATACGTAATACAAAAAAGGTTGGCATGATATAATTCACATATATGATGCTTGGGTAAACAACATGGCATTGCATAATTCACATATATAATGCCTTGCAACAAGATAGCATTTCATAATTCACATATATAATGTCCTGCAACAAGAAGTTATTGCATAATTCACATATATGGTAATTACATAGTAAACAGGTGGCATTCACACAAAGCATGTATAAACTAAGGAAATGACATAGCAATGCAAGACACCATATGCACGATATGAGCAATATAACCTCGGGGGGAAAATAGGACTGGGCATTTGTCTCTGAATCCTCCTCTGAGGAGCTATCGGTAACCAGTAAGACATGCGCTTCATTAGATAGCATTTTCTGCTCTTAAGACCTTATTTTCACTCCAGATTTTTCCCTTACCGTGTGGAATGGCTGGTGCACAGGAAGAGTAATTTGATGTACTAACATTGTTGACAAATTTAATACGTAATAAATAAGGATGGCATGATATAATTCACATATCAGGTGACTGGCTTACCAGGATGTCACTGAAAAATTCACATATATGATCCATGGCTAAATAAGATGGCATTGCATGATTCACATATATGAGATAGAAACTAAATAGATGGCATTCACACAAAGCATGTCTAAACTAAGAAGATGACATATTTGATGTGTAAAGTAAGCAATGCAAGGCGCCATATGCATGATATGACCAACATCAATAGGCTATGTTAGAGAAAGACCTCAGGCGGTAAACAGGAGAGGTTTGCTCCCTCTGAATCCCTCTTTGAACAGTTATCTTCCTCTTGATTACAATATGGAATGGTGGGAGGGGGTTGTCTTTGCGCCCAACATTGAGCAACATCTACATGACAATTTATTGCCACACAAGCCTCGTCTCTTTTGTTCTACATGTTTAGTACCATTGTGTACAGTAACTGACATGCATAGGAATAAAACATAGTGAGATTATGTAAGGAGTGCATGCAGAAATCCAGTGTGATGGTAGCTACTTATGGATAGACCCAAAACCAATGATAGCAGGCAGATAATAGCTTCAGTTAAAAAATACAGATATTGCCTCCTTTATTGTTTGTTTCCCACCCAACATGGAACACATAGTAGACACTCGAGATTGACCAGATAGTAGACAGATACTAATCGTTGATGCCCCGATATGTACCCACAACCATTTAAAAAATCGAGTTTGAGCATTTGTTTGGAACAGACTCAGAGTTTAAGAGGTGAACAGGATAACAAATTAGTAGGTTATATTAAGCGATTCATAACGTAAGCAAACATGAAAGAGTGTGACCTCTCTTGCGGACCCATGTAGTCCTCAATGTACTCTGCTCAGTTGATGATGGTAATGCTGTTGTGGTGGCTGCTGGCGGCGGGGAAGAAGATTTGAGGCGGCGAAATACGGTCTGGAGGGCGGATCCTTGCTGTGGTGGACCCTTCCTTCTTTGGAGTAGGTGAGCTGGGGTGGACGATGGCACAGCAGGAGCGGGACAAACCACACAAGGTTTTCTTTGACACCTATATGTAACAGAAGTAAATCTGTAAGGGCTCCTTCCAATTGGAGGATTGTATCAACACATGGATAGGAAATACAGGAAGAGGGTAGGAATGCACATGCAAAACAGAGCATTTGCAAACACAGGATTTCTGTCAATCTGGATGTTTCGTTCACAACAATTGGAAGATCACAGGAATGCAAAGAAGCATGGTCAAATAAGTCAGACCGCGAGAAAATGTACAGTTACAATGCTATTATGCTACTATCACTTAGTCTTGTTCTTCATGAATATGAATTTGAAAAGGAGGGCCAAGTGGATATTAAAATTCCTACAGTTATTCTTTGAAAGAGACACTAAAGGAAAAATTCCTACAGTTTTTCTTTCATCCATTCCTTTAAACCAAATGCATGAGAATAGTTCTACCATAGGTAACTTTCCAATTCCTATGTTTTTCCTTCACTTTTCCTTTCAACCCGTGGAAATTCTAGTAGGCAGGCTTGATCAGGAAATAGACTGCAAAAATGTTTTTTGTACTACTACTACTTTGTACCCAGGCCATTGCCCTACTAGCTCAACTCCCAGGCCCATCTACACATGCACAGCTCCAACGCCCAGAAATAAATAATGATGGCTTTCGAGAGAGTCCAACACGGGTAGCTAACTTCCTAGTACCTCACTGCTTTTCATATAGGAGAAACTAGTTGTATTTCCAATTACTACGTGTGCTCAGTGGACAATATATATTACATGTAGAGTAAAAAAGATATGCGACAAGTGGACAACCTCTTAGGCGATGCCATGTCGACCTAAGCATCATTGGGTGGGCCGCTGAGGATGCAACGGTTGATATGCGTGTCCGAGGCGGCGAAGGAGATTTTAGGCGTCTGAAGATGGCACCGAGGGTATTGCTCCGCTGTGATGGATGTCTTCGTCGTTGAAGCAGCTCCGGTGAGGTGTACGACGGCGATGCTGAAGCAGGACAAGACAGACAATGTTAACCTTAAGTGGGTATCTAGTAGCATCTCCAATAGATGATGTAAAATACATCACCAAAAAGTGCTAGATGTAAAATACATCAGCCACTCATCTTTGAACTAAACTATCAATACTGAATTTAACTATCGATACTGAATTTTACAGTCGAAACTGAATTTTACTGTGGAAATTGAACGCACTAGTAGCAGAAAAGCAGTAGCAGCAGCAGCACCCGGAGCAGCCGCGCGTGCCAGAGCCGGGACATCTGGTCATGTAGCAGCATCTCGGGTAGCAGCTCCAAGGGCTCGAGCCGTCGAGCGAGAGCATGATCTTTTGCTCGTGCAGCAGCAACGCAAGGAAGACTAGAGCAGCAGCGCAAGCAAGAGCAAGAGCAGCAGCGCGAGCAAGAGCAAGGGCAGACTAGGCAGGGGACCGAAGAGAAAGAGCAAAGCAGCAGCGCGAGCGAGAGCCAAAGCTGCAGCAGCTTCGACTGATGTGGACGTCGCCGCCGAGGGAGCAACACCGTAAAGGAAGTGGCCGGTGATGCCGCCGTAGATGGAGCTGCGCCATGGCGGCTCGGTACTGAGCGCCTGCATCACCGTGAGACCGAAGCAAGAACAAAATGCAGTGATTACTGTAGAACCTCTTTGGCGGCGTCGATTAGGCCTCGGCTTTATCCGAGGAATCGGTGATGATGCTGCTCTTCCGGTGGTGCATGTGAAGATGGCGGTGTGGGAATGGAGGTGGCGCAAAATACGACGGGAACATCGGGGCAGCTCCTTGGAGGTTGAGGACGGGGTGGCTAAACTGGCAAGACGACGATATCGACGACGGATCCTGATCTGGTGCGGTGGATGAGGAAGGTCGAGGTGTTGCAGTGGACGACATCGTCGGGGAAGAGGCTCCGGCTGGGTGCCGGATGGGGGAGGGTGTGGGGCTTAGCCGGATTTCGCGGCCTCGGTGTTCGAATGGGGGCGGCGGAGGGGATGGGAGGAGGGAACCATGGCTTAGGGACGCGCTTGTCCGAAATGTGGGGTAAATTATGAAAATACCGCCATCGATTTGAACTAGGTGGTTCTTTCGGTTTAGGAGGTATCATGGGAATTTCGCTTGTCGTGATTTCGCAAGAGGTGGGAGTTTTCGCGCGTGTTGTAATTTTGGGATGGCAACGCGCGGGTTGAGATGTAGGGAGTTTTCCGAGCACAAAAAGACAAAGAGATAGCTTCAAATTTCGGGATAACAAGGCGCTTGTTAATTTTTAGGAGAACGGTACGCTACCAAATCAATTCGCACAACACAAGAGAGTGTCTTGTCCTGTTTTGCTGTATGAATTACTACAAATGTCATTCAATGCTTTGAATCCATGTTATGTTTGTATAATGCATGTAACCTACTCGAATGAACATTGTAGGGCATTCCAAATGTATACAACTGGGTGCAATATGAAATAAATTTGAATTCATTTCTCTATTTGAATAAGATCTACAATCATGATTATTGTCAAGTTAAACCATCATTTGTATATTATTTTGGCAACACACAACATGGTTATTGTCAGGTTAGATATCAACTACTTTTACCATTAAACTTGAATTCAATATTTTGAATCCACTTTATAATTAGTTCAAATAATAGTACATTTCAGGCTCTAGCTAGACCTCCATAATCTAAAACATGTTTCATAAGTATAGTGTGTTTATGACACAATTTATTCATGGTGCCCCACCCCCACAACTACAAGTATTTAGATGTGAGCTTCAAAAGTCATGCATTATCACAAATTCAAAACGTGGTGTGCATGGATGCAATGTGGTCACAGGATGACTGGGTATCTGAATTTCAAATCAAATGTGAGATTGTTCGATATATATATATATATATATATATATATAT
>LR738713.1:209324049-209381527 GCA_902687465.1 Secale cereale | reverse complement strand
AAACATGGCTATGCACTCACCGGCAGCTTGCCAAACTTGTAAGAGTCCAGGTGTATCTTTCCCCTGACAACGATGTCGGCATTGTGAATCTTCTTCAACTGCACATGGGACAGTATTGCGGCGCGCGGAGTGCGTTTATCCATCACCGATACTTTTCGAAGGTTCAAGGAATCCAGGTACATGAACAGGGGGACGATGGTGCAACCCTCAGCGTAGTTCTGCTTGCTCCCTGTAGAATTCCACTTGTACACAGCGGCCTGCAGCTCGTCGACAACAAGCTGACAAAAATCCATGCTAGCCATAGATGCAATATCCAAGTTTTCAACCATAGCAGCTACCCTGGACAACCGAGTTGCAGGGCTAGGACAAAGCAAGCACTGGAAGACAATGAGAAAAAAAAACCTTCACTGTCTTATCAACTTTCGCAGGGTCCGCAGGCAGCGTGCGAAGTAAGGTAAGTAGGTCCTTCGCATCTATGCTCCGAGAACGGTTGAACCCGAGTTCATCCTTCAGGTTAGTCAGCGAATCATCATGGCCGCTGGCAGCAGGCCTGGGAGCAGTGTGAGAACCCATAGGGAAGTCGAAAATGTGATGGACAGCCTCGCGATTGATTTCCAGAACCTTGTTTGGCCCACAGTCCAGTCTCATCGTGTCGGGGTCGATCTTTCCCATAAGCTTGCACATCAAAACACGAGAAACATTCTTCTCTAATTTCAGGTCAAAGACAATGCCAAAACCTGCTTGCCGCACCAAAGTTCTGTGCACCTCACCCAGCAAAGCGACAGCTTTGATTACATTTGGAATGGACAGCCGAACAGTCTTATTGAAACGCCATTCGTGCGCAGCATCGTCTTCAGACCTCTTCCTCTTCGTACTCTTAGCAGCCTACAAAAAAACAAAAGAATAAAAAATGCAGTTCACATCAGCAAAACTCATGCAAAAATAACTTAAAAAAACAGAAGAAAAAGTAAATAAACAGCGTATACCTTACTAACATCAACATCCTCCTCATCAGAATCACTGTCCAGAGCTTCTTCAGCTGCATTTTCCCGCGCAAGCTTAGATCGACGCTCAGAATCAACACCAGAGTGATCGTCCGCGCGTCTCCGCTTTCCTTGAATCCCACCCACATCAACCTCGGCGTAATTAGGTCTCTTTGAGTAATCAACACGCGGGCTCCGGCGTGGAGAACTTAAACCTTGCTCTGCGACAGTGTTGAGTTTCCTCTTCACAGGATTCTTCGCGGGGGCAAATTTAGCAGACTTCTTTGAATCTGCAATCCTCCTTCCTATCTCCTTACCCTCCCCTAACTTTACTTGCTTCGCCCTATGAGCCTTCACGAAAGTATTACCGAGCGCAATAGCTTTCTGCCTTCTCCTCTCAACATCGGCTGCAATCTGACCAGGGACCATCCAATCCTGTGTAACTGGCTCTATGCCATCAACAGATTGCGACTGGGTTTCACTCAACTCAGGTGGAATGTTGACCTGATCAGACGTACCGCCACCGACAACATCGGCTGTGAAATAACGTGTAATCAAATAGTTAACGCCACCACCCCCGGACCCACCAGGAGATAAAACTGTGGGTGAGAAAAAACATAAGAAAAGATGTGTATGTGAGATGAAGACCTAAACTTAATGCAGCTCATATCAACTTGGAAAAAACAAAAAAAATGTAGAAATGCAGTGCACTTTTCCAGCAGTTTATGTTTAACAAATTCAAAACATAACAGTAAACCTAAAAAATGCAGTTCATGTCGCTTGAATATCATATTCACGCGTATCTGAAAAGTGCACATTGGCACAGGGTTATATGATGTAGTGCACTAATTCGTTCAAGTGACCAATTGACCGCATATAAAAAAAGAAGTGCGCTTAGATATGCAAAACAAAACAAATTCATGCAGTTCTGTGAGAGGCAAAAACTAAAACTTAATGCAGCTCATATCGATTTCGCAAAACCGCATAGTGGATAGGCAAAAAAATACAAAGCAGTGTCCAAAATGCAGTGCTCTTTTAGCAGTTTATGTTTAACAAAAAAAACATAACAACTAACTTAATGTCCTTCCAAAAAATTAAAAAACAATTAACTTGACGCACTTCATATCATTTTGCCACGCGTGTCTTAAAAAAAAGGCCTTACTAAAAAGGAATCTAAGATGCAGTGCACTATTTCGTTCGACAAAAAAGAAGTAAATTGACCTTGAATGAAAACTGCATTTCAGTTTAATGTAGTTACCAGATGGAGAAGCCGTTCTAACTGGTGACGCATCAATTGGTGAGGAAGAATCCATACTGTGCCTCCAATCAGCAAGGGATGATAATTAAAACCTAGACAGCAAACACCAAATTCAAGCAGAGAAAAACTTTCAGTCCATAGGGAGTTGCAATTTCAAGCATACAAAAACAACCTTAAGAAGAGAATGCTGGCACGAAAAATAACCCTACCACAAGATCTGGACCGGATTAGGGGCGATTTGGGGCTCACCGTGGGACGAAGTGACGGCCGGACGAGGCGGGTGCGGACGGCAACGGCGGAGGAAGCGCCCTACGGACGGCGGCGGCTGCGGGCGTCGTCGCCCTCCACCACGAGTGAACCCCTACGGACGGCGGCGGCTGCGGGCGTCGTCGCTCTCCACCACGGGAGCACGAGGGCGGGGGGGATTTCTGTGCGAGCACGGGGGAGAGGGAAGTGGAGGCGGGCAAGGGGGCTGCAAGAGAGACTTAATGAATAAAAGCCCGTGCGACAGGCCCACAGGTCATAGACAAAAAATAAAAAAAACGTCTTGGTGTTGTAACATGATGCAGTTCGCTTACGGAAAACCGCCTCGGCTTCTGAAGCGTTGCAGTTCGCTTATGGCGGACGATTCCGCTTCTGAAGCGATGCAGTTCGCTTACGGCTGACGATTCGGTTCGCCTGCCCTAAAATAAATCCGCCCACTATCACCCGAAGCGCCCGCGCCCCCCACCCCTCCTCTATCCCGGCGGTTGCACGCCGCACGAACTGCAACGATCATCACGAACCCATGATCGCCAACACGGTTGGGAGACGAGATCGTGGCCTTGGCAGAAGTTGCTGACGCTCCCATTTAAATCCCGCGCTCCATCGACCAGACAGTCCGCACAAAACACACGACGATGCCCCTTCCTCCTCCTCTTCCTCCTCTTTGCAGCAATGGGGTTCAGCAGGACCAACGACACCGTGCTTGCGCACGGGAACACGAAGCTGAAGGTGATCTACACCACCGACGTCGCCGCCATGGCAACGTACGTCGAAGAGTTCAAGACAGTTCTCCAGCGGCGCCGCCAGAAGATCGTCGGCATCGACGTGGAGTACACACCCGACCACGAGAGGGTGGCCCTGGTTCAACTATCCATCGGCAAGTACCACCCAGTGCTTCTTTTCCAGGTATGTGGTACATTGGGCCAGAGATGCACCCCCTTCGACAGATTCCTCGACGACCCAAGGTAAGCAATTCTCTCTGCCGAGTACGCGTTGCAGTTCTACATGCCCATGTATGCAGTTCCGAAAGGTATAACTTGCGGTTCACTTTCCTTAGGTTCGAGTTCGCTGGCTTCGCCATCGAGCAGGACAAGCAGAAGCTCGCAGCCTGCAACCTCCACATCCTCAACTTCGTCGACATCCAGACGAACTGGAGGGTGCCTGATGGAATGAAGCCACTGGACTCGCTTGGCGATGTAGCTACTGCCATCATCGACGACGAGTACGCAGACATGAAGATGAAGATGACAGACCACGACCACAGCCTGTGGACTTCCATTCTCAGCACCAAGCATGTCGAGTATGCTGCCAAGGACGCCTACGCTGCGTTCGAGATATGGAACCGAATCAGCACCATGAAGAAAGGCCTCGCGCCCGCTGAAACAGAGAAGACCAGGAAGCGTCCGAGGTCATCCTGGAAGCCGTGGGGCAAGGGGGCATCAACTTCCACCTCCAACTCCAACGGGTGGAACTAGTGAAGCAGGACAGATGCTGAAAAGCCAAGGATTCCTGTCGCAAGTGCTCGATTAGTTTCCTTCTGCGTATGTAGATTAGTTTGCTTTCGTTGTAGTTTGCTTTGGGACAATGTTTGCTTATGTTGCGTTAGTTTGCTTGATGATGTACTATGTTAATTATGACCGCAGAACCGTCGTTTCTATCTATCAAATATATGCAGTTCTCAGTACTCTGTTTTCAGTATGTATATTGCTTCAAAACTGCTGCTGTAGCTAGGATACACATAAAAAACAAAACTATCAGAGCAGTTCACATAGATAATTCTTTCACAAAACTGCTCCTGTTAAGAAGGTTGATGCAGTGCTCTTTTATTAAAAAAACTCTAGTTCTGTATGTGGGTTAAAAAAAAGGAAAAGCTCGGTGGGGGTTTCCAGAATGCATGTTCTTCAACTGCTGCTGCACATGAAAAACTATATATAAAAAAGCAGTTCACTTATACTCAGAATTCTCATAAAGAAAATACACTAGAAGCAACGCAAAAAAGCAGTCCACCGCGCTTGACCAATCAAAAAAACTTATCAAACTAGTCCCCCCACACCCCCGTGGCTGTAATGCAGTTCATACAGGCTCGCATTGCATATTAATGCAGTTCGCCGCACTACAAAATTCAACGCGCATTGCATATTACTGCAGTCCACCGCTCTTGACCGCGATTCACATACGAAAAACACAGCCTGCAATGCAGTTCTAAAAACTATATAATGCAAAAAATCTCAAAAAACATCTTTGAGAAACGACCAGAGCCAGTCGCGCCGCAAAAAAACATGGACAAAAAACTTAAAATTCTTCCAAATTAACAACTTAATCCGATCTAATTCATACGGATAGATCAAAAGCAGCCAGTAATTGCCGAAAACAACAGAATATTACATACAAAACGCAACAATTTCGATCCGCACGGGGAAGAACAGAGAACAGAGAACAGAGAAAAGCGGAAGAACGAACACAGATCCGCCAAATCCAAGGATTTCCGTCATTTTCTCGCTGAATACAGTACTTAACCACATATTAAATTAGCGCACGCACAAATAAACCAGTAGAAATCAGTCAAACTAGCCAGAAACGCTGCTAAATGAATGATCCTGCTGCACCTCTATGTGGTTCGCAGCAGAAGAAGGAAGCAGTGCGCATAGCTTTCCAATGCAATTTTCCAATGCAGTTCGGAAGTGTTATGAGAATATTATTCTCATAATGTTATGAGAATAGACCGGCTAATTTAATATATAAGTAATTCTTCACCCTGGTGGATCGATCGAGCCAGATGTTTCGTCCAACCAGGCCACAGGCGAGCAGTTTCAGGTTGTAAAATTAGGACGGGATGGAAGTAATTTTACGTTGACAAGAATCTACAAGGAATTTTTACCTGGCATGTAGTGTGTGGCCATGCTTGCGCTGCTACGGGAAGGCATTGTCTGGGTTCGATTGAAGTTTGGATGGGTGTGAGTGCACAGGTTGAGGTGAGCAACCCCACATCTGATTCTACCGGTTCCAAATTTCCAATCAACTTCCACCTACGTTTCACTTTGCCACTGTCGGTGTACAAAAGTACGGGCGCTCCTTTATACCCCTTACTTGTGCACGAGCAGCCGGAGCCACGCCTGCGACCACACATAACAAGGCAGAGGAGGGAAGCCAGAGACACAAAGTTACAAGAGAGACGGCAAGACGGTGGCACAAGAAGGCCAATCAAGAAGATAGGCTTTCCCCCGACAAACCTCTTGCCGGGGCGGCCTGCACACTCCCGGTAAGAACCCTTGCCATGGCAACTCACCCAAAGGCCTCTGTTGCAGCCACCCTTGAGCCTAGGAGCTCCAACATCACCAGCAGCGTTGGAACCAAGGCTCGGGAAGCGCCCACGTGACGGCATGCAGATCTGTAATGTCAAGGATGCGACTATATCTCCTACGTGTCGCGGCATGACTTAGAGACATAAGCGCATTCTGGAATGATCGCAAGTGTGGTATCTTTGCACAACTCATGTAGAAGTTCAGGATGAAAGAGTAAAATAGTTGGCTTACAATCGCCATGTCACACAGTGAATACAATAACATACATTCATCCAAATAACACAGGGTCCGACTATGGACGAAATCCAAACGAGAGAAGATACCACAACCACAAGTCTTAATTGCCTCTAGTAGGAACCACAACTGATCGTCGGGATACGTTACATAAAAACGACCACGCTCTTCATTGAACTCACAGTGAAGTTATTGTCCATCTCCTGCATCGTACTCGGTTGTACCTGCATCTAGCGTGTGTTGTAATCTGTGAATCACAAGGACTCAGCAATCCCATTCCCGGGTATCAAAACTAACAAAGCCTTTAGGTGTGGAGAGGTAATAAAGTGGCTGGAGCAAGCACTAAGCGACTAGCTTACGAAGTCAGAGCGAGATGAGAAAAGTGCCAACGGTCGCCAAAGATTATCAATAAGTCATCCTAGCTACTCACGTTCATACATAACCCCACCGTGCTCACTTTCCCAAAACCCCTTCGAAAAGAGATCGTCACGGTTACTCACACACGTAGTGTATTCTAAAGGATATGGTGTCAAGTTATCTACAACTGGATATTAACAAATTCCCATCTGCCACATAACCGTGGACACGGCTTTTGAAAGTTCATAACCCTACAGGGGTGTCCCAACTTAGCCCATCACAAGCTCATGATCTGCGGAGTCGCAACTCCATGTTGGGAAGACCCGAGTATTCTCAGAATCCTGTGTTCAAGATATTTCTACAAAGGTAAAACTAATCCAGCAAGACCTCCCAGCGTGCCGACACCCTGATAGTAGCCGCCCGTAGCTCGTCTCAGGCCACGACCGGATGGGACAGCCTACAGGAAAATACCAGCCCTCGGGTTTCCCCAAGGTGGCCCTGCAGTCCGCCCAGTTGGACCAACACACATGAGGAGCACTGGCCCGGGTTGTTGATTAAGAACTCGGGTTAATTACTCCCTATGCAAGTTTTAGTTGTTGGGCAAATGTAGTACCAAAGTTGGGCCTTGCTGGAAAAGCTTTCAGCAATGCAAATTATCAAGGGGGGGCCATAAACCCCAACTGTGTTAGGAACGCAAAATCAAGGAACATAACACCGGTTTATCGGGTCCTAAGGCGGCATGAGTGGAACAAAACACCAAGCAGAAGGCAAAGCCTTCCACCCATTACCAATATATATGTGCATTAATTAATCAAGATATATATTGCGTTATCCTAATAAAGAAGTCCAAACATGGAGCAATCTTCCAACTTCACCTGCAACTAACAACGCTATAAGAGGGGCTGAGCAAAAGCGTACTTAGCCAATCAACAGTTTGCTAGGAAGGCGGTTAGAGTGTTTCATGGCAACATAGGAGGCTGACAAGACAAGAATGGGTATCGGGGCATAACTATAGAGTGAGACAACTAGCAAAGCAAAGATAGAGGTGATATCGGGGAATGGTCATCTTACCTGGGATCCCGCAAGGAAGGAGTACGAGTCCATGAAGAAGACAAATGGAGGTAGTCGAACGGATCCTCACAACTCCGGAACGGAACCGAAGCTAACGAGAGAAGCAAACTAGGAATAAGCAAACAACATGGTAAACACACAAGCATAAGCATGGCATATGATGCACATCCAAGTATGATGCATGTCCAATTTAAATATGCATGGCATGGCAAAGTGCACAAACAATTCTACAAGTTAAGTGGAGCCAAATATGCAACGAGTTGCATATTGACAAAACACCACATTCACATATTTAGTTTGATCTTGGTTAGGTACCCAACAATATTAAATGTTAATTAACATGGCAAGAGGTGAAGCATGAGCAAAACTACACTATCTAGGCATTTTAAATGAGGCCGGAAATAACAACAACAATTCCAGAAAATCCCCATGTCATTTAGCAATTTTAATGCAAACAACAATTTAAACATTTTAATGTTGTTATCATGATGCGGATGGCACTTGCAAGTTTTATGCAATTTTTATTAAAAGTTGACATGAGCAAGATATGGAGTACTTCGTCACCGTGGTGGAAAGAAAGGGTGCCACGGCAGCGATAACCGAAAAATGATGTCACGACAACATTCCGGTTCCGGTAGCTCGTTGAGAGACCGGTGCAAAAGAAGGATGATGGGAGCGTGTCATGCAAGAGACAGGTGGGGTGATCCCGGATACCGGGTTCCCACGGGTTGGTGGCAAGGCAAACGAGGGCACTTCGGACACAGTGCAAACAAGTGATACATCTCATACAACACACAACATTCATCCATGGGGTCATCGGTTCGGCGGTTATACCTTTGAAGCGTGCGTTTCGGGGTGGTTCGAGTCATCGAGGGAAGTACCGGTTCACGTGTCATAGAGGAAGTAGTCTTTCATAGGGTCGTCGTGGAAACTAGTTGTTCACGGACGTCGTGGAAGTAGTGGTTCATGTTTCATAGGTGTACACATTCCATAGATGTTCGGGGTCACGACGGGAAACTTGACGTCCATGGGTCGACGGTAGTGTAATCGTACTCGTTTCGAAGATGAACTTGACAAATCTGATGTCTTCGGGCGTCACTGTATTTGGCGATTCCGTAGGCGGTGGTAGAGGTACTTGACGCATCAGCATGTAGTCGAACTTGAGGTTCGTCGACGTTGTGGTACTTGGGGTCTTTGAACTTGCCGATCTTGGTTCTTGTGACGGTAGTGGTACTTGTTTTTCTGTAAATGTTCGGGTCGTCGAAGAGGTACTTGGCGCATCGTTGAACTTGGCGTCCGGGGAGTCCCACGTGGTCTTACTCTTGTGGTCGTCGAGGCACTTGGCAAGGGTCGACGGTAGTGGTACACTCAACCGTAGTCGAACTTGACGGAGAGGAACTTGGCGAATCCGAATGGTCCAAACAGAACATTTGCACCCAAAGGCAACAGGACATGGTGTTCCGGGTGTCCAAGGCACTGGTTGCTGTGGCGCTCAGACAGAATGCAGCATCAGGAGTGGCAAGAGTGGTTGCAGGGGAGGCACATTGACACTCTGCTGCAAGGTCGGGGACGCGAACGTCCATGGCGTCGGGTTGTGAGGCCAAGAGGAGGAGGCGGGCCGACGGGGAAATCTGGCCTGCTGTCGCGGGGCGAAGGCAAGGTCGGTGCTCGGCGAGGTGGACGAGGGAGAGAGGGTGAGGGAGCGCAGGGGCGATGGGGCGGCACGACCTGGTCTTGGTCGACGACGGCGCACGGGAGAAGAACTCCGACGGTCGGCGGCGCTGGCTCGCGGCTGGCCTACGGAGGAGCTCGACGGCTGGAATCGCCGGCCGGAGCGGCGAGGAGGAGGTCACGCGCGGGGGCGCGGAGGAGGGCTGGCGGGGATCCACTCCTCCAGCGAGGAAGAGCGCCGCGGCGCTGCGACGGCCTGCGCGGGAGGCCAGGGCGGCGCTGAGAAGATGGCGGCCGCCAACCGGCGACGGGGCCAAGCGGGGAGGCGGTGGCTTGAGGTGATGGCGAGGAGGAAGGGATCCGGTGGCGGAGGGCGAGGTGCAGGCGAGGCCAGAGGCCGATGCGAGGGAGCGGGGCGGTGGCGTCGGGAGGACGAGAGGAAGGAGGGGCGGTGCTGCGGGATGGAGAGAAGGACGAGGGGACCACGGCTATGGTGCGGACTAGGTTAGGAAGGGGCAGCTGGGCCTTGGGCCATGTGGGCTGGAGAGCATAGAAAGAGAGAGAGAGAGAGAGAAAGAGAAGGAGAGTTGGGCCAGTCTTAGGTTTAAAAAAAAGAAAGATTTGTGTTCCTATTTACAGGAAAAAGAAAACATAAGCCAAAAGATGTATTTGTAGGGCCAAACAAATCTCAACTGAGCTGAAGTTTTGGCGTGTGGCTACTTCAATATGATTCAAAGTGCCACGACGACAAATGGAGTGCAAGGACAAAGATCATGAACTTAGAATATTTGCAAAAGGAAGGAACTTTAAGATGCAAGTGGCTTGTGGTTAATTCCAAACTAATGGAATATTATTTTAGCTCCCTATAAAATATTGGGAGTATATGTTATAAAGAGAAGTGACCCTTCCCTCGATTTAAATGGACCGAAGATCCAAACAATTTAGTCTTCTGGAGCGTCGGTCTTGGGGCGTCACAACTCTCCCACACTAACAGAGGATCTCGACCCGAGATCCTGGAGATGGCACTGGATAGAAGAGGAAAAGGAAGAGGTAAAAACCAAAGTTGCTTCTTTGACAAAGGAGTGAAACCACGAACTTGAGAGGTTGACCAAATTGAAAGAAGAATACAACGGAGATGAACGAAGATGAAAACACTCCGTTAGAAAAGAGGAACAAGGAACATTACGAGAATCTTGTAGGTTGAAACACATGAAATAAGAGCTTACGAACCAAAATAATATGAAACCGCAACATATAGCCAAGCAATAAGGATGACATAATTTGGACAGCACACCGTCTGAAAATGGAAGGAATTGAACATGAACTTGGCAAGTTGGGATGATTCTTGATGAAATCAACAACACACTGCCTCCGAAACAATTAAAAGAATGGCACAAGGGTTAAGAAGGATTTAGACAGCACTCCGGTTGAAAAGAGAGGAAAAACTTGATAGGATGAGAGAACTTGAACGGAGGAAACAACACTCCGATTGAATGGATAAGCAAAGGAAAGAACATGATCTCAATAAAACATGATGATGGTTTGGAGAGACCAACATCACAATGCCTCCGGAATGAAAGAATATATGCTAGATCGATGCAAGAAATGAAGGTAGAAGAAAATGACAACTTCTCCCACAATTGAATTTGAAAGAGCATCCTCAGAAAGAAGGATTGAATTGAGTTGTTGAAAATAAACAACAAAAGAATAAGCTTGATGTGGGCCTATGGAAAACATCTCAAAACTTGAGGTGAAATTCTGCCACTAACGGAAACAATTGATTTGATTGGGAGCACCAAAGAGATGAAAATTTTATTTCACCGAGAGGATAAATGAAGAATTTGGGCCATTTATAAGCACCATAATTAGCAACAATCCTTAGGGAAAACTTTTAGGTGAGATACAACCCAAGATTACTCCAACGAGGAAATTGAAGGTTGAAAATATCTCATGAACGAAGAATATGATAGGTTTAAATATCTCATTCTTGATAACTTGTGAATCATGAAACATGAAGGAAATTGCCAAGAATGACATAGCACCACCTCAATAGAAAAAGGGAGTACGAATTGCACTTCGGAATGCCAGAAGAATACATGAGCTCCAACAAGAATCTTAAAGAACACTTTGAGGATGAATTAAATCATGATGAACCACCAAGAACTCCGGTAACAAAAGGATGAGAAGTGAAGGATGAAAAGAATAAGATTGAAGCCTTGCAATGATTAGATGGAGCTTCCGATGAGATGGCCGAAAAACTTGAACTACGGAAAAGAAAAGATGAAAGGACTTGGGATTAGAATTTATTCATCATGAACAAATTCCGAAGGAAGGGATTAATCAACTTGATGAAAAGAATAAGAATTATGTTATGCTTATCCTCCACCAATTAAATTGATGTGAAGCAATGAATTTGCATACTACTTATTCCCGTTGCAAAGAATTAAAAAGAGATCTCGCACAATCTTGAGAAAGTATTCAACGAATCACCGGTACGATTTTGAAAGAACGAATTAATTAATACGATAACAAAGGAAGAGAAATCTTGAACGAACCACCGTAAGAATTGAAATGAATGAAGAAAGAGAACAAACCACCGTGAAGAATTTGAAAACGAACGAAAATACTTGAGTCAATGCACCGTAAGAATTATGGAGATGAACGAAGAGGCATCAATTAAGAATAGTTGGAGAACGAAGTTGAAAACTGAGAATGAAGAAATCGTCTGAAATGATGGCCTTCGGAGGATCACAATGGGAAGAATTCATGAAATGCTTCGGATGATATGAAAATATTCCTTGTGATTGAAACAATTATGAGGATGGCATGAAGCTAGAACCACGAATCTTCAAGAGAAAGGATGTGATTTAAGAGAAACTCTTCTCCGGTCTTGAAATGTTGAGAAGAACGACTAGAAACACCACCATGAATTGTTGAGGCACTCCGAAATGAAGAATTAAAAAGTTGAACCAATGATGAAAAGAATTTGAAAGCGATCTTGGAGGATAAATTGACCGATGAGAGATCCATTCTTACGTAAAACTTGAAACGAATTTGAGAATAACTCCGGAAAAAAATTAGAAGAGTCAGGTAAGATCCTGGAAAAGACCTGTGGGTTAGGCCCACTCAAAAGAAATCACCGTTGAAAAAGATTGCTTAAGAGATATTGCACCGGTTGAATTAAATGGCTTGAAATACATAACAATCCTCAAAATAGTTTAAACCGATTAAGAATTGAAACACGAATCTTCCGAGATATCTTGAACACGCCGGAGAAGAATTAGAGAGAGTTGAATAAACAGGAGAGAATTCAGATAAGAAATTCCAACATGTGAAAAATGTGAAACAAGAGGAAGGACATAATCAACACCAAAGCTTGGATTTAGTCCACCGGAGAAGAAATAAGAACAGGGAATGATAAACTTGAAGCTTCCTTAGCATCATCATGAGAAATCACCGGATAAGAACATTGAAGGAAAGAATGAAGAACATCACATGAATAAAATGGATATTCATTTGAGAATTTCTGGCTCCGAGAAGAAGAAGGGTGGGAGGGTGGGGAAAACAAAGACAACTTGGGATAAATGAAACAGACACCGTTGAGAAAAACCAAGAATTGGTCTTGCACATATTAAAAGGATCGGGTTAACTTGAAGAGAAACGCACCGGTTGAAAAGAATTTTCATGACAATCTTGATTATCAAGAAGGACTAGCACTCCCATAGAAATATGAGAACACCGATTAGGAAAAGTATGGAATCAACACTTGACATCAAAGCAACTCGGATACCACAATCAAAACAAAACAAAGGATGGATTTCTCAACCTATAGTCTTCACAGCGAACATCCTAACAACATTGAACGAATGAATTCCATAGATTAATGGTATATCAACTTGTCGAGAAGCCACTTGGGAGAACAAAATGATAGAATAAAACAACAAGGTAACAGATGGAACAAATACATAATAGAGGTTTCGTCCCACATGTTCGTGCTGATGCCCCATGGCACGTGTTACAAAGGGCCTTGCAATCCCCGGATCAGCATAGCCAAGGATCCTTTAACATGCAACCCCCAGTGTAACGTCGACCATGATAACCTCTTCACTAGATGTTGAACCCCAACCTCATATCATGCACCCGTTGGAAGATTACCTAACAGCTACTTGAATCCCACCTATTAATTCCCGAAGCTTTCCGGTTATGCAATCTGGCGTTGGGGATACAGGGGAAGAACAATATCTCACCCAACTAGAAATACCTACATCCAGCTGTATCCATCCATCAACACATAACTAGGCACCTTCGGAAACCGTTTACCTCGGACCTTCGAAATGCATCCGCTATACTAGCTGTGGCAATACTCCCGAACTATCCCACCAGTACTGGGTGACGTCGGGGTTATCTCACCACCAGACACGCATAGAAGAGTTTTCGATTTCGGCCGCCTCTGGTATTCTAGAACTATAACGATACACAATGGGACGACAATACCTTAGAGCTCAACTCCCCGGGACTCAGCCTAAATAGACGGGAGGCACCAAGACAGAATTCCCGTCACAAAGATATCGGAACAATCCAAACAATACCCGCGTGATCCTAAAAAAAATTGGTGAAAAATAGAGGATAGTGATGTCAAAACAACGTCAGGAATCCTCACCAGAGCAACGAAGGGGATGAGGAGTAAAAAGAAATCCTACTCTCCGATATATATATAGGACTCAAAAACATTTTGTGTGTGTGCCTAGACTCAGCCATCAGCGGTTCGATCAATCAGGGGGCTCCTAGGTCGGAGAAGGCTCCGATACCAACTTGTAATGCCAAGGATGCGACTGAATCTCCTACGTGTCAACGCACGACTTAGAGACATAAGCGCATTCTGCAATGATCGCAAGCGTGGTATATTTGCACAACTCATGTAGAAGTTCAGGGATGAAAGAGTAAAATAGTTGGCTTACTATCGCCACGTCGCAGAGTGAATAAAATAACATACATTCGTCCAAATAACACAGGGTCCAACATTGGACGAAATCCAAATGAGAGAAGATACCACAACCACAAGTCCTAATCGCCCCTAGTAGGAACCACAACTGATTGTCGGGATATGTTACATAAAAACGACCACGTTATTCATTGAACTCCCAGTGAAGTTCTTGCCCATCTCCTGCGTCGTACTCGATTGTACCTGCATCTGGCGTGTGTCGTAATCTGTGAGTCACAAGGACTCAGCAATCCCATTCCCGGGCATCAAAACTAACAAAGCCTTTAGGTGTGGAGAGGTAATAAAGTGGCTGCAGCAAGCACTAAGCGACTAGCTTACGAAGACAGAGCGAGATGAGAAAAGTGCCAACGGTCGCCAAAGATGATCAATAAGTGATCCTAGCTACTCACGTTCATACATAACCCCACCGTGCTCACTTTCCAAAATCCTTTTCGAAAAGAGACCGTCACGGTTACTCACACAGGTAGTGTATTCTCAAGGATATGGTGTCAAGTTATATACAACCGGATATTACAAATTCCCATCTGCCACATAACCGCGGGCACGGCTTTTGAAAGTTCATAACCCTGCAGTGGTGTCCCAACTTAGCCCATCACAAGCTCACGATCTGCGGAGTCGCAATTCCATGTTGGGAAGACCCGAGTATTCTCGGAATCCCATGCTCAAGATATTTCGACAAAGGTAAAACTAATCCAGCAAGACCTCCCGGCGTGCCGACACCCTGATAGTAGCCGCATGTATCTCGTCTCAGGCCACGACTGGATGGGACAGCCTACAGGAAAATACTAGCCCTCGGGTTTCCCCAAGGTGGCCCTGCAGTCCGCCTAGTTGGACCAACACTCATGAGGAGCACTGGCCCGGGTTGTTGATTAAGAACTCGGGTTAATTACGCCCTATGCAAGTTTTAGTTGTTAGGTAAATGTAGTACCAAAGTTGGGCCTTGCTGGAAAAGCTTTAAGCAATGCGAATTACCAAGGGGGGCCCATAAACCCCAACTGTGTTAGGAACGCAAAATCAAGGAACATAACACAGGTTTATCGGGTCCTAAGGCAGCATGAGTGGAACAAAACACCAAGCAGAAGGCCCAGCCTTCCACCCATTACCAATATATATGTGCATTAATTAATCAAGATATATATTGTGTTATCCCAATAAAGAAGTCCAAACATGGAGCAATCTTCCAACTTCACCTGCAACTAACAACGCTATAAGAGGGGCTGAGCAAAAGCGTACTTAGCCAATCAACGGTTTGCTAGGAAGGCGGTTAGAGTGTTTCATGGCAACATAGGAGGCTGACAAGACAAGAATGGGCATCGAGGCATAACTATAGAGTGAGACAACTAGCAAAGCAAAGATAGAGGTGATATCGGGTAATGGTCATCTTGCCAGGGATCCCGCAAGGAAGGAGTACGAGTCCATGAAGAAGACAAACAGAGGTAGTCGAACGGATCCTCACAACTCTGGAACGGAACCGAAGCTAACAAGAGAAGCAAACCGGAAAGAAGCAAACAACATGGTAAACACACAAGCATAAGCATGGCATATGATGCACATCCAAGTATGATGCATGTCCGATTTAATTATGCATCGCATGGCAAAGTGCACAAACAATTCTACAAGTTAAGTGGAGCCAAATATGCAACGAGTTGCATATTGACAAAGCACCACATTCACATATTTAGTTTGATCTCGGTTAGGTACCCAACAATATTAAATGTTAATTAACATGGCAAGAGGTGAAGCATGAGCAAAACTACACTATCTAGGCATTTTAAATGAGGCCGGAAATAACAACAACAATTCTAGAAAATTCCCATGTCATTTATCAATTTTAATGCAAACAACAATTTAAACATTCTAATGTTGTTATCATGATGCGGATGGCACTAGCAAGTTTTATGCAATTTTTATTAAAAGTTGACATGAGCAAGATATGGAGTACTTCGTCACCGTGGTGGAAAGAAAGGGTGCCACGGCGGCGATAACCAAAAAATGATGTCACGGCAACATTCCGGTTCCGGTAGCTCATTGAGAGACCGGTGCAAAAGAAGGATGATGGGTGCGTGTCATGCAAGAGATAGGTGGGGTGATCCCGGATACCGGGTTCCCACGGGTTGGTGGTAAGGCAAACGAGAGCACTTCGGACACGGTGCAAACAAGTGATTCATCTCATACAACACACAGCATTCATCTACAGGGTCATCGGTTCGGCAGTTATACCTTTGAAGCGTGTGTTTCGGGGTGGTTCGAGTCGTCGAGGGAAGTAGTGGTTCACGTGTCATAGAGGAAGTAGTCGTTCACAGGGTCACCGTGGGAAGTAGTTGTTCACGGACGTAGTGGAAGTAGTGGTTCACGTTTCGTAGGTGTACACATTCCACAGATGTTCGGGGTCACGACGGGGAAGTTGACGTCCATGGGTCGACGGTAGTGTAGTCGTACTCGTTTCGAAGATGAACTTGACAAATCCGATGTCTTCGGGCGTCACGGTGTTTGGCGATTCTGTAGGCGGTGGTAGAGGTACTTGACGCATCTGTGTGTAGTCGAACTTGAGGGTCGGCGACGTCGTGGTACTTGGGGTCTTTGAACTTGCCGATCTTGGTTCTTGTGACGGTAGTTGTACACATTTTTCTGTAGATGTTCAGGACGTCGAAGAGGTACTTGGCACATCGTTGAACTTGGCGTCCGGGGAATCCCGCGTGGTCATACTCTTGTGGTGGTCGAGGCACTTGACGGAGAGGAACTTGGCGAATCCGAATGGTCCAAACAGAACATTTGCACCCAAAGGCAAGAGGACATGGTGTTCCGGGTGTCCAAGCCACGGGTTGTCGTGGCGCTCAGACAGAATGCAGCATCAGGTGTGGTAAGAGTGGTTGTAGGGGAGGCCCGACGACGCTCTGCTGCAAGGTCGGGGACGCGAACGTCCATGGCATCGGACTATGAGGCCAAGAGGAGGAGGCGGGTCGACGGGGAGTTCCGGCATGCTGTCGCGGGGCGGAGCCAAGGTCGGCGCTCGGCGAGGTGGACGAGGGAGGGATGGTGAGGGAGCTCAGGGGCGACGGGGCGGCACGACCTGGTCTTGGTCGATGACGGCGCACGGGAGAAGAACTCTGGTGGCCGGCGGCGCTGGCTCGCGGCTGGCCTACGGAGGAGCCCGACGGCTGGACTCTCCGGCCGGAGCGGCAAGGAGGAGGTCAGGCGCGGGGGCACGGAGGAGGACCGGCGGGGCTCCACTCCTCCGGCGAGGCAGAGCGCCGCGGCGCTGCGACGGCCTGCACGGGAGGCCAGGGCGGTGCTGAGAAGATGGCGGCCCCCAGCCGGCGACGGGGCCAAGCGGGGAGGCGGTGGCTTGAGGCAATGGCGAGGAGGAAGGGATCCGGCGGCGGAGGGCGAGGTGCAGGCGAGGCCAGAGGCTGATGCGAGGGAGCGGGGTGGTGGTGTCGGGAGGACGAGAGGGAGGAGGAGCGGCGCTACGGGATGGAGAGAAGGACGAGGGGCCAGGGCTAGGGTGCGGGCTATGTTAGGAAGGGGCGGCTAGGCCTTGGGCCATGTGGGCTAGAGAACATAGAAAGAGAGAGGAAAAAAGAGAAGGAGAGCTGGGCCAGTCTTAGGTTAAAAGAAATGAAAGATTTTTGTTCCTATTTACAGGAAAAATCAAACATAAGCCAACAGATTTATTTGCAGGGCCAAACAAATCTCAACTGAGCTGATGTTTTGGCGTGTAGCTACTTCAATATGATTCAAAGTGCCACGACGACAAATGGAGTGCAAGAAGAAAGATCATGAATTTAGAATATTTGCAAACGGAAGGACCATGATAGAGCTCCTTCTAACATGGTTAGAAGTAGGAGCGCGTTATGGTCCATGCAGCTTTCACCGCCACCCACCCCGGCGGAGGCCTTAGCGCGCGCAGTTCCTCCTCGACTTCCCTCCTGCTCCGGAGAAGCTCGACGAGTGGAGAGCTAACATCCAGAGCCACGTCGCCATTGCCAACAAAGATGAGCCACGGCCAGTGGGGCCCTTAGGCCGACACTCTATCGAGCCACCGCATGCCAGTGGTGGAAGGACCGGAGCCATGGTGCATTCTCCTCCTCCTCGCCAGCTACCACGAGCACTAGTCCATCGGGACGACGCTTGTGATAACATATCCATAGCGTCGTCCGACCCACAGACCCACCGCGATCAGCGCCAAGTTCTTCGGGAGCGTGCCAATGAAGACGCTCGAACTACCGTCAAGCACTGGTGCGAGGAACGCCACCAGTCAGATTGGTGGGCAGGGCCCACTATGGACCACCCAGCACCGAGAGGCTCTGGAGGCTTACCTTACGAGGTAGGTTGTCCAGCCTTTACCCGCGAGCTGCGGCGGTTCCAATGGTCCACTCACCGCACCTTCAAGCCTGACGTCGGCGAGAAGTATAATGGCAAGACTCACCCGTCAGAGTTCCTCAGCATCAACACCATCACGATGCAAGTCGCTGGAGCACGTGACGACAAAGTTCTTAACAATTACTTCCCGTTGGAACTTAAACCCAACGTCATGTCATGCTTGATGCACTTGCCAGTAGATTATATTTCTTCCTGGTCGGATTTGTGCCATGAGTTTGTTGGCGCCTTTACGGGAAGACACCAAGCTCATGGCCAAGCAAGCGATTTGCATGTCAGCCCCTAGAAAGAAGGTGAAAGTCTGCGCAAGTACTTACAGAGATTCAACCGAGTGCAATACAACATCCCAGACATTCATTCCGCCGACATCATCAGCGCATTCCATCAGAATGTGCACAGCCGCAAGATGCGTGAGGAGCTGGCGATGAATAAAGTCAAGGATGTGGCCAAATTCTACGTTCTGGCCGACAGATGCGCTCGGGCTAAAGAGGGAAGGAAGTACCCCGGCGAAGACGCCAGTGTGGAAACCGATTCCTCAGACGAAGACGCGATCGCCCCGGTGAAAAAGGGCCGACGCCGCAACAGGAAACGCAAGGGCAAGGCCGTGCTTGTCGTCGAGGGATCCAACGACTCCGGCGCTGCCAAGAAAACCAAGGCTGACGACCCCAGCAAGGAAATCACCGGGTGTGTCGCCTGCCGAGCCTTGGCGGCTGCCGACAAGCCAGGAAGCTCCGACAAGCGACACTGCAAGATCCACCACACCAAAGGCCATGACCTCCAGAACTCCCGACAAGTCGAGCAGCTCGCAGAGAAGCAAAAAGACGAATATGATAGGCAGGACAAGGAGAAGGGCTGGGATGGTGCTGAGGGGTCCGGCAAGAAACGTGGCTGGCAGCCTGGCCGCCGCGGCAAAGATAACCAACAAGAAAGGCCCGCCCGGGGCCGCGACAAGAAGCGAGAAGATGATGATCGTGATGAGGACGATGAGTCCGGCGAGCTAGAGTTCCAGAAAGCTACGGAGGCTATGTGCGTCGACCCTTGTGCATCCCTGAACACCTCTCACCGCCAGCTCAAGCAGTGGGCGCGTGAGATCACAGCAGCGGAACCATCGTTCGATGCCCAGAAGCCGCTAAAGTGGTTCAGCACTCCTATCATCTTTGACAACGAGGACCACCCTGATCGCACAACTGCGGTCGGATGTTTGCCATTGTTGGTTTCACCAACAATACGCAACCTCAAGGTGACGAAAATGCTGGTTGATGGTGGGGCCGGTCTGAACTTAATCTCGCCCATCGTGATCTAAAGGCTGCAAATCCCTGATGGAGACCTTGAGGAGATTGGCACGTTTCAAGGGGTCAACCCAGGAAGGAGTCAGCCCAAGGGTAAAGACACACTTCCCTTGACATTCGGAGGTGAACTGAACTACAGGACAAAGAGAGTTGTTTTTATGTCGCCGAGATCCCCTTGCCTTACAACGGGGTCCTCGGCCGCCCAGCGTTGGCCAAGTTCATGGCAGCATCACATTACGCCTACAACAAACTGAAGATGCCTGGGCCGATGTCCATCATCACCGTCCCCTCCGACAAGAAGGATGCGCTGATCTGCGCTAATCAGCTTTACCGGGAGGCAGTTGTAGCAACTGCCGCCAAAGCACTTGCTCCTGCCGCTGAAGCCCTGGGAAGGAAGAAGACCGGTAGGACCTCTCGCACCCACCCTGGAAAGCGCTCCTCTTTGGAGTGCAGTGCTCCTATCGAGAACGTGCCAGAGTCCTCCACCGGCAAGAGAAAGAAATCCAGAGCTGCACCACCAGAAACCAAGAAGGTGTCCGTCAAGGAGGATGGCACGGGAGGGGCTTTCACCATAAGCTCTGCCCTCGACAACAAATAGGAAGACGCGCTCGTCACCTTCCTGTGGGCGAATGTTGATGTGTTTGCATGCCAAGCATCCGATATCCCCAGCGTTCCCAGGGAGGTGATCGAGCACCATCTTGTTGTCTGCCCTCATGTGCGACCCGTCAAGCAGAAGGTCAGGAATCAAGCTCTGGAGCGGCAAGAGTTCATCAAAGAGGAAACCAGGAAGTTAGACGCGTCAGGCTTAGTGAGAGGAGTACTCCATCCAACGTGGTTGGCCAATCCGATGGTGGTGCGCAAGGCAAATGGGAAGTGGAGACTGTGTATTGATTACACAGACATCAATAAAGCTTGTCCAAATGACCCTTTCCCATTTCTGTGCATTGACCAGATTGTAGACTCCACGGCCGGATGTGACTTGTTATCATTCCTCGACGCCTACTCAGGCTACCATCAAATCTGCATGACAAGAGAAGATGAAGAGAAGACAGCATTCATCACCCTATGTGGTACGTATTGTTTCATACGGACGCCTTTCGGGTTGAAGAGTGCTGTCTCAACATTCGCAAGAGCAGTCCAAATTGGTTTTGAGCCTCAGCTACATAGAAATATGGAAGCCTATATGGATGATATAGTGGTCAAAACCAAGGACAAAGCAATGCTTGTACAAGATTTGGAAGAGACGTTCGTGAATCTGCGCAAGATCAACCTTAAGCTGAACCCTGAGAAGTGTGGCTTCGGTGTTCCGTATGGCAAGCTTCTCGGTTTCTTTGTGTCACAACATGGAATTGGGGCAAATACAGACAAGATCAAGGCCATCGAGCATATTGAAGCACCCAGGCAGATCAAGGATGTGCGTCGGCTTGCTGGCTGCGTTGCCGCCATGGGCAGATTCATCTCCAAATCTGCCGAGCGCGCCCTTCCCTTTTTCAAGATCTTGAAAAGGCGGGACCAATGGAGTGGCCCTAGAAACCGAGGCAGCACTGCAAGATTTGAAGAAATACCTCTCCTCTATGCCAATACTGGTCGCGCCCAAACCACAAGAGTCGTTGCTGCTGTATCTAGCGGCAACGAATCAAGTGGTCAGTGCTCCGCTAGTAGCCCAGAGGGAGGTCAATATGGAAGGAATAGCAATGTTAGAGCCTGATGCCATTGGGGCCGAAGCGACGCAACCAAATTAAGTAGTGTCGAAGAATAAAATGATGCAGCACCCGGTTACTTTGTTAGCTCCCTCTTGCAGGGGGCTAGGTCGAGGTACTCCGGTGTGCAGAAATTGCTCTTCGGCCTCCTTATGGCCTCAAGGAAGTTGCGTCATTACTTCCAAGCACATGAAATTACCGTCGTCACCCCCTCCCATTGCAGCAGATATTGCATAACCCAGATGCAACCGGGAGGATTGTGGAATGGGCCTTGGAGCTGTCGAGCTTTGGTTTGAGGTTTGAAAGCACTTCGACGATTCAGAGTATAGTCTTGGCGGAGTTCATTGCAGAATGGACCTCAACACCCGATGAAGAGATCCAGGAGACTACTCTCCCCGGCAAGGAAACAAATCTCAACAGGGTTATGTACTTTGACGGGACTTTCTCGCTGCAAGGCGCCGTTGCTGGTGTGCTACTCGTTGCGCCCACCGGAGAGAACCTCAAGTATGTGGTCCAGATGCACTTCCCAAGGGAGATGTCGACGAACAACACTGCAGAATATGAGGGACTGCTTGCTGGTCTCAAGATCATGACATACCTTGAAATCAAGAAGCTCATCGTCAGAGGTGATTCGTAGCTTGTCATCAAGCAAGTTAACAAAGATAAACAGAGCTCGTTGATGGGGGCCTACGTAGATGAAGTGAGGAAGCTGGAGGAGCGTTTTGGTGGTATACAAGCAGAGCATATTCCCCGAGCGGAGAACGACATCGCCGACTACTTGTTAAAACGTGCCGCCCTCAAACTGCCTGTGGAACCAGGTACCTTTGTGCTTCGATTAACTCAGCCATCCGTTGAACCATCGACCGAGCAGAACAAGCAAAGGAAATCAGGCCCTAGCAAGTAGTTTCCCGCCGAGCCCCCATGGGTCGCCGGCAAAGATGTTGCTAGGGGCGTTGAGCCTTCCATATGGTAACAGACTCCGACAGGGCATCAAGCCCTGACCGTGGAGACAATCACTCCTGTGGCAAAAGAGATGCCTTTGGTCCTTGCCATCGAGCCCTAGGCTCCGGCATGGGCACAACATACCGTCCAATTCCTCCAAATCGGGGAGCTTCCTGAGGAGCAGGAAGAAGCCGAGAAAGTAGCCCGTCGGTCCGCCATGTACCAGTTCGTCGATGACGTCTTGTACAGAAAAGGCCGAACGGTGTGAAATTGAAGTGCATTCCCCGTGAGGAAGGACTGGAGCTATTGGGAGAGATACACGGAGGCATATGTGGCTCCCACATAGGGCCGAGGGCCCATGCCGGCAAGGCATTCCGGCAAGGTTTCTTCTGGCCCACTGCCCTCCAGGATGCAACGGCACTAGTAACCAAGTGTGGAGCGTGTCAGTTCCATTCAAAGAAGCTTCATCAACCAGCTCAAGCTCTCCAAACAATCCCTCTTTCCTAGCCATTCTCGGTCTGGGGGCTAGACATACTGGGCCCCTTTCCCCTTGCTGACTGGGGCTTTGAGTAATTGTACATTGCAATCGACAAGTTCACAAAGTGGCCAGAGGTGGAAGCAGTGAGAAAGGTGAAAGCACAATCAGCCGTCAAGTTCTTCAAGGGCCTAGTCTGCCGATTAAGGATACCAAAAAGAATCACCACCGACAACAGCACGCAGTTTACAAGCCACACCTTCATGCAGTATATTCAAGACCTCAACAGCAAGTTCTATTTTGCTTTTGTTGCGCATCCTCAAAGCAACGGCCAGGCAGAGAGGGCAAATGTTGAAGTACTGCGAGGCCTCCGGACAAGAACTTTTGACAGACTGCACAAGTGCAGAAGGCGCTGGATTGATGAATTACCGGCGGTTCTTTGGTCAATCAGAACGACACCAAATCGAGCCACCGGCCAGACACCTTCATCCCTAGTTTACGGGGCGGAAGCAGTTCTCCCCATAGAACTCACATACGGGTCACCCCAAGTGCTCGCTTATGATGAGCTTGAGCAAGAGCAGCTGCGACAAGATGACGCAATGCTCCTCGAGGAAGATCGTCTTCGGGTGGCTCTGCGAGCAGAGCGCTACCAGCAAGCCTTGCACCGCTATCATAGCCGCAAGTTTCATGCTTGAAGCTTTGAGGAAGGCGAACTTGTTCTTCGGCAGGTTCAATCGGCCAAGAATTCCAACAAGTTGACGCCAAAGTGGGAAAGCCCTTATCGGGTAATACGAGTCACCAGGCCTGGTGCAGTCCGCCTGGAGACCGAAGATGGTATTCGAGTGAGCAACTCCTAGAACATCGAACATCTTCGCAAGTTTTACCCATAAGGCGCGATTGTCGGGCTTCCCGGCTAGCCACCCTTTTTTACAAGCCTTGCCGGCAAGGCATGTAACCATTCATACAAAGCCAGGCGCAGACCCTGAGCATAAATAAATGAAGCACTGACGCCCTAAGTTTTAGCATGCATGCTAGGTTGAGTCTCTTTCTCTGTTAGGGTTGATAGTGCTTGGCGGCGGCTAACCTCTAGCATAGAGGTCGAGTACGCGTCTCTATGTTTCCTTTTTGTCCTCTTGTTCACAAGATGCGTGGACATTTCTGCTGAGCTGTTTCGAAGAAAGAGGACGAGCCGACGCTTCGACCCCGACAAAACCAAGCTTTCCGGGGGCTGCAGATCCAAGGGTCAGGCCATGGCAAGACAAGGTTGTCGGGAGCTACAAGACCAGATAAGTCTTTCATCCCCGACTCCTTACTTCCATATGAAACTTGAACGTACAAGACTTTGTTTGCTCTTATTCCATCATGCTCCCTTTTTCCCTGTGTCCAACAAACTTTGTTTTGCACCGGAACTCAGTAGTAGTGTGATGGCAAGGGAGCAGAGAAGGTCCTAATCCTACTCTGCTCCTACTTCCACCAAGGGCGTGAATACGATCAAGCTATGGAGCGGGGGGGACGGCAAGGCCTGTTACCGGGGCACGATGTTTATCTTAAGATAACAAGGATCTGTTCCTTGGTGTGGCTCATGCCCGCGCCCAAAAGAGACCCAGCAAACACCCTCCTTTCCATTAATATGTTGTAAACAAGTACAATTTTTACGGAATGCGTACATGAGCGAGGGGGTTACAAGATTTAAATCTTACAATGGCCCATAGGCTTAGAAACTAAAAAGAGATAAGGTGCACGTAATCTCTTTCTTGTCCCTCTCCTCAGGAAATGGAACAAGATGGCAAAGGGAAAAGGGAGCGCCTAGGTGAAGCGCGAGCAGCAGAAAGCACCAAGAGAACATCTCGGCGGTCGTCCCGAAGAAGGCTGGTGATGATGGCGCCGGGAGAAGAGCCGAAAGATGGGGCAGCAGGCCGGCAATGCGTGAGTTGACGCCTGCGTACTCCGACATGACGACCGCCGCCCACCTGCTTCGTCTTCTTCGGCCTCTCAACGCCAGCCGCCCAAGGAGGCGACCTCGAGAAGTTCGAGCGGCTGGCGATGCAGATGATGGTGATGTCGGCATCGCCCAGGGATGGCGCGTCCGCCGCCTAGTCGGATCCGTCATCCTCCCGCCCGCTGCCCTCATCGTCGTTGTTGTTGTCCTCCCCATCACTCTCGCTCGGGGAGGAGCTTTCGTCATCGGTCGAGCTCTTCGCACAGCACCCTAGCATGTGACCCGAGCGCCCGAAGACCTTGACAGAGAGCAGATCGCTCTCCACTAACCTGAAGCAGAGGACGTGCCCCTTCATCAAGCAGTGGACACGCGCGAAGGTCTTCCACCCCCGGCAGAGGAGCATTACATGAACAGCGGGGAACTTGGTGTTCACCGACATGGCACCATGGCAACACCCCTCCATGTAGAGCCTGAACCTCGATGGATGTTCGACCTCCAACACCCTCGCGAACGCTTCACGAAGACAGAGGCGACTGCGCGGCGGCTCGCGCAGGTGCAAGATGAACTCCAATGCCACGTCCCTGACATGGCCGCATGGCGAGGCAGGAGGAAACGGCGAAGGAGATGGAGATGGAGATGATGATGACGCGGGTGTCCCCTGACCTCACCTGCCTCTGCCTCAACCGCCTCGCCGGCCACGACCCCGGCCGACGCCTCGACCTCCAGCATGACCCTCGTCTTGGGCATCCGGATCTTCTTTGACCACCACCGCCCTTTGACGAGAGGACGACCTGGTCGCCTCCACAGGGGCACAGCCACGGCGGCGCCCTCTCGGCATCACTTGGGACGGGAAGGAATCGAACTGGAAGTGGATGAGTGCAGATGAGGGGAGCACCATCCCTCCCCTCTTTATAGAAGGGCGGCCGCCCGGATAAACCAGTCCAAGCATCGGAGGCACAAGAAAACTAGACCGACCCGCTGCTCCAATCAGCGGCGCCCGCCCCCCGCCCCAGCGTTAAAGATCGCACCCTCCGCGTCCACCGTGTGCCCTCCACGATGCATGAAGGGCACATGGCGGGCAGATCGGGGTTCGGATGGCACGTGGTACGACCGTCTTTCGCACCCCGTGATCGCAGGGTGACCTGAGTCCACTTAGTGAATGAGCCGCGCCCCCGCAACTTCCTCTATTTTTTTATGAGGAGAACGCGAACCGTCTCTTTACTATTTGGAACTGCGAGAGGACGGAAGCATGCTATGTTCATCCCGTGCACGACCACCACGTCAGCACAGATCATGGGGAAGCGCAACCACCGAAAGAGTTACGACAGTAAAAAGGGATCCAACCCCACTGCCCGGGCACCGTTCTGGGCCTAGCCCAACAACGCGTCGCGCTTATGTATGGCCCAAGCCCGAGGACTCCTGTCGGTGTACCAAAGTAGGGGCGCTCCTTTATACCCCTTACTTGTGCACGGGCAGTCGGAGCCATGCCTGCGACCACACATAACAAGGCAAAGGAGGGAAGCCAGAGACACAAAGTTACCAGAGCAACGCCAAGACGGTGGCACAAGAAGGCCAAGCGTGAAGACAGGCTTTCCCCCGAGAAGCCTCTTGTCGGGGCGGCCTGCACACCCTGGCAAGAACCCTTGCCAGGGAAACTCACCCAAACGCCTCCGTTGTATCCACCCTTGAGCCTAGGAGCTCCAGCATCATCAGCAGCTTTGGAACCAAGGCTCGGGAAGCGCCCACGTGACGGCATGCAGATCTTTGTACAGACAAGGGTCTATGACTCCCAAGATGAGAACCAGAAGGCAAGGCAATCGCAAGGCTCCTTGTCGAGGATGCCCACGGGGCCCCGACAAGGCTCCTCGCCAAAAACACCCCGAGGCCCCGGCAAGCCTCTTGCCGAGGACACTCGTAGAAGCCCCGGTAAGCCTCTTGCCGAGGACGCTCACAGAGGCCCCGGCAAGACCCTTGCCGGGAACAGACACAGGACCGCGGCAAGCCCTTGCCACACCATCATCGCCCCAGCTCGGCGGCCGACCCACTAGCCTAGGCAGGTACCCACGTGGCGATACGTGGTTCCTGGTCCAGCTAGTCAAGCACCTGCGTGGTGGCATGCAGATCTTCGTGAAGACCCTACCACCATGCCATCTCAGCTGCCTGCCCCGCTGGCCTGGACGCGCGTCGCAACCAGACGAAGCGGCCACGGATGGGACGGACCACGTTTTCCGTCCCCGATAAAGCGAGTGGACACCTAAGTAGCACATTTAATGCATCTTGTCTCGTAATGGCATAATATAAGCTTGTGCACTGTACACCTTTCCACCTCCTGTGTGCCATTGTGGCAGCCCCTTCTTTGACTATAAAAGGAGGCCCGAGGCATACTGGAGAAGGATTCGGATCTTTTGAGCTAGACATGCACCGTATCTAGTTCAAGAACTCAATAAGACTCAAATTCACATCGAAGCAGGACTAGGGTATTACCCATTCTTGCGGCCCGAACCTGGGTAAACGACTCTTGTACTGACTCTTAGACCCGCTCTTTGCATAATCTCACGCCCGCCAACCGTAGAAAGGATTCCAGTGATCCGATAGGTGTCGTTTCCGCCGACAGCCGCGCTCTCCCTAAATTTCTTTGTCTCTTTCCAAATCGCTAGTTTGGCCTGGGGATTATACCCCTGTTTTGGTACAAAAAAGAGAGGCAAAACAATCTGCCAGAACATGTTTACGTAAAGCGCCTGTGTATTGATGAACTCTCCTCATCTTTTTATTTGATCTCAAATTGTAGTTCAGCAGTGTTTTCTATCAACTATTACAATTTGTTGTTTTGACAAGTGACTCTGTTCTGGAGGTTGGACATAACTTCAGATAATTATGTTGCTTACTAGTCAATTGAAAAAACATGCTCGTCAATGTTTCTCTTGGGATCATTATTATCCCTAGGAGTTCTGATGCGATGTTTCCTTTTGTTTCTTAGGTTCCTATAACTATTTTTGTATTTGATCGGCATTAATTGGTGCATGTGTTTTGTCTCTTTCCTTGGTTATTAGTTGTGTTTTGCTACATGGGGATTTTTGTAGCATCGGTAGCACTTGGTATGTTGTCTTCAAGAGTTCCTTTAAGAGCTGGTACCCAGTGAACTATCTTTGCTTTTTTTGACGCGGGGCTTGAGCCTCTTTTGTCGCAAGATGTTATTTAGACTTTACTGTATATGCTTACCTGTGTTCTTACTTTTGCATTTAAGACTCTGTAACTCAATTTTCTTAGGAGCACGATGTTATTACGATGCTTCCAAATGCGCCAGCAACAGAGCAGGAAGAAAGTCGATCATGAGGTGAGGGACAACTGGCAGATTGCGGACAGACGCCACTGAAGGTGACTGGAACCACAGCATGCCACTGAAATTAACCAATAATGGTCATACAAAGAAGAGGTGACTCGCTGACTGTAGGGGGTGTGGCGGAGTGGGCAACTATTCCATACTCTAAAATTGAGTTTCAGAGTAATGAAAATGGTAATCTTGTTCCTGAAACATGCATAACATTTATTTATCAATCAAGCACTAGCATCCCGGTTTGAAATGTTCTTCTTGTTTGTTCATGTAGGCATGCCAAAGAAGGCCTGATAAAGAAAAAGAGAAAAAAAAAATATAGTAGATTGGTTTGATTGTTCTCTTCTGTAGACCGAAATTAGCGAGTAAACGAAATTGGATTTTGGTTCCAAACTCTTTCTGTGAGTTTATCCCAGGAATAATGTTTTCATCCTATTTGAGTTGCAATGTGTGACTTTCGGAGGGAACTCTTCCATTTGATGTTGCTGTTCAACAAATCTCAAAGGCATAGAACCAATCAGTCAGGCTTTGACCAGATGTCCAAAATCTTCAGAACCTTTGATTGCTGATCCTACAGACCTAAACTCTATTCTAGCAAGTTGTACATGTAATAATTAGTTTTAGGAGGGTATGCAGATTGAAGTTGTTATATTGTAGTTTGGACTACAAGCTGCAATGTTTTGATAACCATGGTGTAATGCCCAGGATGTGACTATATCTCCTATGTGTCGAGGCACGACTTAGATACATAAGCGCATTCTGGAATGATCGCAAGCGTGGTATCTTTGCACAACTCATATAAAAGTTTAGGGATGAAATTGTAAAAGATAGTTGGCTTACACTCGCCACATCACACAATGAATACAATAACATACATTCATCCAAATAACACAGGGTCTGACTACGGACGAAATCCAAACGAGAAAGATACCACAAACACAAGCCTTGATCGCCCCTAGTAGGAACCACTACTGATCATCGGGATACATAACATAGAAACGACCACGCTCTTCATCGAACTCCTATTGAAGTTCTTATCCACCTCCTGCATCGTACTCGTCTATACCTGCATCTGGTGTGTGTAGTAATCTGTGAGCCACAAGGACTCCCATTCCTGGGTATCAAAACTACAAAGCCTATAGGCGTGGAGAGGTAATAAAATGTTTGCAGCAAGCACTAGCAACTAGCTTACGAGTTCAGAGCGAGATAAGAATATGTGCCAACGATCGCCAAGTTGATCAAGAAGTGATCCTAGCTACTCACGTTCATACATAACCCCACCGTGTTCACTTCCCGAAGCCCTTCGGAAAGAGACCATCACGTTTACTCACACGGATAGTGTATTCTTAAGGATATGTTGTCAAGTTATCTACAACCGGATATTAACAAATTCCATCTGCCACATAACCATGGGCACGGCTTTCGAAAGTTCAAAACCCTGCAGGGGGTGTCCCAACTTAGTTCATCACAAGCTCACGATCTGCGGAGTCGCAACTCCAAATTGGGAAGACCCGAGTATTCCCGGAATCCTGTGCTCAAGATATTTCGACAAAGGTAAAACTAATCCATCAAGACCTCCCGGCGTGCCGACACCCTGATAATAGCCGCGCGCATCTCGTCTCAGGCCACGACCGGATGAGCACTACTTACAGCAACCGAAGACCCCAGAGAACAGGGTGGCACCGCAAGTGGCTCTAGTTGGACCAACACTCATGAGGAGCACTGGCCCGGGGGTTGTTAATTAAGTCCTCGGGGTAGCTAGTCCCTATGCAAATTTTAGTTGTTAGGAAAATGGAGTACCAATGTTGGGCCTTGCTGGAAAAGCTTTAAGCAGTGTGAATTATCAAGGGGGGCCATAAACCCCAACCGTGTTAGCAAAGAAAAATCAAGGAACATATCACCGGTTTGTCGGGTCCTAAGGTGGCATGAGTGGAACCAAACACCAAGCAGAAGGCCAAGCCTTCCACCCATTACCAATATATATGTGCATTATTTTAAATAGATAAATATATTGTGCTATCCCAATAACAAGTCCAAACGTGGAGCAATCTTCAAAAACTTCACCTGCAACTAACAACGCTATAAGAGGGGCTGAGCAAAAGCGTACTTAGCCAATCAACGGTTTGCTAGGAGGGAGGTTAGAGTGTTTCATGGCAACATAGGAGGCTGACAAGACAGGAACAGACATCGAGGCATAGCTAAAGAGTGAGACAACTAGCATAGGAAAAGATAGAGGTGATATCGGGGAATGGTAATCTTGCCTGGTAAGTCCTCGGTGGGATGGTAAGACGGCTCCTCAAACTCAGTCTCGACAAGATCCTCAAACTCGGTATCGGCTCTCGGCTCTACCCAACACAAGATCACAACAATGGTACAAGATTCAATAACGGTGCAATGCACAATCAACATGATGCAAGACATATCATGGGATGCAAGTATGATGTGTGTATGCATGAGGATGCTCTCGAGCCTAAGGAGAAGATGATGGAAATGTCTTCATCTTGGGTAACCAAGCAAGCCACTCGATAGATGGGAAGGTTTCGGTCGAAAACGATATAAAGATCATGGGAAACGGATGCACGGTTTGCAAATGACAAGCAAAACAAGATGCAATGCAAAACAGCAGTTAACAGCAACATGGCATCTTTGGAGCAAGATATAATTATGCTACAACACCCAAACATGAAGAAAAAGGCATGGATGTGAAATAGACATGATTCTTAACAAGCATGAACTTAGAGCACACCCAAAAACTGCTGGAACACAATTAAACAAGCATGGCAAGATTCAATAAGTTTACAGATTTCTCAGACTTAGAGAAAATTACAAGGCATGGCGGCAACAACGACAAGTAGGCATGTTTTCAAGCTTGTGAAACTCATCTCAAAACATAGCATGGCATGTGAATGTAACCAACAACAAGAAGACATGTTTGTGCAGCTACTCATGGCAAGAACATGGTCATAGGATGCATAGAACACTAGCTATTCACATGGCAAAACTGAACTTGTTGATAACAAGCTGACAGAAACATTTTATAGCAACTTGAGAACATGAAAACAACAAGCTACAGAAAGCCATCATGCAAGCAAAAGGCATGAAAATAACATACATAACATGCTCTTCAAGAATAACCACATGGATACTTCTACAACATACTAGAATATGTCACAAATAGCATGGCAAAAGTGCAAAAGTTTATCCAGACTTAGCAAAATCTGGGCATGCTGACAGAAAAAAATTTGAAGCAACTAGAGGGCCTCAAAAGAACAAGCTATAGCATGGCATCATGGCAAACAAGAACATGGATAACTAGATCATAACATATACATCAAGCAACACCCACTGGACAACTCTAACCATGCACAACAATGACGGTAGCCTCATGGAAACATGGCATAAAAATTAACAGATTCACACTTCGCAGAAATTTAACATCACAATGGCATGTTAACATGCTTGTTGCACTTATCTCAAGACATATCTTGGCACGAAAATAAATCTATCATGTAGAGCACATTTCAATGAGCAAAACTCATGTTGACACCTAGCTCATATGACACATGGATTAATATACACAACCAAGACAAAACATCATCTCATAACAAGTTCAGAAACTTATAAGCCACATGCACTTTTGCGAGAGGGTTAAACATGGCATAATGCAAGCTAAAATACATGCAAAGGCATCCATCATGCAGAGCATCACAAGACGAACATCTGGACATATCATACACTCCATTTGGACCAACATGCACCAAGTTATGACCTCACGAACATGCCATCAAAATGTTAACAGACAACTAGTGCTGAAACAGTAACATCACGAAGCAGTCTTGCCATGAATATTAAGACATCTAGATGAACCCTAACATGCATGAAACTGATGCTAACATGTAGAGCACTTCGAGACTAGCATTTTGATATATCATATGCGCAAAACGGAGCACCGAGCACAAAGTTGTGGCATGGCAAAGAGGGCAATAAAATTACAAAGATCTGGGACTTAGTGAAATATACCCCTTCGAAAAGTCAACTCGGGATGGATCCGTGCGGGATGGAGGGATCCGGGCTCGGGGTGGCGTGTTTGGATCGCGGGGGTGGTGGATGTGATCCACCCCGGTGGATCTGGCCGGAGTTGAGGAAGAAGGTAGGAGGAGCTCGTCGGAGTGGTGAACACGAGGCGGTGGCGGCGGCCGGAGGCGGGGACGTGGCCGGCGGCGGTGACGACCGGTGGGTCGCGGCGTGAGGTGGCGCACCACGGCGGAGGGCGCGCCCGAGGCGGCCGACGGCGGCGGTCCGTGGGACCGGCGGCAGCGCGGAGCGGGGGGGCGGAGGCGCGCCGGGCCGGGAGGGCCTGGTCCGGGTCGGGTGGGCCGGCCGGCGGGGATGTGGCTGTGGGGGCGCGGGGGCGCAGGCCAGTTACGCGCTGACACGTGGCGGCGCTGGAGGAGGACGGACACCTCCGGCCGGGTCGGACTTGTCCGGCGGCGCGGAGGAGGAGCTCGGGCTAGGGTTTTGCCCGAAATTTCGGGGGAGAGGGCCTATTTATAGATTCTGGGAGCTAGGAGAGTCCAAATGGGGTGCGATTTTCGCCCACACGATCACGATCCAACGACCGAGAGGATGGAGGTGGTTGTGCTGGGCTAGTGGGCTGTTTTGGAGGGGTGCTCGGCCAAAAGAGATAGGGTTTTCGGCCCACGTGGTTAACCGTTGGAGTATCAAACGACCTCCAAACGAGACGAAAACTTGACAGGCGGTCTACTGGTGATATACCAAGACCACTTGACAACTCTCGGCCCATTCCGAGGATGTTTTCAACCCACTCACAAAACAAAGACTTGAGAGGTGCGACGGGCATGTGTGTGAGTGTCGGAACTCAAAACGGACAACGGAGAGAACGAAGACGATGCAACTACACCCGGATGCAAGTGAGACCATGCCAATGAAATGCACATAATGAAAATGACATGGTGAAAATACAACACACGCACAAGGAAAAAACGAAGAAACCTGAAATGAAGGAAGAGCCCAGAATGGAATTGATTAAGTCAACGATGCATATATTTCCATTAATGGAATTGTTACATCCGGGGCGTTACACATGGTCTGGATATAGATAATTTTGAGAAATCATACTTCTTTTCTTGTGCATTTAGGCTTTATGGGATTAATCTATCTATCATCGGTTCTTCTAGTATTTGACTGAACCCTCTAAGATAATTTAAATTTAAGTAATTTATCAATCCATCTTATGGGAGAAGATTTGTACTTGGTCCAGTCAAATGTCTTATATTTTCTTTAAAACTACTTGCCTTGTAAGTACTCTACTATCTTATTTCAGTAACATTCTGACATATCTATGAGAATTATGTCGCTCCTTTATTACAAAAGTAATGATTCACTAAGCTCCTATCTTACCACATGGTTCATTTTATTTCCAGCTGTTGCCACCTCCTCTGCATACGACACCCCCTATATAGTAAGCTTCTAGCATGCTTTGTCTTTTTAGATCAGATTCTTCTTCCGCAACAAATTGAAGTGTTGATCTGAAAATACTTTTTTAAAAAGAGATGAACTATCTGCTCATTTTATACCATCTACACTAGTATAGCAAGTGGTAAATGCCAGCGAACATATAGTTTCTACCCTAGTTCAGCGTGGGGCATTGTTCTGCTATTCTTTGGAAGCACCTGCTATTATTTTCGTTCAAAGCATTCATAATCGCCTACACACCTAATCACCTACTTAGAAAAAGAAATAAAAGTAGCTGCATTTGCTTGTACTTTGGAGTGTGTATAGATGGCTGAATAGTTGTGGCATTGCTTTCTACTAATAGTTTTATTGACACTGTAGGTAGTTCACTATATAAGTACCCTGATAACAATAGGCTGGTGTTAATAAATTGGAAAATTTGCAAAGAACACCATATCAGGATCTTTGACATCACAGAGTTATGCTGACATGGTGTTTAAGGGTAATTGATGAGTTTCAATCTTGGGGAGCTGCAGGCTGCTTGTCTTCTTTCTGAATCATGTTCCTTTTATTTTCTTCCTCCTGTGAGTGTATAGAGTTCTCCCTGGTGGGCTGTGTAATCAGTGTGCTATCTGAGTCCACGTATAGATTCTGGTTCTGTTTTGTTGAGAGCCGATTCTGTAAATTCTACCTCCGCTTCTTAGAGCTGATACCAATTTTTTTCCTATTTAAATAAAGTTCAGCCTCAGGCCCTTCAAGATAACACTACTCCCCATATTAAAATGTGATGGTGTGTTTCTATGATAACAATTAAGTTTTCTTAGGACTTAATCTAAGTTTCGGGGATATTTGTACTGTTGGAAAGTGACCATTCAAATAAAAGTATTATCTATAATCGAGGACGCAATTCCAGAAATAGTACCTCCAAAAAATTCCAACTTGGATTTCCACTACATCAAATTCATGGTGCCTCATGGATTTGTCTCGATAAAAATGTAGAGCGAAAATTACAGAGAAAAATTGGATGCATCACTATCTCATTGTTTGTTTCATAGCAGAATAGATCTTTTTAAAGAAACTGAGTATCATGTGATGCAGCTCGTTCACATAGAGGTAGTTTGATGCGTCTGGTCAATTTACTTTGTGAGCCTGTTATTTCTTATGGCAGTGGTGTGAATTTAGCAGGTGTGAGGTAAATTTAGGGGCGCCATAATAGTTCTCACATGCAGGACGTAACTTAGTGGCATGCATGTTGTAAGATTACCTTGCTCCCTTACATACGGTGGAGGAATGGTTTCCTTCCTCCCGGGCCCGTAGTAATCTTACCTCAAGTGTTCTAGTCGTGAAGGTTGGCTGGGGTGAGGAATAAGAATTCCTCACCCTGGATGACGAATAGTCAATCCCTAGGGATTGACTATTCATCACCCTAGGTGAGGAATAGTTATTCTTCACCCCCCCCCCCTCTTTTTACCATCAATGCACCATAATTTTACGTTCCCTAAGTTATGTCTTATTTCCGACGTAAAAAGAGACTGTAAGAAAATATATAATCGCCATAAAAAATATTTTATGTTACGTAAAAATACAAACTTAAAAATATAGTGTAAAATATACATAAATTGCAACGTTTCTTGTCTTATGACCTATATTTTTACTTTCTTGTGCCAAATTTTACGTACTGAATCAATATGAATGTAACTATTTGAATTCCCTATGTAACTTAAATGTGAAGTGATCGTAAGATTACCTCGGGTGAAGAATAACTTATTCTGCCCTGGGTGATGAATAGTATCACTATATATATATATATATATATATATATATATATATATATATATATATATATATATCAAAACCACACCACGCATATCACTAATACATTCACGTGTGCATGGGTTTAAAACACCATGGTCTATTATTCAAATATTTGAATCCACTTTTACAAGGTATGATCTCTTTTAGTCATGTACACCCATACACTCATCTTCTCTATATAGCTACCACTTAGTTTCTGGTGCATGCACACACCCCTCCTCGCCCCCTCCCCCCTTCCTCAACATTCTCTAAATTGCACGCATTCGCTAATTATTCCTTAGGTCGTTTTCCCACAGTCTTTATAGGTGTTCTCGGGTCCTTCTTTTCGACACACATCGATCGGTATATCTCTCTGGTCAGGCCTGCCTACCACATACACAATTTCCCTCTTCTGCTCTCACCCTCCTTGCCCCCTAGCTACCTCTCACATGCTCACACGCAAATGCACACTCTCATCCCTCTTTTCATCGGTCTCGCACTCACACACTCCTCCCTTCTCTCTGTCTGGTACACCTCTTGCACCACATCATCCTAGGTGCATCCCTTTATTTCTATTTGTCTATCCGGCCTTATTTTCCTCAAACACATGCATGCGTATACCAATTGATATCCATTTATACATATAGCTAGGTCAATTATCCCTCATTTTCCCCACACATCGATCGATCTACCTCAATAGTTATATCTCGATCTCCCTTTCCCCGACACAACAATTTATCTACCTGTCTAGATAGGCCTATCAGTGACACACATATATCGCCTGCCTCATCATCCATGCATGCCTCCTACCCCGTCTCTCACCTGCACACATTCGCACACAAGCATGCGCACCCGCACGCTCGCGCACACACACACACACACCTCTTATTGATTGCAGTTGTACCCTTTGTTTATCTACTAGCTAGGCCTCTCGCACCATCGTCTTCAAGAAGCAACTCCACCAACCCCCTCCAGCACCCTAGTTCAGTCTCTCTCCCAACCGTATTCCTCTCCAACACATGTATGGATGCCCATCGATCTCCCTCAATACGTCGCTAGGTCTCTTCTTCTCCACACATGTACCAGTCGATCTACCTCTCTAATTAGCCCCCCTCCCCGACGACACACACTGATAGATCGAATTCTATAGTCAGTTCCCCCTGGCACACACAAAATGCCCTTTCCCCTCTCACGTTCCAGTAGGCCGGCCGTCCTATATCTTTGACGTGCGCACACGCAATTTTGCAGCCTCTCTATATCGATCTCGCACCCATACACTCCATCCCTCTCTTCGTTTCTATCAAGACCACATGCCGATGATCCCTCCCCTTTCTTCTCATGGATCGCATCATGTGTATGATATACTCCTATCTAGCTAGCCCTCAGTTTCACACACATTGCATATGTTCCATTTTTTGGTTTGAGATTCATCGATACATATTCCCTATCTGTGTTTCCCACACAAAAAATACACTCACGAAATCAACCGCATAAAACACACTCACGAATGCACACACCATATTTCTCACAAATCCCCACATAGGTGGGGTACGTGCAGGAAGAGAAGAGGTGCACGCAGCGACGCACGTACTCCCGTCTCTGGCCCGACCACACACCCGCGGGTACACCGTGGAGCTCATTTCTGTATGAAAAAGGCAGCCCACGTTCTGAAAAATTGACACATGTAGTGCTTGTCCACTTGATGGAAGGTCGTGTACCATGCATGGAAGAAATAAAGTGTGACGTGTTTTATTTAGCAAGCGTCTGCACTATATATAATATAGGCAGGATCCGACGCTCTGCCTGCAGGGGTTGGTCTCTTCACAGTTCACACTCTCTCACACAAAATGGCGGTGGACACTCTCTCTCTCTCTCTCTCTCACAACTGGTCACTGATCTGGATGGATCCCGTCCGCCGGCGGAAAGGGAGGATATGCATCATTGCTCTAGTCGCTAGCGCCGAGGCAGGAAACCCACTGCCGGCACGTCCTGATTTGCGGTACACGCAGTTCTCTTGGACGACCGGCGCGGTAGGGCCTTTGCCCCTTTCTTGTTGCTGCATCATATCCCGCCCGGCGCCGCCCTCCATGTTATACCCCGACGACCCTCAAGTACAGCTTCCTTTGAAACCGGCCTTGCTCCACTGGCCAACTTCCCACGTCACCGCCTATGGATCTTCCATAGTCCTTTTTCTAAAAGGTAGCTCGGCCGGCGTACTTTCCATGTTGCAATCTCCCCTTAGGCCAAGGAATATGCTTCTTTTTTGCCGTCATATGTGTCATCAACTGTCATTGGCCAGTAATTGTTTCCTTATAACCTATTTTTTGAAAACAGGGTTATCCATTCTACCTCGTTGCTATCGCGACCTTTTGGTGAACTACACAAATCATTTTTTTCTTTAAGAGTGTCTTGTGCAGTTCCACTAACACGGGCAACATCTCTACATTTAAGTGCGAATGCACAAAGGGAGATCGGTTTTGCTATCCTCATCCAACTTCGAGCCTAATCTTCTCCAAGAAGTGGTTAGTTTTATGAGTGATTGCAAAGGTGACCGGCTTCGACTTGTGTGTGTATGTTTCATCAACAACTACTGGTGCCACTATTAATGTTATAACACCTGTTCAATATCTTTGCAAACACGCATGCTCATCTAGCTCGAAAATGGAACCACGCCTACGGGCATCATCCTTCAGTTTTTTTTATTTTTCATTATTTGTACACATTCTCACAACTTTGTATTCAGATGTGATGTAAATATGATCTGTGAATTATTGAGATGCATTAGCATGCATGTTAGTTTCCTTTTTATTTGATGGAATGTTGTAACGAGACAACTTTAGGGGCAACAGGACACATGTAACCTTGTTGAAAGCTTCATAGCCTTACAATAAAATTTCGTTATGCTGGAAAATTATGTGTACATATAAACATATCCCGGAAGCTTGATAGGAATGCCACAAATCTTTCAAACATAATTTCGCCCACATGTGGGACATCTGAATCTGGGTCCACGTGACCGCTGGCGAGATTCACCGAGCTCCTTGCGTCGCAGTAATAATGCCTAATGAGCAGTCAAATCACAGATCCCCACCTTTCCTGCAGTATACTAGTCCCTCCGTCTAGGTGAATAAGTCATTGTGCACCGCAACCAAGGTAGAGGGGAAAAGGAGAGAATTTAATGTTTATTTGCTAATTAATAGCATTTCATGCAATGAACTGACCACTATATGTCAAGTTTGGTAGTCTCAAGTCATTGAAATCACACACGCCTCACATCTCTTATTGGTTGATTGCTTTATTCATGTCAAAAAACAATAAACGAGGTGAGAGTTAATGCATCACGCCTAAGAGCAAGTACAATAGAGTTGAGTCAGTGGGCTATAAGGAATAAATTAGTATATTTCTGCTTAGTTGGAGGAAAGATAAGAGGAAAGAGAAAGTAAGCGGGCTCTTCATGAAGAGTCTGCTCTAGCACGTGCTCCTAGGCACTTTGTGAGAATGAAAGGTGGGCCACATAATTAAAAAGTAGTACACTCTTTTGATCTACTATTGTACATGTTAGCTATAAGATTGGCTGTAGATGACATGGCACTGGCTTATAGCCAGCAGCTGGCTATAATATTAACCATGCTCTAAGTGTTTCGGGATTATTTGGTTTTCGTAAGGTGACTTACACACCTAGATGGAAGGAGTAGTAAAAGTTGCCCAGGTGAAACAACCATCATTTCACGCTTTGTTGAATGGCGGCTTCAGGCGTTAATTATGCCATGGAGGTTCCTCTTAGTCAATGTGATATGTATAGAATTTCACGGACGGAGGGAGTAGTGCACATGCCAAATTCACTAGGGTGTCGTGTTTCACACTCCTCCATCGTAAGAGTGGAGACAATAGCTTTCATCAAAAATAAAAAATGAATAGTACTACTGCAAAAGAGCAGTGACACTATCCCGCCCGGCTTCCTTGCTCGTCCTCAGTATCTGAAAGAATACTTTCATTCGCCGACATGTGGGACGTCGACCATCCTAGTCCACTTGCCATGACACCAGAATTAGAGTGCATCACACGGAACTGCAAGGGAGACTCACCCCGGTCGTAGCGCCGTAGTAATAATGAGTAATGAGCCATCAAATCACAGGCCCAACCTTTCCCACTATAAGTTGCTCGGATGAAGGAACCATCATGACTTCGTTTAATCTGCTTCTTCAAGAAAACTATTGTACCAGCAATACTGCTACCACACGCGAAGACTACATGGCACTGTTGCACGTCATATCACTCAGACCCACTAGGCCAAACAAGCCCGCCTAACGCACGGGAAAGCCCCACCCTCATCATTTTGTTCCGGATTTGTATCGATGGATCACACGAACAAGGGAAAGAATAGAGTAGAAAATATTACACTTTGCAAGTTCAAAAGGAAAAGGCGGCACACTTAAAGCACGCCTGTCGTGTTCGTGTCGCATCCGCCACAGTCGGTCTGGCACGCCGCTCACCAAAGGGGACACGCGTTGCAATTGTCCGCTGACAGTCGGCCAAGGAAAAGGAGACAGGGAGGGAGAAGATATCGGTGGGCCGACGCGCAAGGACTCCAAGAAATATAAGTCACCTTATGAAAACCAAATAGTCCCAAAATACTTACGCGTGATGCATTAACTCTCACCTCATTTATTGTTTTTAGACATGAATAAAGCAATCAACCAATAAGAGATGTGGGGCGTGTGTGCTTGTAGTGACTTGAGACTAGCAAACACGACATGTATGGATGAAGGGAGTAGTACTCAACGCATGCATGCGTGAGGAGTACTACAGTAAACAGGAATGTTTTACATGTGTGTTCAAAAAAAGAAGAACGTTTTACATGCATTGGTTAATTATATCTTAATCATGGCACTTAACAATTTAATGCACGGAACAAGAATGGTTGACGGGATTAGCAGAAAGCAAAGCGCCTTTTTAGCTGGGATTTGCATCATTCTATGAAGGTGCAAAACCAAGTGTCACTACTACACTACAGCAAACAAGTTCAACACAAGAAACAGGACCCACTCAAGGCACGGCACGTCTGTCTCGTTTGGTCCATCGGTCAAAGTGCTTCCTCTTCGGCATAACAATACAAGTACATTATTTTTTATAATGCTCTTGGCATGTCGCTAACATGTGGGATCGAGTGTGAGTGAGTTAACCGACCTCAATAGACGGCAAAATCACCAGCCCGCCTCACTTTGAGAGAGACGAGGAGCGAGAAGTGAAGCGGCTGGTGGATTACTAGAGCTAAGTTTTATTAGGGATATTACTAGATCTAGGTGTCACATGGAAGCCAAGAAGTATGGTGATAGCATGAGCTGGGCCATGTATGATGTAACTAACTGGGCTGCCGTGTTTCGGACTCTTCTGGTCTAGTACTCCTACTAGGATGTGGAGAAGATTGGGTTGATTTTATATCGCTGAATATAAAATATTAAAAGAGTCCAGACGCTCCACCGTGTGGTTCCTTGCTCATTCTCGGTCATCGGAAAGCGTTCTTCTTTGTTTTTCCGACACGTGGGACATCCAGCATCCAGGTCCACGTGCCATGCAAGAAAATGGAGGTAAGTAGTAAAACGTATGAGAGACTCATCCAGGTACACCGTGAGCTCATTTCTGTACGAAGAGGCAGCTCACATGATAATTTGGCGAGTGTGGTAGTTGTTCGGGAGCCACGCGTGAACGAATCAAAGTTCGACCATGACGGTGTGGCGCGTTATTTATAAATTAAGTTATCATATTTGATGGCACGTACACAACATTATTTTCTCAATGGAACATGAATCGTGCACACACTGAATGAAGAAGCACGGGATGGTAGCCATGGACATGGTCGGCCCTTTTTGGAGACTACACTACTTTGATGTGTCCTGTCAACTCGTAAACGAGGAGAAGCTTTGCTTACTATGACCTCTCTCTCTCTCTCTCACGCACGCGCGCGGTGGCTCGTGGGACGAGGAGAAGCTTTTGCTTGTTTGCTTTATTATAATGCACTTATATAGGCGGTGGACCTGCAACACTTAATTTGGTGTCAGATTGCCACAAGTATATATACCGTAGTACCCGCAGAAAAATAATTTATACTGTAGTAGTACCATCATCATTGTTCGAATTCCGGAAGAGGCGAAGAGCCAAGCGCAAGGTCACCTACTCACAACATAGTCGACCGTGTTTTTGCTGCATGTCCACCGCGTATTCATTCTTTTGCCAACATGTGGGACATCTAGCATCAAGGTGAACGTGTCATGCAAGAAAATGGAGATAAGTAGTGCGTAAGTGAGTCGTGCACTTTGATGGCACCTACTATGAAAAAAAAATCTCCTTGATGGCATGTGAATCGTGCACGTGACGGAGCATGGGATGGTAGCCGTGGACATGGTCCGCCCTTTTTGAAGAGAGTACTAAACAACTTTCATGTGTCATGTCAACTCGCAGAAGGAGGAGAAGCTTTCTTACTACGCCCTCTCCCTCGCCATGCTCGCGCAGCGGCTCGCAGCACGAGGAGAAGCCTTTGCTTAAAATTGTGGGCTATACAAGTAGTAACATCATCATTGTTCAAATTCCGGAAGAGGTGAAGAGCCAAGCTCAAGGTCACCTACTAACCTTTAGTACAGTACTATAGCCAAAGTTGTGCAACCTTTTTAGAGCATGGTTAATATAGGTGGCTCTTGCAGCGTCACATCATTTAGAGCAGGTATAATAAGCCTAGTCAGCTGGCTATAACACATGCCAAGTTGTTGAAATTCTAGCTAGAAGGGTGAGTTCTCCGGCATAAAAGCCGTCTGGGTGGCCCGCCGAGCCTGATAGTTACAAGCGAGGCAGCTCACTGCTCCACCTACCTCGCCTAGCCCGATGGAGCCAGTTGCCACCCTAAGCCAGCGCGTGGTTCCACATCTGACTACTCCAATCTAGCTCGAGGAAGAGTGTCGAGTTGCTTCACACCGGCTTGTCAGGGAGCACAGCGGCAAGGGCATCATCGTTGTCCTCGACGCCGCCACGGCGTCCAACGCCTCCAGTGCCTACGACTGCGCCATACGCCGTCGACGCGCGCTTAGCCGCACCATGCAGGCAAAGAAAGAAGCTATCGCGGATGTCTACGAGGCAACGTGGCTACGCGGATGTCGGTGTACAAAAAGAGGGGTACACTTTTTGTACCCCTATGACTGTGCACGGGCAGTCTGAGCCGCGAGCACCACCACACTAAGCACGGCAAGGGAGGTGAGCCAGGGTAAGACCGAAGCTCGATGGAATTGAAGCCCAAAGCCTAGACCACAAAGAGCAAGGGGACGAAGCAGATTCCCCCGGCAAGATCCTTGCCGGGAGCCAGTTTCAGCAGCCCCGGCAAGATCCTTGCCGGGGCCGGCTTTAGCAGCCCCGGCAAGACTGTCACACCCTGCATTTTGTAACATGTTATTTGTATCTTTGAAGCATGAAAAATTTGGACCAGCAAAATTTTTTAGCATCATTTGGCTTTTATTTGGAATTGAGTTTTCTTCATGTGCTTTTTCATGTGCTCATTAAAGTCAACTATGACCTCTTGTAGATTTCATCTCCATACCCAAAACTTCTGCCCAATGATCATGCCAAGTGTTATATAACAGTATAGTATTTTCTTACAAAATTAATTTGGCCAAAAAGTATTTTATAAATTTAGTTTTCCAAAAACCCCTGAATTGAGATTTGCACTGCAAGTACTTGATTTAGGGTGAGAAAATTATTTCAAAAAGTTTATTTGAGACCTAGTAGTCATAGGACTCCCAGAAACCACAAAGGTATAATTTTAAAAGTTATTTTCCTATTTTATTTAAAAGCTTTTTCTTAAGGCCAGAAATGGTCTTTAATAGGGGAAAATTATTTAAGTATTTCAAAAATATTTGCCAAAATTCAGAGAGACTCAGAGGACATATATTGTCCATATATAAGAGTTTCAACACTTGGTCATGTTCAAAATAATGGGCTAAACCCTCTAAAACCCTTTCTGGATATTTCAAGCTTTTGAAATATTTACAAAGGAAACTTTCTCCAAAAATTCCAGGGAAATTCTATCATGTCATATATGACATATTTGATGATCTTGCCAAGTCCCATGCCTTGGGAAGCAAGACAACATCCTCAAACCCCTTCATAACCATTCTGTCCATATTTGAAGTTTGAGCAACTTTACATTGCCAAACTTGTCCAAATGCTCTCAAATTTGGTGCACATGCTAGAATGACCTAATAAGGCATCTAGACCAAATGGCACAAGAATTTGAATAGAGCAACTTGATCTGATCACCTTAAAACCCTTTCTGTTCAAATGCAAATTTGAACAACTTTACATTACCAACTTTTTATCTGGAGCTTCAAACTTTGTGGGCATGATCAATACCCCAAATGATGATGCTACACCAAGTGGTGCATCAAGGGGAGATGATTAGCTTGACTCAATCAAGATGAAACTGTTTCTGTTGATTTCTAGGGTTCACCAAAGTTACATTGGCTAGTTTCTTCAAATGAGCCCAAATTTGGTGAAGCACCCTATTTCCTCATGTCTTTCAACCCTGTTAAGTGCCATATCAAGTGGAGGTCATTTACTTGACCAAACACTGATCAAACACCTTCTGCAGAATTGCTAAAACCTCCAACTTGATCACTTTTACTTTTCTCCATGGCCTCAACTTCTTACCACATGATCATTGAGTTACTAGCTACCTCCAGTAACTTCCCCAGCACCCCAGCTCCATGATTGAGGGGTGAAAGCCCTGTTTTACCTTGCTGGACAGCAAGCTTTCACCAATTCATCAGCACTCTCACTCTCTCTCAGCATCTCCAGGGCATCCAAGGCCTCAGGCCAATTCTTTACTTCCCCCCTGACCTTCTAGACGCTGCTGGACACGTTGGGTTTGACCAGGACGGCGAGAGCGTGGCGATGCCAGCCAAATGCGCGCTCTGGAGCACGCAACAGTGCAGACAAGCACTGTAGCTTCGGCCAATCGGCCTCCCCCGACAGCCTCGGGCCTCCCCCTCGCGCCAGTCGAGGCCCCTCGACGTCCGCGACCTCCCCGGCGTTGTCCCCCCTCCTCCTGCGCCCTCCAGTGGCCATCGTCGCACGCGCGCTGGCCGCCCGCGGCGGCCACTCCTCTGCCTCGCACGCGCGCACGCTCCTGACGCTCCCCCGCTCCTCTTTCTCCCTCAGCTGGACGTGGAGCAAGTCCACGGTCCTCCCCGGCTTGATCCCAGGCTCCAGAACCCCTCCTAGCCTCGCCTGCAACCTCGCCGGCGCACGGGTCCACGGTGGACCATGGGCGCGGCTATATAAGCCCCTTCCGAGCCTCTCCAGCAGCACCACAAGCCTCACTCCACTCCACTGAGTCCCCCAGCATCATCCACTCCTCCCCAGGACGTCCCGGTGCTCGGGATCGACCGGAGCTCCGCCGCGTCGGGCCGCCGGCGATCTCGTGGTACAGGCCTCCCCTGCCCTTCCTTCCACCCGATTCGGAACCCCCTCGCCTCACTGATCCTTTCCCCCTGTTTCCCCTCTCTGTGGCAGTCGGAAACGACCAGAACCACGACCCTCCGACGAGCCTCCGCCGTCCCACCTCGTCGCCGGTGAACCGGACCTCCCCGCCGTGCCGCACCACCACCCCTGCATCCGCGACACGACGCTGGTCACGTTCCTGCCCTCCGTTGCCGTCGCCGTGGCCGGGAACCTCGCCGGTGAGCTCGCCGCCGCCGTGGCCGTGGGGTTAGAGATGACAGGCGGGCCCCGCCTGTCATCCCCTCACCTCTCTCCCCCTCCTCTGTGCCACTGACCCACGGGCCCCGCCCGTCAGGTTTAAAAACCTGACGTGCGCGCGTAGGCTCCCGTGCGGCTGGGCTGGACCGCCTGGGCCGTGCACTGTGGCCTCCTCTGGCCCAGTGCACAGGACCCTTTTTTCTTTTTCTTTTTCTGTAAATGTTTTACACATTCCTACAGAAAAGAATAATGATCCAAATTAAATAATTCCAACTCCTAAAATCTTGTAATATTCCAACCTATTTAATGGTACTACTTTCACTCAAATCCATGAAACTTTTCTGTACTGTTCAAATTTAAATTCAAATTTAGGCAGTATAACTCATGTTCTAAAATCAATATACTCCATTCGGTTACTCCAAAACTCCAACTAAGATTTTTCCCCACCTTAGAAATTCCTCTAGTATTTTATAAAAATGAGTTGACATTTTTCTGAGCAATTTGATTTTTCTGTTTTGTTTGTATTCTTATTTTCCTCGTGGGCACAAGACACCAGGGCGCGCCAGGCATGCCTTTCTGATTTTTCTGTTTTGTTTGTATTCTTATTTTCCCGTGGTTATTGTGCCCACCTCGGGTACCTTCCGGAATCCGTTTTTCTACAGCTTGCTTGTATCCCAAGATAAAAATTCTTTACATACTCCCCGAACCTGTTGACCACCGTATCGCGTATAAATCATCTGTTTTCTTTTCTTGCTGTTTTCGGTCAGATCTACCAAGCTAGGCATCATGTCTTCCTCCTCCTCCAACTGATGGAAGAAGAAGCTTGGCTGATGAAGATCGAGCTAAAGAGGGAAGAACCTATAGAAGCGGCAAAAGGTGACAAAGACAAGGAGGTTGTCGGTGATCAAGCACCGGTAGTCGAGCAAGCATTGCTGGCCGAAGAGGAAGGAGAAGAACCCCCACCAAAAACACCTCTACAGAGGTTACACCATAACAATTTTCGTAATTTAATTCACAGTTATGGGTTCGAGAATACTCCTTGTAGGCACATACCATCCAATTGGTATATATCTCGTCCAAAGGAGAACAGTGCAGGAATAAACCCGTGGGGCCCGGAAAATAAAGACATAATGGCTCAGGTAAAGAAAAACATTGAGTTGCTTCATCAGGCCCTTCTAGAGATTCAAGGTTTGAATGATTTAATCCTGGTTATATTGAAGAGTACTTCATCACCACCATCTTCTTCATCACCAAAATAAAACTGAGTATCAGGTATGGGCACTCTCCTTGGTTTTTGCCAAGCTTGGGGGAGGTGCCTCGGTGTTGTATCATCCCTACTATCCTTTTGCATTTACTTATCTTAGTTCGATATTTTTGCTTTAGATTAAATGAAAGTTAGTTCGATCCTTTCCCCTTGAGTTTGCTTAGTGATCTATCTATGTAATTGTATGCCAGATATATAATAAATTTAGTTTTGAGTTTTTACTTTCTTGCTGCAATAAAAAGAGAACTTTATAGTTGAATGAATAAAAAGAAAGGAAATAAATTAAGATGAAAATATGCTAATCTTATGGAGGTGATGGCACCACATAAGGAAAAGTATAAGTAGAAAGTTTTATTAGATATTGACAAACATAGCATTGGTCAATGATGCAACTCATGAAAGAATTAATAAGGGAAGAGAAGATTCACATATAAATATACTATCCTAGAAATCTTTTGTGATTGTGAGCCCCCATCAAAATATTATATGCCAAAATTGTTGACGAAGTTGCTGTGGATGAAGAAGGAGAAGGATTTGAAGACTTTGAAGACCAAGCCAATCCAGGCAAGCAACCCTTTGACCATGATACACTTGTTCTCGGAACCCGTTTGTTTCCGATGCATGATGATAGGGTTACGATGGTAACCTAGATGAACCACCACATGATGCATGCTTTATTGATGATCTCACTATGTGCTAGATGACATGCAAATAGTTGGTCATGATGCTTATATGATGCATGTGTGATTTGAACCCTCATAGTTGAAATCTTTGCATGAACCCATCGGGTGCCCCTAATGCCCGAGGGTGATGATGTGTTAGGTCATCACTTGAGAAAGAAGTGATGTGCCGGTAATATCATGTGCATGGTGGAATGATGGATTAGATTTATGTGTGACTACCATCCCAACCAAACATGTGCAACCACACTACCCCTTATGGGACGGGGCTTTATTGATTACTTAGGTCGATACTAGCATGGTGCCCGCATTACTAGTGACGGGAAGACTTTAGGTCTTTCCCGGGACGGGGTCGTGCTTGGATAGACGACCATGACTGTTTTCACAGGGCACCGGACACACCGTTGGTCCCTTCGGGTACGCGTGACATTGAAATTAGGGCAAGTCCCGTGATCTATTGTTTGTACCCGAGGGCCGTGTACCAACGAGTGGACTCTATGTTAGTGTCGTCTAAGAAAAGGTAATGACCGGGTGCTTACCCCGGGTACTTGAGGTACCGCGGGTCGTGGATGACACGGAAGTTCCTCGGATCTTGTGGGTAAAGTGCGCAACCTCTGCAGAGTGTAAAACTATTCGAATAGCCGTGTCCACGGTCATGGACAGTTGGGTGGTGCTACTTAAACTATGTCCAGAATTTTACTTCATTGGTGATGTTATGTGTGTGACAAGTCAAGGATGGTGACTTGACTCGATGAATTGAATCATATTCATGTTGATATCGGTAACCTGTCTTCGAGGTTACGCGAGGTTATTGATGCATAAACTTGATAGTAGAATGTTTATTCTAGCCCTTGCTAGATTGTTTGTTGTCATTCAATTGCATTATTACTTTGAACCACATCATGGGTTGCTTGCGAGTACATTCAAAGTACTCATTGGCTTGCCACTGGTTATTTAATTGGCCAGGCATGGAAGAACAGGAATATGAGGAAGAGTTCTTTGGAGACGAACATGCGAACTAGGACGCTATCCCAGTCAGAATGCCTGTAGGGTTAAGGCAGATGGCATGGGTTCTACCCGTTTATCGAAGACTTCCGCTACTTGAGTTATTTGCTATTTAGCCCGTGAGGCTCTACCTATGTAAGACTTGGCCATAATGGCCTTAATTCGTGTAAGACTATTTGTATGGATGTAAGACTGTTGTTATTTCAGCTTCTGTGTGTTCAGTGAGCATTGATCTCTGGGATCATTGTACACGTGCATTCGGTGATCTCGACTTCTAAGTCGGGGTCCCCACAGAGCTGGTATCAGAGCCATCCTGACTGTAGGAAGCCTTAGTTAGCATGGGCGTTAGTTAGTTGAGACCCCTTTTCAAAAACCTTCTGAACCTCTCTTCTTTTCTAAACCTGAGATTTCATCAGCTTATTAACCCCTCCTATTCCACCTTTGTAGATGGCCGCTGTACCCGAAGAGCACCTGACCACTGGGTTTCCCTTACTTCTCGAGGATAGCCTCCAGGAGTGTCAGTTCCACCGAGCACCCATCCTCACCTACCTTGAGCATTGGGTGAGCGATACTGAGGTGGAGTACCATGTGGAAGTGATCGTGAAGGCAAACGATCCTCCCACAAGTTGGTTCTTCGAGGGACCCCAGATGGCAACACTACCACTCGCTGTCGAGGCTGCTGCACTCAAGGCATTAACCCGTCTCTGCGAGCTTCTTCCGGAGATGGCAGCCAAGATGACAACTCGCTTCTTACCTTACCGAAAGGAAGGTGACGAAGAAAGCAGCGCACTAGCCCCTCCGCTGAAGGAAGGACTCTCGCTTCGGTTCCAGACCTACTTCAGTCTATGTGCCGACAGTTTGGCTCAAGACTTGGCCTCGGAATCAATGAAGCTTCGAGAAGAACTTCACAAGACCAAGGCACTTCTTCGTCGAGCTCAAGAGAAGGCAAATAGGATCAAGAAGGAAGGAGCACCTTCAGGACAATCCGCTATCGCATATCGAGGCGGAAGGCCCTCCGAGGATGTATCTTCCAAGGGTGAAGAACCACCTCGGCTACGCCGGATGACAGCAAGGGAATATCGCAAGCTTTTCCCTGCACCACTGATGAAGCACCGTCGAATCCAACTCCTCCACTCCCCTACACCCTCAAGCGACAAGGGAGCCTAGACAGATGAAGACAAGGAGGAAGACCCAGAAGAGCCGGAATACGCGACCGAGCATTCCGCCGCTTAGGCATTATTCGCTACTCGGATATGCCAGTTGTAACCTCTACGGTAGGATAGGTCGTGTAACCCCTATGCGCAGTCGAGTCCTAGTATGGTTCATATGAAACCATCTAGTGTTTGCTTTTGTTGTGTCTGGATGTAAGTCATATTCTTCCTTCAGGAATGTGTAAACGACTACATCACCCATTTGGATTTTAATGAATGTGTTTTGGCCTTACGGCCCTTGCATGATTTGATTTAGTGTCACACCCACACCCTTACTAGGCACCCATCTATCTTGCTTTCGCTCTTCCGAGTCATGAGACCTTTTACCGCTCCAACAGGATGCCTGTTGTAACTCGTACTGGTACCTCTACCCAGCAGCCCGAAGCCGGAGCATCCTCTCAGCCAGAGGCAGGCCACGACCAAACCAACGACCAAGCTCCACCACCACCTCCTCCAAGCATGGACATGGCTCGGCTTCTCCAAGCTTTTCGAGAGGAACGCCAAGCCAACACTGCAGCTCTCCAGCTGATTGCTCAAGCTGTCACCAACAACCGCCAGCCGGCGGGGAATGGCAATAGACGTTCCACGTTGGCAGAGTTCAAGAAGCATGCACCGCCAACCTTCATCGAGACTGCTGAACCCCTGGATGCAGACGACTGGGTCCGTTCCATTGAGGAGATCCTGGAACTAGTCGGATGCACCGAAGATCGCGAGAAGGTGGCTTATGCAGCCCACTGCCTCGGGGGAACTGCTAGAGCTTGGTGGGATGGATTCAAGGTCATGCATGCTGAACAAGACATCACTTGGGTGAACTTCAAGGCAGAATTCCGCAAGGCCCACATTCCTTCCGGAATCATGGCTATCAAAAAGCGTGAGTTCCGAGCCCTGAAGCAAGGAAGTGGCACTGTCAAGGAGTACATGCATAAGTTCAGCATTCTGTCAAGGTATGCCCCTGAAGATGTCAGCACTGATGCTGCCAAAAGGGAGCGCTTCATGGAAGGCCTTAATCAGACTCTGCAATACTCGCTTGTCGTGTGCGACTGCCCGTCTTTCCCTGACCTGGTGAACAAGGCACTCATGCTTGAAGACAAGCGGCGTGCTTTGGAAGACACTCGCAAGCGCAAGTTGGTCAGTAAGGGAAGTTCCAGCAACCAGAAGCCTCGTCCGTGGCAGTCAGCCCCGGCCAAGCCAACCTATCAGCAGCCAAGAGCTCCTGCACCTCGTGCCAACCCTCAGCCTCAGCAGTATGCCAACCCCAGGCCAGCTTTCAACCCCAATACCAGTGGTGGCAACAAGATCAACGCTCCAAACCAAGTCACTTTCTTTGGATGTGGTCAGCCCGGACACATCTCAAGGGTGTGCCCTAACAAGAAGCCTGATGCCCCGCGCCCCAATGCGCAGAACCAGGGACAAGGCCGTGGAATGCCACCAAGGAACCCAGCTCCTCGCAATCCACCGAACTATGGGAAGGGGCGTGTGAATCACGTCACTGCTGAAGAAGCCCAGGAAGACCCGGACGTCGTGCTGGGTACGTTCCTTGTCAACTCAGCACCTGCAACTGTCTTGTTTGATTCTGGAGCAACGCATTCATTTGTCACTCAAAGATTTGCATTAAAAAATGGCATGGCCCCTACACCCCTGAATAACCCTATGGTGGTACAAACCCCCGGAGCCGAGATGAGAGCCAAGATAGGCTGTAAAGGAGTCAGTATTACCATTAGCGGTGTAGACTTCCTAGCAGACCTTATCGTCCTGAGATCGCAAGGCTTGGATGTGATCCTAGGCATGAAATGGCTCAGCAAGCACCAAGGCTTGTTAGACTATGCCAATCGGACAGTCACTGTGACCAATGACCAAGGAGTCGAAGTCAAGTTTGCTCCCAACTCCTCTTCCGCTCAAGCCGCTAAAGTCAACTGTCTATCTGAAGTTGGGCTAGATCAAGTACCGGTGGTATGTGAGTATCCTGATGTCTTTCCGGATGAACTACTGGGAATGCCCCCTGACCGAGACATTGAGTTCATCATCGAGCTCTTGCCCGGAGCAGGACCCATCTATAAGAAGCCTTATAGAATGGGGACGGAAGAATTAGCCGAGTTGAAGAAACAACTAGAAGAGCAGCTAAGGAAGGGATTTATCCGCCCAAGTGTCTCCCCTTGGGGATCTCCTGTTCTGTTTGTGGCCAAGAGGGACGGTACCATCCGCTTATGCATTGACTATCGTTCCCTCAATGAAGTTACAATCAAGAACAAGTACCCACTTCCCAAGATCGAAGATCTGTTTGATCAGCTCAGTGGAGCCAAGGTATTCTCCAAGATCGACCTCAGATCTGGGTATTACCAGCTGAAGATCAGACCCCAAGATATTCTGAAGACGGCATTCATAACCAGATATGGCCTGTACGAGTGCACGGTCATGTCTTTCGGGTTAACCAATGCCCCAGCTTACTTCATGTATCTCATGAATAAAGTCTTCATGGAATATTTGGACAAGTTTGTTGTTGTCTTCATTGATGACATTCTTGTGTTCTCGAAGTCGGAGGAAGAGCACGAGCAGCATCTGAGGATGGTCCTAGACAAGCTTCGTGAGCACCAACTGTATGCCAAATTCAGCAAGTGTGAGTTCTGGCTGCATAAAGTTGGATTCTTAGGTCATGTCTTGACCGAGGAAGGATTATCTGTTGATCCTGCAAAAATCGAAGCTGTGACCCAATGGCAATCTCCAACGACCGTCAAGGAAGTCAGAAGCTTCCTCGGACTAGCGGGCTACTACCGCAAGTTCGTGGAAGGATTCTCTAGCATTGCACGACCAATGACTCAGCTCCTCAAAAAGGACAAGAAGTTCGAGTGGACGCCAAAATGCGAAGAGAGCTTCCAAGAGCTCAAGAAGAGATTGACCACTGCCCCAGTTCTGGCAACACCGGATATTCACAAGGAGTTCGTGATATATTGTGATGCCTCTCGAACTGGATTGGGAAGCGTTCTGATGCAAGAAGGCCGCGTCATAGCATACCTCTCCAGGCAGCTACGACCCCATGAGGAGAACTACGCTACTCGCGATCTTGAGCTAGCGGCAGTAGTTCATGCCTTGAAGACATGGCGGCATTACCTCCTAGGGAAACGGTGTGAGATCTACACAGACCACAAAAGTCTGAAGTACATTTTCACCCAAAAGGAATTGAACATGAGGCAGCGGAGATGGTTGGAACTCATCAAAGACTATGACCTCAGTGTTCAATATCACCCTGGGAAGGCTAACGTGGTGGCCGATGCCTTAAGCAGGAAGGCTTGCTCTTTGAATGCCGTTATTCAAGAAAGGCAGCCAGCCTTGTTTAAGGAGTTTGAACAATTTAGTCTGGAATTGGTCACCCCTGGATTTCTGGATCATTTGGAAGTCAGACCAACCCTGATGGACGACGTCAAGAAGGCACAAGATGGACATGCAAGCATTGAAGGTATCAAGAAGAAGATGAAGCTGGGCAAGGCCCCAGGATTCTCCGAAGACGAGCACAGGATTGTTTGGTACAAGGGTCGCCTCTGCGTACCAAACAACACCGAGCTGAAGACGCTGATTCTACTAGAAGCCCACGACACTCCGTATTCCATCCACCCCGGAGGAACCAAGATGTACCAAGACTTGAAGGCACGGTTCTGGTGGCACGGGATGAAAAGAGAGATTGCGACCTATGTTGCAAAGTGTGATGTGTGCCAAAGGGTCAAGGCTGAATATCAGCGACCCGCTGGATTGCTTCAACCACTCAAGGTTCCTGAGTGGAAGTGGGATAAAGTCGGAATGGACTTCATCACTAGATTACCAAGGTCGAATAGAGGACATGACTCCATCTGGGTCATAGTCGATCATTTGACCAAGGTGGCCCACTTCATTCCTGTCAAGACCACTTATGATGGCAACCGGCTGGCAGCTCTCTACATCGACCGAATCGTAAGTCTTCACGGCGTTCCCAAGGAGATTGTGTCAGATCGAGGAACCCAGTTCACCTCAAGGTTCTGGAAGAAGTTCCAAGAAGCCCTGGGAACCAAGTTGTCTTTCAGCACAGCTTTCCACCCACAGACCGGAGGTCAAACAGAGCGAGTCAATTAGATTCTCGAAGATATGCTCCGAGCCTGTGTCCTGGCATATGGAGCCAAGTGGGAAGACTGTCTCCCTTTTGCCGAGTTCTCCTATAACAACAATTACCAGTCAAGCCTTCAGATGGCACCATTTGAGGTGTTGTACGGACGCAGGTGTCGCACACCCCTCAACTGGTCAGAGACTGGAGAAGGACTAGTCTTTGGACCGGATAATCTCCGCGCAGCAGAAGAGCAAGTCCAACTAGTCAGAGAGCGATTAAAGGCAGCCAAGTCAAGGCAGAAGAGTTATGCTGACACTCGACGCCGAGACATGAGTTTCCATGTCGGGGACCATGTGTACCTGCGGGTAACTCCTCTGAAGGGAACCAAGCGTTTCCATGTCAAGGGGAAGCTCGCGCCAAGGTTCATTGGACCCTTTGAGGTCACTGCACGACGAGGAGAAGTGGCTTATCAGTTGGAACTACCACCTGAGCTATCCGATGTGCACAATGTATTCCATGTGTCACAACTCCGGAAATGTCTCCAAGTTCCAGACAAGCCCAATCTCTACAAGGATGTGGATCACCAAGCCATTGATCTGCAGCCTGATTTGACCTACCGCGAGAAGCCCATTCGTATTCTGGACGAAGCAGAACGACGTACGCGAAGCCGTACCATCAAGTACTTCAAGGTCCAGTGGAGCAACCACACCGAAGCAGAAGCAACCTGGGAACGAGAAGACTATCTTAGATCCGAGTTTCCCGATCTCTTTTAAGCCCTAGTTTAGGAATCTCGGGGACGAGATTCTTGTAAGGGGGGTAGGTCTGTCACACCCTGCATTTTGTAACATGTTATTTGTATCTTTGAAGCATGAAAAATTTGGACCAGCAAAATTTTTTAGCATCATTTGGCTTTTATTTGGAATTGAGTTTTCTTCATGTGCTTTTTCATGTGCTCATTAAAGTCAACTATGACCTCTTGCAGATTTCATCTCCATACCCAAAACTTCTGCCCAATGATCATGCCAAGTGTTATATAACAGTATAGTATTTTCTTACAAAATTAATTTGGCCAAAAAGTATTTTATAAATTTAGTTTTCCAAAAACCCCTAAATTGAGATTTGCACTTCAAGTACTTGATTTAGGGTGAGAAAATTATTTCAAAAAGTTTATTTGAGACCTAGTAGTCATAGGACTCCCAAAACCACAAAGGTATAATTTTAAAAGTTATTTTCCTATTTTATTTAAAAGCTTTTTCTTAAGGCTAGAAATGGTCTTTAATAGGGGAAAATTATTTAAGTATTTCAAAAATATTTGCCAAAATTCAGAGAGACTCAGAGGACATATATTGTCCATATATAAGAGTTTCAACACTTGGTCATGTTCAAAATAATGGGCTAAACCCTCTAAAACCCTTTCTGGATATTTCAAGCTTTTGAAATATTTACAAAGGAAACTTTCTCCAAAAATTCCAGGGAAATTCTGTCATTTCATATATGACATATTTGATGATCTTGCCAAGTCCCATGCCTTGGGAAGAGAGACAACATCCTCGAACCCCTTCATAACCATTCTGTCCATATTTGAAGTTTGAGCAACTTTACATTGCCAAACTTGTCCAAATGCTCTCAAATTTGGTGCACATGCTAGAATGACCTAATAAGGCATCTAGACCAAATGGCACAAGAATTTGAATAGAGCAACTTGATCTGATCACCTCAAAACCCTTTCTGTTCAAATGCAAATTTGAACAACTTTACATTACCAACTTTGTGGGCATGATCAATACCCCAAATGATGATGCTACACCAAGTGGTGCATCAAGGGGAGATGATTAGCTTGACTCAATCAAGATGAAACTGTTTCTGTTGATTTCTAGGGTTCACCAAAGTTACATTGGCTAGTTTCTTCAAATGAGCCCAAATTTGGTGAAGCACCCTATTTCCTCATGTCTTTCAACCCTGTTAAGTGCCATATCAAGTGGAGGTCATTTACTTGACCAAACACTGATCAAACACCTTCTGCAGAATTGCTAAAACCTCCAACTTGATCACTTTTACTTTTCTCTATGGCCTCAACTTCTTACCACATGATCATTGAGTTACTAGCTACCTCCAGTAACTTCCCCAGCACCCCAGCTCCATGATTGAGGGGTGAAAGCCCTGTTTTACCTTGCTGGACAGCAAGCTTTCACCAATTCACCAGCACTCTCACTCTCTCTCAGCATCTCCAGGGCATCCAAGGCCTCAGGCCAATTCTTTACTTCCCCCCTGACCTTCTAGACGCTGCTGGACACGTTGGGTTTGACCAGGACGGCGAGAGCGCGGCGATGCCAGCCAAACACGTGCTCTGGAGCACGCAACAGTGCAGACAAGCACTGTAGCTTCCGCCAATCGGCCTACCCCGACAGCCTCGGGCCTCCCCCTCGCGCCAGTCGAGGCCCCTCGATGTCCGCGACCTCCCCGGCGCTGTCCCCCCTCCTCCTGCGCCCTCCAGTGGCCGTCGTCGCACGCGCGCTGGCCGCCCGCGGCGGCCATTCCTCTGCCTCGCACGCGCTGTAGGATCGAAAGTATGTCTAGAGGGGGGGTGATTAGACTACTTGTAGATATAAAAATTCTGCCTTTTGACAAAGAACATTTTTTGGCAGATTCACAATTTTGATCAAGTCAAGCATCACCCTACACATGCAATTCTAGAGTATAGGCAGCGGAAAGTAAATTGCACATGTAGTAAAGAGAGGTGGAGAGGATCAAACGCAATTTGGAGATGCAATGATTTTTCCCGTGGTTCCGATAGGTGGTGCTATCGTACATCCACGTTGATGGAGACTTCAACCCACGGAGGGTAACGGCTGCGCGAGTCCACGGAGGGCTCCACCCACGAAGGGTCCACGAAGAAGCAACCTTGTCTATTCCATCATGGCCTACGCCCACGGAGGGCTAGCCTTACTCGGGGTAGATCTTCACGAAGTAGGCGATCTCCTTGCCCTTACAAACTTCTTGGTTCAACTCCACATCTCGACGACGGAGGCTCCCAAGCGACACCTAACCAATCTAGGAGGCACCACCCTCCAAAAGGTAATAGATGTTGTAGATGATGATGAACTCCTTTCTCTTGTGCTTCAAATGATAATCTCCCCAGCACTCAACTCTCCTCACTGATTTGGCTGTGGTGGAAGAAAGGATTGAGTGGAAAGCAACTTGGGAAGGCTAGAGATCAAGCTTCATATGGTGGGAGTGGAGCAACTTGATCTCAACACAAGGGTAGGTAGTTCTCTTCTCAGAAATGTAAGGTAGGAGTGGTAGTTCTTTCTGATGGCTCTCTCCACGAATGAAGAGGGGGTGGAGGGGTATAAATAGCCTCCACACAAAATCCAACCGTTACACACATTTGAGCAATCTCGGTGGGACCGAAGTGGACAACTCGGTGAGACCGATAGTTCAAATAATGTGAACGTTGGGGTTTTCGGTGGGACCGAATATACAATCTCGGTTAGTCCGATTCGTGCAATGACAAGAGCATGCCAGTTTCGGTGGGACCGACTTCATCATCTCGGTGACACCGATTTGATGACAGAAGGTTACAGAACCTTGGCAACTCATGTTTCGGTGAGACCGAGTTCAGAATCGGAATATCCGAGTTTACTAGGGTTTGGCTTATGGCTGAGGTGGTTCATCTCGGTGTGACTGAGTTTGGAATATCGGTGGGACCGAGACTACTTATGAGTGTATATGGCAGTGAAAGTTGCTGATAGTTTAGGAGATGTATCACTAAGCACTTGAGCAACCAGATCATCATCATAACCTCGTCCCCTTTTAATAGTATTGGCTTTTCCTATGGACTCAATGTGATCTTGGATCACTAAACCAAAAATGGAGTCTTGAGCTTTTGCCAATGCTTGTCTTAGCATTTTGAGGGGTCCACTTCTTCAGTCCTTGCCATACCCATATCACTGAACTCTCTGAAATGATTCTCAAGTAACTATTAGTTCAATGATATATATGTTGTTATTAATTACCAAAACCACCCGGGGATTAGTTGCA
>LR738713.1:209292730-209303938 GCA_902687465.1 Secale cereale | reverse complement strand
CCCCCCCCCCTCCCCCACCCGGATCTGAGGAACCTATAGAATCTCTAGTGGACCGCATCAGCGATCTCTTGGACGACGTCCTTGGAGAGATCATCTCCCTTCTCCCCACCAAGGATGGCTGCAGCACACAAGTCCTCACATCTCGGTGGTGCCCTCTATGGCACACCGCGCCCCTAAATCTCGACTGTCGTCAGATATCTGTCCTTCCTGAATTCCTTCCTGAATTTTATCTCCTCAGAGCCATCCTCTCCTCCCACCAGGTCCCCGTTCAATGCCTCTACATCCCGACATGCTACTTGTTGTCCATACCCGGCACGGTGGATGCCTGGCTGACATCCAATGAATTCGAAAAACTCTAGCAGCTTGAGTTCTACCATTACTACGAAAAATATATGCCACGAACCGAACTCTATATAATTGTGCCCATACCACTATTGTCCATCTCGTGGTTTTCCTCCTCTCTCTCCACACCCTCACCATCTACCAGACAATCTGGTACTAATGATTCGACTCCCACTGCTAAAAAGACTTTCGCTTGTGGTGGTTGATGTGTCGGAGGCCTCACTACACAACATCATCCAATCTGGTTGCCATTCCCTGGAGCGCTTGCTGCTTGTTTTCGGATTAGAAACTCATATTTATTTTGAAGGACAATAGCTCCTCATCGAAGACGCCCCTTCACTTGAAAGGTTGCTCCTTGATTATTGTTATAAACCTTCGCAAACAACTGTCTTCTCTGCGCCTAAACTTGAGTCCTTTGGTGTAATTCATGATTCGTTTGTACATCATAACATGCTGTTTGGCTCCACACTTATTCAGGTAGGGTATATTATCATCTACACTTTCGTAATCACAAGTTGCATTTTTCATTTGTGCGCATAACTTTTATATCATCTTGCGGTACACTTTGGATACTAATATTATGTTATATGCTCAATGAAGAGTTCGTCCATCGATAGCCTACCAATGGTGTTGAATTCTGTCAAGATCTTATATATCAGAATGTTTAGTATTGATCTGAACACAATTATTGGCTTGCTGCGATGCTTTGCATGTCTGGAGAATTTGTATATAAAGGTGTTATTTCATGCACATTGAAAGCCCATATATATTGTACTAGAATTCCCATTCGTCTGTCGCTCTATCGACATACTCTTTTTTAGACCTGAAATGTTTTCAATCTTCATGTCTACGTAGGCAGTAACACATGGAGAAAAACATATAACCAATGGTTGCATAATAAGCATCGAGATTTTCTCAGTTCTCATGACTTTTCCTTGAGGACAATAACGATGGAAGGTTATGCATCCAATCAGGCAAACAGAAACTTCGTCACATTCTTTTTGGTGAATGCGAGGTTACCATTTTCCATGAGGCTTAAGTTTTTCAACAAGAAATTGCTCACAGATGGATATGTTGAACAGCAAAAAAATATGTTTCGGGTCGACAAATGGGCTTCTGAATGTGCTCGGCTTCTATTTACAACAACTTGTCGTCATATGCCAGTTAACTTTTTGGCAAAAGATGTTGATTTTATGGATCATACCGACCCATTTGTTTGTGACTACCAAAAATAGTGGTTGGGTTAGATGTTATTGCCATGCATGCTCAGTCTGGGTTTTGTCTAAATCTGATGAATAATTAACCCTCGTGCTTTTGTACAGTTTGTAATCTGGGTTTCAACTCGGCTGTGACTGTCATATTTTGTTTGAAACAAGGCAAATGGCTTGCCATTTTTTAATTAAGAGAGAAATATTGTAACAAATCCCAACCAAGGGAAATAACATCACTCTCATCGGCTGCTTGATCTCACTATGCATTACAGAACCCAAGTGATTAGCCCCCACCAGCACCCACAAACTTATTTTGAACTAGCACACCAAATGGGCTGTAAATTTTCATAAGAAAGGCTGCATGACCATGAATGTTTACCTTTTCTGTTGTACTTGTGTGTGAACTTGTTAGAATGTATATCGTAGGATTGTTAGAATGTACACTGTCGGATTTTGACGTGCCCAAACCAGCAGCGCGGCCGGACTGCCAGCTGCCGCTCAGGGGCTGGTGGTGTTGCCTCGCGTCGTGCCCCACGCCCCCTGTTAAATCTAATTCACTCCCTTCCCCAACCGCCAGCACGGGATGGAAGTTTCATTTTCTCCCCCCTAGTGCTGTCGGGGGATTGAAGAAGGGAGACATCCAATCCACCACTGATGATGGTTGCCTGTCCAAGTTATTTTCAGAGAAGAAACTGTAAATTTCAGTTTTTAGATAAGAAAGTGCATGTTTCAGAGGCAGAGCATTTAAATCAGCACGCACTTTTCAAACATGGATAACAGAATGTTGGAAATTTTAGTCATGGTCGAAAATGGAACTAACAACAAGTTAACATCATGCAGGTCAACATTCATGTATAGGACATCTTCATATGATGCACAGTCAAAAATATATACTATTTTCAAAATGCCAAGACAATGTTGAGTGTGCGAAAAACTGGGTAAACTAGGGACAAAATTTTGGCAAGTGTGGAGGTGGTGTGTGTAGATGACATGGCGGGACCCACATGTCAGTAATAGTTGAGGCAAAAAAATCAACTGCACAATTTGGAATCGAATCCGGACAATACTGCTTTCGGGTGATACGACTGTAGCACCTGGGCTACTGCAGGTATGATTGAAATAATGAAGGCGCTCTTTTTTACTTCTCTAAGGCGTCTTCCCCGGCTCTAGTTCGTTCCCGTCCGTGTCCACGACGTCGTCCTCCGGCTTTGTGCGCTCGCCGCAGCGCCGTCGTCTTCTGTTATCACATGCTCAACAAACGAGAGAAATCTAGAGAGGATTGTACATTTAGAGTCTGATAGTCAGGACCCACTAGGTCCATGGCCGTACGCAACCAAGTGACTCATTTAAAAAATGCTTCTTCCTAATTGTATACCGCGCTTTGGGCTCACGGGTTTTCAACCTAGTAGTCAATAAACAAAAAACAAAATTGCAACGAAGACCGTCATCGGCGAGCTTTTTTAGGGGTACCTGAGATCTAGCAGGTATATTTTTTCGAGTGCTCAGCCATGACATGCGCAGCCCACGACATACCAACATAGTGGTTTCAACTTGTTTTATGAGGTCCATCATGTATGTACCGGCGTATGGGCCTCCCAGCCTTGGTTTTATTTTTTCTTAAACATTGGCAACCCAATTTATCTTTGCTAATAAAACACAGATCGTTGTTCTATTTTTCTATATGTAAGAATAAGAATGCGGGGCCCAACATATGTTTTCCATTCTGACCACATTATATATTATTATTATTATTATTATATATTTAATACAAACTTATAAATGTTTAATAGAAGTTGGCAAGGGAAATTCTGGTTGTTTTTTACTCTAAGGTAACGAAAATCTCCGTGATTGTGCACAAAAGCTTACGAAGACTTAAGGACCAATGTAATAATAACATGCTCATTTTTATTTTGAGCAATAACTCGCTAATTTGCTATTATTCTATATAATATAATGTCCGGATCTGGTTTAATTTTTTATACTAATTGCTCCGTCTAACCTAATATTATCGTTACTACAAAGCCCAACAAATTTGTGTATTTTATAAAAGTGCAAATGGGCTATTTAAAGACATTAAAGTTGAGCAGTTTTCGTGCCCTCGCAGACCATTAGCGTTTTGAACAATCGGATCATCTGTTTAAGGTATTTCTGGCCATCAGATTTGCTCTCAATCGTCCCTGGCCAGGTTTAGTTCGTTGTTAATGAGCGCGAACCTTAATGGGCTGCTGCTCTGGTCGCATTTTGTCGCGTATGTGGTAAACTTGGGCTTAATGGGCCTTTGCACCCTACCTTACAGGCCTGTACGTGTCTTTCCAAGAGAAAAGTTGTCTCGATCAGCAAATTCGGACGCCTCCCTCCCACCCCTTCACGTGGCGGCTCTCTTAAGAGGCGACTTGCCCTGGGTCAACGACCGATGCAGGGCCGGAGCAACGGAGCCACGCCGACCGCGCTGGTTCGGTTAGAGCCTCGCCGGGCTACGGGCCATGGGGCCACTTCGATTTCCTCCATCTGTTCGGTTGCACGGCGTGGCAGGATGGTCTGAAGTGGCAAATAGGCACGCGTAAGTTGTGTCGCCAATCCAACGCTGATTGATTGACAGTTTAATCAGCCATTACTAACAGTCGATGCACATGATGCCGATTATTGCGCGTCAGTTACAATTGGTGATTTATAATTTTCATTCAATTCATGCACACCCATATAATCCCAACCTTGCCGCTGCTCCTTCCCCACTCTTCTCACTTCGCCAAATCACTCTTCAACAACGATGGGTGATTCTTAGGATTCTAATTCGTTCCAACTGTCCCTCCCTCCTGCATCTCCTCTTCTTGCAATTCTTCCTCCATCTTTGTAATTTTTTTTCTTTATTGATGTTGTTCTTTGTGTGTACAGAAAATGCTGGTACTGTACAACGACGGACTGTTGGGTTTCTTTTTCTTTTTCACTTGAATCTGACGGTATCAATGGCTAACGGACAGGTTAGTATCAATGTGCTCTCATGCCTCAGTTACCTAAATTTATGCCCCATCTCACATGCGGCAGTACTCACAAATGAATGCATCTTCTTTAGCTTGATGATTTCTTTTTCATATTGCTCTTTACACTCACAAGTTGTCCAAGTCAGTAATCAACATGCTGCTATGTTAGTTTCATATGAAGGGAAGACCAAGTGTGTGTGTTGGTTATATTTGTGGTTAACTCTCGGTGTGCTGACTGAAGAAATAGTAGCTGAATAAACCTGTACTATAGAGTTTATTTTATTTTCTTTTGGGAACATATTATTTTATAGAGCTGAAAATCATGAGAGAAGAAATATACTAAAAAAATTAAGTGTTCGAAGGATATGGTGCTGTGTGGCCCAGTCATAAAAGTATTGCATAGTTGAGATGGTGGAGTAAATGTTCCATCATTTGAAGAGTTAAATTCTATGCATGAGCAGAAGGTGCTATCCTTTTGATAGGGAAAATGTGAAAATAAATAAACTCACAATGTGTATCAGGAGATGGCAATTCAGAGTTTTGTTTAGTATTCTGGGTAACCGAAGGTTCCAAAGTGGCAGCCATTGCACCATCAGAGAGCACACTATTCAGAAAAGAGCACATTCATCACTTTGTTTCATAGATTCAGTCAAGTAAACAAAATTATGAATCCAAGAAATAAAACATACCTGCCACCGTACATCTCAAGACTCATTTATCTTCCAAGAAGAAAATATCTATAACATAGGGGTGTGCTTTCTCTTAGGAGCATTATGGTCTTGCATAAACATCAATTACCACAAAACAGAAAACGAAGCAACAATTTAGGTACACACGCATGACATTAATAAATGATTTAGTATTAAAGCTCCCATTCATATTGTGTTATACGTCGATTCTCAATTTCATATTACTGTGGCAGAATCTGACTGTGGAAGTTGTTGGCACCCGTCAAGTTCCAAAATACAATTGGCTATGGGGTAATGAGTTATTAGGAGCAAAAAATGTATTTTAGCAAGCATGCATTTCATCAAGCCGGGGGCGCATGATTACTTTGATCAACCAAGCATATGCATTACAAGCCTTTTAATAAATTGAGAAATGGAACATTTAAAATTGGAAAAAGTTAGATAGAAACAAGCCAATCAATTGGAAGATTAGGTGATCAAAATTAAGGCCTAGCTGATGAAGCATGTGACCTCCTATACGTAGGGAAGGCAAACAACCTGCATTGCAATAGAAAGATTAGGGTGTCTTCTTTTTATTTATGACGATGTATGTGATATCACTTATATTATGAAGTTGTATACAGAAGAATAAATATTGTCTATATCAGTCCCACAATCTATAAAGATGCCTAACCCCATGAAATAGATTTAAGTTTGAAAAAAGTATCCTTAGCCTTTTCATACAGTACCAACCTGACCACTAATAGAATAGCCTTATAGCATATTGATTCATTTACATCATTAATTTTTTAAGTAACTTTTAAAAAAAATCAGGGAGGACGAGATAAAAGATGGGGAAGAAATTTGAGTTAGTGAAACTTGGACAATGGAGATCTTCTAGATTATAATATACATTGTAAAAATAACTTGCTAATGTTAGTTATAAGTAATATCATGTTAGTTGTAATGCATAGTGCAATGTGGGTGTTATTTTTTATGTTGGGGCTCAAGGAATGTTACTCGATGCTTTATTCCCTTTTTATTTTGTGTATACATAATAGGAACAGGCCGATGGACCAATGGTCATAGTGAAAAATTGTCATTTTAATTCTGAAGTCACAACGCTCATTATTATTGTGAGAAGAGATGGTAAGTTAGTACGGTTATGTTCTGCTCTATGGTAGGCTATGATCCAGTGGTCGTGCTTGAAAAATTTCTTCTAAACAACCTTTTACACTTGAAGGGGCAAACTTTCATTTGTTTTTGTTTTGACTTGCAAACAAGAACCTTAGGTTTCATTTTTCTGCTAAAATAGTGCATAAGAGGTTAGCTTTCATGGAATGAACGACTATCTTCGTGGAAGGAAACTCTAGCATATCACTTGGAGATATGAATGTGCTTCTTAGCAACTCCTTGTGCTTCTACCCAATACATTTTTGATGATTCTTGGAGTCTTTGTAGCATGAAAATCCTTCTCGCATTTCCAAACCTTCATGTACTATCACATGATCTGTTGTGCGTGCTGCTTTGGCAACACTTAGTTTGAATACTACGTAGATGTTATCCTTTCTTTTTATGAATTATGTGTGTTAATTTTTTGCAATCTGGTATCATGGGATTTTAACGAACTGTAGCACATTCATGCATCCTCACATATATATTCCTAACATACTTGCGGTTCATCAGGATGAATGTGCACATGCCAATAAACACCCACTCATCCTTACTGCCACACCATTTTGTGGAAAACCTATTAAAGTTTTAGAATAACTTATCAATGTAGGCACAACTTATGGAAATTTTAGCTTTTTTCAAGTGTCAAACTATCAACATATTTACAAGAGTTCCTACCATTCTATTGTACAAATAGATGGGCGCGGCAACGCGCGCCGGCATGATCTAGTGATTTCTTAGAACAAGTGAAATGGGCTGAATTTACGCTACGCTATTTGTTCATCCAGCCTAGCAAATTGACTGCAAATTCTCAAAAACATGGGTTAAAATATGAGCCACATATTTGAAGTGTGACATGTAGGCCAATAGGTCGAAGCCTACGACAGGCATTGTCAACTTAGTCAACAAATCATTTTTACATCCACAGCCATTGGATGTATATATCCAATGGTCGGCATGCATCTTCAATCTCGTCTTCTTCCTCCAACTGACAGCCAGGACCCACCAGCAAGGAGCCTGACATGTGGGCCATTAGGTCGCCTACAGAATGCTTTATCAAATTAGTCAACAAAATGATTCTGACATCTTTAGTCATTGGATGTACATCTAACGGCCGACATGCATCTTCAGTCTCTCGTCTTCTTCCTCCAGTGCCTGTGGGACTTCCTGCTCCCGCCTCCGGCGGCCAGCAGCGCTGCTTCATGCGCCTTTCTGTGAAGCACTACTCCACCGCTGGCCTGGCCACCCCCTCCACCCCTCTTGTTATTCCCTGCCGACTACAGCCCCAGGCCGCACCGAACTAGTCAACCCTCGTACGTCGTACTCCTCTCCGGCTGCAACTCAACTGCCGCATCTCCCCCGGCTCCGGGTCAATCCCTTCCTATGCCTCGCCATCGTCCACCGCCTTGGTGCTCTTTGCGCGGCGTGGTCAACATGGTCAAGGAACGACTTCCATCGAGAGAGGACGGTACGTGGAGAGGCTGTCAACTGGGTCCACGGTCGCATGCATGGAAGTCCCTCCTTATTACAGGCAAAAAAATGATTCGCCCCTGACAGCTGGGACTTGCTGGCTATATCTTCGCATGCAAGGAAGTGCCTCCTTATCCTCCCTGACAGCTAGGACCCATCCGGTAGAATCGTACGTAGGGTTGTCTGTCTGGTCGCGAACGTGTACGTACATAGTGGTCGATCGGTCTCTCTGCAGCAATGAACCGCGGCCGAGCAAGAAGCGGCACATGTAGTAGTAGAGCCCCCACGTAGAAGTTCAGGCAGTCCAATCAAAACCGTGTGCACGTTTGTACAGCCAGATGGCAAAAAATACGGCCACGTACATACAGGCGGGGTCTCGAGCGCATACGTACGGCCATGCAGTCCCGAACATATGGAGACGGCAGCAACGACGCCGTGTTCATTGGCAGCCAACCAACGAGGTTAGACCATAGAAACAGCATCGTGTTCATCGGAAGGCACCCGGCTTGGATGGAATAGCTAAAACCTGGTGTGGTGCACCGCCAAACGGAGGGAAACGGCCTTCTGCTGGAGCGCGTACGGTTGAAACAAGGTCCTATTCATCGGGTAGGGTCTGGCGTACCGCAAAATATAGGAAACAGCCTTATGCTCGATCGGCTACGATTGAAATGGGATCCTCGTCATCGGGAGGGGTCTGGCGTATCGCAAAACGTAGGAAACAGACTTGTGTTGGAGCGCTGCGGTCAAAATGGGGGTCTTGTTCATTGGGAGGGGTGTGGCATACCGCAAAACGGGACTCCACGGCCTACTGTTCACCCACCGTCGACTTCCTCCAGCCTCCACCGGCATTGTTCATCCACCGCATCTTTCTCTGCCTCCACTAGCTACTGTTCAACCAGCCATCCACAGGGTCCTGTTCATCAAGCCCTCCACGGGGTCCTGTTCATCCAACCAACCCTCCACCGGTTGATGTTCAATCAGCCCTCCACGGAGTCTTGTTCATCCACTGTAATGCCTCGGATGTAAAACTTTCTTATATGGCAATGTATGCATCGTTGACTTCATCAATTCCATTCTGGGCTCTTCCTTCATTTCGGGTTTCTTCGTTTTTGCCTTGCGCGTGTGTTGCATGTCACCATGTCATTTAATTATGTGCATTGCATTGGCATAGTCTCATTTGCATCTGTGTGTAGTTGCATCGTTTCCGTTCTCGCTGTTGTCCGTTTCGAGTTCCGACACAAACACATGTGCCCGTCGCACCTCTCAAGCCTTTGTTTCGTGAGTGGGTTAAAAAAATCCTCGGAATGGGCCGAGAGTTGACAAGTGGTCTTGGTATATCACCGGTAGACCGCCTGTCAAGTTTCGTCTCGTTTGGAGGTCGTTTGATACTCCAACGGTTAACCTCGTGGGTTGAAAACCCCCTTCTCTTTAGGCCCAGCACCCCCTCCACAACAGCCCACAAGCCCATCCCAACCACCTCCATCCTCTCGGTCGTTGGATCGTGATCGTGTGGGCGAAAACCACACCTCATTTGGACACTCCTAGCTCCCTATACCTATAAATATGCACCTAACCCCGAAATCTCGGATGAACCCTAGCTCCCTTCCTCCTCCGCGCGCCGGACGTGTCTGTTCCGCCGCCAGACGTGTCCGCTGCCACCGGCCACGTCGCCCAGCCAATCCCGCCGCGCCACCTCTTCACCACCGCCACGTGTCCACCTCTTGTTGGCCGCGCCGTTCCACCTCTTCTTTGCCGGCCGCCGGGGCCCTCCCGGCCCACGATTGGCCCGCGCCCGGGCAGCACCGGGCCTGGCTGCTCCGCGCGCCTCCCGCGGCTCTGCCGCTGCCGCGCCAGCCACCCCCGAGCTCCGGCGCCTCGGGTCGCGCTTCCCCGTTGCCGGCGCGCACCCCCGCGCCCTCGTCCTTCCAGGCAGGCCGACCACCGCCGCCTTGCGCGTCGGCCGACGCACGCCGCCGGCCTCGTCGCTCCGCCGCGCCGCCGGCGACCCCAGCGAGCTCGCCTCTCGCCGCCTCCACGACCACAGTCGCGGATCCCGCGCTCGCTGCACCTCCCTCCGGCCACCGGCCACCTCCTCGCCACCTCACACCGCCGGCCGTCGTCGCCGCCGGTCCAACTCCGGCGAGCCGCCGCCGGACCCGTCCCGATCTGGATCCACCAGGAGGGTGGATCAGATCCACCAGTCCCGGGATCCAAACGACATCCCGCTCCGCCCAGATCCTGTCATCCCGCTCCATCCCGTCTCGTTGACTTTTTGCGAGGTGAAAATTCCACCAAGTCTCGGATCTTTGTAATTTTGTTGCCTTCTTCATCATGTGGCAACTTTGTGCTCGGTGCTCCGTTTTGCATGTATGATATATCAAAATGTTCATCTTGAAGTGCTCTACATGTTAGCATCAATTTCCTGCATGTTAGGGTTCATCTAGATGTCTTATTCTTCGTTCAAAGAATGCATCGTGATGTTTCTGTTTCAGCACTAGTTGTCTGTTAACAATTTGTTGGCATGTTCGTGAGGTCTTAACTTGGTGCATGTTGGTCCAAATGGAGTGTATGATATGTCCAAATGTTCGTCTTGTGATGCCCTTCAGGATGGATGCATTTGCATGCATGTTAGGTTGCATTATGCCATGTTTAACTCTGCTGCAAAATTCATGTAGCCGATAAGTTTCTGAAATTGTTATGAGATGATGTTTTGTCTTGATTGTGTATATTAATTCATGTGTCATATGAGCTAGGTGTCAACATGAGTTTTGCTCATTGGAATGTGCTATACATGATAGATTCATTTTCATGCCATGATATGTCTTGAGACGAGTGCATCAAGCTTGTTAACATGCCATCGTGATGTTAGATTTTTGCTAGGGTTGATTCTGTTAATTTTTATGACATGTTTCCATGATACCACCGTCTTTGTTGTGCATGGTTAGAGTTGTCCAGTGGGTGTTCTGTGATGTATATGTTATGCTCTAGCTATCCATGCTCTTGTTTGCCATGATAGCTTGCTGAAGCTTGTTGTTATCATGCTCTCAAGTTGCTATAAAATGTTTCTGTCAGCTTGTTATCAGCAAGTTCAGTTTTGCCATGTGAATAGCTAGTGTTCTATGCATCCTATGACCATGTTCTTGCCATGAGTAGCTTCACAAACATGTCTTCTTGCTGTTGGTTACATGCACATGCCATGCTATGCTTTGAGATGAGCTGCACAAGCTTGCAAACATGCCTACTTGTTGTTGTTGCTGCCATGCCCAGATTTTCACCAAGTCTGGATAAATTTTTTGCACTTTTGCCATGTTGTTTGTGACATGTTCTAGTATGTGGTGGAAGTAGCCATGTGGTAATTCTTGAATA
>LR738713.1:209244255-209286870 GCA_902687465.1 Secale cereale | reverse complement strand
ATATATATATATATATATATATATATATATATATATATATATATATATATATATATATATATATATTGGAGAGTAGGATTTCTTTTTACTCCTCATCCCCTTCGTCGCTCTGCTGAGGACTCCTGGCGGTGTTTTATCTTCACTATTCTCAAAATTTCACCCAATTTTTTTTAGGATCACGCGGGTATTGTTTGGATTGTTCCGATATCTTTGTGATGAGAACATTGTTCTTGGTGCCTCCTATCATCTAGGGGTTGTGGCAGTGTCCCGGAGAGTTGAGCTCGGAGGTGTTGTCGTCACAAATGTATCGTGGCAGTTCTAGAATACCAGAGGCGGCCGACATCGAAAACTCTTCTATGCATGTCTGGTGGTGAGATAACCCTGACGTCACCCAGTACTGGGGAGATAGTTCAGGAGTATTGCCACAGCTAGTATAGCGGATGCGTTTCGAAGGTCCGAGGTAAACGGTTTCCGAAGATGACTGGTTATGTGTTGACGGATGGATACAGCTGGATGTAGGTTTAGAGTTGAGTGCGCGGTGCTTCCCCTGTATCCCCAACACCAGATTGCATAACCGGAAAACTTCGGAAATTAATAGGTGGGTTTCAAGTAGCTCTTAGGTAATCTTCCAACATGTGCATATGAGGTTTGGGGTTCAACATCTAGTGAAGAGGTTTCATGGGCGCTGCTCCAATTGGGAGTTGCATCTTAAAGGATCCTTGGCTATGCTGATCTGGGGATTGCAAGGCCCTTTGTAACACATGCCATGGGGCATTCAGCACAAACATGTGGGACAAAACCTCTATTATGTATTTGTTCCATCTGTTACCTTGTTGTTTTATTCTATCATTTTGTTCTCCCAAGTGGCTTCTTGACAAGTTGTTGTACCATTAAGCTATGGAATGCATTCGTTCATTTTGTTCGGATGTTCATTGTGAAGACTATATGTTTCAAATATCTAGCCGTTTATTCAGCTTATCTATTATTTGCTCCATTGGCTAACAGTTGTCATCATCTTCAGGATGGCACCTAAGGAAGTTCCCAACTAGAACCCAGAGGGTGAAGAAGAGCGTCCTCCTTCCCCTCCTCCTCCATCTGAGGCATGGAGAGCTATTATGCAGGCAACCAATCAGAACACTCAGATGCTCATGCAAATGATGCAAAGTTTTCAAGCCAATCAAGCAAATCAAGGCAATCAAGGGAACCAAGGCCAAGGAAATTTGTTCAATCAACCTCACTTTGCGACTCTGAACCAATTCCTGGCAAATCAGCCCAAGTCTTTCAGTTACTGTGTGGACCCGCTAGATGCTGAAGATTGGATCACAGACATCAAGAAGCATTTTGAGTGCAGTAACGTCAGACCTGAGGATTATGTCAAGTTTGCCTCTTTCCAACTCAAAGATCAAACTGCAGATTGGTGGCAACAGTACAAAGACTCCAGAGCGGGTCGTGAGATCTCGTGGACTGACTTCTGCCATGATTTCCGTTCTCATCACTTTCCAACCAGTGTCATTGAAGGCATGCGTGAGTAATTCCGCAATCTGAAGCAAGGCACCATGTCTGTCTACCAATACAATGTCAAGTTCCAGAATCTTGCCCGTTATGCGAACCAAGACATTCCTGATGCCAAGAGGAAAATCTACCAGTTCTGAGGTGGTCTGAAAGATGAACTCCAACTTGCACTCACTTTGTTTGAGCCAGATTAATTTGATCAATTCTACAACATGGCTCTCAAGAAAGAGGCAGTTCTGCTCAACTGTGAAGCTTCCAAGAAGAGGATAAGAGATGTTGTTCACTCCTCTTCCTCTCAGGTGGTCGCCAAGCAACAGAAGTTCTGGCTCCCGCCTCCTCTAGTGCTCCGTCCTCCAAGTCAGAACAAGCACTCAGGTGGTCGTGGATTTTCCCACCCACCCAACCCAAGCAACCAGTCCAAGTCTCAGTACCAAACTCCAAGACCAAGTGTTCCTCCTTCCCGTCCAGTTTCAGAGGTCACTTGCTACAAATGTGGTCTGAAGGGTCACTATTCCAACAAGTGCACCAACTAGAGGTGCCTTCCGCCTCCTCCACCTGTCAGCAATGCTATTGTCAAGCACAATCCCAAGCATGCAAGAGTGAACCTGATGAGTGCAGCTCAAGCAGAGAATTCTTCTGATGTGATTATTGGTAATCTTCCAGTTAACTCTTTTCCTACAAAGGTCTTATTCGATTCGGGTGCATTACTTTCTTTCATGTCAAGACCATTCTTTGCCAAGCATGAGTTCACCTCTTCACATTTGAGTAAATCTTTGGATGTCGTCTCTCCGGGTAAACGTTTGAGCTCTAGTTTGGTGGCTCCGGATATCCCTATTCATATTGGCGATTACAGTTTTCTGGTTTCCCCGGTTATTCTCGGTAACTCGGACATTGATCTTATTCTTGGGATGGATTGGCTCTCTAAGCATGATGAAAATATTAATTGTGCAAACAAGGAGGTCAATATAACTCATCCTTCCGAAGACGTGATTATCTTCGCAGCTCGAGATAACACAATCAGGCTATTCTCTCTCAATGACAAGGGCGAGATTAATGTCATTTCTCAGATTCCGGTGGTTTGTGAATATGAGGATGTATTCCCTGAAGAGCTTCCAGGCATGCCTCCCAACCGTCCAGTTGAATTCGTCATTGAACTTGAACGTGGTACAGAGCCAGCATGCGGCGTCCGTACAAGTTTCTCCTGATGAGTTGAAGGAATTGAAGAAACAACTCGATGAGCAAGAACGAATGGGTCTAATCAGACCAAGTACTTCTCCTTGGGTCTGCGGTGTTCTTTTTGTCAAGAAAAAGGATGGCATGGAACGCCTTTGCGTTGATTACCGGCCATTGAACAAGAAGACAATTAAGAATAAGTACCTGCTCCCCAATATCAATGAATTGTTCGAGCAGCTCAAAGGAGCCAAGGTTTTCTCGAAGCTTGATCTCCGGATGGGCTACCATCAGATTCGTATCCGTGAAGAGGATATTCCTAAGACTGCATTCAGGACAAGCTATGGCTCCTATGAATACACGGTCATGTCTTTCGGGCTTGCAAATGCTCCACCCACCTTCTCTCGGATGATGCACTTCATATTCAACGCCTACACCAATGAATTCATTCTCATCTACCTCGATGATATCTTGGTATTCTCCAAGAATGAAGAAGACCATGCCAAGCACCTCTGTTTGGTTCTCGACAGGCTCCGTGAGCACCGTTTCTATGCGAAGTTCTCCAAATGGGAATTCTGGCTTGATAAAGTCCTCTATCTTGGCCATATTATCTCTGCCGAGGGCATTTCTGTTAAGCCCGAGAAGGTTGGAGCTATTGTGAACTGGAAACCGCCTCAGAACGTCAAACAACTCTGAAGTTTCCTCGGCCTCACTAGCTATTGTAAAAGGTTCGTTGAGAACTTCTCCAAGATTGCCAAGCCTCTTTCCAACCTGTTGCAGAAGAATGTCAAGTACTCATGGACTCCTAATTTTGATGTGGCATTCAATACCCTCAAAGAGAAGCTCATTTCTGCTCCGGTACTTACTCCTCTAGAGGAGTCCAAGCCTTATGAAGTTTTTTGTGATGCTTCATTGCAAGGTCTCGGCAGTGTTCTCATGCAAGAAAAGAAGATCGTTGCATACACTTTGCATCAGCTTAAACCAAATGAGAATAATTAGCCCACACATGATCTTGAGCTAGCAGTAGTTGTTCATGCCTTGATCACATGGAGACACCTTCTGTTGGGCAGAAAAGTGGACATCTTCACCGATCACAAGAGTCTGAAGTACATCTTCACCCAGCCAAACCTTAACCTCCGCCTGACTCGTTGGATTGAGATGATTCAAGAGTACAATCTAAGCATTGAGTATACTCCTGGCAAGGCCAATGTCATTGCAGATGCCTTGAGCAGAAAGTCTTATTGCAACAGTCTCCTCACCAAACCGTTCCAACCTGAAATTTGTGAATCATTCAGGAAGCTCAACCTCCAAGTTGTTTCGCAAGGATTTCTAGCCAACCTTCAAGTTTCTTCTACCTTGGAAGATCAAATCCGTGAGGCCCAACTCAGTGATGCTATGGTGCAGAAGGTGAAACATGGTATTGCCAAGGGTACTCCCAAGTAAAAGTGCTATCGCATTGATGACAGAGACACTTTGTTCTTTGAGGACATAATTGTGGTTCCCAATGGTGATCTCAGGAAGCTCATAATGAACGAAGCACATGATTCACTCCTCTCGATACATCCAGGAAGCTCCAAGATGTACCATGACCTCAAGCAATCCTATTGGTGGACTCGCATGAAAAGAGAGATTACTCAATTCGTGAACGAGTGCGATGTCTGCAGAAGAGTGAAGGCAGAGCATCAACGTCCAGCCGGACTCCTTCAACCTCTACCTATTCCCGAGTGAAAATTCGATCACATTGAGATGGATTTCGTCATCGGCTTTCCCAAGTCCAAGCAAGGAAATGATGCTATATTTAGTGATTGACAAGCTCACTAAAGTGGCTCATTTTCTTCCAATCAAAGAATCCATCAACGCAGCACAACTGGCAGAGTTGTACACATCCAGAATTATCTCTTTGCATGGTATCCCTCAAGTAATCTCCTCATGTCGTAGAAGCTTGTTCACTTCCAAATTCTGCGATTCCTTCCAGTCAGTTATGGGTACCAAGATTTGTTTTAGCACAGCTTTTCACCCTCAGACTAGTGGTCAAATCGAAAGAGTGAACCAAATTCTTGAAGATATGCTCAGGGCATGTGTCATCCCCTTCGGTATGAAATGGGAAGATTGCCTTCCATTTGCCGAATTCTCCTACAACAACAGCTTCCAAGCAAGTGCAGGCAAAGCACCGTTTGAAATTCTCTATGGTAGAAAGTGTCGTACCCCTCTGAACTGGTCCAAGACTGGTGAACGTCAACTCCTTGGAAATGATTTGATCTCAGAGGCCGAAAAAATGTGCAAACTCATACGTGAGAATCTCTAGGCCGCGCAATCGCGCCAAAAGAGCTATTATGACGGCAAGCATCGTGACTTGGCTTTCGACATTGGTGATCATGTCTATCTCCGTGTTTCTCCTATGAAGGGCACTCAGAGGTTTGGTATCAAGGGCAAGCTTGCTCCAAGATACGTTGGTCCTTTCAAGATTGTTGGTAAGAGAGGCGATCTAGCCTACCAACTCGAGCTTCCCTCCAACTTTGCCAATGTGCACGATGTGTTTCACATGTCACAACTCCGCAAGTGCTTCAAGACGCCTGAATGCACCATTCCTTTCGAAGAGATTGATCTTCAGGAAGACTTGTCTTATCGTGAGCACCCCGTTGCTATCCTTGAAGAAACTGAGCGCAAGACCCGCAACAAGTCCATCAAATTCTTGAAAGTGAAGTGGTCACACCATACCAACCAAGAAGCTACATGGGAATGAGAAGATCATCTCTGTTCTGAGTATCCCGCTTTCTTTCAGTCCTAGATCTCAGGACGAGATCTTTTTGTAGTGGAGGAGAGTTTGTAACGCCTTGGATTTAAAACTTCCTTATATGGCGATGTATGCATCGTTGACTTCATCAATTCCATTCTGGGCTCTTCCTTCATTTCGGGTTTCTTCGTTTTTGCCTTGCGCGTGTGTTGCATGTCACCATGTCATTTCATTATGTGCATTGCATTGGCATAGTCTCATTTGCATCCGTGTGTAGTGGCATCATCTCCGTTCTCTCCGTTGTCCGTTTCAAGTTCCAACACTCACACACGTGCCCGTCGCACCTCTCAAGCCTTTGTTTCCTGAGTGGGTTAAAAACATCCTCGGAATGGGCCGAGAGTTGACAAGTGGTCTTCGTATATCACCGGTAGACCGCCTGTCAAGTTTCGTCTCATTTGGAGGTCGTCTGATACTCCAACGGTTAACCTCGTGGGCTGAAAACCCCCTTCTCTTTTGGCCCAGAACCCCCTCCACAATAGCCCACAAGCCCATCCCAACCACCTCCATCCTCTCGGTCATTCGATCGTGATCGTGTGGGCGAAAACCGCACCTCATTTGGACACTCCTAGCTCCCTCTACCTATAAATATGCCCCTAACCCAGAAATCTCGGATGAACACTAGCTCCCTTCCTCCTCCGCGCCGGACGTGCCCGTTCCGCCGCCAGACGTGTCCGCCGCTGCCGGCCATGTCGCCCAGCCAATCTCGCCGCGCCACCTCTTCATCGCCGCCACGTGTCCGCCTCCCATTGGTCGCGCCGCGCCACCTCTTCTCCGCCAGCCGCTGCGGCCCACCCGGCCCACGGTCAGTCCGTGCCCGGGCCCGGCTGCTCCGTGCGCCTCTCGCCGCCTCTGCGACCACAGCCGTGGATCCCGCGCTAGCCGCGCCTCCCTCCGGCCGCCGGCCACCTCCTCGCCACCGGCCGGCTCGCCTCGCCACCTCACCCCGCCGGCCGTCCTCGCCGCCGGTCCAACTCCAGCGAGCCGCCGCCTGACCCATCCCGATCTGGATCCACCGGGAGGGTGGATCAGATCCACCAGTCCCGGGATCAAAACGCCATCCCGCGATGCCCGAATCACGTCATCCCGCTCCGTCCCGTCCCGTTGACTTTTCGCGAGGTGAAAATTCCACTAAATCCCGGATCTTTGTAATTTTATTGCCCTCTTCATCATGTGGCAACTTTGTGCTGGGTGCTCTGTTTTGCATGTATGATATATCAAAATGTTCGTCTCGAAGAGCTCTACATGTTAGCATCAGTTTCATGCATGTTAGGGTTCATCTAGATGTCTTATTCTTTGTTGCAAGAGTGCATCATGATATTTCTGTTTCAGCACTAGTTGTCTGTTAAAAATTTGTTGGCATGTTCGTGAGGTCTTAACTTGGTGCATGTTGGTCCAAATGGAGTGTATGATATGTCAAAATGTTCGTCTTGTGATGCTCTTCAGGATGGATGCATTTGCATGCATGTTAGGCTGCATTATGACATGTCTAACTCTGCTGCAAAATGCATGTGGCTGATAAGTTTCTGAAATTGTTATGGGATGATGTTTTGTCTTGATTGTGTATATTAATCCATGTGTCATATGAGCTAGGTGTCAACATGAGTTTTGCTCATTGGAATGTGCTCCACATGATAGATTCATTTTCATGCCATGATATGTCTTGAGACGAGTGCATCAAGCTTGTTAACATGCCATCGTGATGTTAAATCTTTGCTAAAGCTGATTTTGTTAATTTTTATGCCATGTTTCCATGATGCCACCGTCTTTGTTGTGCATGGTTAGAGTTGTCCAGTGGGTGTTCCGTGATGTATATGTTATGCTCTAGCTATCCATGCTCTTGTTTGCCATGATAGCTTGCTGAAGCTTGTTGTTATCATGCTCTCAAGTTGCTATAGAATGTTTCTGTTAGCTTGTTATCAGCAAGTTCAGTTTTGCCATGTGAATAGCTAGTGTTCTATGCATCTTATGACAATGTTCTTGCCATGAGTAGCTTCAAAACATGTCTTCTTGTTGTTGGTTACATTCACATGCCATGCTATGCTTTGAGATGAGCTGCACAATCTTGCAAACATGCCTACTTGTTGTTGTTGCTGCCATGCCCAGATTTTCACTAAGTCTGGATAAACTTTTGCACTTTTGCCATGTCGTTTGTGACATGTTCTAGTATGTTTTAGAAGTAACCATGTGGTAATTCTTGAATAGCATGATATCTATGTTATTGCCATGCCTTTTGCTTGCTTGTTGAAGTGTTGTGGCATACTTAAACTTGGTCACTTAGTGGGCAACTTGCTGTTTTTGGCAGATTGCATCGTGTAGTGTTTTGCTTGTCATTTGCAAAACGTGCATCCGTTTCTCATGATCTTTATATCGATTTTGACCGAAATCTTTCAATCTATCCAGTGGCTTGCTTGGTTGCCCAAGATGAAGCCATTTTCTTCATCTTCTCCTTAGGCTCGAGAGCATCCTCATGCATACGCATATCATACTTGCATCACATGTCATGTCTTGCATCATGATGATTGTGCATTGCACCGTGATTGATCTTGTACCATTGTTGTGCTCTTGTGTTGGTTAGAGCCGGCAGCCGATACCGAGTTCGAGGATCTTGTCGAGACTGAGTTTGAGGAGCCTTCTTACCATCCCACCGACGACTTACCAGGCAAGATGACCGTTCTCCGATATCACCTCTATCTTTACCTTGCTAGTTTTCTTGCTCTTTAGCTATGCCTTGATGCCTATTCTTCCCTTTTCAGCCTCCTATTGTTGCCATGAAACACTCTAACCGCCTTCCTAGCAAACCGTTGATTGGCTAAGTACGCTTTTGCTCAGCCCCTCTTATAGCGTTGTTAGTTGCAGGTGAAGTTTTTGAAGATTACTCCACGTTTGGACTTGTTTATTGGGATAACACAATATATATCTTAATTAAATTAATGCACATATATATTGGTAATGGGTGGAAGGCTTGGCATTCTGCTTGGTGTTTTGTTCCACTCTTGCCACCTTAGGACCCGATAAACCGGTGTTATGATCCTTGATTTTGCGTTCCTAACATGGTTGGGGTTTATGGGCCCCCCTTGGTAATTCGCTCTGCTTAAAGCTTTTCCTGCAAGGCCCAACTTTGGTACTACATTTTCCTAACAACTAAAAACTTGCATAGGGAGATATAAACCCGAGTTCTTAATCAACAACCTGGGCCAGTGCTCCTCATGAGTGTTGGTCCAAACTAGGCAGCCTGCGGGACGACTTGAGGCCACTCAATGTTTTGGTTCCCGTAGCTTGACCTATCTGGTCATGGCCTGAGACGAGATACGCGTGGCTACTATCAGGGTGTCGGCACGCCGGGAGGTCTTGCTAGATTAGTTTTACCTTTGTCGAAATATCTTGAGCACGGGATTCCAAGAATACTCGGATCTTCCCACCTTGGAGTTGCGACTCCGCAGATCGTGAGCTTGTGAATGGCTAAGTTGGGACACCCCTGAAGAGTTTGAACTTTAGAAAGCCGTGCCTGCGGTTATGTGGCAGATGGGAATTTGTTAATATCCGGTTGTAGATAACTTGACACCGTATCCTTAAGAATACACTACCTATGTGAGTAACCGTGATGGTCTCTTTCCGAAGGGCTTCGGGAAGTGAACATGGTGGGGTTATGTATGAACGTGAGTAGCTAGGATCACTTCTTGATCAACTTGGCGACCGTTGGCACATATTCTCATCTCGCTTTGAACTCTTAAGCTAGTTGCTTAGTGCTTGCTGAAACACTTTATTACCTCTCCACACCTAAAGGCTTTGTTAGTTTTTATACCCGGAAATGGGATTGTTGAGTCTTTGTGGCTCACAGATTACTACACACACCAGATGCAGGTACAGCTGAGTACGATGCAGGAGATGGATCAGAACTTCACTGGGAGTTCGATGAAGAGAGTGGTTGTTACTATGTATCGTATCCCGACGATCTGTAGTGGTTCCTACTAGGGGCGATCAGGACTTGTGTTTGTGGTATCTTTTCTCGTTTGGATTTCGTCCATAGACGGGCCCTGTGTCATTTGGATGATTGTATGTTATTGTATTCATTGTGTGACGTGGCGAGTGTAATCGAACTATCTTACTCTTTCATCCATGAACTTTTACATGAGTTGTGCAAAGATACCACGCTTGCGATCATTCCAGAATGCGCTTATGTCTCTAAGTCGTGCCTCGACAAGTAGGAGATATAGTCGCATCCTGGGCATTACATCCACCCCCAACGCCTCGATTGTGGTGGCCTCGGCTCGGGGTCCTGTGCATCCAGCGGCAACCGCCTACTACTACTACAACGGGGTCCTGTTCATCCAACCCCCACCGGGCATTGTTCATCCAACCCCAACCCCCCACCGGGCACTGTTTATCCAACCCCAACCACGTACATCTCGACTCGTTCAGCCAACCCCACGTTCACTGTTCATCAAGTGGAAGCAGGTTTGTTCGACTTCAGTAAGCCGCAGCAGCGATCGATCGGGTTCAGTTAGCAGCGGTAGCGAATGAATCCCTCGAGTTAAGTTAACACCAAGGGATTGATCGCTCGGGTTCAGTACCGTAGCCTAGTGCAATTGCTCGGGTACAGTAACATAGCCTAGTGCAATTGCTTAGGTTCAGTTAGAACCCAACACCTCGCACACACGTGCGTACGTATACGAGGAAAACGTGCAAACCACTGTGCATCACTTCACTCCGACCACCGACCATAATCGGGAACTCCCCGAAATTTTCCTCGCCCTAGCTTCTACCATGATTTTTCCGTCATGAACGGCCCAAAGAATGTCATGCAGCTGTGTCTCCAGTCCGCCCAGGACAAAAAGCCCATTTCTTGTCATGATTTTTTGTCATAGAAGTAGGAGCCCACCACATCTATGATGATACGGGTTTTTGTCACAATTATCGTCATAGAAGTGTCATAAGCATGGCAGAAGGAAAAAATGTTCGGGCCAAAATGTCACGGATGTGTCTTCTTTTGTAGTGATTTGGTTTCCTACTTTCACTTGGTATTTATTTTTCATTTGGTATCGTTTCTTGAAATTCTTGAGCATGCATAGTTACTTCATGTATTTTCTTTGTCATGCTTTGTTTCTTTAAGCCAATATATAGGGGAAACTCCACGTAGTCTCAATTTGGATGAGGTGTGCATGAAACTCATATATATATATATATATATATATATATATATATATATATATATATATATATATATATATATATATATATATATATATATATATGCACATATGTATGTGGAGTTTGTCCTATGTTGGTGTTTCTAACTCTTTTGTCCCAATGAGTTTAGGTACCGTTTAGTTTGTGTTGTTGTTCGAGGAATAATTGGAGATGCATTGGATGCTCGGCTCACTCACAAGGAAGGTGTTGTCACTATGTGCTTATTAGAGTCAAGCTAGGATGATCAATGAACTACTATCTACCTTCAATTGATATCTACTACATCCTTCCAATACTATCTCGGTAACAAGTATCATCATCTACGTCATGCACATTTTTCTTGCCTCAACCTTGTGTATGTTGTATCATGGCATGTAATTCATTTTTTCTTGTGATACTTGTTTCCTTCTTCAACACATTCCAACAATGATCTCTTGTTGCTAGTTGTGATGTCTTTGATGTTCGTGTGGTTGGAATTCATTTATATACAATAAGACAATATCTAGCCATGTGATATGCTTTCAAGCAAATATCTTATTGGTATATTTATGACTTCCTTGCGGATATCTTATTCTTTCCTTTTTGTAACTATTACGTGTGTACATCCTTCTTTGTGGATTGATATCAGCATGATCTTAATCTACCTAGAATCTTATACACTTGAGAGAAGTTGCATATCTAGTTGATATCTCTTTCATTCACGTCCACCTTTTCCTTCTTGTATTATTTCTTTGGTGGCTCCATGAAAGTGTGTGCCTTATGTGCAGGTCTTATCTCATTACATCTTGATGCACTCTAGTGTTCTGAAGATATTTTTTCTCTTGCTTGTCTTGATGAGGCTTTTGCCATTTCGATTGGTATCCCTCCTCTTGACAAATCTTTCTTTTTCTTTCATCACCATGGGTTGTCACAACCGTTGGTTATTCTTTTTGCATATTGAGTGTGCCTGTGAACCCCTTTGCTTGATGTGTGTGGGAAGGAAATGTCTTGCACCTTGTATCTTATTTATTCAAGATTGTGTTGATGCTTAATGCTCATCCTTACATTAGTCTTCCCAAATGCTTTGGCATGACTCACACACATCATTTTGGTTGAGCCTATTTCTAAGTTGTCTCTTTTATATGTTGCACAACCATTTGTTTGGTGCAAGTGCTAGGATTTGTTTCCTGTATGCTCACTTGCCCTTGTTGTGAGTTTCTATTGATTTTGGGGGAGTGATGATCCTATTTTTCGTCGTTATATCCAAATACAAAATTAAATAATACACAAATCATGGGGAGCTTCACTATGTTGTTTAGAACACTCCTATGTTCATATCATAATATCTTTTGGTCATGTGGCTCGTAGGATCATTGGTCTAGTTGGTTCAATTGGTATCTTTTTGATAGCTTGTTTCAATTGGTATCTTTTGATTTCTTGATTCCTTGTTTCTCTCTTTGTTATGTCTTTGTGGCATATCATTCTTTAGCAATCTTTGAGCCTACATATAGTTTGTCTTCCTCCAAGTATTTACCTTTGGATATGTGTATTACATTCGACTCTCTAGTTGAGAAATACACAATTTATGTTGGCCTTCTAAGATTTTTGCCCATTTTGGCAATCGATGCCAATGGGGGAGACGTTTCAGAGAGTTTTGTGGAGAAGCTTAGAGAGTTATTTCTTCTTGCTTTGGTTTTGTTCCTAAGCATTTGCATCTCATATGCATGCATTATTGGTTGTTTCATTGCATGGTGATGCTTAATTCCTTATATAAACTCTCCTGAAAGTGACTGTCATCAATTACCAAAATGGGGGAGATTGAAAGAACATGCGGCACCCCCATGTTTGGTTTTGGTAATTGATGACAATCTCTATGGACTAATGGTTGCCTTGAGTTATATTTGAAGGATGTGACCATTGGTTTTTCTTGAAGTCCATGTGCTAGTTTCAAGTAGATTGTATGTTGACCAAGGTGCTATTCAAGGAATTATCCAAAGATTTGTCATGTAGAAGACATGATACAAGGTTGATCAATACTAAGTCAAGTGTGAATCAAGTTGATCATTACACAAAGCGTAGAAGATGTGATGAAAGGGATCAAGTGATCCCATGGTATGGTAAGCATTGTCCATAATGCTTTGTGTTCTAACCCATGGTCTATGTGAGAGTTCTATGTGGGGTTAGGTATGTTTCCATGAGCTTGCACCAAGAGGAAGATCTCATACAACCCATGGAGGATGATGTCAAGTGGTGATAGTCATCAAGTTTGCGGTGTGCAAGTTCAAGTGGAGCATCATGAAGAGATCATGCTTGAATCTTGTCATCCATTTTGGTGACAATGGACTTGTGAAGATATTCGAAGAGTGGCTCGCCCATAGTGGAGTATGGGGGAGCAATCTACTAGTGTTCATCGAGCCAATGAAATCAAGAAAGGTGGTCCAACTTGAGGGAGCCAAGATCATCATCATCTAGCTCTAGTGGACTATGTGCAAGGCAAAGGTTTTTCCTTGATAGGTTTTCTAATTTACCAGTCTCATGGTGTTATTTGGGAGACCAAATTATAGGTCGATAGTCGTAGTATCAAGGGGGGCTCTCGAGTGAGTAGCTTGATTGTATCGTTCGGTGAGAGCTCAAACCATTGTATTCTCGGCATCATCATCTTTCTTGGTTCTTGTTGGCATTTCACATTGTGAGTTTATAAAGTTTTGGTCTTCTTCATGAAAAGCTTTAGTTCTTCGAAAACCCATTCCATATGCATCTTCTTTTGCGTTTTCGGTGTTGGAGTTTTTACCGGTCTTATTTGAGGGAGGGTTCTCACCATTTTATTTTGGGTATTTTCTCAATTGCTATTTCCTGATATTTCTATCAAGATTGTGTTATCCATTGTCTTTAGCTCTCTAAAAAACTTGATTTCATCGAATTCGAAGCTCGTACGCACAAGTTATGCCAGTTTCATTCGCAGGTCAGTTTTTAAGCGGTAGTACCGCTTATAAGAGGTACTACCGCAGTGGGTAGCGGTAGTACCGCTCTAGGTAGCGGTAGTACCACTTCTGCACGACATGTGCACATAACGGTTGGATTTGGGGACATCATCATCTCCGTGTGCCTCGATTATCTCTTACCCAAGCCCTTTACTTATGCACTTTACTTTGTGATAGCCATATTGTTTCTTGTTATATCTCTTGATTTCTCTTAGTTGTTTATCTTGCTTAGCATAAGTCATTGGTGCACATAGGTGAGCCTAGTTGTTTTAGTTTTTGTGCTTGACAAATTAAATGTTAGTTTCATTCCCATTTGTTCAAGCCTGAACCGTAATTTTTTAAAGTGCCTATTCACCCCCACCCTCTAGGCAACATCCAAGATCTTTCACATGGCTTTGACGGCGTCCCCTCCGATGTTAACGCATCAGGGGAGGAGCGCCGGCAGCACTGGTAGAGTTTCCCGGTGCGCGACGCGGACACGGGGGCAGCACAACAATAATCTCGTTCTATATAAAATAAAGGCTACGAATAATGTTAGGATACCCAATTATGCTTGACCGACTGTGACCAGTATGGCCGTCCCGTGGGAACCAGGGTACCGAGGCCCATCTGCCTTCGGCCCAGGATGCAGCGCTGCCAAAGACCGAACCAAGGGGCCCAACAACAGGCCTCACTGGCAAGACCCCACGCCAGGACCAGGCCTCGCGAGATCCCCCTCGGGAGGCAGGCGTCTTTAGCAGGCCACGTGGCTTCACCAAGAACCTCGCGAGGCGGCCTCCCGATGCTACCTCCCGAGGTGGCCTCCCGAGGCTACTTCCCGAGGCGCCTTCCTAAGGTGCTCAAGGTGGGCGTCGCTTGGCTCGATCGCACGGCCTCATGCCCACCACGTAAGTGGCGCGTGCGGCGACGAACGGTGCTAGAGGCCATGCCAGCAGGCGCGGATGAGGAGGATTTTCTCTTTTGTGCTAAGGGAGCAAGGTCAGCATGCCGGTTCTCAAAGCAAGCCCCAATTGCCCAATCGGTGCAAGAAGACCAAGACAGCGGGCACGCAGGGTGGAGATCATCACTGAGCCCACCAGCGCGTCATGGACGGCGGCTTTCCAGACGAAGACCACCTTTTGTCAGGATAAACTATGCCCATGTCCTCCTTCGAAATTGTCGTTGTGTGGCAACCCTTCCTGCCAATGTTTTCAGGGGAAGAGAACCAAGGCGGATATAAAAGGAGGGCAGGGTGCTGCCATAGAAAAGGTAGAACATTCTGATCCTCAACCCTTGTACACTCGTTCTCTTTAACCAGTGCAATCCGAAACCAAGGAGGACGTAGGGTTTTACACCGCAAGGCGTCCCGAACTTGGGTAATTCTCATGTCTCCGACTTGCTCCCGCTAGCTCTCATTGTCGTAGTGTCATCGTGGTTAGCAGCGAGGAAGGGTAGGGTAGTAGGAATGAGTGCACACAAGTGTTCAAACATTTGGGTCCCCGGAGCCGGATTTCCTATATTTGGCGTGCTGGGTAGGGGTGTGTCGATGTTCTTCCGCTTCGCTCCGACTTCCGCTTCACCAACTCCATGGCTGACACTCGCCGCATGCGTGCCGAGCGCAAGGCGGCTCGTCTCGCCTAGACGGAGCCTGCGGGCCATGGAAATCGCCGCCACTCTGTCGGGGCCGCAGTTGTTGCCGTCACCGACTCTGCTGCCCATGAATAGTAGGACTCCTCCCTGCACCCCTCTGTGCAAGCGGGCGGTAGCACGGCCATGGTGTCATCCTCCCTTGCTCGTCGTGGGTCGCCGAATGCGCAGGCCGCGCTGCTCATGGCACACTGATAACCTACAAGTACAGGGGGTCGTTTATAGCCTTTTTCAATAAGTAAGAGTGTCGAATACCAACGAGGAGCTAAGGTAGAACAAATATTCCCTCGAGTTCTATCAACCACCGATACAACTCTACGCACACTTAACGTTTGCTTTACCTTGAACAAGAATAAACTAGAAGTACTTTTAGGTGAAGTAGGATAGTTTTGCAAGATAATAAAGAACATGAAAATAAAATTTAGGTGTTGTTTTAATAAAAGTACAATTTAATAAAGCGAGTATCGAAAAGTGGTGGTAGGGTTTGCAGAGTTGTCCCTAAGCAATTGACTATGTTACTAGACCGATTGCAAGTTTTTATGTGGGAGAGGCCACTGCTAGCATGTCGTCCCTTACTTGGGATTCTATGCACTTATGATTGGAACTATTAGCAAGCATCCGCAACTAATAGCGTTCAACACAACCATAGCATTAAGATATATATTGGTACCCCTTCAATCCCGTATGCATCGATTTCTATGTTTAGGAAGACGCTTCTGTCACCCTTGCCCTCCAATGCATAGTCCTATCAACATACAACTAACCCTATGGTGTCATCCACACGCGCACTCATATGATGGGAACCAAAGGATAGCAACATAACCACAAGGAAATTAAACCAACCATAACAATTCACCAATTAACGATAGGACAACAAAAATATACGCAAGCATCATAGGATGGCAACATACTATTGGATAATAATATGAAGCATAAAGCACCATGTTCAAGTAGAGCGTGTAGCGGGTTGTGGGGGAGTGGACCGCTGAATATAGATGGGGGAAGGTGATGGAGTTGTTGGTGAAGATCACGGAGTTGTTGGAGTAGATCGATGTCACGCGATATTGCCCCGGCGGCGTCTCGACGCCGCCGAGAGAGAGGGGGGAGAGGCCCCCTCCTTCTTATTCTTCCTTGGCCTCCCCATAGATGGGAGGAGAGTTTTCCCTCTGGTCCATGGCCTCCATGGCGGCGGAGGGGTGGGATCCCCTCCCAGATTGGATCTCCCTCTCTGTTCCCTTCTGTTTCGCGTTCCCCAGATCTGGTCAAAACCCATTTCTCAAATATCCGGAGATCTATAACTTCGATTGCACTGAGATTTTAACATGATTTTTTTTCTGGATATAAGCGTCCTTGCACCCGAAGTAGAGGAGCAACCGCCTTACGAGGTGAGCACAACCCACCATGGCATGCCTGGGCCCTGGGGCACGCCCTAGTGTGCTGTGGGGGTTGTGGCCTCCTTTTGTGTTGATTCCAACTCCCAAAAATAACATATATTCCAAAATAAATCTCCGTAAAGTTTTATCGTGTTTCGACTTCGTTTGATATGGATATTCTGCTAAATAAAAACATGCAACAAACATGAACTCGCACTGGGGACTGGATCAATAGGTTAGTTCAATGAATCATATAAATTGTTGCCAAAAGTATGTGAAAGTTGTATAATATTGGCATGAAAAAATCAAAAATTCTAGATACGGCGGAGATGTATCAGCATCCCCAAGCTTAATTCATGCTCGTCCTTGAGTAGGTAAATGATAAAAAAGATAATTTCTAATGTGGAATGCTACCTAGCATAATCTTGATCATATATCTAAACATGGCATGAATATTAAGAGAGTAGTGATTCAAAGCAACAGTCTATAATTTGACATAAATACATGAATACTCACGCATCCCAACCAACAGTCATGTCTTTCAAAATATCAATGCTAAACAACGCTATCCCTACAAAATCATATAGCCTTGTCATGCTCCGTCTTCCTAACACAGAGTATAAATCATGAACTACCCTAGTGTCAGCCAAGCAAATGGTTCATACTTTTTAATGCGCTTCAGTATTTTCAACCCTCATGCAATACATGAGAGCATGCCATGGATATAGCACTTTGGGTGGAATAGAATATGGTTTTAGAGATTAATTTGGAGAAGACAAAAAGAAAGATAGTCTCACATCAAAGTGGCTAATCAATGAGCTATGGAGAAGCCCATCAATTGATATCAACGCGAGGAGCAAGGATTGCCGTGCAACGGATGCACTAAGAAATATAAGTGTATGAAAGCTCAATCTGAAACTAAGTGGGTATGCATCAAACTCTACTATGAAAAATTCCCACTAGTATATGGAAGTGACAACATAGGAGACTCTCTATATGAAAACATAGTGCTACTTTGAAGCACAAGTGTATAATTAGTATGCCCCTTCTCTTTCTTCTTCCCCTTTTTGTTTTCTTTTTCCCTTTTTTTCTTCCTATTTTTTTATTTTTCTCTCTCTTTTTTTTTCTTTTGTCCGGAGTCTCATTCCTACTTGCGGGGGAATCATGGTCTCCATCATCCTTTACTCATTGGTACATGCTCTAATAATGAACAATGATGATCATCACACTTCTATTTACTTACAACTCAATACCTAGGACAAAGTATGACTCTATATGAATGCCTCTCGCAGTGTACCAGGATGTGCATGATCTAGTGTAGCAAAGATATCAAAAAATGGACGAGACATGGAAACATCATGCTAGATAGCTTACGATCATGCAAAGCAATATGACAATGAATGCTCAAGTTGTCAAAACGAAAGTGGTGGAAGTTGCATGGGAATATATCTCAGAATGGCTTGGAACTTCCATAATAGGTAGGGATGGTGGATGTCTTGAGGAAGATATAATAAGGCTTATGTGTGATTGACCGTATCATATCACGGAGTTTGAATGCACATGCGAAGTTTGCACCGACTCTCGAGGTGAGAAAGGGCAATGCTCGGTACCGTGGAGGCTAGCAAACTGCGGAAAGGTAAGAGTGTGTCTAATCTATGGACTCATATTAGTCATAAAGAACTCATATACTTATTGCGAAAGTTTAATAGCCCTCAAAGAAAAGTACTACTACGCATTCCCCTAGGGGGAGGTTGGTAGGAGTTGACCATCGCGTGCCCCCGACCTTCACACAAAGATAGACAATCAAGTATAAATTATGCTCCAACTTCCTGGCATAACGGGAGACTAAACGTGCATGTTTCGGGAATCATAAACCTTACCAGTAATATTCCTACTAAACACAATTATCCACTACTACCCTCCACATATTATCATCTCTATATCGCAAAACTATTGCAAGGAATCAAACATATCATATTAAGTGATCCATAAGTTTTATGTAGGATTTTATGACTAACCATGTGAATGACCAATTCATGTTGACTCTCTAAATAGATATGAGTGAAGCGAGAGAGTTTAATTCTTTCTATAAAAGTCCACGCTCTAACATATATAAGTGAAGCAAAAGAGCATTCTGCAAATGAAGGTTTTTTAGATGTAGAGAAACAAGCAATCCAAACTTCAAATGATATAGGTGAAGCACATGAAGCATTCTATAAAGCCATACTCAAAAGATATAAGTGAAGTGCAATGAGCATTCTATAAATCAACCAAGGACTATCTCATACCAGCATGGTGCATAAAATAAAAGTGAAAATAAACACAAAAGACACTCCAAGAATTTACGCATATCATGTGAACAAAACAAAAACCGAAACATACTGATACTTGTTGAAGAAAGATGGGATGCCTTTCGGGGCATCCCCAAGCTTAGATGCTTGAGTCTCCTTGAATATTTACTTGGGGTACCTGGGGCATCCCCAAGATTGAATTTTTTTTCATCTCCTCCTTCTCCTCATATCGAGACCTCCTCGATCTTCAAACACTTCATCCACACAAAACTTAACCGAACTTTTAGTGGCGGGGTTAGTGAATATGGCAACCAAATTTCATCATGTATTGTTGTAACATTATTGTATAATTATAATCAAACATAACCCACTGTATGCTATCACAATTCTATGGCCCCAAGTCAAAGGAGGCTCAAAAAGATTTCAAACATACGCAAATAATGAAGCTATAACAGCAATCTGTGAAAACAGGACAGACTGTAAAGATGTGAAAATTGACCATACTTCTGTAAATCTAAAACTTTTGGAAAAAATAAAGAATTTTCGTAGCAGTATTATGTAAAACTTTCAGAAACTTTTTACGTTCCAGTAAAAAATGAAAAATCACGCACTACAACCAAAGTTTCTGTTTTTGCACCGCACATACCAACAATCAATCTAATCATCCTAAATGAAAATCTTGGCACATTATTTTTATAATACAATGGATTTGTACAAGTGTGTAATTATTTTTGTTGAAATGTTTCTATTATTAAGATTCACAAAGTTTCCATGGGCATGAACAAAGTTCAAGGAGCTCCCCCACTTTAACAATGCTCGTCTCTCTCACGTTCAGTTTTCTTTGTTGAAAAGTTTTAGGTTCCCCTCTATATTTTTTTGTTTTAAAACTTTATAAAAGCACACAATAGAATTAAATGACTCTCTAAAGCTTCCGGGTTGTCTCCCTGGCAGCGCATTCTTTAAATCCATTAAGCTAGGCATAAAGTGCTCAAGTAATCGATCCACCCGCATCCCAAGGTATATCAAAGCCAATTTTAATTATCAATGATTTATAATTTAGTAGTGAGCACAAAGCAACATATTTCATGCAACGACGAATTCTAACTCTCTTCCTATGCATCGGCATGTCATAAAAGAACACTTCATGCACATCAAGTAAAGGTCAATGCATAGTATAAGCAGTTTCTTGCAACTTTATCGCATTGGAAACATAGAGATGTGGAGATGTAGTTCCTCTCTCATAATAATTGCAAGTAGGAGCAGCAAGCACATGCATATTATAATCATCAAAATTATCATGTGCAATGGTAGAACGCAACCCATCAATGTAATCCTTAATAAGAGCAAACTTCTTCGATATAGTGTAGTTGGGAGAATTCAAAAAGATAATAGGACTATCATGTGTTGGTGCAATAGCAGCACTTTCATGTTTAACATAAGGAACTATAGCAAGTTCATCTCCATAAGCATAATTCATATTGGCATCATGGCCACAAGCATAGCAAACATTAATTTCATCAAAAAGGGATATTTCAAACGAATTCAAGGGATCATAGCAATCATCATAGCATTCATCCTTCGGTAAGCACGATGGGAAATAAAACAATGTATGAGTTGAAGAGTTACTCTCATTACAAGGTGGGCACGGGTAGCTAATCCACTCTTCCTCCTTTTTTTCTTCGCTCTCCTCATCATCTTTTTCATCCAATGAGCTCACAGTTTCATCAATTTCTTCTTCCATAGTTTCCTGTGAAATATTAGTCTCTACTTGGAGAGCGGAGGTGTCCTCAATATATGGTTTAACATAAGCATTAGTGGAATAATTATCATAGCAATATTTAAGTATGACAAAAAAATCAGATTTGTAAATAGTAGCATCATACTTTTCAATCAAAGAAGCAATTTCATAAGCACCTTTAAAAGAACAAATTCTTCAATTTGTTGAACATCATAGTAATTATAAACACCCTTAGCATAAGAAGATACGATTCCATTATCACTATACTTACATTGGTAAGGATGGTGTTTCTTAGGGTCTTCAGAACAACAAGTATAATCATATAATTCACATAAATTCCAAGCATAGCATTGCATAGTATTAATTTCATTCCATAAAAGTTTCCCTTATTGAGATAAGCGGTGTCGCAAATAATAAGCATGCTCATTTAATGGTTTTCCCTCAACTAACCTAGTTGGGTTTCAGCATGAGAGCATAGGGATCGAAGATGATCCAAGTAGAAAGCTTCGGTAGTGCGATAGATTTTGGGTGGTTCTTCAACAATTGGTTTAGCAGGTACCACTATTTATTTTGGTATTTTCCGTTTTCTACACATAACTAAAGATATAAAACAAGAGCACGGAATAAAATCTACTTAGTGACAGAGCAAACAAGCACACACGAGAATATTCGCCCCATGTTATTGCTCCCCAGTAACGGCGCCAAAAAAGGTCTTGATAACCCACAAGTGTAGGGGGTTGTTTGTAGCCTTTTTTGATAAGTAAGAGTGTATAATCCCAACGAGGAGCTAAAGTAAGAACAAATATTCCCTCAAGTTCTATCGACAACCGATATAACTCTACGCACACTTAAGGTTTGTTATATCTAGAACAAGAATAAAACTAGACGTGCTTTGTACGTGAAGTAGGATAGTTTTGCAAGATAATAAATATGTGAAAATAAAAGTTAGGTGTTGTTTTAATAAAAGTAAAGTTTAATAAAGCGATTATGGAAAAGTGGTGGTAGGGTTTGTGGAGTTGTCCCTAGAAATTGACTACGTTACTAGACCGATAGTAAGTTTTTATGTGGGAGAGGCCACTGCTAGCATGTAGTCCCTTACTTGGGATTTTATGCACTTAAGATGAGAACTATTAGCAAACATCCACAACTACTAACATTCATTAAGGTAAACCCCAACCAGAGCATTAAGATATATATTTGTCCCCCTTCTACCTCGTATGCATCAATTAATATGTTTAGGAAGAAGCTTCTGTCACCATTTCCCTCCAATGCATAGTCCTATGAACATACAACTAACCCTATGGTGTGATTCACACACGCGCTCATATGATGGGCACCAAAGGACAACAACATAACCACAAGCAAATTAAACCAATCGTAGCAATTCACCAATTACTGATAGGACAACAAAAATCTACTCAAGCATCATAGGATGGCAACATAGTATTGGATAATAATATGAAGCATAAAGCACCATGTTCAAGTAGAGGGTACAGTAGGTTGCGGGAGAGTGGACTGCCGAATATAGATGGGGGTAAGGTGATGGAGTTGTTGGTGAAGATAACGGAGTTGTGGGGGTAGAACATCGTCACACGATATTCCCCCAGTGGCGTTCCGGCGCCATCAAGAGAGAGGGGGGAGAGCCCCATCCTTGTTCTTCTTCCTTGGCCTGCGCCCTAGATGGGAGGAGAGTTCCCCCTCTGGTCCATGGCCTCCATGGCGGCAGAGGGGCGGGAGCCCCTTCGAGATTGGATCCCCCTCTCTATTCTTCTGGTTCGCGTTCCCCGGGTCTGGCCAAAAACCGTTTCTTAAATATTCGGAGATCCGTAACTCCGATTGCGCTAATATTTTAACATGATTGTTTTCCAGATATAAGCTTCCTTGCACCCGAAGTAGAGAAGCAACCGCCTTACGAGGTGAGCAAAACCCACCACGGCGCGCCTGGGCCCTAGGGCGGGCCCTGGTGTACTGTGGGGGTTGTGGGCCTCCTTTTGCGTTGATTGCAACTCCCAAAAATCACATATATTCCAAAACAAATATCCATAAATTTTTATCATGGTTGGGCTTCGTTTGATATGGATATTCTGCGAAACAAAAAACATGCAACAAACAGGAACTGGCACTAGGCACTCGATCAATAGGTTAGTCCAATAAATCATATAAATTGTTGCCAAACGTATGTGAAGGTTGTATAATATTGGCATGAAACAATCAAAAATTATAGATACGACGGAGACATTTCACGAGTGAACTACTCCGCTACCGTCCAACAGATGCCGGCTATGACGCCTAGCTCGGTCGCATCACTGGGCTCATCAATGCCGTCAGAGATGCCTCAGCGCCCTCCCACTCGCTCCGTCCTCTGCTCTCTCATGCCGGGGACATGGCGCATGGTGCTCCTCCGCCACCTTCCATGTGCAGTGATCTCCTCGGGTCTCGACATGATAAGCGGGTGCGTGACCTGGCCCGCGGGACGCTCCCACTGGCCCGGGATGAGGCTAGCTGGCAGATCGTCCACCGTGCACCGCATGATGCACGCGTGCTCCTCGAGCAGCAATGCCAATGCTAGGACCGGGCGGTCCAAGAGGTCGTGGCGGTCGTGCGCCAGAACCGCGTCGCCCTCGTAGGAGGCATTCCCTCAAGCGGTGTGGGTTGCCGAGCCTTCACTCGCGAGCTGTAGCGGGTGGTTTGGCCCACAAAGTTCAAGTTGGGACTACCACCGCGCTACAATGGCATTCACAATCCCATGGAGTTCCTTCAGCTCTATGCGCTGAGTATCGAGGCGGCGAACGGCAACGATAAGGTCATGGCGAACTGGTCCCCATGGCCCTCAAGAATGGCATGCGTTCCTGGCTCATGAACCTGCCCATGGCGTACATCTCTTCATGAAGCGACCTTTGCAACCAGTTTGTTGCTAACTTCAAGGGCACACATGACCGCACCCTCACCATCAACGACCTGCGACATGTGCGGCGGCGCCCTGGCGAGACACTCTGCAAGTACATCCAGCGCTTCAGTGAGGTGCGCAACAAGGTTTCGCGTGCCTCTGAAGTGGCCATCATCTATGTGTTATCCACCAGCATCACGGATGTTAGGATGCATGAGAAGCCCGCCATCAACGACGAGTTAGACTTGGTGCTCGAGTTGTTCGACCTCGTCGGCAAGTGCACCAAAGCTGAAGAAGGTCGCATCTTTGTCCACAACGACCCCGACGCTACGCTCGATGCTTCCAAGGCCAAGGGCAAGGACGTCAAGCACAAGGGCCCTACTGTGCTCGCTGCGGAGCCCGAGCAGAAGTGCGGCCACGACCGCGATGAGCCCGAGAAGGACACACGCCCGTTCTGCGTCTACCACAACATGCGCACCCGCAAAATTGAGGACTGCCAGGAGCTCAAGTCACTTTGCGACGAGTGCTTGGGCCTTCGTGGAGACCGCAACGACCGCGCCACCAACCATGAAGGAGACTGTGGCGGCGGCCGATGGGACAACCGCAATGGTAACCCCCGCCAAAGCTGGTGCGACCAGCCTCGTGAGGCCGCCTGGCGCGATCAGCCTTGCAAGGCAAATCCACGTAGCAATGTTGCCCTTCCGCTGCTGCCGCCGCCACCCCGGAGGAACGATGTCAACCAGCTTAATGAGGGGGTTGGGGGGCTTCCACGAGCCTCGCATGGTAGCATGCATCCTCGGGGGAGCTCAGGCCCCCGCGTCCAATCGCCTCTTCAAGCAGTTCTCTCGCAAGGTGAATGTTGCCCTCCCAAGGCCAGAAGTTGCACAACCCCTCAAGTGGTCACAGTACGCCATCACCTTCGACTCGAAGGACCACCTCAAGTCCACTGTTGCCGCAGGCGCGCTTCCCATGTTGTGCAACCCCACCATCAGCAATGTTGCGGTCACCAAGACCCTCGTCGACGGAGGTGCCGGCCTCATCGTGATCTCCATTGAGACCTTTGAGACAGCCCAAGTGCCCTACGACCAGCTGATGCCGACCAAGCCCTTCTCCGGGCTGACTGGCGGGTTCACCATCCCCCTGGGCCAAGTGCTCCTCCCTGTCACCTTTGATACCCGCCACAACTACCACACCGAGCTCATCAAATTCGACGTGGCGCACATTGGCTTGCCCTATAACGCCATCCTGAGGTACACGGCACTCGCCAAGTTCATGGCAGCAACACATCACGGCTACAATGCCCTCAAGATGCCTGGATGCAGCAGCATCATCACCATCACCTACGATAGGAAGGACATGGTCTGCTCCCTTGAGCGTGCCTACAAGGCTACCGGGCTGAGCATTCAGATGGCGAGGATGTCATCAAGTCTCCCAGGGTCGCCCCTGCAAAGAAGAAATGGCTGCTCTCCCAAGACCACACTAAGCAAAAAAGCATCGGTTGATGGTACCGGCTCGGGCCCTGCCCTCGCCGTCGGGCTTGCCTCCCTGCACATAGGAAAGAGCGCTCGTCACCTTCCTTCGGGCAGGTTTGGATGTTTCCTCTCGGGAAGCATCTGACTTGCCCGACGCGTCAAGGGAGGTGGTCGAGCACCACTCAGCGGTGTGCCCTGGCGCACGCCCCGTCAAGCAAGGAGTACGGTGCCAGGCGCTAGGGAAGCAGGAGTTCGTCATCCAAGAGATCTACAAGCTGCAAGAAGATGGAGCCGTCCAGAAGGAGCGTTGCCCCTCGTGGCCCGCTAGCCTCTTCATCGTCCTCGGGAAGGGCGGCAAGGCACGCATGTGCGTCAACTTCGCAACCTCGGCGAGGGTTGGCCTCGGCAAGGGTGCACTGACTGGGTTGTGGGCTCCACAAGCTCTCACCCATGTGGAAGGATCCTCTCAGAGTCACCTGTGTCCCCAGGTAAGGCCCCGCCCAGCCGGAGACAAAGGACGGATGATGTAGGGTGGAGACCCTAAGGCCAATCTTTCACGAAATGGAGCGAATCCCACGAAGGACACGATGAACACGGGGAAAACAGGGAGAAATCACAAGGGAAAAACACTCAAGAACAACGAGAACGATCACACATGGTCTAGATCGATGAACAACAAGAGTGACACAATGATCCAAACACGATAGCGGACGATACAAAACGTATTCTTCTCCGTGAGGAGGTCTTGGGGGTCTTCTGCATGAGAAGGTCTTGAATCTGGTGTGGATCTTCTCCGCAGGGAGGCCGCGGTCTCTCGTAGGAGTAGAACCACTAAGGTGAGCAAAGCTCTAGTCTAAGATGAGCTATCACAATGCTAACCCTAACTAGGAGGAGGAGTATATATAGTCTAGGTCCACGAAGGGGTAAGTGAGGGGTACATGCGCTTCGTCCCGATACGCTGTGCACAAACAGGCGCGGACGTCCGACGGTTACCGGACGTCCGATGACTCGCGGGGGACCGGACGTCCGAGAAGCATCGGGCGTCCGATGTTTCGGCTCGGGTGTTGAAGTGTCAGACATCTGGTCGAGGTAGGTCGTCAAGTGTGTCGGTCATCCGATGGAGCACGTTCTTCCAATGTTTTGGTTCTGTCATGGAGGCGTCGGTCGTCCGGTGGGCGATGGTCGGGCACTGGAGGATGTCGGACGTCCGGTCGGCGTCAGACGTCCGGCCGCTATGGACTTCATAGGCTGGCGCTTCGGCTGGCTGGATCCTCCAGGCGTCGGACGTCCGGTCCTCATAGGTCGTCCGAGTGATGTGATCTTCACGCAGCTCCTTCTCTTGGTCCTTCTACTTGTTGTCCTCGCCGTCTTCTCCATTGGATGTAGTTGATCCATGGCTATCCTCTAGGTACCTGATCATGCATAGGGTTTCCTGCTTAGGTAGTAGCCATGTGTCATATGGAGAAAGTGGTAGTACGGAGAGGAACAAGTTCATGTTATCTTCAATAGCCTTAGCTCAAGCTCTTGTCATAGGACCAAGTGGTGTCGTGGGAGATGTAGATACGTCCATGGGGATGCTCGTGAGATGCTCCGCATCATCTCCTCCCACCCCCCTGGGAAAGATCCGACCTCGGATCAAAAGCTTCATCATCATGGTAGGGAGAAAGGTCTTTGACATTGAAGATGTCGCTCACGGAGTACTTGTCACGTGGGATGTCAATCTTGTATGCATTGTTGTTGAAGCGTGCAAGCACCTTGAATGGTCCGTTGGTGCGAGGTAGTAACTTGGACTTGCGCTCGTTGGGGAACCGTTCCTTGTGAAGGTGTAGCCGCACAAGATCTCCAATGTTGAATGTCATGGGTCACTTGTAGACGTTAATCTTGGACGCGAATCGTTGAACTTGACACTCGATGGTGTGCCTTGTATCTTCATGCATCTTCTTGAGATAACTTGCTTGTGCACTTGCGTCCATATTGATGCGCTCTTGTAGAGGTACAGGAAGAATGTCCAATGGGGACAACGGGTTGAAGCCATAGACGACCTCGAAGGGGGACTTGCCGGTTGTTGAGTGTCTTGCGCGGTTGTAGGCATACTCGGCGATGGGAAAACATTGCTCCCATTCCTTGAGGTTCTTCTTGATCAACACGCAAAGAAGCGTCGATAGTGTGCGGTTCATCCCCTCTGTTTCGCCGTTGGTTTGTGGGTGGTATGCTGAAGATAATAGTAGCTTGATTCCGATCTTGGCGCAAAGCGTCTTCCAAAAGTAGCTTAGGAAATTGACATCACGGTCTGAGACTATCATCTTCGGCACTCCATGTAGGCACAAGATTTCCCTACAAAAGAGATTTGCAACATGTGAAGCATCGTCTATCTTGTTTCATGGAATGAAATGAGACATTTTGGAAAAATGATCCACAACAACAAAGACGGAATCCTTTCCATTTTGAGTTCTAGGCAAACCAAGGACAAAGTTCATGCTAATGTCTTCCCAAGGTTGATATGGAATAGGAAGTGGCATGTAAAGACCGTGGGATTGAGCTTTAGACTTAGCTTTCCGACATGCTGAGCACCGGTTGGTGAAGTGTGAGACGTCACGGAACATCTTGGGCCAATAGTAGTTCTTGGAGAGTGTCGCAAATGTCTTGTCGCGTCCGAAGTGTCCCATTAGTCCTCCTCCATGAGATTCTTGCAAAAGTAGCAAACAAAGAGAAGACTCGGGAATGCAAAGTTTGTTAGCTCTCATAAGATTACCATCCTTGATGTAATATCGTTCCCAAGATTAATGCGTCAAACACTTAGCATAAGGATTTTCAAAGAAAACATCATGCTCATACAAGTCTTTTATGTTCTCAAAGCCTATAACATTCAAAGCGTCGCCAACTACATTTTCCTTGCCTTTAATATACTTGATCACATAAGTAAAAGACCCAATGAATTCACTCCACTTAGCATGATGCTTGTTCAACTTAGTTCCACCCTTAAGATACTTAAGTGTTTCATGGTCCGTGTGAAGAATGAACTCATGAGGGCGGAGGTAGTGTTCCCAAACATGCAAGAATCGCACTAAGGTGTCTAGCTCTATGTCATAGATGGGGTAGTTAAGTTGTGCTCCGGATAGTTTTTCACTAAAATAAGCGATCGGGCGCTTCTCTTGCATTAGCACGCCTCCTATACCGATACCACTAGCATTGCAATGTACCTCGAAAAGTTTATCAAAGTTGGGTAGAGCGAGAAAAGGTGTGTGTGTAAGCAAGTTTTTAAGCTCAATGAACGAGGTATCTTGAGATGGACCCCAAACAAAGGGTGTGTTCTTCTTGCTCAAAGCATGTAAAGGCATAGCAATCGTGCTAAAATCCTCACAAATCATCGATAGAATCTGGCTAGGCCTAGGAAGCTACGCACTTGTTGTAAGTTCGTTGGTTTAGGCCAAGTTTTAATAGCTTCAATCTTAGTTTCGTCTACATGCACACCATTTGATGAAACATCAAATCCTAGAATAGAAGTTTGTCTACACCAAATTTGCACTTCTCCATGTTGGCATAGAGTTTCTCCTTGCGAAGGGTATGCAAAACGGTGCTAAGATGATTCACATGATCTTTTAGAGACTTGCTAAACACAAGGATGTCAACGAAGTAGACCACGACAAAAATGTCAATGTAAGGTTTAAGAACATAGTGCATGACTCTCATAAAAGTACCGGGTGCTTCGGATAAGCCCATTGGCATAACTAGCCATTCATATAAGCCAAATTTGGTCTTAAATGCAATTTTCCATTCACCACCCTCTTGTATGCGGATTTGGTAGTAGTCACTCTTATAATCAATATTAGAGAAGATTGTGGCTCCGCTAAGCTCATCTAGCATATCATCTAATAGCGGTATGGGGTGACGATATCTAACGGTGATAGCATTGATTGGACGGTAATCAGAACACATTCGATAAGTACCATCTTTCTTGGGGACAAGGATTACCGGAACAGCACAAGGGCGCATGCTTTCGTGTACGTGACCGTTGTCAATCAGTTGTTCAACTTGCCGTTGGATCTCCTTGGTTTCTTCGGGGTTCACGCGGTAAGGTGCCTTGTTAGGAAGAGGTCCTCCGGGAATGAGGTCAATGCAGTGCTCGACGCCGCGAAGAGGAGGTAGACCTGGAGGTAGCTCATCGGGAAAGACATCTTGGAATTCCTACAACAATTGAGACAACACTAGAGGAAGGTGTGGTGATTCGTTAGTTTGTTTTGCCTCGCCTTTGCATAAAAGCACAAGGTGAAAGACACTTTATGGGTTCTCACACACTTCTCTCATCTCACTTTTGTAGAAAATAGCACTAGTTGCTTCTTGTCGCTCATTGTGGAGGCAATCGATTTGGGCTTGTGGCTCTCACTCTCCTTTTGGTGGATCTCTTTCGCCATTCTCTCCATGATGGTTGGTAGATACTTGCTTGTCGACGACCACTTGACTCGGCGACATGGGTCGTAGCACGATGTCCTTGTCCTTCATCTTGAAACTATAGTGATTGGTATGTCCATTGTGGATGACTCCGCGATCGAATTGCCATGGTCATCCAAGAAGGATGTGGCAAACAGACATAGGTACCACATCACATTCCAAGGTGTCCTCATAGGCGCCTATCTTGAAGGATACTTGTGCGGCGTGCTTGACTCAAATAGTCCCGGCGTCGCTAAGCCATTGGACCTTGCAGGGGTGAGGGTGCTTCATCTTGACCAATTGAAGCTTGTCGCATAACTCTTCACTTGACAAGTTGTGACAACTTCCTCCATCGATGATAACCTTGATGGAACATCCATTGATGTCGGCCTGGGTGTGGAAGATGTGGCAACGTTGGTCTTCATCTTGTTGGTGTTGAAGTGTCAAGACTTTGGAGACAACGAGATTGAGACTCGGGTCATTGTCACAAAAGACTTGATTGTCTTCATCCTCATTCACTCGACAATGCATGGCCACGTGCTCAAGGGCTTCCATCTCGTCATCGCTCATAGAGTCATAGGAGCTATCGTCGTTGATGATCATGGTCTGTATGGTTTTGCACTCGTAAGACTTGTGGCCTTGTCCATGACATTTGAAACATTTGATGGAACTCGTCTTGGAGGTATCCTCGGTAGGAGTTGTAGATGATGAAGCTCTCGGTTTGAAGTTGTTCGTGGTAGGAGGACGACTTGATGTTGTCAAAGTCTTGTAGCTTGACTTGTCGCCTATTCTTGGAGATGGTTTGGTAGAGGTAGGGGATGCCGAAGTAGTTTAAGCTTGGTTGTAGGAGTCGTAGTTCTTGGAAGAGAACTTGGAGTACTTGTAGTCTTCTTGTACTTGTCGCTCTGCTTTGGTTGCCTGGTGTACTAGCTTGAGGAGGTTCGTGTATGGTTTGAAGTCCGCAATTTTCTTGATAGGATAGTTGTGTCCATTCAAGAATCTCGCCATTGTTTGCTCTTCATCCTCTGTGATGTTGGTTCTTATCATGGCAATCTCCATTTCCTTGTAGTACTCTTCAACGGACTTGGTGCCTTGCTTGAGGAGTTGCAACTTCTTGAACAAGTCGCAGTTGTAGTGTGTTGGCACAAAACATCCTTCATTTGATTCCACGTAGTGATGGGTGGTTCGCCTTTTGCTTCTCGCCTCTCAATGATTTGTTCCCACCTAATAAGAACATAGTCTTGCAACTCAAGGGATGCCATCGTGATCTTCTTCTCTTCATAATAGTTGTGGAGTCAAAAGATCTTGTCAACTTTCAATGCCCATGAGATGTAGTCTTCGGGATTGATGCTTCCGAAAACTTTGGCATTGTGAACTTGAGATTGCCACAGCGGTGCTCTTCACTGTTTGGTTGCCTACTGGGAGGGCGTTCTTGACGTGGAGGATTGTCGACCTCACGTTGCTCTTGGCATGGTTGATGCTCATTGTCTTGTTGCTCTTGCCGAACTTGTGGTTCTTGTCGAGCTTGTTATAGTTCTTGGCACGCTTGAGGAGGAGCTTGGCATTAGATTCTCGCTTAATAGCACCTTTTCTTGAACTTCAACTCGAAGTGCTTCTTCCTCTTGGCGAGTATGTCGGTTGCGTGTGGCGACGGCATGATGTGAGTCACGTAGTGCATGTTGTGCCTCAAGATCTTTCTCTTCTTGTCGTTGTTCTTCTTGACGTTGTGCCTCGGCATCTTGCTCGGCTTGGTGTTGGAGCGCTCATTCTTCTTGTTGTTGGCGTAGGCGTTGCCGTTCTTGCGCTTGCTCAAATGTGGCTTGGTTTTGACAGTGTCGACGTTCTTGCTCTTCAAGTTTCTCTTGTGAACTCTTGTCATGGGGTGGATTCCAGTTTGCATGTCGGTCTTGGCACGTGGCTTGACGAAGAGTGATCGATGTAGGTGTACTTGAGCCGGAGATGGAGTCGGAATGACGACTTGAGCAGCTCCGTCTTTCAGATGACGTAGAGGAAGAGTGTCGATTGATCATCAAAGTCTGTAGCTCATTCATTTGAGAAGACATGTTGGCGTTGATGTTGTCGAAGTGTTCTTTTGTTCGCACATCGAAATACCTCAAGTCAGTGGCGAGTAGGTCAATGTGCTCTTGCATAGCTTCATTCTCTTGATGTAGAGTTTGTTGAACACCAAATAGGTGAAACTTCGTGACGTAGTTGTTTGATTATTGAGGATTATCAAATAGTGGGTTCATAGATGTACTTGGCCTATCCATCATTGCAAGCAAGTATGTGAGTGGAAGAAACGAAAGAACTATACCAAATGTACCTTGACCGATATTGAGAGTGGATCAAAGATCACTCAATGATGTAACAAAGAAATAGCACAATTGGTACCATATCTCGTCGATCTCTCACACCTACACAATAAAAGCCTTTGGTGGAGCTTGGTTAGGATGGTGGACCAAAGTATGGAATTGTTAATAAGACTCAATGATGTTGAAAAAGATTCGCAAATTTGCCAATGCAACAAGAAGAATGATAACTATAAGTGGTACATGGGAACACACATGCAAATTGATAAATGGGGATGTGCAAGCCAAGGGATGAGCGGAAAATGTGGAATCCACGGAAAAATGCTCTTGTTGCACACCACTAGAGAGACACTAGCACGATTGCACAATAGGAGGATACGATACTTGTGCATGACCTACTAGGCCAAAATGCAACGACTTCTATCCCATGTATGATATATGCTTGTTGTTTCATGATATGATCCAAAATGATCTAGTATGATAATCTTAATGGTGTTATGGTTCTTGCTTAAAAGCTCTTTGCTTATCTTTCTCTTTTGCTTAAAAGCTTGGTTGGCTCTTTCTTGTTGAGATCTTTTGCTAGGGCACTTATGCAAAACTTTTCGAACCAAGATAGCTATTGTGTATATGCTATGACAACCTTGTGACACAAGAGATGATGCCACGATACCAACATGATATAGGATATCAAGATGATACCAAGATGTTGTATGCGATGCAATTGAAGCTCGTATCAATGATACCAAGACGGCCACTAATGTGCACAAGTGTCGTTGCCCGGCAATACTCAAATGGCTAGTCCCGATAGGAAAGCTACGCAAAATGGTCGATGAGGGTTATCAATGTAAATGCAAGGTAGGATATACAAGGTGTCATCGATGTTGCCGTTCTTGTCGAGGTTGAGTGGTGGTGTTGTCCATGTTGTTTCGTTCCAAGTTAGCCTAAACACCCGAGGAAACGGATACACCACAACTCAAATGATCCAAGACAAAACGTGTCAACTTGTCGAAGATGGAGATGGGTAATCGGTGGTGGTTTGCCGAAAGCGTTTGTGGTTTACGGTATTGCAAATGTGGGTATTGGAAGGGTATTGTGGTGTATAGTTGTATGGGTATGCGTATGCGGAAGTGGGAAAGTATCGGTGGTATAGGAGTGTGTATGCGTATGCGGAAGTGGGTCGGCAGCTGAAAATACTTTGGTTTCATCGGTTTTGGTCGGACGTCCGGTGGTGGTCGGACCACCGGTCGACGTCAGACATCCGCTGACTGTCGGATGTCCCGTGCCTGTGCAATTTCGGGTACGGGATGAACAACTAGGGTTCGTGGATGTGCGGGGAAAATTGGGCGAATTTGTTGCTGAAAAGTGGGGAAAAGATGAGGAAAATCAAGATCCACTCGTGGCAAAGATCCACGGATCAAATCCAACAAAACTTCATCATACCAACAAATCAAAGAAAATAAATTGGGGCTATTCTGGTGGGGAATTTTCAAAATTGGGACAAAATCAATAAAACAAGGCTAGAAAACAAGGGTAGGGGCTCCAAATTCGTGATCGACCAAGGCTCATGATACCAAGATGATATAGGGTGGATGTCACATCCCTAGTTTGGTATGCTCAAGGCTAGCCACTGGTGTTTGCATCATGTTTATTTTTTCCAATGAACTGAAATGGGGGATGTTCAAACCATAGCATCAAAAGGAATTCAATAGGTTCAACTAAAATAATTTTCAGTGAACCCAAATGGCTTTGAAAAATGTTCATCATTTTTGGAAAATTCTAGAAACAACAACCAGAGGTGATGCACATTTTCCTAGCCATGTTGGATTCTTGAATTAACTCAAACATATTTGAATTGGAGATATGTAAATGCTATATATTTTTTAGATGCTCCAAAAATATTGGAAATTGTTAAGGGGCACTAGAATAATTCAGAAGGCACCCATAAATATTTCTAGTATCTTATTAAATGGTTTAGTATTTATTCTAAACCAGAACAGAAAAACAGAAAAAAGAAAAAAGAAAAAGGAAAAGAAAACCCTTACCTGGGCCACTTACCTGGCTTGGCCCAGCACGGCGCAGCCCAGCTGGCCGATGCCAGTCATCCTCCTCCTCTCGCTAGAAGAACGGGAGGCGTGTGCTCGCCGTGCGCCGGCACACGCCCTGCCGCCTCCTGCTTCCCGTCGCTACCCCGACGCGTCTGGACGACGCCACGCAGCACCCCGAACCCTCTCGCCCACTCCCTTGTCCTCATCTCCTTCTCTCTCTCTCGCTCCACACCTCGGGGTCAAGCGTCGTCGTCACTGTTGTTCGCCATAGCCGCTGCCACCACCTCCCCCTCGTCCCCTCGACGTGTCCCAGAGCTCCTACTAGACATCCTCTTCCTCCTCGCCGAGCAACACACCGCGGGAGCCCCTGCAATGCCGCCATCACCGTCGTCTTCAACCTCCAGCCCCAGAGATAGTCGTTGTCATTACGGCCGCAACAGACCTCCCCCGAGCTCGCTAACCTTCTCTTCGGCATCGCCGTGAGCTCCTTCCCCTAACCCCTCTCCCCCCTCTGTCCATTTCACCATCTAGACTCACTGGCCTCCCCGGCCGAAGCTCGCCACCATTGCGCTTCATCGCCACCATGGCTGGAACCAACGTAGCTCGAAGCCGAGCACACCACTGTGATCAGCGCGTCACCACGGAGCCATAGCAACCACTCGTTGCTCCTGGAGTGGCCCATAGCGTCGTTTGGTTCATCACCCGAACGCCGGCCGCCGCGTCTGAGGTCGCCACCCTCGCTTTAGACCATCTCCGGCGAAGCTGAGAGTACCACTCGACTCGCGCGAGCTCCAGCTACTCATAGATGGGCTCCGCCGTTGATTTGGTCGCCGAAGAGCGTTTTCCGAGCCCCTCCGCCGCGCCTGACTCACTGACATGTGGGCCCCACCCGGCTAACTAAACTAGGTTAGTGTTAGTTAATTTAGATTTGTTAGTTGAGTCACCGACCAGCGGACCCCACTGGCCAGGTTTGACCTGGACCAGTTCATGTTGACTTGCTGATGTCACACCGATGTCATGCTGATGTAGTAACTATTTCTGGAGTTTAAATAAATCTAAATGATTTATTTATTTTTAGAAATTTGCCTAAACTTCTAAAAATCTTAGAAATTCAATTGTAGCTCTAAATGAAATAATTTATATATGAAAAATTATCAGAAAAATATGAGGAATCTGTTTATGGCATTGTCATGCATGTTTGAACAACTCAAAGTTGTTGGATGAGACAATTTGATTAAATGACCTTTGAAATGTCTTATATGGAGTTTGAATTTGAACCTAGGGTTCAAACGAACTTCATTTAAATTGTTGCTAGTTGCATCAGCTCAATCAACAGCATGTTGCCATGTCATGATCATGCATCATATTGTCGCATTGCATTGATTGTGTTCCTTCTCTGTTCGCCGGTATTGTCCCCTCTCAGTGGACGTAGCTCCGACGATGAGTTTGATGACACCGATGAAGAATATTACTATCTTCAGAAGCGCCAGGCAAGGAAACCCCTTTGTTCATTCCGATATAATCCCGCTCTCTCGCTTCTACTCTCTTTTACTGCATTAGGACAACAATGATTCAACTGTTGCATGATGCGGTAGCTGAACCCCTTTCCTCTGCATGACCTGTCATTGCCACAGTAAATAGCTGAAACCAACTAGCATGAGTAGGAGTTGTTTGAGCCCTGATGTGCCTACTCGTTCATGTCTGTTTGTCATGCCTGCTACTGCTTAGAGTTGAGTCAAGTCCGATTCATCAGGGATGAATTGGAGGTGTGCGAACATGTCCTATTGTTGAGAGCTAAGTGTGTGAACACGATTTGGTAAAGGTAGCGGTGAGAGGCCATGTAGGAGTACATGGTGGGTTGTCTCATTGAAATCATCCTCAGGAACTGAGTTCTGTGTTTGTTGATCCATGAACAGCTACTACCACACGTTGGGCCCTGAAATATGACCCCACTCGACTTATTAACCCCCATGTCCTTAGTCCAGGAGTTGCAAGTAGTTTCTGGTGTTTGTAGTATGCTCAAGGTCGTGTGCAGCGCTGACCCGAGGGGTGGGCTGTGATGCGGTAGGCACGTGGCCCGATGTACCGAGTCACCCGTTTGGTGCCTCGGGAACCCTGTACGCATCGTCCGAGGACGTAAGTGGAAACCTCGGCCGGACTCCCTTCGGGTGAACCTGAATAGGCAATAAATCTGGACTAGGGACTTGTGTGGTTAGTCAGGTCGTGGTCTACACCTATATCGGCTTTCGCTTGAAGTCTGCCGAGCACATGTCGTGTGCAGATGCTAAGTGGTGGAAACATGTGTGAAGAAGTACACCTCTGTAGGGTTATAAATGATCTATTCGAAAAGCCGTGTCCGCGGTGAAGGACTTCTGGGTTGCCTATATAGTTCATAGACAAGTGAAAGTGGATACTTTAAAATGTGCAAGATAAGTGTGAGTGCTATGGATGGCCTTCTCGTAGGGAGACTAGCGCGGATCCATAGTGGTGTATTGATTGGTGAATATGTGGACTCGTGTGCGCCACCTCAAAAGAGTTACTTGCAGTCGTAGTTCAGGATAGCCACTGAGTCAAAGCTGGCTTGCTGCTGTTAAACTCCACCATCCCTTTGTTGATATTAATGCATATGTAGCTAGTTCTGATGTAGGTCTTGCTGAGTACCTTTGTACTCACGTTTGCTTAATTTATGTTTTTGTAGAGAGACGTCAGTCTCACTAGTAGTTTCGCGTGGACTTCGATGTTTAGCTTGTTACCTCAGCTACGATCTTGTACCTTGGGAGGGTCTTGTAAATAGTCAGGCTTCTCAGCCTTTTTCATTTGTAGTTGTCCGTACTCACACAAGTTAAGCTTCCGCATGTGCTTGTTGCTTGTATGCTCTGTATGTTGGGTCATGAGACCCATGATTGTAATACTTGGCTCCTCAGAGCCTAATGAATAAATACTTTGAGTTGTAGAGTTTTGTTGTGATGCCATGTTGTATTTGCACATATCGATCATATTGTGTGTATAATTTGAAATGCTTGGTATGTGTGGGATCCGACACCTAGTTGTTTACCCTTGGTAGCCTATATTATGGGAAAATGCCTCCTAGTTCTTCCACTGAGCCTTGGTAGCTTGCTACTGCTCCGGAACACTTAGGTTGGCCGGCATGTGTCCTTCTTCGTTCCTGTGTCTGTCCCTTCAGGGAAATGTCACGCGTTGTTCCTTTAAGTCCTTGTAGCTTGCTACGACTTGGGTTCATACGTTGATGACCGACACGTTCGTTGGTGGGTCACGTATTCATGTCCCTGTAATTTAGCGCCACTTTTGGTTTACAACTAGTCATGTCGGCCCGGGTTCTCTGTCATATGGATGATAGTGACACTATCATATACGTGAGCCAAAATGCGCAAACGGTCCCGGGCCAGGTAAGGTGGCACCCGTGGGGATACCGTGCGTGAGGCCGCAAAGTGATATGATGTGTTACATGCTAGATCGGTGTGACTTAGGATCGGGGTCCTGGCAGCTTTGGTATCAGAGCATGACTGCATGTAGGATTACCAAGCCAAACTGGTCGAAGTCGTGTCTAGAAATTCTTTAGTTATATAAGGGAATTGATTTTGGATGGGAACGTAAGGCTCTTTTTACTCCTTTACCCTATGCCCTTCTGATCTGAGTCACCCTCTTCTTCTACAGGGATTAAGAACTAGGATTCTCATTCTATTTATCAAGATCACGTTAATGGTGGATTCAACTCTCAGTTCAATTTCAATAACTTTGGTTGGTTAACTGTTGGTCTCAGAACCTTGACATTATGATGTAGAATGGTTATGCTATCTTTGTGCATGAGTCTCAAAAGTCCTTTCGAGCATTTACAGTCGTTATGATGTCCGAGTCATCCTAGGTCTCTAAATAATCTGATGCATTTGCAAACCTTTACTCCCTGTTTCTCATGTCCTTTGGGCCAGTTTAACCACACTAATCGGTGAGTTGAGGTACTTTGTTGCCTCAACATATATGTTGGAGCTATTATTATGACCCTAGGTGTCTTAGCGGATCACCTAGTAATCTAGCCATGTCTTTTGTTCCCAGTGTGATGATTTTTGCCATCATTCTCGAAAGCATCCCGTGATGCCATTTAGTTAGTAGGCATTCTATTCCTGGGTTCTTGAACCCAAGATTTACTCCACTTACCTCCTGTTGATAGTGTTTGCTCGTTCATTTAGGATATTAGTAACCTTGTGATAATCCTTGAGGTCTGTGGTGTATCATTCTTCCAACACCATGAACCATCCTTCGCAGAAGTTCTTTGAGCCAAAAGATCACAACCAGAGTGCTCTTGATGAGTTCTCCATTCTATATTGTGATTCTGTCAGTTCTACCTTCCTGCATGGGTTATCCGGAAGAAATGTGTTGAACTAGTTCGACATGCTAAGCTATGCATTCACAACTCTAGAAATCTAATGTTCCTTTGAGTTGTCCCTCTTTAGTTGTATTATGACCCCCGTCTATCAGTTGATAGGCAGGAGTAGTTGCACATTCGAGTTCATCGACGCCTTTTATTCTTTTGGTCCATCAAGCCATCCTGTTCTGGAATGACTAGGAGAAACAAACTCCAGTGCCTCTTCAATATCTAGGACTGGGTCAAAGCAGATGTATTCCGCAGATCAAAATGCCAAGCCAGCTTTTGCTTTGCTCTACCTTGGAGTGTTACCCTCTTTTATGTCAAGAATGTCATGGGCATTGTACCACCTCTTATGAACTCTTGATACAGTGATACTTCTCGCCATCATTATTCATTCCTTGGTTTTCCATGTTATTGTAACCGGAATACCGACAAGTGAATCATCATGTGTGACATCAATACTCCTAGCAAGTCTGTTTGCTTGGTAGTTAATGGACAATAATCTCATTCTTAGTGTGCTAGTTACTGAATCATCATTCTAAGAATGATCGTGCTACTTAGCCCATTTTCCTGGTGCACTCTTCGATCAATGAGTTTGGATTATTTTAATTCCTTGCTCTTTCGATCATATCGTCTTGCCCTAAAAATCAAGATTGTTCCCGAGCTTAGTAACATATCGGTGGTTCGTGATTTTCCGTATATCTTCTCAGAACTGTTACCAGGTTGTTCCCTGGCCGTTATGTTGACTTCGTGATCAGGTTGGTTTCTTATGAACCACCCCTTCTCCAAGAACCTATGTTGGTTACCCCTGAACTAGTTGGATATGCTAAACAACAACTTGGAGAGTTGGAAGATAAAAGCCTGCCTAGCTTAGTTCATTATAGGGGATATCTTGTATGTGTGTTGAAGAAAGATGATATTTTCATCGATTGACCCTCGTGATCAGTTAATGGATCTATCATTTTATACTATCTTTGATTTGAGTATGGGCTATCATCAAATCAAATCAGAACCAACGATACTCGTAATGTTGTCTAACTCATGGTTGATCCCTCGAGCATACACCATTACATCCTTTGGTCTAACCAATGCTATCATTTTGTTCACATTGTCATGGAATTCCATTTATATGGAAACCTGGATGAATTGTTGTTGACCCATCGACAACATCCCTATCTTCTTCATGATGTTGTTGGACATTATTAAGCTAGTGTTGGAAACTTTGTAAGCATTGCCTTCGTGTCCCGTTCATGAGGTATATGTTGGATGAGAGAAGAGACTTTCCCTAATTCATGTGTAATTGATGTAAGTTGCCACCGTGAGTTTGAGAAAGTGTGTTTTGCTCCCTCAGGAATCATCCCAAGTCAGTCATGCATATGTGCGAAGTATTCTGTGGTCTGGTGACTTGCAACCTTCATTCTATATGTATCCCTAGCACACCAAGCCACTGATTGTTTTGTTCAAGAATAAGAAGTTCATCGATAAGTATACAAGGACTTTGATATCCTCGATGGTGATTCCCAACCAGAACTCGGTAGTGTTTTGTTGTAAGACTACTATGTGATCATGCTTGTCTTAGACAGCGTGTTCACAGGTTTGTAGTAGAACCAGCTCATGTTCTGGAACTTGCTATCGTAGTTCATTTCCCGAGAATCTCACAATGTCATCTCGGCGATTTGTGTTGCAACCTTTCTTTTTCAGACATGCTGAGTCTGGAATATCCTGAAACCAATCGGATCTGAATCTCAGGCAGATATGATGGTTGGAACATTCCCAACATTTGCACTTTGTTCCCAGCTTGCACCCACCATTGTGCCATTTTCCATGGGCTGCCCTTCTTAGTACTTGATGTTCATGATCATCTTCAGAAGTGGTTCTACCATTGGTTCCATCCATTTCCGATGATAAGCAAAATTCACTCATTGCATTGTCTTCAACAAGGTAGTCCACATCATCCATTCTAGTCGGAGTTTGTCGTTCTCTCGAACTCCGTCAGACGATCGTTTGAGAACTGCCTTAGTATGCTATAGAGAGTTTCAGTGATCTATGGTTCAAAAGTAATTCTTTTTTCCACTTCAAATAATAATTCTATGACTCGCCTTCCCTAAGGTGCCCCGTTATGGAATCGTGGCAAGTTATCTCCTCGATACCTTGAGACTCCTTCACTGTATTCTTAAGCGGGAGTTGTTGCTTTGAACCTCCGTCATCTGTTCCTTCCATCCCCCTGATGTGTATTTTGTCTCAACTCAAGAGGTATTCTTACATCTCACTCCATAATTTGATCTTGAGGTGCTCGATCTTCGAGAAGATCGATTCCTATAGAGTTTCTTTCTGTCATCGTTGTGCTGGATGAAGATCTCGAAAGCAAAGATGTCAAGATCAATATGAAGCAATGGATCATGAAGATTGTGATACTTCGAGTTCCCTCTTCCTTTTTACCATGTGCTTGAATCTCGGGACGAGGTTCTTGTTTAGTGGGGGTGAGTTGTCACATCCCTAGTTTGGTATGCTCTAGGCTAGCCACTGGTGTTTGCATCATGTTTAATTTTTCCAATGAACTGAAATGGGGGATGTTCAAACCCTAGCATCAAAAGGAATTCAATAGTTTCAACTAAAATAATTTTCAGTGAATCCAAATGGCTTTGAAAAATGTTCATCATTTTTGGAAAATTCTGGAAACAACAACCAGAGGTGATGCACATTTTCCTAGCCATGTTGGATTCTTGAATTAACTCAAACATATTTGAATTGGAGCTATGTAAATGCTATATATATTTTAGATGCTCCAAAAATGTTGGAAATTGTTAAGGGGCACTGGAATAATTCAGAAGGCACCCATAAATATTTCCAGTATTTTATTAAATGGTTTAGTATTTATTCTAAACCAGAACAGAAAAACAGATAATAGAAAAAAGGAAAAGGAAAAGAAAACCCTTACCTGGGCCACTTACCTGGCCTGGCCCAGCACGGCCCAGCCCAGCTGGCCGATGCCAGTCGTCCTCCTCCTCTCGCCAGAAGGACGAGAGGCGTGTGCTCATCGCGCGTCGACATTCGCCCCACCACCTCCTGATTCCCGACGCTGCCCCGACGCGTCTGGACGACGCCACGCAGCACCCCGAACCCTCTCGCCCACTCCCTTGTCCTCATCCCCTCCTCTCTCTCGCTCCACACCTCGTGGACAAGCGCTGACGTCGCCACCGTTCGCCATAGCCCCAGCCACTGCCTCCCCCTCGTCCCCTCGACGTGTCCCAGAGCTCCGCCTGGACCACCTGTCCCTCCTCGCCGAGCAATGCACCGCGGGAGCCCCTGCAACGCCGCCATCGCCGTCGTCTTCAACCTCCAGCGCCGGAGATCGCCGTCATTGTTTTGGCCGCACCAGACCTCCCCCGAGCTCGCTAACCTTCTCTTCGGCATCACCGTGAGCTCCTGCCCCTAACCCCTCTCCCCCCTCTGTCGATTTCACCCCCTAGCCTCACTGGCCTCCCCGGCCGAAGCTCACTACCATTGCGCAACATCGCCGTCGTGGCTGGAGCCAACGTAGCTCGAAGCCGATCACACCATCGTGCTCAGCGCGTCACCACGGAGCCGTAGCAACAACCAGTTGCTCCTGGAGTGTCGGGACCGGAATTTCGGGGTATTAAAATCCCAAAAATTTGGCCCTTGTGCTCACCAGCCCCAGGATTACTGTTAGCTGATGAGGCACCAACTGGTTACAGAAACTCCAAGCAAAGAGCAAAATATGTAGTACAAGACCATTCTGGCCTGAGAGTACAACACAAGCTTTTTAGTGAATGATTGCGGAAGCGGTTTGTGGATCGTCGGTGACTATGGGACTCCATTTCCCACAGGAACGGTTGACCGGGATAACACCTATCTTCGCGGGGCTGCTAACTCCAACAGTGTAGGCTCCGGGGTGGCATCACGTCGTTCCTTCCCACGCAAGGAATCTGGCCAAGACAATAGCCAGGGACAAGCCAGTGAGTACTTTGAATGTACTCGCAAACATTTTGAGTATGGGTGAATAAAAATCATGCTCGCAATTATTTTATGATCACGATGTTAAATTTGATATAACTGTTTGTGATGCATGCAATTCGTTGTATGAATATAGAAGACTATGCATATGCACTCAGGGAGATATAGACAAAAGAAGAAGTAAAGGAGAACGAAGAACATGCCGCAGTCGGGCGTCTGAACGACACCATGCAAAGGGCTTATAACGAGAAGAAAGCAATAAAATGCCACAGTCGGACGTCTGAGCGACATCACATAAAGGGCTTATAAATAGAAAGAATGCCACAGTCGGACGTCTGAGCGACATCACAGAAAGGGCTTGTAAATAAAAAGAATGCCACAGTCGGACGTCTGAGCAACATCACAGAAAGGGCTTATAAATAGAAAGAATGCCACAGTCGGACGTCTGAGCGACATCACATAAA
>LR738713.1:209193408-209236401 GCA_902687465.1 Secale cereale | reverse complement strand
ACAGAAAGGGCTTATAAATAGAAGGAATGCCACAGTCGGACCTCTGAGTGACATCACATAAAGGGCTTATAAATAGAAAGAATGCCATAGTCGGACGTCTGAGCGACATCACAGAAAGGGCTTATAAATAAAAAGAATGCCACAGTCGGACGTCTGAGCGACATCACAGAAAGGGCTTATAAATAAAAAGAATGCCACAGTCAAACGTCTGAGCGACATCACAGAAAGGGCTTATAAATAAAAAGAATGCCACAGTCGGACGTCTGAGCGACATCACAGAAAGGGCTTATAAATAAAAAGAATGACAGTGAATATCCACGAGGTAGAACCGTCCCAAGGATACTCCTTGTCTCAAATAAGATGAGAGGTTAGTCCATATTAATGATAAATCACAATTACTACCTGTCACAGGTCATAAATAAAGCTCTGGTTTAATAGATTTTCTCCTCCGAAGACCGACACTAAGACCGACACTCGACCCTTCCCAGACTGTAGTCCTTAACAATGGACACGGCTATTCAAATAGGTTTTATATCTCTGCAGAGGGTGTACTCTTTACCCATGGATAACGGATTATCTATGGCCCCTCTAGACTAATTCCGTCTACGGCCTTTTAATTTGAAGACACACCTGACTTCACACACCAGCTTAACTTATCGGTGTCTGGAATCACCCACGACACTAGTTAAGCCAAACTTTAAGTGGGGAGGCTACAACCTCGACTAGCATGGGATCACAACAATATATAACGCGCGCGAAAACTGGGGAAGCTATCCCCTTCGGCTACAACCAAAACACCCATGCCCCCGGACCAGGTGGCCTGCCTACCGGATGCAGCCGGTATCTTCCACCGTGGCCTCTCTGTATGGTGTGTGATAGAACAGGGGTCGACAAATTTACTGAACCGCACCCTACCTGTAGCAGGGACACGTGGTAGTACGAAACAAGTATGGGAGTTACCAGAGCAAGACTCGATCTTTGGTCGACTCAGGAGGTTTATGTATTCTCTCCATGATTAGTGCCACAATGCTCTCACAGCTCCCTGACAGGGTCACACCCCTCATGCTACATGCTACCTCACTGCACATCGTCATCATAACGAGATGTCAGTCACGCGGTCGGTTCACCGAAGCACAACCTTCCTTCGGACTTCCTCCGAATTATCCCCAGGTATATGTGGCATGAGGAGTGGTGGTTTTCACCAATATCACAAACATGACAGAACAGATCTTTCACCACAAGTAGATATGCAAGAGAAGACTTCCACATGAAATAATGATTCGCTCCATTTTGGCATATTAATGGAGTTCTTGAGATTAAAGCAAACAACACACAAAGTGTATTATCACGGGGTTCAAGATGCTTGCCTTCAAGTAGAGGGGAGGAGAAAAGCATTCCAAGAATTTTGGAAATTTTCTCCCTCTTCAAAAATCCTAAAAGAATGAAAAGGAAATCAATACATAGACTATGAACACCCCCAAAAAGTTGTCTGGTAAATTTTCATATAAATATGAAAATAAACTAGACAATATTTGGGAAATAACAGAAAAAGAAAGAAGCCATTTGGATTTACATTTAAAGAGATAAAGCCAGTCAAAGTTTGGTCAAATCTGATTTTAAAACTAAAACAGAAAATAAAAACGATTCGGCTGGGAATACGCCTTCGGGCTAGGGAATACGTACTTCGTGTTTTACGCCTTCACTTAAAAACGTGCGATGGCGACGTTGGGTCACTAACAGTGGGTCCAGGGGGTCCACTAGTCAGGTTTGACCAGTCTTTCCCCCCTCCTCTTCCTCTGCCCGAACGGATGCGGGGCTTCGGCGATCGTCGCCGGCGGACGGAGGCTCCTTGAGGGTTACAGGGTGCAGGAATGGATCCGCCACTCCTTGGCGGTCCCCCTGGTAGTCGGCTGGTTGGAGGGGGCGGAGGGAGTCGCCGGCGGCGAGCTCCGCGGCGGAGGGAGCTTCGGGCGTAAATGGGGATTCAAGTTGCGGTGAGTTCTGATCGTGTTGGAGGGGTCGGGCAGCACCGCAAGGTCGAGGGGAAGGCGACGGTGGTGTTGGACGGGCGGGGGAGGCTCTGGTGGCGCCGGATTGCTCGAGGCAGAGACGGCGGCCGTGTTCGCCGGAGATGAAGAAGGAAGCTTCCCGGGGGCTAATGGCTGTCACGGGGCTGCTCTGCGGGGTACCTAGTGAGGGTCTGATGCTGCGGAGAGGTCCGGGGACCTTTAAATAGGCGAGCCATGGCGGTTCAGCGACGGCAGGGGATAAGCTCGCCGGCGACCGCCCTACTATGGCCGCAGGAGACATGGCGGCGACGAATGCTAGCGGACGGGCCTGCGGATGAGCTCGCACTGCTCCAGGGGGCAGCTGGCGAGTGCGCGTGGCTTGGGCGGCGCCGACCGTGGCATAAAGCCGTTGTGAGCGCCGGCGTGCCGCCAAAAGTGCCCTGACGGCGGCGCTGTGGCGTCCCAGGGATGTCTTGGCATGTTCCTGGGTGCGGATAAGGCCAGGCATGGCTCTGCGGGTGAGTTGGGGGCTAGGGGAGCGACGCGGCGACCCGAGCGCACGCACGTGCAAAACGCGCCTCTGGGCGCGCCCAGAGCACGCACGCAATGTGCTCGGCGATATGCCAATGTGTGCTAGGGAGCTCCAAACCGCAAGGGGGTCAGCAGGGTTAGGCTAAAGGTTGGGACAAACTCATGGGACATGTTGGTTTAGCCAGGGAATCAAGTTCATAATATGAACCAGAAGCTAAGCCAAATATGGGCATGCACTCAGGGTGTTTGACAAAATGCCAATGGCATCTAGCAAGCTCTTGGGGTGGCCAAACTTACCAGATGGATGTCTCCTTAGATGAGCAAGGAGATGGTGAGGTTAGTTCATCAAAAGCAAAAACTTGTTAGTGCAAGTTTTGCAAGATTTCAGTTCTGGACAGAAAATGCAGAGCACTGTTCCATGAACCAAAACTATCCTAATAGGCCCACTCTTCTGGACTTAAGGGTTTTGCAAGAGAGACTATAAGCATGAGGAAGCTCAAAGGCACTGGAGCAAAATAGACTAGGGTTGCAGTGCAAGTCACCAAACTGAACCAGAATGGAAAAGAGGTTGTTTCACTCAAATTTTCCAAAGGACCAAGATGGGTTTTTGCATAAAGTTGATTAACATACTGCTATGAACATCCCAAAATTTTGGTGGAAGCATCAAAGGAATATTTAAAGGGGTTGTAGTGCAATTTGGTCTACTGGACCTGATTGGCAAACATGCTGAGGTGCTCAAAATATTAAATGAAATAATTATATTCTTGCATAAAAGTGATCTAATAGCATCACTAGACATCTCCAAATATTTGGTTGAAATTATAAATAAATTTATCAAGAGGTTGCAGTACAACAGAGACCTTAAAACTAGGGTTAATCATTTTTATAGAGAAGGAAATTAGTAAGACCAATATATAATTAATCCTGCTGATATAAGCAAAGTTTTTAAAAGGAGCATAAAAGAATCTAACCTTAGCTGGAAAGTTCTTACTAGGGGTAAAGATTCCAGCATAACAGAACAAGAATGGTTCTGAAAACCAAGGAACACATAAAAAAAGCAAAATTTTAATTTACTCGCAAAATTTTATTTAATAAAACATTGCTAAATTTTTGGAGTGTTACATGGAGTGGCCCGTAACGCCGTTTCGTTCATCACCCAAACGCTGGCTTCCGCGTTTGAGGTCGTTGCCGTCGCTTTAGACCACCTCTGGCGAAGCTGAGAGTACCCCTCGACGCGCGCGAGCTCCAGCTACTCGTAGATGGGCTCCGCCGTTGATTTGGTCACCGGAGAGCGTTTTCCGAGCCCCTCTGTCGAGCGTGTCGCCGCCGGCGTTGAGCCGCCGGTGAGTTTACCCAGTTTGACCAAGGTTTGACCCCCTCTAGGTCATTGACAGGTGGGCCTAGAGCCTTGCTAATTTTAGATTAGTGCTAACTAACAATTAGTTAACCCACTAACTCACTGACATGCGGGCCCTGCCCGGCTAACTAAACTTGGTTAGTGTTATTTAATTTAGATTAGTTAGTTGAGTCACTGACCAGCGGACCCCACTGGTCAGGTTTGACCTGGACCAGTTCATGTTGACTTGCTGATGTCACATCGACGTCATGATATGCAGTAACTATTTCTGTAATTTAAATAAATCTAAATGATTTATTTATTTTCAGAAATTTGCCTAAACTTCTAAAAAGCATAGAAATTCAATCGTAGCTCCAAATGAAATAATTTATATATGAAAAATTATCAGAAAAATATGAGGAATTTGTTTATGGCATTGTCATGCATGTTTGAACAACTCAAAGTTGCCGGATAAGAAAATTTGATTAAATGTCCTTTGAAATGTCTTATATGGAGTTTGAATTTGAACCTAGGGTTCAAACCAACTTCATTTAAATCATTGCTAGTTGCATTTGCTCAATCAACAGCATATTGCCATGTCATGATCATGCATCATATTGCCGTATTGCGTTGATTGTGTTCCTTCTCTATTTGCCGGTATGGTCCCCTCTCAGTGGACGTAGCTCCGACGATGAGTTCGATGACACCGATGAAGAGTATTACTATCTTCAAAAGTGCCAGGCAAGCAAACCCCCTTGTTCATTCCAATACAATCCCACTCTCTCGCATCTGCTCTCTTTTACTGCATTAGGACAACAACGATTCAACTGTTGCATGTTGCGGTAGCTGAACCCCTTTCCTCTGCATGACCTATCATTGCCACAGTAAATAGTTGAAACCCACTAGCATGTGTAGGAGTTGTTTGAGCCCTGATGTGCCTACTCATTCATGCTTTGTCATGTCTGCTACTGATTAGAGTTGAGTCGGGTCCGATTCATCGGGGATGAATTGGAGGCGCGTGAACATGTCCTATTGTTGAGAGCTAAGTGTGTGAACATGATTTGGTAAAGGTAGCGGTGAGAGGCCATGTAGGAGTACATGGTGGGTTGTCTCATTGAAACCGTCCTCAGGAACTGAGTTATGTGTTTGTAGATCCATGAACAGCTACTACCACACGTTGGGCCCTGAAATATGACCCCGCTCGACTAATTAACCCCCCTTGTCCTCTGTCCAGGAGTTGCAAATAGTTTCTAGTGTTTGTAGTATGCTGGAGGCCGTGCGCAGTGTTGACCCGAGGGGTGGGCTGTGATGTGGTAGGCACGTGGCCCGGTGTACAGAGTCGCCCGTTTGGTGCCTTAGGAACCCTGTACACATCGTTCGAGGCCATAAGTGGAAACCTCGGCCGGACTACCTTTGGATGGAACCTGAATAGGCGATAAACCTGGACTAGGCACTTGTGTGGTTAGTCAGGTCGTGGTCTACACCCACGTCAGCTTTCGCTTGAAGTTTGCCGAGCACATGTCGTGTGCAAACACTAAGTGGTGGAAACATGTGTGAAGAAGTACACCCCTGTAGGGTTATAAATGATCTATTCGAATAGCCGCGTCTGCAGTGAAGGACTTCTGGGTTGCCTATACAGTTCATAGACAAGTGAAAGTGGATACTTTAAAATGCGCAAGATAAGCGTGAGTGCTATGGATGGCCTTCTTGTAGGGAGATGGGAGCGGATCCATAGTGGTGTATTGATTGGTGAATATGTGGACTCGTGTGCGCCACCTCAAAAGAGTTACTTGCAGTCGTAGTTCAGGATAGCCACTGAGTCAAAGCTGGCTTGCTGCTGTTAAACTCCACCATCCCTTTGTTGATATTAATGCATATGTAGCTAGTTCTGATGTAGGTCTTGCTGAGTACCTTTGTACTCACGTTTGCTTAATTTATGTTTTTGCAGAGAGATATCAGTCTCACTAGGAGTTTCGCGTGGACTTCGACGTTTAGCTTGTTACCTCAGCTACGATCTTGTACCTTGGGAGGGTCTTGTAAATAGTCAGGCTTCTCAGCCTTTTTCATTTGTAGTTGACCGTACTCACACAAGTTAAGCTTCCGCATGTGTTTGTTGCTTGTATGCTCTATATGTTGGGTCATGAGACCCATGATTGTAATACTTGGCTCCTCGGAGCCTAATGAATAAATACTTTGAGTTGTAGAGTTTTGTTGTGATGCCATGTTGTATTTGCACATATCGAGCATATTGTGTGTATGATTTGAATGCTTGGTATGTGTGGGATCCGACACCTAGTTGTTTACCCTTGGTAGCCTATCTTAAGGGGAAATGCCTCCTAGTTCTTCCACTAAGCCTTGGTAACTTGCTACTGGTCCGAAACACTTAGGCTGGCCGGCATGTGTCCTTCTTCGTTCCTGTGTCTTTCCCTTCAGGGAAATGTCACGCGTTGTTCCATTAAGTCCTTGTAGCTTGCTATGACTTGGGTTCATACGTTGATGACCGACACGTTCGTTGCTGGGTCATGTATGCATGTCCCTGTAATTTAGTGCCACTTTTGGCTTACAACTAGTCATGTTGGCCGGGTTCACTGTCATAGGGATGCTAGCGACACTAACATATACGTGAGCCAAAATGCGCAAACGGTCCCGGGCCAGGTAAGGTGGCACCCATGGGGATACCGTGCGTGAGGCCGCAAAGTGATATGATGTGTTGCATGCTAGATCGGTGTGACTTAGGATCGAGGTCCTAACAGTGGAGACCCTAAGGCCGATCTTTCAGGAAATGGAGGGAATCCCAGAAAGGACACGATGAACACAGGGAAAACGGGGAGAAATCACAAGGGGAAAACACTCAAGAACGATGAGAATGATCACACATGGTCTAGATCGATGAACAACAAGAGTGACACAATGATCCAAACACGATAACGGACGATACAAAAGGTATTATTCTTCGTGAGCAGGTCTTGGGGGGTCTTCTCCATGAGGAGGTCTTGAATCTGGTGTGGATCTTCTCCGTAGGGAGGCTGTGGTCTCTCGTAGGAGTAGAACCACTAAGGTGAGCAAAGCTCTAGTCTAAGATGAGCTATCATAATGCTAACCCTAGCAAGGAGGAGGAGGAGGAGGAGTATATATAGTCTAGGGCCACTAAGGGGTAAGTGAGGGGTGCATGGGTTCGGCCCAATACGCTATCCATAGACAAGCATCGGATGTCCAACGGTTATCGGACGTCCGGTGCCTAGCGGGAGGACCGGACGTCCGAGAAGCGTCGGGAGTCCGACGGCTCAGGTGTTGAAGTGTTGCACGTCCAGTCAGGGTCGGTCGTCCGGTGTGTAGGTCGTCCGGTGGAGCATTCTTCCGATGTTTTGGCTCTGTCGTGGAGGCGCCGGTCATCCGATGGGCGTCAGTCGTCCGGGCGCTGGAGGATGTCGGACGTGCGGCCGTTGTAGACTTCGCAGGCTGGCGCTTGGGCTGGCCGGATCCAGCAGGCGTCGGACGTCCGGTCCTCGTCGGTCGTCTAAGGTGTCGCGCCCAAGATGCGATTCTATCCCGATCATGTGATGAACTCGTGATTGGGGCCCAACCGCATTTCGGGCACTTAGCAAGATGGATATCATTACATCGTAACATTGCATACATAGATGGGGATACATACAAATCATACAAGTCATAGGAATACAACACATCATATACAAGACATCCGACTATGGATGAAAACATAAAAAGAATAACGACATCCATCCTGCTATCCTAGGTGCCGACCAGGAACCTATCCCAAGACTGGCGAAGAAGAAGAAGGAAGAACTCGAACACAAGTAAACATCGCTCTCACGTCAAGTCATCGGAAACCTGCACCTACAACTGGTGTTGTAGTATCTGTGAGCCACGAGGACTCGGCGATCCCATAACCATGGGTATCAAGACTAGCAAAGCTTAATGGGTATGGAGAGGGTAAGTGGTGAGGTTGCAGCAGCGGCTAAGCATTGTATGGTGGCTAACTTACGAGTACAAGAATAAGATGAGCATCTACGCAAACGGTCGCAAACTAGTAATGATCACTAAGTGGTCCTGAACTACCTACGAGTCAAACATAACCCCACCCTGTTCTCTTCTCAAAATGAAAAGAGACGGTCACGTTACTCACGCGGTTGGTGTGTTTTATTTCGGATCCTCTGTCAAGTTAACTACAACTGAATATTAACAAATTCCAATCTGCCACATAACAGCAGGAATGGCTTTCGAAAGATCATAACCCTGCAGGGGTGTCCCAACTTAGCCCATCACAAGCTCTCATGATCAGCAGAGGTAAAAACCCTTATCTTAGGAAAGACCCGATCAGACTCGGAATCCCGGTGCACAAGACATTTTGACAATGGTAAAACAAGTCCAGCAAGACCTCCCAGCGTGCTGACACCCTGATAGTAGCCACGCGTATCTCATCTCAGCCCACGGCCGGATAATCTACGCGTACAGGTAAAACCAATCCTCGAGTTTGCCCATGGTGGCCCCGCACAGTACCCTAGTTTGGACCAACACTCATGAGGAACCCTGGCCCCGATTGTAAATTAAGTCCTCGGGGTCCAGAAAGTCCCTATGCAAGTTTTTCTTATTAGGCAAATGGTAAAATCAATGTTGTGCCTTGCTGGAGGAGTTTTATTAAAAGCGAACTGTCAAGGGGGTCCCATAACCCCCAACCGTGTTAGGAACGCAAACTCAAGGAACATAACACCGGTTTATCGGTTCTTTAGGCGGCATGAGTGTAACAAAACACTGAGCAAAAGGCCAAGCCTTCCACCCATTTGCCAAGTATATAGGTGCATTAATTTAATTAATAGATATTGTGATATTCCAAAATCCAAGATCCGACATGGAGCAATCTTCATCTTCACCTGCAACTAACAACGCTATAAGAGGGGCTGAGCGAGTGGTAACATAGCCATACAACGGTTTGCTGGGACGGTCTCAAAGGTTAGAGGTTTCATGGCAACAATGAGAGGCTGACAACAATAATTAGGTAGCACAACATATAGCGATAGCATTGAGACAACTAGCATGGCAATGATAGTAATGAGATCCAAGGTGACGGTCATCTTGCATGAGATCCCACAAGGAAGAAGAACGAGTCCATGAAGAAGACGAAGAAGAAGCCACGTAGACAAACCAAGCGTAGACGAACGAATCCTCACGAGGGCAACGAAATAGGAACTAACGAGAAGAAGCAAGCAACATGGTAAACACACAAGCATAAACATAGCATATGATGCACAACCAAGGATGATGCATGTCATGTTTAAATATGCATGGCATGGCAAAGTGCAACAACAATACTATAATTTAAGTGGAGATCAATATGCAACGGGTTGCATATTGATGAAACACCACATTCACATATTTAGTTTGATCTCGTTTATGTAGACAACAATATTAAATGTTGATTAACTTGGCAAGAGGTGAAGCAAATGTAAACTACCTATTTAGGCAAGTTTAAATGAGGCAGGAATGACAAACAAAAATTCCGGTGAAACCCCAAATGTCATTTATCAATTATTAAAGCAAACAACCATTTTAACCATTTAAATGTTGTTATCATGATGCGGATGACATTTGCAAGTTTTATGCATTTTTTGTTAAAAGTTGACATAAGAGATATGAAGCACTTGTCGCCACGATGGAAAGAAAGGGGTGTCATGGCGGCAGAAATGGAAACGATGCCACGGCAACGTTCCGGGTTTCGAAAACTCGTTGAGATGTCGATCAAAAGAAGGGCAGCGTGAGCGTGTCATGCAAGAAGGTGGGGTGCTCCCGGATACTGGGTTCCCACGTGACGACGACATGGCAACAAGGAGGAACATGCAAGCGACAACTCGGACACGGGGCAAACACAGGCATATCATACAACACAACATGCATTTGTTCTCGGAAGGTCGTCTCAGCGGTTATACCTTCAAAGCGTGTGGTTCGGGGTGGCTCGAGTTTGTCGAGGGAAGAGGTACACGTGTCGAAGAGGAAGTAGTTGTTTACGGGGTCGTCGTGGGAAGTAGTCGTTCTCTCGATGGTAGTGGAAGTAGTGGTACACGGGTCATAGTGGAAGTAGTGGTACTTGGCAAAGCGCATGGTGACTGTAGTTGTACATTTCGGCGGTAGTCGAACTTGACGTATCCGAGAGCTCCAGGCGTCGTGGTACTTGGCGATTCCGGATACGACGGTAGAGGTACTTGGCGCGTTATCGTGTAGTTGTACTCGAGGTCCTTGTGCACTTGACGGAGAGGAACTTGGCGACGGTGTAGTTGACAGTGTAGCCGTTCAGGTACATAGCCGTGTAACTGCTCGGGTTGAAGCTGGACATGGTGGGTCTTGGCACCCCGAGCACTAGCAGCAGCACGGCAGTCCAAAAGGCAACATGAGCTCGGGCGGCAGGGTCACGTGCAGGAAGCGGAGTAGGTCCGGGCATGCAGGAAGTCAAAGGGAGGCGACGTGCTTGAGGGTCAGCGACGCACGACGGTGCAGAGGCGAGGTAGACGCTCGGCGAGGAGGTCTTGGTGATGGTCGAAGCAGAGGAGTTGCGGCTGTCGTGAGGTAGCAGGGGAGCGGCGACCGCGGGCGTGGTGGAGCAGCCAAGATGGCGCGGCGACGGCGGTGTGATGGGGCATCGCCGGCAATACAAGGACGGAGGCAGCGGCACTTGGAACGGGCAGGAGAGGGGCATGGAGCCATGCGCGAGGAGGGCATCGGGGATGGATCCGACGGAGGAGGGTCGAAGGAGGTCGGGCGACCGGGCCGCCGGAGTTGGCCGCTTGGTGGTGACGCGGGAGGCCAGGCGAGACACCAGCACGGAGGAGGGTGCGGCCTCAGCTCTATGGCTACGATGAGGATGTCGGGCGCGACGGAGATGGCCAGAGGAAGGAGGCGCTAACGAGGCGGCGTCGGTCGGAGACGTCGGCCAGGGACCGTGTGAGCGAGGGACGAGGGAGGAAGGACGAGGGAATTGGGAGGAGTGAACAGGAGGCGGCGGACAGAGGGAGAGAACGAGAGGAGGGAGTCGGGCCTAGGGTTAGGAAGGGAGCCAGGGCGGCTGGGCTAATGGGCCGACCCAATGGCTGGGCTGCCGGCTGGCCGCATAGAAGGTTGCAGCTGGGCTTCTTCTCCCTCCCCCTTATTCTTTTAGCAGAAAAAAATAGAGAGAGTTCAAAAGAAATCAGAGAAGGGGACATGAAGAAGAATAAAATGATGGGATATATTTGTAAGGCTTTATGGAGTATGTCCAACCCAACAAAAGTGGTTCCAACAAAATAGGAGAAGTTTAAATCCAAAATTATTTAACTTGCATCAAAGGAGTTTGAATAGAGTGTAGACTTTAGGAGTGTCCAAAAATGTTCGGATTTTTGGAGGAACCTCGATAAAATAAATAAGAATCAAGGACAAGATTTAAAGGTCAAACTCGAAGTAGAAAAGACATATGATTGAGAATGCAAGTGTGTTGAGGGTGATTAAAAATGGAATATTCATAATAGCTCCATAATTATTAGGAGGATATGTTATAAAGAGAAATCATCATATGACATCCCTCGGTTTAAATGGATCGAAGATCCATGCAATTTATTTAGTTGAGTTTTTTTTAAATGACATAATGTAATGCAAAAAAATAAATAGAACAAGCAAAAAAGAAACACACGGTGATCACAAAATATATGGAAGGCATCTGGCGCACCGGTCTCGGGGTGTCACAACACTCCCCTAATAACAAGAGATCTCGTCCCGAGATCTTAGGAACTGAAAACCCACAAGTGTAGGGGATCGCAACAGTTTTCGAGGGTAAAGTATTAAACCCAAATTTGTTGATTCGACACAAGGGGAGCCAAAGAATACTCTTAAGTATTAGCAGTTGAGCTGTCAATTCAACCACACCTGAAGTATCTGCAGCAAGATAGTTTTGTAGCAAAGTAATATGATAGTGGTGGTAGCATCAATAAAAGTAAAGATAGTGTTTTTGTAGTTTTTGTGATAGTAGCACAGAAAAGTAAATAAGCGACAAGCAATATAGGTAAAGCTCGTAGGCATTGGATCGGTGATGGGAAATTACGTCGAATGCAATTCATCATGTAGAAGTTATAACCTAGGGTGACACAGAACTAGCTCCAGTTCATCAATGCAATGTAGGCATGTATTCCGAATATAGTCATACGTGCTTATGGAAAAGAACTTGCATGACATCTTTTGTCCTACCCTCCCGTGGCAGCGGGGTCCTATTGGAAACTAAGGGATATTAAGGCCTCCTTTTAATAGAGTACCGGACCAAAGCATTAACACATAGTGAATACATGAACTCCTCAAACTATGGTCATCACCGGGAGTGGTCCCGATTATTGTCACTTCGGGGTTGCCGGATCATAACACATAGTAGGTGACTATAGACTTGCAAGATAGGATCAAGAACACACATATATTCATGAAAACATAATAGGTTCAGATCTAAAATCATGGCACTCGGGACCTAGTGACAAGCATTAAGCATAGCAAAGTCATAGCAACATCAATCTCAGAACATAGTGGATACTAGGGATCAAACCCTAACAAAACTAACTCGATTACATGATAGATCCCATCCAACCCATCACCGTCGAGCAAGCCTACGATGGAATTACTCACACACGGCGGTGAGCATCATGGAATTGGTGATGGAGGAAGGTTGATGATGACGATGGCGACGATCTCCACTCTCCGGAGCCCCGAACAGACTCTAGATCAGCCCTCCCGAGAGAGATTAGGGCTTGGCGGCGGCTCCGTCTCGTGAAATGCAATAATTCTTTCTCTCTAATTTTTTTCTCCCCGAAACGGAAGATATAGGACCTGGGGGTACATCGGTGGAGCATCGGGGGGCCCTCAAGGCAGGGGGCGCGCCCTGGGAAGTGGGGCGCGCCCCCCACCCTTGAGGACAGGCCGTGGGCCCCCCGGTGAGTATCTTCTTGCAGATATTTTTTATATTTTCTGAAATAATTCTCCGTTGATTTTCAGATAATTCCGAGAACTTTTTATTCAGAACAAAAACAACACCAAGGCAGTTCTGCTGAAAACAGCATCAGTCTGGGTTAGTTCCATTCAAATCATGCAAGTTAGAGTCCAAAACAAGGGCAAAAGGGTTTGGAAAAGTAGACACGTTGGAGACGTATCAGGAACGTGACGGAAGAGAAAAGGAAGAACGAATGTCGGATTCAGGGCTCCGCAAAACCCAAGAAGTTTGAACACAAGGGCGTGAACGAAGATCTCTCCAGCTCGCGTCTACCTAGCGCCTCGCCCTCGTCGGTGAAGAGATTCAAACAAACAACAGATAGAACACGCAAGAGTTTACCCAGGTTCGGGCCACCGTGTGGTGTAAGACCCTACTTCCTGCTTTTGTGGATTAGCCTCGGGAGGGCTGGAATATGAGCTAGTACATTGGTTCCTAAGCTCGGGAGGCGAGCTCGGGAGGGTCAGGAGGCAAGTGTTCTTGCTCCTTGCGTGGTGGCAGCGTGTCTGTATCGATCCCCTTTCACAGTGGGAATCCTAGCTACTTATATAGGCGGCCACGGTCCTCTTCCCCCAAAATGTTTAGGCGGGAAGGGATCCCACAACGGCCATTTTTAAGCGGGAACACAAGGACGTTCCTACCCTGACAAAAGCAGTCTTCGCCTGCAAAAGGACCAGGCGGTGACACGGTGGTGGGCTCGACGGTGACATCCTCCTTGTCGTCCTTGCGGTCTTTGGTATTGTTGCACCAATGGGGAAACCTTTGCCCCGCTCCTCGGGAACCTGCGGCTGCGTTGTCCCCCTTGCACCGAAATGGCAACTGCGCTACTGGCGAGCGTTGGCACCTGCTGGTGCGGTGCATCACTGCTGACATCACTACCTCCTCCTGAGGTAGGCTTGGCCTTGGATTCTCCGCCCCTCCGGAGCGCCTTGCTAAGGCCGCTCCTGAGGAGGTCTTGACGTCGTTCTCCTCGTGAGGTTTAGCTCCCTCGCGAGGGTCTTGGGCAGCTGGTTGATTAGCTGGGCCGTACCAGGCCGCTGTAGGAGCGCGTCGCGGCCCGCAGACAGGCAAGTCTGGGTACCCTGGTTCCCAGTATGCCGACAATAGCCCCGGAGCCCAAGGCGCGCGCGGAGTTGGCTTCGGGGCGAAGCCTTAGTCGAGGACGAAGCGCCGCGGGCCCTAAAAGGTTGCGGGCCAGGCCGGCGTGCGACTGTTGGATGGGACGTGGCGGCTCCGCTCCCCACGCAGTCTTGGTGATCGTGCGACTTGACAACTCCTTAGTGCAGACGACGGGGCGTTATGGCTGCGACGCCAGCAGCTGGTGGTTGGGCTCCTCCACCCTATAAATGGGACTAGGGAGGGGGAAGCCCCCAAGCCGTTTTCAAGCCAGCGCCGTCTTCCCCTTGCTTGTTCTTCGCTCTCTCTCTTGTCGTGAGATCTCCATGGCGCCGTCGAGGAAGCCGTCCGCCGCGGAGAAGGGGGAGGCCCCGAAGGATCCAGTCCCGCTGTCGCCGAAGAGGGGCCGCGGTCATCCGCGCAAGCATGCCGCTGCGCCTGCAGCAACTTCTCGTGGAGGTGGGCGCGGCCTTCTGAGTTCTGTTGCGGCCGCTAGTGAAAGGCGTGGGACGTCCTCCCGTGGTGAAGGTGGTCGTGGCCGCGGAGGGAGAGGAGGAGCGCAACGGTGCCTATCGGTCGCGCGTCCTCCACGCCCGCAGCTCCGTTCCTTTGAGGTGTCATCGGAGTTCATGGTGTGGGCGGAGAAGCCCGGCGGCCCGTGGCTCAGGCTTCCCCGCTCGTTCGGCGATGTTTTACCAGCCGGAGGCCTCGGTGGCATCTGGCTGCAGGCTGACGGTTGCTGCAGTGGTGCGTCCTGGGTGGAGGTTGATGTGGCTCCCTTGGGCGATGTGTTCCTGGAGCGCGGCTGGCAGTCGTTTGCTCGCGCACTCCGGCTGCAGGGGAGGTGTGCGCTCCACTTCAGGTACGATGGCGTCTCCACATTGTTCGTCAGGGTCTTCTCGGAGGAAGGGAGGCGCCTTGGGTGCTGTCCCGAGGTTGATGACAAAGAGGACGACGGGGACGGTGTCCGGAGGAGCAGCTCCTCCTCCGAAAATGATCTCAGTCCTGGGGGGTGCCGTGGGTCCCCCCTCTGTGGCAACAGCAGCTCCTCCAGCAGTGGTGGCCGCGGCGAACCACCACGCCGCCGAGCTCAGCCCGGCGAAGGGAGGGGGGTTGCCGTGGCGCTCCCGGCGAAGGGAGGGGGTTGCCGCGGCGCTGTGGCTCGGTGGAGCCGGAGGAACTAGAAGACTCTGACTGAGCGGGAGCGGCCTCTGCTTCTTCTCCTCTCCTTTCCTTCATGCCCTTTCTGCATCAAAATTTCAAGTTGCCTCGAGGAGGTGTGTAATGGGTTGTGATATATGTAAGAAGCGAGAACTCACTATCATGCTTTTTTGTTGCCTGGGTGAAATCACTTAGCTTTTATGCGTCGTGCCGTCCTGAGGCGGAGTCCTCCTGACTCCGGCATCATGAGCCCCATCGGGTCGTGACGGGGTGGCCGAACTTGAAGGGCTCATGCAGCCCTCGAGCGGGGGTGAGCCACTGAGATCTGCTGAGAGCGCCGAGCGCGGGTTAGAGCACCAAAGCCTGAGCCGGCTCGGTAGGATAGGTTGTGCGGACTGAGAAGCCCAGCGCCAGAGCCTGAGCAGGCTTGGCCAGGCGAGGTCACGAGGCCACGGCAGACGAGGGCCGGTGACCGACCGTGCCCCAGCCCCCACGCGCGAGGCGCGCGAAGGAGAGCGAGTGGCGCAGCTGAACTTAAAACTGGCGAGAAAGATCCCAAACAAAACTTTCAACCAAATGCAGGAAGCGCGAGAAACACGAGAACTTCATAGCATGGGGTAGAGGAAGGTCTGATAGCCAAGGAAGTAGAAAAGGCTGACAGCCAAACACCAAGCAAAAAAGGAAAAAAGGTTGCGTCTGACCCGCTACACAACGTCTTCTTCCCAGCGCGGAGCTAAGGACTGCCACTGGGGTGTGGGTGGGAGCCCCGTCTGAGGGCCCGTAGGCAACGCACAGGAGACTCTGAGGCGTATACAGCCCCAACTCATTATTACGTGAGTGTCACACGCAGAGACCTTCACGGGCACGGAGCCTTGATTACGGATAGAACCTCCTGAGGTGTTCGATGTTCCAGGAATTCTGGATATGTATCACATCCTGCGTCTCCAGGCGCACAGCACCAGGCCTAGAGACACGGGCGATTCTGAACGGGCCCTCCCACATGAGCGAGAGCTTGTGCAACCCCTCACGGGAGAGGACTCGCCTCAGAACCAAGTCACCAACTTCAAGTGTTCTTGCGTGGACGCTGTGGCAGTGGTACCGCCGCAGCGCCTGCTGATAACGTGCCGCCCTAAGGGCAGCTCGGCGGCGGCCCTCCTCGCCGAGCACGAGGTCCATCCGCCAGGCGGCATCCTATCATTCCTCATTGAAGGCCAAGACCCGTGGGGAGAGATGCTTGACCTCGTGAGGGAGGACCGCCGCTACCCCATACACGAGAAAGAAAGGAGTTTCCCCCATAGGTTTGGTGGCAATGGTTCCGTTTGACCACAGCACGGACTGGAGTTCGTCGATCCAGCCCCTGCCGCAGGCCTCAAGCTTCTTCTTAAAGTTGCGTGTCTTGAGGCCACGCAAGACTTCCGCGTTGGCGCGTTCGGCCTGGACGTTGCTCCTGGGGTGAGCTACCGAAGCGTAGCAGATCTATGTTCCAAGGTTAGCACAATATGACGTGAAGAGATTACTTGTGAACTGCGAAACGTTATCCGTGATGATGCGGCTGGGGACCCTGAATAGCCTCACGAGGCCCTGGATGAACTTGACAGCCGACCCGGCTGGGATCGCACGAACAGGCTCCACCTCCGCCCGCTTGGTGAATTTGTCGATGGCGACATACAGGAAGCGGTAACCCCCTGCTGCCCGAGGAAATGGACCGAGGATGTCCAATCCCCGGACCGCGAAGGGCCAGGAGAGCGGAATCGTCTGGAGGCCCTGCGCCGGCTGGTGGATCTGCTTGGCGTGAAACTGGCACGCCTCGCAAGCCCGCACGAGCTCCGTAGCGTCGTTGAGCGCCGTGGGCTAGTAGAAGCCGCTGCGGAAGGCCTTGCCCACGAGGGTGAGGGACGACAAGTGATGGCCGCAGTCTCCACCGTGGATATCAACCAGCAGCTCGCGCCCTTGTCTCCTCGAGATGCATTTTAGCGAGACATCGTTGGGGCGCCTCCTGTAGAGTTCACCGTCTTGGATGCAGTAAGTTGAGGCCTATCGGACCACGCGCTCTGCGTCTTCTTCCTTGTCCGGCAGGACATCGTGCTGCAGGTACATCTTGAGTTCTTGGGTCCAGCAACCCTTCTCGGGCTCCGCGGCGAGCAGCAGGCGGGCTCCGGAGGGTGGTCCTCAGGACGGGGCGCCGTCCTGAGGCGCCGCAGGCAGCCCCCATCAGGGGAATGACTGCTCGGGAACGAGCGACGTTACCGACGGTCTAAGCAGTCGTTCCTCGAAAACGCCCGGCCTCTAAGGCTCTCGTCTGGAGGCTCGTTTGGCGATATCATCCGCTTCTTTGTTGGTGTCTCTTGGTACGCGCTGCACCTCCAGCCTTTGGAACCATCGCTCCATCTTGCGTACCTCTTCCAGATATGCCTTCATGTGCTCGTCCTTGGGCTTGTATCTCTCGTCAAAGAAGTCGGCGAGGAGTTGTGAATCGCCTCTGATGGTCAGACGCCTGACCCCCAGTGCAGCAGCGGCCTTGAGCCCAGCGATTAGGCCCTCGCACTCTACGATGTTGTTGGAGACCTTCTCGCCTTGCTGGAAGCAGAGCTGCACAGCGTAGTAAAACTTATCCTGAGTGGGAGATACTAACACGGTGCCAGCCCCTGCACCGAGGCGTGAGAAGGCGTCGTCGAAGTATACTACCCATCCGTCTGGGGCTTCATCGCCGGGGGCCAGTGTGCGGTCTTCGCTGGCCCCCCGCTCTGGCGCGTCAGTCCACACCAGGTGACGTACTTCCCGTACGACGCTTGCTTCCTCCAGCTTCCTAACCTCCTGAACGATGAAGACCTGCTTCTCCGGGGCTTGTCTGTGCGCCTTCTGCTTGATAGGGCGTGTATTGGGGCACACCGTGAGGTGATGCTCGATGACATGCCTAGGCACCCCGACCAAATCTGCGGCCTTCCAGGCGAACACGTCCTTGTTGGCCTTGAGGAAGCTGACCAGCGCTGCCTCTTGCTCTGGATCCATGCCCGTACTGATGGTGAAGGTGGCTCCTGAGCCTTCTTCATCGGCGGGCACTTGCTTCATCTCGGCGGGGTCCTGAGAAAAGAGCTGCTTCTTCTTGGTAGGCGCGGCCTCCGGAGCCTCCGGAGCCCCCTTCGCCCCTGGGTGAGCTGCGGCAGCAGCCCTATAAGCGTGCCCGAGGACCTGAAGGCCGGCCTTGGGGTCCCCTTTGATGGTGATGATGCCGCTGCTCCCGGGGCATCTTGACGGTGTTGTAGCCCGGGTGAGTCGCCGCCATGAACTTTGCCAAGGCTGGGAAACTGAGGACGGCGTTGTAGGGCAGGTGGATGGGCGCAACATCAAAGTCGATGAGCTCAGTCCGGTAGTTAGCCGGTGTGCCGAAGGTGCCCGGGAGGTGGATCTGGCCGAGCGGAATGGCCGAGCCCGCGACCCCTGAGGAGGGCTTGGTGGGAAGGAGCTGCCTGTAGGACACAGGCAGACGACCAAAGGCCTCGGGGAAGAGGATGTTGAGGCCGGCGCCGCAGTCGATGAGGGTCCTCGTCACGGCCACCCCACAGATGGTGGGCGTGCACACTGTGGGGAGAGCGCTAGTGCCGACCGCTTCTGAGGCGAGGTCGCCGGGGCCAAAGGTGATGGCGGGCCCCCGCTCGCTCTGTGCCCGCAAGGCCTCCCGCGGCTGGGCGGCAGCCCCAACCTGCCGAAAGTGCGACTTGACGTGTCGGGCAGACGCCGGCGCTTGGGACCCACCGAGGATACAGGCGACCCCGCGGCAAGGCCGCTCCCTGCTGGCGACGCCCCGCAGCTCGCAGCTGCGGGCCGTCCGCATGCCGCGATTCCCGGTAGACGGCCGGTGCTGGGTCAGTCGTCGCGCCATCAAGAGCGTGACCGGCGAGGCCATAGGAGGCGGGAGTGGCCATGCAATCCGCCCCCCGGTGGCCTGGCCGGCAGGAGTGTCGTCGAGGAAGGAGGAGGAGCGCCCATGGGTGGCGTGATCTGCTGGTACTGCTCGGTCGATGGGGAGGGAGTCAACCCCCGCGCGGATGCGACAGGCCGCAGTCATTGTAGCGGCGCTGAACCGGAAAGGGGAAGTGAGGTCGTCAGAGAGGCAAGATTTCGACATGCCCCCTACCTGGCGCGCCAAATGTCGGATTCAGGGCTCCGCAAAACCCAATAAGTTCGAACACACGGGCATGAACGAAGATCTCTCCCGCTCACGTCTACCTAGCGCCTCGCCCTCGTCGGTGAAGAGATTCAAACAAACAACGGATAGAACACGCAAGAGTTTACCCAGGTTCGGGCCACCGTGTGGTGTAAGACCCTACTTCCTGTTTTGGTGGATTAGCCTCGGGAGGGCTGGAATATGAGCTAGTACAGTGGTTCCTAAGCTCGGGAGGCGAGCTCAGGAGGGTCAGGAGGCAAGTGTTCTTACTCCTTGCGTGGTGGCAGCGTGTCTGGATCGATCCCCTTTCACAGTGGGAATCCTAGCTACTTATATAGGCGGCCACGGTCCTCTTCCCCCGAAATGTTTAGGCGGGAAGGGATCCCACAACGGCCATTTTTGAGCGGGAACACAAGGACGTTCCTACCCTGACAAAAGCAGTCTTCCCCTGCAAAAGGACCAGGCGGTGACGCGGTGGTGGGCTCGATGGTGACATCCTCCTTGTCGTCCTTGCGGTCTTCGGTCTTGTTGCACCAATGGGGAAACATTTGCCCCGCTCCTCGGGAACCTACGGCTGCGTTGTCCCCCTTGCACCGAAATGGCAACTGCGCTACTAGCGAGCGGTGGCACCCACTGGTGCGGTGCGTCACTGCTGACATCATTGCCTCCTCCTGAGGCAGGCTTGGCCTTGGATTCTCCGCCCCTTCGGAGCGCCTTGCTGAGGCCGCTCCTGAGGAGGTCTTGACGTCGTTCTCCTCGCGAGGTTTAGCTCCCTCGCGAGGGTCTTGGGCAGCTGGTTGATCAACTGGGCCGTACCAGGCCGCTGTAGGAGCGCGTCGCGACCAGCAGACAGGCAAGTCTGGGTACCCTGGTTCCCAGTACGCCGACAACGAAGTTCTTCTCGGACAAAAGAGTGAAGCCAAAGAACCTTGAGAGGTTGAACAACTTGAAAGAAAGAACATGATGGAGAAGAACGAAGTTGCAAACACTTCGTTGGACAAGAGGAACAAGGGATATGACGAGAACCAAAATGTTGAAGGATATGAAGCAAGAGTTGAAGGAACAAGAATGAATTCGAAACCACTTCGGCTAAAAGAGATAGAAAAGCAATTCGGGCAGCACTCGGTTGAGCATTGAAGGAATAAGACTTGAACTTGAGAGGATGGAATAATACTTGACGAGATGAAACAACACAAATGCCTCCGGATCAAATTAAGAATGAGAAGAAAGGAGGTAGAACAACATCTTCTACCACAAAAGAATTTGAAAGCATCCTTACGAAGAAGGGACGGGCGGAGTTTTTGGAAAATCAACAACGAAAAGAATTTACTTGCTGTTGACTTATGGAAATCATCCCAAAACTTGAGGTGAATTATGCCACAAACAAAAGATTGAATGGATGAGATGAAGGAAGAAATGCAAAACTCCACTGAAAAGAATATGGAGAATTATTTGCACTTCGAGCCGCAAGGAGAATAATGCTTGAGCTGCTTCACAAGGATTTGATGAACACTTGAAGAATGATTTGAATCACGATGAACCACCACGAAGAACTCTTGTAACAAAAGGATGATGAGACGGAAATGAAGGATGAAAGAAATAAGATTAAAGTCTGGCGATGATTTAGATGGGGGTTCTGACGAGATGGCCGAGCAAAACTTTGAACTCCGGAAAGGAAAAGATGAAAACACCTGGAATTAGAATTTATTCATCATGAACAAACTCTAAAGGAAGGGATTAAACAACTTGATGAAAGAACAAGAATTATGTTATGCTTATCCTCCATTAGTTAAATTGATGCGAAGCAATGGATTTGCATACTACTTATTCGCGTTGAAAAGATTAAAGAGGGATAGATCTTGAACTTGAGAAGTCTTCATGACCCACCGATAGGATTGGAAAGAACAAATGAATTGATATGATAAGAACGGAAGTGAAAATCTTAAACGAACCACCGTAAAAATTGAAATCGGGTGATGAAAGAGAACACACCACCGTAAAGAATTGATATTGAACGAATAAAAACGAATAAATCACCGAGAAGAATAAATAACTTGATGGAATTTTGATGCAAGAGAATGAAGAGATCGCGGACGGATTAAAGAATGCTTGAACGAAACACCAGAAGAACATGGAGACGAACGAAGAGGCATCAATGAAGAATAGTTGAAGGATGAAGTTGAAAACTGAGAATAAAAAAATCTTCTGAAATGATGGCCTTCGGAGGAGTAAGAAGGAAAATAATTCATGAAATGCTTTGGATGGTTGAGGAAAAAATAGTTGAAGGATGAAGTTGAAAACTGAGAATAAAAAAATCTTCTGAAATGATGGCCTTCGGAGGAGTAAGAAGGAAAATAATTCATGAAATGCTTTGGATGGTTGAGGAAAAGAATTTGTCACGCTCTAAACAATTTGAGGGGATAGCATTAAGCTACAAGCACGAATCTTTGAGAGAACGGTCAAGGATTGGAGAGAAACACTTCTTCAGTCTTCAAATGACGACGTGAAACACCACCAAAATTGTTGAGATACTCTGGAAGAATGAAAAGAAGAAAGGTTGAACCGACGATGAAAAGAATTGAAAGAGATCTTGGAGAAGGCATATGATTGATGAAATCCATACTTACGTCACACTTTAAAACAATTTAGGAATCACTCCGGAAAAATTAGAAGAGTCAAGTAAGATCCTGGGAAAAGACTTGTGGGTTATGAGCCCACCGAAAAGAAAACACCGTTGGAAGGACTGAAAAGGAGATGATGCACCGGAACGGTTGAAAGACTTGAATGAGGTGACAACCTCGAACTAATTTGAAGGCAAACAGGAATATCGTGAGATATCTTCGGAACTCCTGAATGATTAAATGACAAGAGGTGAGCAAGCAATTGGAATCATTTGAACCGGGGAAAAGAATATGATAAGCACCGAATACAAATTGAATTGGAACCACCGAAAAAGGAAAGAGATGAATAATGTCGAATGAGAGGATAATTCAACAGTTTAAGTAATTGAGGAAAGAAAGCAAACGCTTCGCACGAGTAGGATGGATACTCGATTAAGGACTCCGGCTCCAAAAGAAAAAGGGTGGGCGGGTGGGAAAAGAAAGACCACTTCGGACGGGGGAAACAAGTCGGTTGACAAAGAACTGGGGAATAATCTTGCAAAAGGCGACGAGAATCGAATCTTCTTGACGAGAATTGCATCGGATGAAAAGAGCTGGCATCACAACGAACAAAAACTAACTGTGTGATCCTAAACAAAATTGAAGGGGAAGAGGAGTAATTCAGAACACCTATGTCAAGATTCCTCACCAGAGCGACGAAGGGGCTGAGGAGTAAAAAGAATTCCTACTCTCCGATATAACTAGACTCTGAAATCAGTTTTGCTAGACTCGACACAGCCAGACTACGATCAATCAAGGGGGCTCCAATGGTCGGTCGAGACTCTGCAACTTGTCATGTCCAAGATGTGATTCTATCCCAATCACGTGATGAACTCGTGATTGGGGCAGAACCGCATTTCGGGCGCTTAGCAAGATGGATATCATGACATCGTACCATTGCATACATAGATGGGGATACATACAAATCATACAAGTCACATGAATACAACACATCATATACAAGACATTCGACTATGGATGAAAACATGAAAAGCACAACAACATCCATCCTGCTATCCCAGGTTGCCGACCAGGAACCTATCCCAAGACAGACGAAGAAGAAGGAGGAAGAACTCGAACACAAGTAAACATCACTCTCACGTCAAGTCATCGGAAACCTGTACCTGCAACTGGTGTTGTAGTACCTGTGAGCCACGAGGACTCAGCAATCCCATAACCATGGGTATCAAGACTAGCAAAACTTAATGGGTATGGAGAGGGTAAGTGATGAGGTTGCAGCAGCGGCTAAGCATTGTATGGTGGCTAACTTACGAGTACAAGAATAAGATGAGCATCTACGCAAACGGTCGCAAACTAGTAATGATCGCTAAGTGATCCTGAACTACCTACGAGTCAAACATAACCCCACCCCGTTCTCTTCTCAAAATGAGAAGAGACGGTCACGGTACTCACGCGGTTGGTGTGTTTTATTTCGGATCCTCTGTCAAGTTAACTACAACCAGATATTAACAAATTCCAATCTGCCACATAACCGCGGGCACGGCTTTCGAAAGATCGTAACCCTGCAGGGGTGTCCCAAGTTAGCCCATCACAAGCTCTCACGGTTAGTAGAGGTAAAAACCCCTTGTCTTAGGGAAGAACCGATCAGACTCGAAATCTCGGTGCACAAGACATTTTGACAATGGTAAAACAAGTCCATCAAGACCTCTCGGCGTGCCGACACCCTGATAATAGCCGCGCGTATCTCGTCTCAGGCCACGACCAGATAAGCTACGCGTACAGGTAAAACCAATCCTCGAGTTTCCCCGTGGTGGCCCCACACAGTGCTCTAGTTTGGACCAACACTCATGAGGAGCACTGGCCCGGGTTGTAAATTAAGTCCTCGGGGTCCGGAAAGTCCCTATGCAAGTTTTATTTATTATGCAAATAGTAAAACCAATGTTGGGCCTTGCCGGAGGTGTTTTATTCAAAGCGAACTGTCAAGGGGGGGCCATAACCCCCAACCGTGTTAGGAACGCAAACTCAAGGAACATAACACCGGTTTATCGATTCTTAAGGCTGCATGAGTGGAACAAAACACCGAGCAAAAGGCCAAGCCTTCCACCCATTGCCAAGTATATAGGTGCATTAATTTAATTAATAGATATTGTGATATTCCAAAATATAAGATCTGACATGGAGCAATCTTCATCTTCACCTGCAACTGACAACGCTATAAGAGGGGATGAGCGAGCGGTAACATAGCCATACAACGGTTTGCTGGGATGGTGTCAATGGTTAGAAGTTTCATGGCAACAATGACAGGCTGACAACAATAGATAGGCAGCGCGACATATAGCGATAGCATCGAGACAACTAGCATGGCAATGATAGTAATGAGATCCAAGGTGACGGTCATCTTGCCTGAGATCCCGCAAGGAATAAGAACGGTTCCATGAAGAAGACGAAGAAGAAGCCACGTAGACGAACCAAGCGTAGACGAACGAGTCCTCACGAGCGCAACGAAACAGGAACTAACGAGAAGAAGCAAGCAACATGGTAAACACACAAGCATAAACATGGCATATGATGCACAACCAAGGATGATGCATGTCATGTTTAAATATGCATGGCATAGCAAAGTGCAACAACAATACTACAAGTTAAGTGGAGATCAATATGCAACGGGTTGCATATTGACGAAACACCACATTCACATATTTAATTTGATCTCATTTATGTAGACAACAATATTAAATGTTGATTAACATGGCAAGAGGTGAAGTTGTAAACTACCTATTTAGGCAAGTTTAAATGAGGCCGGAATGAAAAAAAACAATTCCGGTAAAACCCCATATGTCATTTAGCAATTATTAAAGCAAACAACAATTTTAACCATTTAAATGTTGTTATCATGATGCGGATGACATTTGCAAGTTTTATGCAATTTTTGTTAAAAGTTGACATAAGAGATATGAAGCACTTGTCGCCACGACGGAAAGAAAGGGGTGTCATGGCGGCGGAAACGGAAACAATGCCACGACAACGTTCCTGGTTTAGACAACTTGTTGAGATGTCGAGCAAAAGAAGGGCGGCGTGAGCATGTCATGCAAGAAGGTGGGTGCTCCTGGATACTGGGTTCCCACGTGACGACGACATGGCAACAAGGAGGAACATGCAAGCGACAACTCGGACACGGGGCAAACACGGGCATCTCATACAACACAACATGCATTCGTTCTCGGAAGGTCGTCTCGGCGGTTATACCTTCATAGCGTGTGGTTCAGGGTGGCTCGAGTTCTTCGAGGGAAGAGGTACACGTGTCGAAGAGGAAGTAGTTGTTCACGGGGTCGTCATGGGAAGTAGTCGTTCTCTTGACGGTAGTGGAAGTAGTGGTACATGGGTCGTAGTAGAAGTAGTGGTACTTGGCAGAGCGCATGGCGACGGTAGTTGTACATTTCAGCGGTAGTCGAACTTGACGTATCTGAGAGCTCCAGGCGTCGTGGTACTTGGCGATTCCGGATACTGTGGTAGAGGTACTTGGCGCGTTAGCGTGTAGTCGTTCTCGAGGTCCTTGTGCACTTGACGGAGAGGAACTTGGCGACGATGTACTTGACAGTGTAGCCATTCGGGGACATAGCCGTGTAACTGCTCGGGTTGAAGTCGGACCTGGTGGGTCTTGGTGTCCCGAGCACCAGCACCAGCACGGCAGTCCAAAAGGCAACAGGAGCTCGGGCGGCAGGGTCACGTGTAGGAAGCGGAGCATGTCCGGGCATGTTGGAAGTCAAAGGGAGGCGACGGGCTTGAGGGTCAGCGGCGCAGGGCGGTGCAGAGGCGAGGTAGACGCTCGGCGAGGAGGTCCTGGTGATGGTCAAAGAAGAGGAGTTGCGGCCGTCGCGAGGTAGCAGGGGAGCGGCGACGGCAGACTTAGCGCGGTGGAGCAGGCAAGATGGCGCGGCGGCGGTGTAATGGGGCATCGCCGGCAATACAAGGAAGGAGGCAGCGGCACTTGGAACAGGCAGGAGAGGGGCATGGAGCTATGCGCGAGGAGGGCGCCGGGGATGGATCCGACGAAGGAGGGTCGAAGGAGGTCGGGCGACGGGGCCGCCGGAGTTGGCCGCCTGGTGGTGACGCGGGAGGCCAGGCGAGACGCCAGCGCGGAGGAGGGCGCGGCCTCGACTGCAAGGCAACGATGAGGAGGTCGGGCGCGGCGGAGATCGCCGGAGGAAGTAGGCGCGAACAGGACGGCGCCGGTCGCGGGATTACCCTGTGATTCAGTATGCGGATGACACCTTAATCGTGCTGCCAGCTGAGTCGCGGGAGTTGAATACGATAAAGCTGATTTTGGATTCGTATGCCCGAGCAACTGGACTGAAAATCAACTACTCTAAATCGCAGTTAATGCCAATAAATGTAAATGTGAGTAAAACAGCGGAGTTAGCTAGTGTTTTGGGATGTCAGGTGGGTTCGATGCCGTTTACCTATCTGGGGCTGCCGCTTGGCACCACCAGGCCAACTGTCAGGGATCTAATGCCTCTGGTAGACAGGATTGAGCAGAGACTAACAGCGACTGCCATCTGGCTATCTTATGGTGAGAGGGTGCAACTCATTAACTCAGCTCTGTCATCGCTGCTATCCTTTGCGATGTGTGTGCTCAAGCTACCGCTGAAACTGATCGATATTTTCGATCGTGCGAGGAGACACTGTCTTTGGAGAAAAGAGATCGATCGAGATGCAAGAACAAATTCTTTGACGGCCTGGGATATGGTCTGCAGACCAAAGAAGAAAGGTGGATTGGGAATACTTGACCTTAAGATTCAGAACAAAGCTTTGCTGCTCAAATACATACATAAATTCATTCATAAGCATGACACTCCCTGGGTCCTGCTGGTCTGGAATGCTTACTACGAGGAAACACCCCCGCATGCCAAGCCCCCATGTGGATCGTTCTGGTGGCGTGATGTTTTTTCACTAATAGACATTTACAGAGGTATCACCACTTGTGTGCCAGCTGCGGGTGACACGATTTTGCTCTGGAAGGACGTGTGGATCAATGACAGACCTTTGGCAGAAACTCACGACCATCTTTTTTCATTTACACTTGACGAGGACATCTCTCTGGCCCAATTCTACCATAATGATACGGCTGCAGACAACTTCATGCTCCCTCTGTCTTTGGAAGCCCGAGAAGAACTGAACGATCTGCACCAGGTGTTGGCTGGTATGACTTTGGACCCAATGGAAACTGATGAATGGATCATGTGCTGGGGGGATACACAATTCAAACCAAGGAAGTTTTATGCCTATGTTTTCAGAAACATAACGGTCCCGCAATACATCGCCTCAATATGGAAAACAAAATGCATCATGAGGCACAAGGTTTTCGCGTGGTTAATGCTTAATGATCGGGTAAACACCAGAGATCTCTTGCAACGGCGACACTTTCACATTGGGGATGATCATGATTGTCCCATGTGTAACTCCGGAGTGCTTGAAACAAACAAACATTTATTCTTTGACTGCCCGTTCGCGGGGACATGCTGGGATGCGGTGGGTATAAGTTGGGGTGAGGATCAAGACTTGCAGCACAAGTTTGACACGGCGAAAGCTGGGTGGCATGGACCTCTCTTCAAGGATATAACCATTTTGGCAGCCTGGAACATTTGGAAACAAAGGAATAACAAGGTCTTCGAAGAAGTGATCCCCACACATGTAGACTGGCTGAGGAGACTTAAGGAGGACTTGGTGATTTTAGGTTATAGGACCTCCCCTCAAAACCTAGCTTTCTTGAGGGATTTTAGCAACTCTCTCTCTATCTAGCACCCCCTTCTGTTTTTGGTCACCTATTTTCTGGTGGCAGCCCCTCCCTGTATTTTATAATGTAAATTCTAGCTTTTGAGTGCCAACTCTCTGTTTGCACTCATAGCATATATAATGGAAAAGCAACAGTAGGAGTCTCTCCTGCTGTTTTGATGTGTCAAAAAAAAAAGGACGGCGCCGGTCGGATACGTCGGCCAGCGGCCATGCGAGCGAGGGACGAGGGAGGAAGGACGAGGGAATCGGGGGGAGTGAACAGGAGGCGGCAACAGAGGGAGAGAATGAGAGGAGGGAGTCGGGCCTAGGGTTAGGAAGGGAGCCAGGGCGGCTGGGCTAATAGGCCGGCCCAGTGGCTGGGCTGCCGGCTGGCCGCATAGAAGGCTGCAGCTGGGCTTCTTCTCCCTCTCCCTTATTCTTTTAGCAGAAAAAAATAGAGAGAGTTCACAAGAAATAAGAGAAGGGGCCATGAAGAAGAATAAAATGATGGGACATATTTGTAAGGCTTTATGGAGTATGTCCAACCCAACAAAAGTGGTTCCAACAAAATAGGGGAAGTTAAATCCAAAATTATTTAACTTGTATCAAAGGAGTTTGAATGGAGTGTAGACTTTAGGAGTGTCCAAAAATGTTCGGATTTTTGGAGGAACCTCGATAAAATAGATAAGAATCAAGGACAAGATTTGAAGGTCAAACTCGAAGTAGAAAAGACATATGATTGAGAATGCAAGTGTGTTGAGGATGGTTAAAAAATGGAATATTCATAATAGCTCCATAATTATTAGGAGGATATGTTATAAAAAGAAATCATCATATGACACCCCTCAGTTTAAATGGATCGAAGATCCATGCAACTTATTTAGTTGAGTTTTTTTTTAAATGGCATCCAGAAAATAAATAGAGCAAGCAAAAAGAAACATAGGGTGATCACCAAATATATGGAAGGCATCTGGCGCACCGGTCTCGGGGTGTCATATAAGGGTTGTGATCTTCAGGCAGCTCCTTCTCTTGGTCCTTGTACTTGTTGTCCTCGTCGTCTTGTCCGTTGGATGTAGTTGATCCATGGCTATCCTCTAGGTACCTGATCATGCATAGGGTTTCCGCCTTAGGTAGTAGCCATGTTTCATATGGAGAAAGTGGTAGTTCAGAGAGAAGCGAGTTCACCTTATATTCGATAGCCTTAGCTCGAGCTCTTGTCCTAGGACCAAGTGGTTTCGTGGGAGATGTAGATACGTCCGCGGGGATGCTCGTGGGATGCTCCGCATCAACGGAGTTCCTGCGCCAAGTGCATGGAACATCCGACGCCTCCGCAAGTTCTGGCCGTGACCCTCACGCGTATGAACGAAACGGGTTGTACATGCCTTAGAGACTCTCGATGCGCTCACCCAATGGGCGCGCGAGAGCTCCTGCCCACGCCCAAGTGGAAGCCCATGCTCCGCGCGGGCGGAGCGATTGAGTTGCGATCATGCCCACACCCTGGAGGAAGCCCCATGCTCTGCGCTGGCGGAACAATCAATTTTAGGGCGACCCATGGGCTGTACCAACCTCGGGCTGATCCGTGACGGACACGACAGCCGCATCTCCTTTTTGTTGTGTAATGGAATTTGTGGTCTTGCTTCAGTAAAACTTTGCTTTCCCGTTTATCGTGTGTTTCATTGTGTTCTCCATCTCGGGATCCGCACACGCTCACGACCTTACTCCTGACCCTCACGCAAGCGGGGGGGCTGGACACGGTGCATGTGCTCGGGTCAGTCCCAGCGGTGCTGAAAAACCCAAGCAACCGGGCTCCGGCTCGCAGGCCTACTCCCATGCACGCCGCCCCACCAAGGTCCTTGTGTCTTATCCCCTCGCGAAACATGGACACGGTATCTATGCTTGGGTTAGTACCAGCAGCACTGAAAACCCCAAGGAATCGGGCTATGTCTCACGGGCCTACTCCCGCACACGCCACCTCACCAAGGTCATTGGTGTCTTATCTCCTCGCGGAATGCTCAGGATTGAGCCAACAAGCGTGTGTTTCTCCCTTGCGGTACAATCTCTCGTGTGCAGTTTTGTGTGCAACTGCCTAAGGGGTTGGCCCAAGACAGCTACCTCGACGGGACATCTCGCAAGCCGACGTCCCGCGAGGCGCGCCCCGTCGGAGATGGCACACCGTGGTTTAAGCTCCATAGAGAAGAGCCTAACTACCTCGCGAGCCGCCTCTCAAGCCTCTCCCTCGGTGACCTTCCGAGCGCCGGTGTTTTCCTTCTCACGTGCCACTTGTGCGTCAAAGGGGGGTTCCTTGAGCATCGCGCCTCGAAGCCCTCTCTAACCCTCGATGCCCCTCACCTCCCGGCTTTGTCTAGACATCATGACCTCACATACCAACGGCGGCTGAGGCTCTCTCGGGGGCTTGGCCCTGACGACATATAGCATTTAGGCAAGCGAAAGGAATGACAAGTCTCAGGGGAAGGCCCCGCAAGGGTACAGGCGTTTATTACATCATTAAGTACCTAAGTGGTCTTCACGACTCCTTGAGGCTGTATCAGTCTATTACAGGATAACGAAGGAAACCTCTCAGAAGAAGCACTACCGCCATCACCACCACCGCCGTCGTCGCCGTCGGCATTACCCTCCTCAGCCTCGCCGGAGTCCGTGTCGTCGTCGCAGGAGAACTTCCCAAGTAGCGTGTCCACATGGCCCTCTACCACCTCCACGAGGCCGTCACGAAATTCTTATGGGACAGGGGCTTTCACCTTGCTGAAGTTGAAGTCGGGGTCGCCGTGGAGGAGGTGGCTAAGAGCATCTCCAATAGAGGCGCTAAAAGGGGCGCGCGCGCTAAACTTGCGATTTCGCGCGCGCGCGGGCAGAATTCCGCGCTCCAGCGACGGCGGGAAAAACGCGCGCGCGGAAACCGCTTGCGCGCGCGCGAAACGGCGGCCTCTCGCGCGCCTTTTTTGCGGCGCCTCCTCCCGCGCGCCTATAAAACGCAGCGCGCGCGCTGTCCTCGCTCCACCGCGCTCTCTCTCCCTCTCTCTCCCTGCCTCTCGCGCCACCGCTTGCGCCCGCCGCCCCCGAGCGCCGCCGCCGCACCGGAGCACCGCCGCCGCCCCCGACGCGCCACCATGCCGCCGCGCCGCCGTTCTTCGTCGGGCTACCGCGGCGTCCGCGAGCGCCCGAACGGCGGCGACTTCTACGCCGAGATACGCTCCGGCGATCTCCGGCTTCCCCTCGGCACCTACGAGACGGCGCACGAGGCCGCCCGCGCGTTCGACGCGGCGGCGTGGCGCCTAGGCAGGCCGCGCCGTCAGATGAATTTCGACGACGCCCGCACACTCGAGCAGGCGTTGGAGCTCGCCCCGCCGCCTCGTCTACACACCGCACGAGACCGTGCGGAGCACACGACGTCGCAGAACCGCCTCCACGTCGCCCAGGAGGACGAGCGGCGCATGGCGGAGTGGCGTCGGCTCCACCCGGAGGACGTCGCCGCCGAGCAGCAGTACTGGGAACGTCGCCGCGAGGACAGGCGTCGTCGGAGGGAATTGGCGTGTCAGCAGTGCGCCATCCGCGATGCAGGCGGGAGAACGATCTTCGCCGCAGAAGATGACCGTTGATTCGACGTCTGGTTGTCAACCTCCTCCGACAGCAACAACGAAGCCGGTGATGATGGAGATGACTGGAGCGATTAGTTTTTTTTATGTTTTCGAACTATCTATCTATCTATCTATGTTTTCGAACTACCTATCTAGTTGCAATATGTAAAATAACTTTGTATCCTTTTATTTTAATGCAATTACGCATGAAAAAAATACTGTACGCGCGCTGTATTTTTGGGCACCGCTGGAACGGCACGCGCGCGCTGCATTATAGCGCTGCTGCTGGAGCCAGCACTGCGCGGCGCGTCAAAGCAGACAAAGCGCGCGGCATATGCTTTTTTTTAGCGCGGCGCTAAGCGCGGCTGTGGGAGATGCTCTAAAGACGCGGGTCGCCACCTGGGAAAAGAGGCCGCGACATTCCGCTTCCAGACCGATCCACCGCACGGGCCGCCCCCTCTTCGAGTTGCTCCACGAGCTTGGTGGAGAGTTCAACAAAGTCTGCATCATGGGGTACGATAGGGGATTCGAGCTTCTCCCTGCAGATGGAGACAAGGTGCTGCGAGCCCGGAGCTCGAGAGAAGGGAGCACGCCGACATCCTCAGGCTTCTACTTCTGCTCTGGATCCGCCTCGTCCCGGGTTTGCTCGGCAACGCTGGCGGCACCCCCTCATCGGAAGCTGAAGGGGAACGAGCATGGCCTCGGCGTCTGCTTGAGCCTGTTGTGTGGCTGTCTGGCGGGTCTCTGACTCGCCAAGCGCCACTGTGAGGCTGCCGGTTTCTTGCGGGAGTTTCTCGCGATCCTCCTTGAGGGCGTCCTCCCGCATCCTCAATTCCTTATCATGCTCCTCGGTGAGCTTCGAGCGGTCCGCCGCTGACTTCACATCAGTGTTTGCTTGAACCTGCTTCTCCTTAGCCTGCAGCTGGGCGTTGGCTTTGGAGACGTGCTTCGCATGGGCCTCCTGAGCGTCAGCCACCTGGCGTCTCAGCGCTTCCACACGCTCGCGCTCCGCGGCCCGTTCGTTCGTTGTCCTCGCAAGGTCCGACTCGCTGCACGCGAGCTTTGAAGTCGTCCTCCCACGATTGGAGCAACTCCAACTGTGCAGGCCGCTCGTCTTGGAGCGCCTTCAGGCTCGCCTCCGCCTCATCGCGGTGCTTGGCGTCCCCCTCAGCCTCCGCGAGCGCGATCGCGCCGGCCGCCTTCACCTCGGCGGCCTCCTTCTTGCTCTTCGCGCGGACGGCCTCGTTCAGGCGTTGGTCCGCCGTCATGGCGACGTCAAGTTGGTGCCACCCGTCAGCAAGCTCCTCAACAAGGCGCACTTTGGCGTCACGGATGTCCGCTCTGAGGCGGTCGAGCGTGGCCTGAGCGTTAGTCAAGGTTCCGCACCTGAGCAAGGCTTGGCAGCTCACGAGTGCGAGGGCACGGCCCGGGTTCGGCTCCTCGCTACCCGCAGTCGTCACGACCGAGGGTGCCCCGGTAACGTCCGTTTGGAGTGGGGGCACGCCAAGACTTCCGCAGCGCTCGGCTGCCGCGACATGCCATGGGGGCTCATCGTGCCGACCTTGGGAGCGGGTGCCGCCGGCTTATCTTCCGCAACGCGCCCCGTGTCACTCGCCGTTGCACTAAGGGGAGCGACGGGCGGGGGATTGGGCGCCTCACCCTTCCCTGTCGCCGCCTCTTCTTCCGTATCCGGCCCCGCGGGAGGCACGTCCCCGCTCCCCGGAGGTAGGCGCCTGAGGTTGGCCGACCTCGACCACTGCGGGCACGCTTGCGCGCGGCTCTAGAGAAGCGATCAGCTCCTCTTCGGCCCTTGGGCACCCCGTCTTGGCGCTGGGGTGGCAGACAGCCCCCTCGACGCTCCAGGCGGGCATTGGCACCCCTTTCGGGCCGAGGGCTGCCTTCACCCCCGCCTTCCTCCTTTCTTCTTCAGGTCATCGGCGGCCCGCCTGCGCAAATGGGGAACAATTTGGACTAATTCAGTGAACACGAGCGCAAGGCGCATGGATGGGCGCGATAACTTATCCTCCTCGACGGCATCCTCCGTGGTCCCCTCTGAATCTGTTGTCACTGCCGCTGGAGTCCAACACCACCATGAGGGGGTTCTCGCGGGGCCCGACGTGGCCCGCCGGCACGGCCCCCGCCGGTCAAAAAGGGGCATCACCGCGACCAGCTCTGCCATCTCCAAATAGCGGTACGGCGGGCGCATCCTCAGGAGGGTCCTCGGCGGGCCTGACGAGCAGGGTCGCCACAGCCCCGTCCAACTCCATCAGCTTCAGGCCGCCGGTGCACAGCCTCATCGTGTCCTTCGCGGAGCAGCGTCATGCGCCGGTGCAAGTATTCCCGAACAACCATCGCCCATGATAGCTTCGCGGCCCGGTGCGCGGCCATCCGCTCCGAGACGGGCTCCATCCGAGGGCCGGCGAGCTTCTCATGCCCCCACCCGGGATTCTTCTCGGCCGGGCCCGTCGGGGTCAGCAGGAGCAGGTTAGTCTGAAGCGAACAGAAACTGCCCCCGCGTCGTCCGCGAGGGCGGCTCGGGCGGCGACTGGATCCGTTTTCTCCGGCAGTTTCCGGCGCGCTCTTTCCTCGCCGCCGCCGGTCAGCGCCGCCGGGCTCGCCCGCGCGGCTGGCGGCGGCGGCGGGGTTCCTTTCCCGTAGCACTTTGGGCGGCATGTGGCGAGGTACCAGCGGCGGCTGGATGCAGTGAATGCTGAAGTTGCAGCGACAGCGGCGCTGCACGCGAGGCTGAATTCGGAGGAAGGATGGCTGTGGGTGGTCAGATCGGCACTATGGTGCTTGCCGTCACCACCAGCCGACCACTCTTGGTCACGCCATGTATTTCCAATGGAAGCAGCCACTTGGGGCGTTGTTAGTTCCATGGCAAGAGCACGGGAACGCTCCTCTCTCCCCGCATGGAGCGGACGTTGAGGCGACGATGGCCAAGCGCAGTTGCCGCGGCTGTTGCCCACAACTTCGCCGGGTAAGCACGGTCATGGTGGTTTTCTGCCCTGGCTCTGGCGGAAGGTCTGGTGGCCACAAGATTCCGGCCAGCATGCTTGTCATCGGCTGGACAGTAGTCACCTGTGAAGCTTCAACGCTTCAACCTATATGATCTGCGTTAATAAGAGAGGATGATGGAGCTAGTGGAAGCGAATGGTGCTGCAGTCTAAGAAGATCAGCCTTGGTTGCCACTTGTGAGGATGGTGCAGGGCCTCCAAAGTGTCCTGAACTCTGGATTTGGCGGTGCCTCAAACCATCCTCCCCGTCAAAGACATCTTTGGGTCGTGGCGAGTTGCTCTTGTTGAGTCTCGTCTGCCTATCTTTGTAGACATGATCATTGCTCGTCGTGGGGACTCGGCGCTTATGCAACTATTGGGATCGAGGCAAGTGGAGGAGACAACATATTTTGACTTCGATTAGGTGGTACTTCTTGAGTACCCAGTCTTGAGCTCCTGAGTGAAAACTCTGGTCTGACCCTAGTTGGTTATACCTGGCAATGGCGGCGTTCTTGCGTCGTAACCATGATGATGACATTGCTCGGAGTTTGCTTGGATTTGATCTTCAGGGTGAAAACCCACGATCCGACCTTTGATGGTTAGATCCGGCGACGGCGGCATTTGTATGTCGTTCCCTTCTTGGAGGCGTCGCCTGTTGAAGAATCCTTCTCATAGTCCTTATGTTGTCAAAAGTTTGGTGGAGCGGGTGGTCACTGTTGTGCATCGTCAATCACTGTTCTCATTGTTTCGGGTTTTCTTTTTATTTTTCATCCGCCTAGGCATAGCTTTGGTCTTGTATGACTTTGCTTTTGTCGGCGTGATCTTGTGCGTGTGTGTTGTGTTGGCTGTGTGCATCTTAATTATGCAGAGGCCGGGTGTGTACTCATTACGATTGTATCCCTCGATGCCACGCTATGAGTCAATAAAAAACACCCTTTATCGAAAAAATATAGACCAAATGATGTCGGTAGCCCTCCACCTTCTTCGTGGCCTTCAGGTTGATGATGTCGTCCTCCATCGCCTTCACGAACACTGCTCCGAAGTGGCGAATGAGCGCCACCGAGGGCCTCACGCCCACGAAGGCCTCGTAGTAAAAGGCAAATATGGCCAGGAGGAGGACCGAGTTTGGTTAGAGATGGAGGGCGTGGATCCGGTAGTTGGAGAGGGTGGCGTAAAAGAAGTCCGAGAACGACACCAACTCGGCGTAAATGTTATGGACAAAGAAGGGATAGGCCGACTCCCCCAGGCCGCTTTGCGCTCGCGAGCCCGACCAGATCCGAGCCGCATGCCCCTTGTTCTGGTCGCTGGATATCAGCGGGAGTACCGCATCCAAGTCTTCCATGTCGACGATGGCAAAGCGCAGGAGCGCCACCCCAAGCACGGGCGTGTTCGGAGTCAGCGTCGTCACCTTTCCCTGCTTGCCTGCGAGAGCCACCGAGAGCGGCAGAGATGTGGAACTTAGAGACGGGCCGCGAGGAGACACGCGCGGCAAGGAAGGTGCGGGGAGACAAATGCGAGCAAGGAAGGCAATGAAGGCATCGCGCCGCGTGCGAGCAGGCTTTATGTCAGCTCGTGTAATTGCTGAGGCGTCATGGGAGAAGTGGGGGCGTCCACTGTTTCATCGTGCGCCACACATCGCGCCTGGCCCACAAGCGGTCAAAGCCCGCGCCGTTTCGCCCCCTAGCACGAGGAAGACATGCGCACCACGACCCCAAGGGCTACTATCGGGCCCATGGGAACCAGGGTACCCAGGCCCGTCTGCTTTCGGCCCAGGACACGGCGCATGCCAAAGAACCAACCAAAGGGCCCACCGACAGGCCTCCATCAAGAGCCTCATGAGGCGGTCTCGCGAGGCGGCAAGAGCCTCATGAGGCGGTCTCGCGAGGCGGCCTCACTGATGCACTCAAGGCACGTGTCGCTCGGCTCGATCAGGCAGCCTCATGCCCATCACATGGGTGACGCGCGCGACAACGAACGGCGCCATAGGTCATGCCAGGCGTGATGAGGAGGATTGCCTCTTTTGTGCTAAGGGAGCAAGGCCTGGACACCAGTTCCCAAAGCAATCCCCAAAGGTTGCCCAATCAATGCAAGAAGACCAAGGCGGCAAGCGCGCAGGTCATCGCCAAGCCCAGACAACAAGCACACAGGTCATTACCGAGCCCACTGGCTCATCATGGACAGCAGCTTTGCAGAAGACCATCTTTTATCAAGATGGACTACGCCCTTGCCCCCTTCAAAATTGTCGTTGTATGGCAACCCTTCCCGCCAATGTTTTAAGGTTAGAGGACCAAGGCAGATATAAAAGGAGGGCAGCGTGCTACGATAAAAAAAAGGTTAACCATTCTAATCCTCAACCCTTGTACACTCTAGCCAGTGCAATCCAAAACCATGCAGGACATAGGGTTTGACACCACAAGGTCGCACTCGCCGTAGCATCGCGCGTGGTTAGCGGCAAGGAAGGATAGGCCATAGCATCGCGCGTGGTTAGCGGCGAGGAAGGATAGGGCGGTAGGAGCGAGCGCACCCAAGTGTTCGAAACTTTAGGTCCCCGGAACCCGATTTCCGACACGGTCTGAGGTCGCGTTTCACAAACATAATGCTATTTATTACTCCCTCTGTAAACTAAATAAGAGCGTTTAGATCACTACTTTAGTATTCTAAATGCTCTTATATTACTAGTTTACGGGGTAAGTACTAGACAAAATTAATGATTGTCAAAATCCAGTTTGCTACAAGGATTTCATAAACCCACACACGTACAACTAAGATTGGCAAGCCAGAAAAAGTTAGAAACAGATAAACAAAGAGAACCAAAAGAATTAACATAATATTGAAGCTCAATTATATAGGCTACACTGATGGTCAAAATCGATTGGGATGACCCTGCAACATTTCATAGCGTTCCAGCGCTTGACAAACATCAAGCTTCAAGTAAATTTTTATTCATACATTATACTGTTAAGCATCGAAGCGATTTTTGCTGTCTTGTAGTCATCCTGGAGTTGAATGAACCTGCAATTCACTGATGGTCAAAATCGATTGGGATGACCCTGCAGCATTTCATAGCGTTCCAGCGCTTGACAAACATGAAGCTTCAAGTAATTTTTTATTCAGACATTATACTGTTAAGCATCGAAGCAATTTTTGCTGTCTTGTAGTCATCCCGGAGTTGAATGAACCTGCAACTCACATCCCAACTTTAGCCGCAAGTTTATCAAACAGTGGTATAAAAGAGACACTATATATGCAGGGAGTCAGGTGCCCTACCGTAAAGCATCCTTCCGGATGCTGGGAGTTCCTTCAAACAAGGAAGCTAGACTTTCCGGAGCAACAATAAAGACATTAGCCATGCTGCAAACACATAATGCAAAGAAAAGTCAAGGACAAAATTCAGACAGAACATCATGCAAAAAAGAACTATAGAAAAATACACTTACATTCCAAGCAGTTCAAACTTCTCGTCTATGGAAGGGGCATTGAAGCTACGGACAAACTCCCCATACTCAGTAATGTCACGTTTCAACCGTAGCCCACCACTGCAAAAACAAACATTGCCCTGTACAATCAGCTCAGCCAAGAAAGACAACCTTTTAGACACCGACCTGGGCTGATCAGGCAATTGGCCAATAGTTGATATGCAATGAACAACAATATGTTAGACCATATATAAGGATGTTAAGGCATGGCTATCTCGGACTAAAGGGGTCAACTTTATCCATACAAATATAGGTAATTGACTTGTGACTCTTATGTTTAGTACTGCATTTTTTAACATCAGGAAGGCTTGTGCCCTATCAGGAACAACAACAAATTTCGCAGCACCATCCTACAAAAAGAAAAAGAAAAACGTAACACTATGAGATGTCAAAACTTGGGTCAAACTACACATTAGGAGAATTTACGCCTCCCCACCCCTCCAAATTTAATAAAGTCCGACAAGGTGGACAATGTGTGGGTGGCATAACCATACTTGTCTGTATTGTTAGATCCCATCAATTAGGATCAGTAGTATCCGTTTTAGGGTGATTTTGCCATCAAATACAAAATTTACTCTGCAAAGGATAATGATATAACTTTAGCAGTTATGCAGCTGAGTACGTAAACTTATGCTAGGTAATATTAGCTTGAACAAATTCATGCTAAATCATATGAATAAAAAGGTTAAAAGGTTCATATGATGATAGAAGAGTACCTCGGACTAAATGTGAACTTTTGCCAATGATTAAGCAGACCCTTGTGCAAGCGGTTTCCCTAAGGCACAGCTCAGTTAGTTATGGTACATATTTGCCATGCCAAAATAACATTGAATAAAGAATCACAAACAGATGAACATTATCAATATTGGAGTACTGTTACATGTGTGTACTCGGTACATTAGATCACAGTATAGTGCTTGCGCAAGATGTCTCGGGCATTTACATGTTTTTGATTGTAATAAAAACTTAACACCCAGTTGCTATCATAAATTTTGATATGATGACTTAGTGCAGAAATTGCAGTGTGAAACATGTTATGTCAACATCAAGATGCCCTTTACACGAATTTTGATTCAATACATACAACAGATTCAAAGACACATCTAGCATAGTTATGCTAGGGAGTACTGAATATGCACATGGTTTTCAAGGCGTCGCTTCAGTGCTAAGGCGTACTAGGACCTAAAATGATAATGTCTTGCCCTCGACTTAGCAGTATATCATATGGCGGCAGCGTAAGTAACTATCGCTACACATTCACCGCCACATTATTGATGTGGCTGACACAATAAGACAAGAGGAAGTCGAGATCCTGCTGCTGCCGCCAGCCATTGAGGTCCTCCCATGGTGACCTCGAGCTTACCTCTGCCAGATCTCGAATCAATCTGAGCCCCCATGAATCCCTCTCAAATCTGAGCCACCATGAGTACTCAAATTCTCGACTGAATCTGAGCCTCCAGGTCGTTTTGTTGCCTTGTGCTGTGTGGTGTGTTTAGTGTTGTGTTTCTGCTCTGCACTGCTTTTTTTCGAGAAAACGCAAAAGCCCTGCATTTCGATTCATTGATAGAAGAGTTTGTACAAGCTCACAGACAAGCACCCGATGCGTTGTCACAACACAATGCCACTAAATGCCAGCCGTATCAGCAGCCGGGAGCAACGCGGCTAGTCCGCTCGCGTCTGCAGTCGCCCAATGCTCTGGCTTCTGTCCTAATCGTATCAAGGAGGCTGGATATGCTTAGTTGTGCGCTGTCAAAGGTGATCGCATTGCGGTGCTTCCAGATGCACCAAGCCACCAGCATGATGGCTGAGGACGTGCCCTTTCGGACCAAGGTCTGAACTGAGAGGCAAGCAGCCTGCCACCAGTCCACGAAGACATCCCCTGCCTCGGGAGGCCGAGCCATCAATCGGATCCAGGAAAGCACCTCATGCCACACCATGCGCGAGAAGGAGCAGCCTGCGAGGAGATGAGCCATCGTCTCCATAGTCTGATCACAGAAGACGCAACAGGGTGTGTGCTGCAGACCACGACGCGCCAAGCGCTCAGAGGTCCAGCACCGTGCACTGCTATTTGTGTGCACTCGGTGGTGCTCCTTATTTGCTGTTTGGTGCATGATATTTCCTGCTTTTTCCTGCCCTTTTTCTGTTTGGGATTCGCTCCGCTTGCACTCACTGGTTCTTCCCTCATCATTCATCATTAAATTGCCCCTCACCCTGCTAACTGCTCTGCTCCTAGGGTGTCTAAGGGCATGTTTGAATTGTGCCCAAAAGCTACGCTAACAATATTTTGGTCCAAAAACTAGGGTATTTGTTTTTTGCATAGCTGATTTTTTGGCAAGCCGATACTATTTTGTCCACACTAATTCAATTTTCTTGCCAATGTTGGCAGATAATGGGCTAGCAAAACTTTCACCAAAATTTTGGCAAGGCGAGGTTGGGCTAAAATTCAAACACACCCTAAGGCATCACATCGTTTCACATTCCCACCTTAAAACCATGTGCATGCATCACAATGCAATATGCAAAAACATGTCCTATCCTTATTTCTTGAATCCGTAGTATATTAGTTCTGCATGACCTTGTGAATTTGCATATTCGTACACAAAAGAAAACCAATTGCTTGAGAGTCAAGAATTATCATTTAATGACATACCAATTCAGTCAAAAAGGACTGTTTGTTTAGACCTTCCAGGGCACTGAATGCAACCTCGAGAACACGAGAAAGGTAGGCTACAATTCTGGCATAAAGCAACAACGATACATTAGTTAATTTAGTTATCTTGGACCATGCGAAGCACAAATATACAAATGAGCACCTTATGCAAGCATTTGTTGGCCGATGATCTGGTGCAGCTCCATCATCTGGTGACCGATAATCTGTTGCTTTCTGTTCTGAAGATAACAATCTTTCAACCTGGGAAGCGAAGCAAAAGGCATTATGCTTATGAACTAAAAATTGCTGAAAAATACCCTGTCACACCAGTCAATTATGTAAATCGTTCGATTATCGGGGCAATTGGGGATTGTATTCATCAATTCACTGTATCAACTCATAGCATCCAACATGAATACAGTTTGACAGATTATGTTACTGCTGCAAGTACTGTAGCATACATGCTGCAGCACACTGTCTGTGCAAGACAGTCGGCCCTACTCTTGGCAAACCAAATCGACAAAAAGTGATATTTTTTAGAAGAAAGTTAAACATAAAAGATTAGGGTAGGATTGGACATCAATCCCTTAAAGATAATGTAATTATTCATTATATTGCAATCACTTAAAGAAGAAATAAAGTACTCCCTCCGTTACGAAATACTTGTCGTGGTTTATTTTGGAACGGAGGGAGTACTTGTTTACGTTCTGCATATGCCAGCTAGGTCTAATTTCATCATAAATCAAGAAATAAACGAAGTTTTCAAGAGCTCACTCATTTACATGTAGCCCTCTTAGCTTTGGTTGGAGGCGTAGATGACCAATCTAGAGCGAGTGCTCAAATCTCGCACCTCTGAGTCATGCCCGAGTTAATTTTCGAGAAAACGCAAAGGACCTTTGTGTTTCGTTTCATTGAAAAGAGAGAGAGTTTGGAGCTACAATCCTCCTAGGAGGCGGTTTCACAGTAATCTAGAGGACACTAGTGTACATCCCAAGTGGCGGGCAGCACAACTCTAAGCCCTGTGGCGCTTACATCAGCCCAAAGTTTGGCTTCGTCTTTTGATTCTGCTCACGATGATGTGGATGGATGGTTGCCCACGATCGAAGATGCAGTCGTTTCTATGCTTCCATATCATCCAAGATGTTAGAAGTGTCGCGGATGCAAGTCCCTTGCGCATCAGCAGAGGGGTATCTTGCCTGGCACTGTGCCACCAGTCGGGCAGGGAGCTGTCGTCATCCGGCGTTCTGCATGTCATGCGCATCCAAGAAAGGATCTCGTGCCAAACCTGCCGTGAGAAGGGGCAGGCAAGCAAGAGGTGATGCATCGTCTCCGGAGCCTGGTTGCACAAGGGACATGTCGTGTGTGCTGAAGCCCGTGTCGAGCAAGCCAATCCGCCGTCCAGCAGCGGTCGAGGCCGGCGAGCCAATGGAAGAATTTTACTTTGGGCAAAGCCCAACACTTCCAGGTGAGCTTCCAGTTGGCGCAGGTGGTCGACCCGTGGAAGGATGCGAGGTAGGCAGATTTGGCTGTGTAGGTGTCGGCCTCGTTCCACTTCCAAATCAGCTTGTCAGGCTCGGAGGAGTGTGATGCCCTCAAGAAGGCGCCAGAGCAGCAAGTACTGGCCGATTTCATGGACTCCCAGGCTGCCGTGAATGTCCTGTGCCCAAAGATGAGCCTACAGGCCCACAGCAACTGTCATGCTCTTCCTTCACCGCTTGGTGATGCAGATGTGCAGCATGGGGGCGATCTCACGCATGGAACGCCCATCAATCCATTGGTCCTCCCAGAATTTGGTGATGTGGCCATTCCCAATGGCGTTGTGGGTGCTCGCGAAGAAGAAGGCATGCTCCTCGGCCGAGAACTGGAGGCTGAGACCAGCCCAGGTGCGACGTTCGTCAGTTTTGCTGAGCCAAAGCCAGCGGGTCCTTAGCACCATGCCGGTGCGCTCCAGGTCGTGCACACCCAGCCCGCCTAGGCATCGAAGCCGCGCAACGCGATGCCAGTTAACATGACAGTGACCGCCATTGGCCTCAGCGCGCTCGGCCCAGAGGAATTCACGCTGAATCCGCTCGAGCATCCGAAGGATCTTCTTGGGCGGCGCCAGCACAAGCATCTGGTGCAGAGGGATCGCGGCGAGCACCGATATCACAAGCGTGAGTCGGCCTGCTCGGTTAATGAGCCAGGCTTTCAAGGTGGGCAATCTTCCTACGACTTTGTCGACGAGGGGTAGCAGCTGCGCGGTGATTGAGCGTCTGATGGTCAGCGGGATGCCTAGATATGTGAAGGGGAACACGACGATTGGGCAGCCCAGGCTTTCAACGGCGGGCAGCATGGCGTCATCGTCGCAGCGGATGAGCGTGGCGGTGCTCTTGGTAAAATTGTCGCGGAGACCGGAAGCTCAGCTGAAGAGTTGTAGGATTGCCTTCACGGCCTCGATGTCGTCCGACTGGGGTGGCAGAATAGATCCACATCATCCGCGTAAAGCGAGATGGGCGGGATCGATCTGGAAGGGTGTAGGCGACATATGATTCTGTGCTCTACAGCGCTTGAACAGGCGACCAAG
>LR738713.1:209178826-209189242 GCA_902687465.1 Secale cereale | reverse complement strand
CAAAGCGTCGCCTTAAAAACATAGGTAGAAGGTACTACTTTTGTCCGGTGGTAAGAGGCTGTTTGGAACGCAGCCCTCGTCTACCATGCCAAAATATTGGCGTTAACCGATGGTTGGATGCCTGTTTGGACAGGCTCCAAGTTTGGCACGCCCAGCCCACCAGAGCTCTCTCCAGCTATTTTCACGCCAAATCGTGGGTGAATCTCAGGCGGGCGAAACGACCGCCAATTTTTTGGCGCGCCCCGTGCCCCTGATTTAGTCGGATGAGGCTGGGCACGAACCAAACAGCCCCTAAATTATATTGGGCTGCCGCTTACACGGGAATTAATCCATCCCAAAAAAGAAAAATCGGTGATTAGGCAACAAACCACGCGATTACTCCGCCATAGTGATTATCCTTTAACTGTACGAGACCGCCGTTAACAAAAAAAAAAGGAAACTCACGTAAATAGTGGGGAGAGTCGTGTTGCCAATTATTTGGCGAGCATTTCCACGCCCTCGCCGCGCCCATGAAATGGCAAGAATCACACGCTGGCGTTCCGGGCGGGATGGGCAAGCCGAGTTTTTGGCGTCGGTCCAAACGGCAACCAAATCTCGCTGGTGAGACAATTTTTTGGTATGGTTGGAGTTGGTCGTAATGCTGCAGGAGGATGGGGGTATTGATGAAGATGTGAACCATGAAATGGCAAGAATCACACGCTGGCGTTCCGGGCGGGATGGGCAAGCCGAGTTTTTGGCGTCGGTCCAAACGGCAACCAAATCTCGCTGGTGAGACAATTTTTTGGTATGGTTGGAGTTGGTCGTAATGCTGCAGGAGGATGGGGGTATTGATGAAGATGTGAACCATCGAATCAAAGCCGGATGGATGAAGTGGCGCCAAGCTTCTGGCATTCTCTGTGACAAGAGAGTGCCACAAAAGCTAAAAGGCAAGTTCTACAGGACGGCGGTTCGACCCGCAATGTTGTATGGCGCCGAGTGTTGGCCGACTAAAAGGCGACATGTTCAACAGTTAGGTGTGGCGGAGATGCATATGTTGAGATGGATGTGTGGCCACACGAGGAAGGATCGAGTCCGGAATGATGATATACGAGATAAGAGTTGGGGTAGCACCTATTGAAGAGAAGCTTGTCCAACATCGTCTGAGATGGTTTGGGCATATTCAGCGCAAGCCTCCAAAAGCCCCAGTGCATAGCAGACGGCTAAAGCGTGCGGAGAATGTCAAGAGAGGTCGGGGTAGACCGAATTTGACATGGGAGGAGTACGTTAAGAGAGACCTGAAGGATTGGAGTATCACCAGAGAACTAGCTATGGACAGGGGTGCATGGAAGCTTGCTATCCATGTGCCGGAGCCATGAGTTGGTCACGAGATCTTATGGGTTTCACCTCTAGCCTACCCCAACTTGTTTGGGACTAAAGGCTTTGTTGTTGTTGTTGTTGTTGTTGTTGTTGTTGTTGATGGAGTTGGTCGTAAACCAAACACACCCCACGTCTCTTTGCATCATCCCCATGAGTAAGAGTCTGGTGGTGAGAGAACAAGACCTAAATCACTCGGCAACGACTTAGTGCAAGCCGCCGATCCCCTTCGCTCGCCGCTCGACCAATACACGCCATCGCTCCCCACCGTGAGTCGCAGTTCTATTGCCCCAGTGAGGCAGCGACTGCCAACTGGCGCACTGCTCTGCCACCACTACTGGGCCACTCACCACCACCCGGCTACTGGCCACCGCCCGGCTATAGGGTGGAGCTCGGCAGCTCGGCCCCTCAGCGCTCAGCCACCACCCACCAGAAACCAGTGCCAGACGGTGCCACTAGCAGACTAGCATTTAGAAAATGGAGAGGATGGGAAAGGGGTTAGCAAATACAAAGGGAGAGGTATATTTTCTGAATTTTAGTAGCATTTTAGAATAGCTTGTGATATGCAATGTAGTGATTTGAGTGACAATTTAATGTTGTAAATGTGGCAGTAGTTCTAATCCAAGTACTCGTGAAAGCGGCAACCTTTCGACACAGGCCGCTCATCAAGATCAAGTGAATTATAGCAGGAGAGAATGCAAATTTTATGCCAGATGAACCAAGTGGAAGAACAGATTACAGATTCCGTTGAAGCTATGGTGGAAGAGACAGTTGCTCAAGGTATAAGGACATCTCCAAAGCGGACCCTCAAACCTCCCGTATGTCCAGACCACTTTTGCCATCCAACCGAGTCACTAAAGTGTCAGCAGACCAGTCCGCATGTCCACAATCCGGTATACTGGAAGCCTTTGCGCTGGCATGGCATGACACTGATCAAGGTGAGCCCCCTGCCATTACTCCTCAGAACCATACACAAGCAAGTTCTCACACCAAACTACAATACATGTATGGGATCAATTTGAAATAATATCACACATTGTTCATTAGTCTGTTGATTCAATAGTTTAATCAGCTCATAAATAACAGTACGCAAGTTTTCCTCATTATTTGTTGACAGTACCTTTTTGTTATTCCATAAATTTGTTTGGACATGCAAAGGGAAAAGAGAAGGTGCAAACCTCACACATGACTGTATCAATGCATTGCAACAGTCCTTTATGAGCAGCAGCCTCCACAACAGATACTGCCGATCCCATATCTTCACAAGCAGATGGATGGGCACCATCGACAGGCAGCAGGAGACGTGATATAGTATTTGAGAAGTACTACACAGGAGAAGGATAAAATCAGCATGGTTCATCGCCTAGCAATCTAGGTTGCATGTTTAGCCAAATTACCTGCTGAAGATAAGCTACACTACTGGCACAACGCTGCACAGCGATCATGAAGGATCTAAAGCTACTCTCACCAGCAGCAGCCGCCGCCTCTGCCTGCAAATAGTTCAAATCTAGCTAACTCCTTCATCCACGGATAATATCCATGACCAGATGTGACTCGCGGCCAAAAACTAGAAGTAGATTAAAGAACAGAAATGAAGGCATACAGCAGAAGCAGCAGCCGCGGCAACTCTTCTACTAACACTTGTCCCGATGACATATCTATCCCTCATAGCTGCAGCCTCGTTCAAACTCTCTCTAGCACCGTCAAGCCCAACAGTTAAATATTGGCTGACCTATATAACAAAACAACATTGTCATTAGACTAGCATCATACTTTGAAGACTGCCATATGTTATTACTGGCCATGGTTTACTTACTTGATCTAGCAAACACGCAAATATGGATCTGACATTAGCTGCAACAGTAGTAGGCTGCAAAAGATTATAACTGTGAGAAAAGTAGAGCGGGTTCAAACAGAAAACAATACATTGGTCTCTTTATGTAATAAAAGAACACAGTTGAACAACTATGAAATTAACTTCCAGATTATAAGAGAAACATGGCCTTGCCAATAACAGGCCAAGGCCTTGTGGCTTTAAATAACATGTTTATTCTTGAAACTATTTTGGATATCAATTTTTCAAAAGTTCAATGCAAACACAGAAATTATTTATTAAGCAACATATTAATAATTAGTACAAGGAAAATTAGTTTCACCTGAGAAAACAACAGTGTGCATCTCGATATTGCTTCCTCATTCCAACGAACAAATTCGGTCACTACAGTAACTGATATCAGCTGCTGTGGTGAGGTATTCAAAGACGCTCCTTTTGCACGGCCAATTGACCCAGTCGATTCAGATTGTTGCTTGGCCTCCGCTCTTAATTCAGCCATCTGCCAAGTACATCAATGTGACCAACTACAATGTTCGAAAATAATACAATCTATAAAAGCAAAATTATAACCTTTGATTGATATAGCTGTCTGAGTGATGCATGCTCGAACTCCGTGTACTCGTCTTTGTGGGAAACATATATAGACTCGGTGAGACCTACAAGAAATATGGACATAATCATGATGGTACTACACATATCTGCAAGTGCGCTTCAGATGTAAGAGAATGGTTCTGACTACAGAGAACCTTCAATTAAAGTATGCGGGTATGAGGAGAAAAAAACTTCTGTTTCCCAGGCGGCTCACGGGCCAACACGTAGGCACCGCTCCTCCTTCCCTCCCATTGCGACCGTCGCCACTGCCGGTGGCGGCAGCAGGGCTTCTCCTGCGCTCTCCCATGCGTCCTCTCCTCGTCCTCACACTGCCCCTGCTCCACGTGATGGTTGTCGCAGGCGCAGTTGGTGTGGCATGGCGGTGGTGGCAGGGTGGCTCCTCACCACCTTCAGTGGCAAACTGTGCATGCATGGAGTGGTGTTGCCCTTCCTTGCTGTGGGCAGCCACCGAGCTGCGGCAGCTCCTGCCCTTCCGGGCGGAAAGCCGCCAGTGGATCCAAGCTCGCGAGTAGCACCTGGGCCACGCCAATGGCATGCCGCAGATTCAGCATTCCACCACTAAACTGGCCGCGAGCGAACTTCTTCAGGGGTTACTCACGGAAGGCGTGTGCACAAGGCCACAGCTTCAAATGTGTAAGCAGTTCCTCCGGGCACACTCTGGACACATGAGTGGTGTCCTCTGTCAGCGGTGCGGTGACCGGTGGGCCAGCAAGGTTTGCCCGCCTCCATGGCTGCAGGCGATCCTGGCGGTCCGCTGCTGTGTCTTGACGTGGTTGTTGCAAATTTGACACCAGCCAGGGAATCAGCAAGGCAAGCTTGGTGCTGCGCCCACGGGGACCACCGTTTGGAGGCTCACTGAATATTGTGGATACCATAATGGGCTCATGGCTTCGGCGCACATACATTCCAGGGCGCCAGCGCCATGTTGAAACTGCAACCTAGGGTGACATGGTCGACGCCTTGCCGAGGATTACCTACCGTTCGTTTGTCATGGGCTCATGGCAGGCGGCATGGCTCAGGAGTATAGGTGGCCAATGCCTAAACACATCTCGTTTGTCATGGGCTCATGGCAGGCGGCATGGCTCAGGAGTATAGGTGGCCAATGCCTAAACACATCAGTAGTGTAAAGGCATGGTGTGGATGGGTGGTGTTAAGGCCGGTTATTGTGTTGGTTGTGTCCTTTGTTATACTCGTCTATAACCATGAGTCGCTGTCTTGGGTGTTTGGTTGTGATTGCATATGAAGGCTTTTCTCTCTTGAGAAAACACAAAACTTATCGCTGGGTGCATTGATAGAAAGATCAGTTTGCTAGCCTAAGAAATTAGCATGCTTTAACTTGGTATATTTATTTAGGGCGCCACAACAGAACACACCAAAAGACAAGTTCATTCAGGAATATAGTAGATATTAATGATACTGCATGCAGAAGTAAATTAAATCAAATATCCAAGCAAAACTAAAGGTTTGTACTATCCAACATAGTTACCATTGTTCAGACCAAGATTTTGAGAACAGTGACTGCTAGCATTTTTTTTGTCAGAAATTTCAGCAAAACCTTGGGCTTTCTGGATAGAAATCATTCCTCCGAAATCATAACTCCGACCAATGATTATGAGTCTAACGACTAGTCTAGTAGTCTCAATCTGATTGTCGACTAGCTTCTTCGTGTAGACTAGCTCGTTGAGTCGAGCGGTGGAGCGACAAGTCATCGACTAGTCTAGATTAGTCTGGTTGTTTGAGTCCATCGACTCAATTTGGGAGGGATAAGTGAGCAGAGCTCAGCCCACGGGAGGGAAAAAATTGCAACCCTAGCTTTCCAAGCTCGCTCCACAACAAGCCGCCTCACCTGGGGCTAGGCCACCACCACTGCCCATTGCCCGCCACTGCCGCTGCTACCCACCACCGCCGGCGGCAGCGGCAGCGGCCAAGAGCATTACAATGCTCTCCCTTCGTTGTTGATTTTGCTCCTCCCCTGGATCCACCCCTCTGCTGTTGAGCGCCTCCCCTTGCCACTCTCCTATGCTGATGTGATCCTTCTCTGGATCAACTCAATTTTTATTGTATAATATATATATATATATATATATATATATATATATAGTATGTACTACATTACACACTAGGTATTAGTAGTTGATTCCTGCAAGTTCAGTACTACAGTACCATGTTGACTAGTCTAGCAGTAGTCTAGACTAGTCACGATCAGTCTATGAGTCTCAACCTCGGCTCGACTCGTAATTCTTGACTCTGACTATGTTGTCTCAACGTAGCCGGTCCCAAACCCAGGTAAAGGAGGAGGGTTGTGATAAGCTTGGCGAGGTAACGTCAAAACTCAGCCATTCTTATGGAGATGAAACTCAGAAGTACATCGTTGGGGCGTAATCCTCTTAGCGGCGCGCCATATCGGAACCCGAGTGTGGTGTTAAATGGGCAAGGGCCGGGCCATCACCCCCTTGGTGGCACGCTCGTATCTCGATCTGGATACAGTGATATGTGAGCAAGGATCAGGTCGTCGCATCCTTAGTGGTGTGCTACATCGACGCTCGAGTGTAGTAAAAAATGAGCTAGGGTCTTCGCATTTGACTCGACGAGTGCGAGAAGGTTAAGGAAGCTAAACGAGCCTAGTAGGATCTGCATTGGTAGTTGGACATAGGGTCCCCGACAGGTAAGTTCCGGGAGTTGGTGGATGCAGCGATGACGAGAGGCGTTGATATCCTATGCGTCCAAGAAGCCAAATGGAAGAGACGGAAGACGAAGGAGGTAGAGGATACCGGCTTCAAGTTGTGGTATACAGGGACAACTACAAACAAAAATGAAGTAAGCACCTTGATCAACAAGAACCTCAAGTATGGAGTGGTAGACGTCAAGAGGCAAGGGGGCGGATTATCCAAGCTAGTCGTTGGGGACTTGGTTCTCAATGTTATCAGCGTGTATGCCCCGCAAAGGGTCATGACCTCTACCCATGATTAAACACGAAGGAAGACGTAAGGGACATCTATAAGATGGCCAAGATCCGAGAGAGGAAGATGAGGGATGTCAACCAAGTCAAGTGCATCAAAGATGAGTAGATCCGCTTCTGGTTAAGGAGGAGATCAAGCATAGATGGCGATGTAATTTGACAAGTTATTCAATGGAGAGAACGAGAGCTTTACCATTGAGCTGGACGACTCCTTTGATGACACGAACACGACGAATCCAGGAGCCCGAGGTCAGTGAGGCTTTAAAAAGCATGAGAGGAGGCAAGGCAACGGGCCCTGATTGTATCCCCATTGAGGTGTGGAGAGGTCTTGGAGACTTTTCAACGTCATTTTTCGGTCAAACAAGATGCCCGAAGAATGGAGGCGGAGTATATTGATACCAATCCTCAAGAACAAGGGGGGTGTTCGAAGTTGTATTAATTACCTAGAGTTAAGTTGATGAGCCATACAATGAGGCTATGGGAGTCATTGAGCACCTCTTAAGAAGAATGACAAGCGTGCCAAAAAATCAGTTTGGTTTCATGCCTCGGAGGTCGTCCATGGAAGCCATTTTCTTGGTACGACAACTTATGAAGGGATACAGAGAGCAAAAGGACTTACTTATGGTGTTGTTCATTGACTTGGAGAAGGCCTATGATAAAATGCCGCAAAATATCATGTGGTGGCCTTGGAGAAACACGAGTCCCAACAAAGTACATTACCCTCATCAAGGACATGTACGATAATGTTGTGACAAGCGTTCGAACAAGTGATGGCGACACTAATGACTTTCCAATTGAAATAGGACGGCACCAAGGGTCAGATTTTAGCCCTTATCATTTTGCTTTGGCGATGGATGAGGTTACAAGGGATATACAAGAAGATATCCCATGGTGTATGCTCTTTGCAGATGATGTGGTGCTAGTCGACGATAGTCATACGGGGTTAACAGAAAGTTAGAGCTGTGGAGACAGACTTTAGAATCAAAAGGTTTTAGGCTTTTCAGAACTGAAACCGAGTACATGAGATGCAGTTTCAGTACTACTAGACACGACGAGGAGGAAGATAGCCTTGATGGGCAAGTGATACCTCAGAAGGACGCCTTTCGATATTTGGGGTCAATGCTACAGAAGAACCATGACTTGGTTTCCATATCTGATAGGTTTCGACTCTAGCCTACCCCAGCTTGTTTGGGACTGAAAGGCTTTGTTATTGTTGTTTCAAAGAAGTTACAGTAATAATGTTAGAACATGCAGTAGAAACTAGCATATACCTATTTTGATAGCTATGTTTTGCATTTGGGGGTATTAACGATGAACCAGGGCTCCAAAAATAAGTATGTGGCCAGTAGTTTCACGAAAACTGGGCAGTTACTTGCCGGTTCCCAAACCCTGCTTTAGACCCAATATATTAAATGGAACTTGATCTAGAATATATGTAATCAAGGATCATGGGTCAATATTTCTTTCGCAAGCAAAGGAACGGCAAATTGCTCAAGATGAATATATATTACTCCCTCCAATCCATAATAAGTGTCGCAGTTTTGAACTAAGGTTGTTTCAAAACTGCGACAATTATTTTGGATCGGAGGGAGTAGGAAACAGCTAAAAGATTGCAATACAATGTACCTTCAATATCCAAATCCCCACAGCCGATAGACTGCAACTCTTTGGCAAGTTCTTTTGTCTTGTCATATGCTACTGACAGAACTCTCAGATACTGCCATTACAATTCGACGGGAACAAGATCTCATGCTTCAGTGAATTATGTCAAAAAAATACAATTTGGAAGTAGATAGTGTACACAGTGCTTACATGTAGAAGGCCACCTTCTATTGGAGGCAAGCTAGCAAGAGAAGGCCTTACCAAAAGTTTATCAAGAATTGCTGTGACCCTTTGTTCTAACACTCGCTGAAACGGAGTACATTAGTCTTCTGCTTTATCAATAAGCTAAGCAATGTTGGTCACAGAGAGGACTGCTGTGTAAAACATACCTGCACAAGAATTGACATGACCTCATTCGGAGAAGGAAAGACGGCCATTATTGTAGTTGCCTCTTTTCTAACAGTATCTGAAGCAGCAATAGGACAATCAGATTACCATAAATTATCATCCAAGTACAACTTAGAAACAATAAAGGGCAGCCCGGTGCATGTAGCTTCCGCTTGCACAGGGTCTGGGGAAGGGTCTGACCACTTTGGGTCTATTGTACGCAGCCTTTCCCAACAATTCTGTAAGAGGCTGTTTCCAGGACAGCCCGTGACCTCATGGTCACAAGGCTTCACAAGGCAGCAGCTTTTACCACTGCGCCAAGGCTCCCCTTCTACAACTTAGAAACAATAACTGCCAATATACAACTTGTACATACCAGCAATTTCCTTGTACAAGATAGAGAGACCCTCTGCTATAATACTTGAGTCAGCTTGGGGACCATCGTCACCAAGAACAACTTGAATATCAGTATTCATAATTTCCACGTCAATGAACATTGGTCGTGTTGCAACATAGTGTTGCATGGCACTGGTTCCCCGATTGAACTGCATTCAATGTAGCATGATAAAGTATGTTAAATCGGGTAAACTTAAACAATACTTCCTCTGTTCTTAAAAATAGGACATTTTTGCAGTTCAAAAAACGTCTTATATTTAGGAGCAGGGGTAGTATTGTATACCTGTTTAGCCTAGCAACTGCTCTGGAACCATCAGGAGAAACGATAACCAGGGGCCAAACAACCAGCTTATTTTCAGGCTTAATAACTCAATAAGCTTAAGCTACTATCCAGAAAGAACTAAAGAAGCTAAAGCTTCAAAGTCGGTGGGGGTCTACTTATTTGGCTGACATGTTTGCAGTCTTACGAACTGATATGTTTGCAGATGCTCGCATGCTGATATGTTTGCAGAGGCTTATAGATACTTTTATCAAGACACCTTTAGGGCATATCTAAGCAACGCTGAACAGGCCAAAAAGGTGCAGAGGCGCTCCCCGTAATCATACACTTGGCAGAAATATCAAATCAAAAATTCGAAACAGTGATCCTTATCTTAACCTTGACTGGTGCTACATCGTGGACACTATCACAATGGTCTAAAAAGGAGTTCTTTGAATCAGCCAAACTGAGCATGAAAAACAGTACCATGTCCCTTGCATCGAGTACAAACCTGCGACAAAATTTTTGCACATTCTGCCATTGTAGACAACTCCCGTCTCTGTGATGCAGTATCAAACCGAGATAATAATCTATTCTCCAGTTCTAAACATAAGATAAGAAGTCGTAAGTAGATGCAAAAAATAATAGCTAAGGGAAGTTATGGGAAGAAAAGAGACCATTGCAATATTCTTGAAGATTTGCAACTGCAACCTCCAAACCACGGCTTGCATTAGCAGAACCTACTGCCGACGTGACACCATGCCTTCCAACATCCTCCTCAGCAAACGATCCTACATTAGCATATGAGCATTGTATTAGGATAAACATGAGTGCCGAGAGACCTCAAAAGATAAACAGAAAAACTACTATCTGAAGCTCAACATAGTTTTGCATTTATTGCTAACCGACGCTCTTGCTAAATAACACATAGTTGTGAAGTCTAGCTGATAAAAAAAATCAAAAAATAGCATAAAGTTAAAAATTGAACTAAGATATCATATGTAACCATGATGG
>LR738713.1:209105153-209178816 GCA_902687465.1 Secale cereale | reverse complement strand
CACACAGAGAAAACACCAGCACACACACGCACCCACTTCTCTACATAAAAATGATGCCCACCAGAAAAGAAGAGGATATTTTCATGGCAACTGAAATAAATTTGGTAATTGACCATTGTTGATCCGAGCAGTATAAAGGTAAGCATGTACAAGGGCTAGGAACAAATTGAAAATTTGGCTCCACACTATATGTCAACTTCCGAAGGTGTTTGTGCACAAAAAATGAATCAAGCAAATAAATGTGTAGTACAGATAAGATATGGAGCATATAGTATAAGAGTGCATTACAGTTTCCCATGATCTAGATTTTTACTGTATGTTTCCTATTGGTCTAGGTCTAGTAAATTGACCTGCAGCCCAAGTGTCCATTGTTTTTAAGGCGGTAAGGCGAGGCAAGGCGCTGGGGGGGCGCCTCACCGCCTAAGCGGTAAGGCATAAGGCAAGGCGGACGCCTTAGAGAGTTCTAAGCAGTAGAATGAAGTAGAATTTGGTAGGCAACTAGGCATACACACTACACAATCTTGCACTTGCTGCTGGTTGTAGAGCCCATATAGGATCCATCCTCTTTGCACTTTCTCTTCTCCCCAACAGTAATCATGCTTCATGCATTATTCTAACCATCCAGGCATCCACTAACCACTATAAGAGAGGCAGTGAGCAACCAGCAAAGCAGCTAGCACAAAGCAGTGAGCAACCAGCAAAGCAGGAAGCAATGAACAACTGAAAAACAGCAAGCAATGAACAACTTAACATGGAAGAAACAGAGCAGAGGAGGGTTGGGGAGAAGGGGGAGGGAGAGGTGTTGGCTCCTTGCTGTTGCCTGTTGCTGGTTGCTGCTGTACTGAAGAGGAGGAGGATGAGCTACTGGAGAGGAGGAGGATGAGGAGCTGCTGGAGAGGAGGGGAGGAGGAGCTGCTGGAGAGGATCTGCTGCAGAGGAAGGAGCAGATCTGCTGGAGGAGAGGAGCCAGAGAAGGAGGAGGTGTGTGTGGATTGGGGGTTGTTTCTCTCTCTCTCTTTCCCCCCTCTTACCTGTTGGCGCCAACAGCATCTCTGTTTCCCACAAGAAGACTGTTTCCCGCCTAAAACTACTTCCCTGCCTGGCTGGCAAGCTCAAGGCGTCCAATATGGACCAAGGCGCCAACCTGGACGCCTTAGGAGCGCTTCAAACGCCTTAAAGCTTAAGGCGGACGCCTTACTCAGGTACCTAAGGCAAGCTGGACGCCTTGAGCTTGCAGGGCGCCCTGACGCCTAAGCGTCGCCTAGGCGACGCCTTACGGACGCCTTAAAAACAATGCAAGTGTCCTACTGTATAGTTATAGTTGCCATTTGGGCTGTACAATACAACAAACTCTATTCATAACAATAAAAACATGCTATCACTACTAGATGAACGAAACAATGTGAAGTGCAACAAAAAATTGTAGGTGGTTCACTTGATATATTAGAAAGAAAGGAACAAGTTATGAGAGCTTACGCAATTTCTGTGCAATTGAAGCAGCCTCAGCAACACGACTGTCATCGGAAAATAAAGGAGAAAGTTCCATAAGGTCCCCAGGTGTGCTGTTGAATTCCATCAAATACTAAAAAGAAGCATATTTCAATTAATGAAATCAATACCAGTAAACAGAACAGCATTTGCCTCAAAACTAGATTATGATACCTTGATGAGATCAATCGTCTGACTGGCAGTTTCCCTCTGAGATTCTGCACTCTGATAGATAAAAGTATTTTTAACGTTAGGATTGGAGAGAGCAACAGAAAAACTAGCCAAAGAGTAAAGTTACAGTCAATGAATATACATAATAACAGAAAGATACTGCATAATAGATGATCACCTGTAGATGATCACCAATTTTGGCAGCAGTTTGCCCGACACTGGAGATTCGAGAATCCAACCTAGCAAAGCTATCAAATAAACCGTCCACACCTTTCTCAAGCTGGAGAACAATAAAACAGTGAACATATAAAATGAACCAGAATTACTAGTTCAGCAAAACTTGCAAATATTAGAATAATATTCCATGACATAGGTGTAACTTATATTTCATAAAGTTAAGGGGACAAGAAATCAAACAGCCAGCTCTCCTTTTAAATTTGATGAGACAACAACATTGAACAAAGTTGCATATTGATCTTGGACATGCATAGAAAGTGCATCTAACAGACTGCCATACTAAAGACTGGCAACATTTGGCAGTAATTCACGAAAGTTTTGCACAAAATAACCATCTTCGTGTTTTTTTTATTCAAAGACACATAGGCAAAACTTGTTTTCTGTTCAAAGATGGCAGAAACTTTTTTTATAAAATGAACCAGAATCACCAGTTCAGCAAAAATTGCAAATATTAGAATAATATTCCATGGCATAGGTGTAACTTATATTTCATAAAGTTAAGGGGACAACAAATCAAACAGCCAGCTCTTCTTTTAAATTTGATGAGACAACAGCATTGAACAAAGTTGCATATTGATCTTGGACATGCATAGAAAGTGCGTCTAACAGACTGCCATACTAAAGACTGGCAACATTTGGCAGTAATTCACGAAATTTGCACAAAATAACCATCTTCATGTATTTTTTAATTCGAAGACACATAGGCAAATCATGTTTTCTGTTAAGATGGCAGCAATATCTGGTTACAATTGGAATATCTCATTTTTCTAAACAAAAAAATGAAGTCATCAAACTTCGAGTTCACTCAATGAAAGCTAAAATATATAATATTTTCTCTAATTACTTCGATTGCTTCACTACAGAACATTACTGGTGTGTAATCATACTGATGATTCCATATCGATATAAGAACCCACAAAAAAATTAAAATTAACTCCAGATTTAAGCTTTACAACTTCTCAAAAGAGCATTTTTTTTCTCAAAGTCCGGAAACAGAAGTGATTAGTTGCAACTTGGAAACCAAATACATGGATTCTTGTAGTTCTTTCTTTTTTCTGCCAGACTCTCCGGTGCATTGTTTATAAGGCACTAAGTCGACCTAAGCGCCGAAGGCGGGGTGCCTTATAAACAATGTTCCGGTGTTGAACTATAACACTGATTGCCCAACCAGAATGTGGGCGGCTAATGTGTACTATTTACTGAACAGCGCCTATGGTCAGTCCAAAGATTTTGTTCCGACCGGACACTTTATGCTGAAGGGTTCAGCTAAGGTGTCTATTTTTACTGAACAGCATCTATGGTCTATCCAAAAAGTTGTTCCAACTGGACACTTTGTGCTGAAGGGTTTGAAAGGACATTATTGCACAAAGTAATTCATAGGGAACTTTAAAAAAAAGTATTTCTCAAGGGACAACATGATCCTATTTGCCAGTATCCTAACTGACAAAAGCGTAGTCAGGTCACATTAAAATGGTAAAGTATCAAAACATGCAGCTGAGTTTCTAAAATCGAACAGCATCACCATTCCAGAGATGCATTTGACAGAATGATAGACCCTATGATGTTGATAACCAAATGCAAATAGAAAAATGTGTGAATCCGCGTATTTCCCTAGTCAGAAATTTCCTTCATAACTACAATTTGATGAAGCATAGGAGTGACCATAAATATTAAACACGGCAGTCATTCTTCTATAGAAGCTCATCAAATGCATGCCTTGCACTTTTTTCTGCTGTAGTTATGTCTCTTTGGATTCTCGCATCACGGACTGCCCTTTTCAGCAATTATTCATTAGGTTCTCTACAGAATGGCCTACTAAACTTTGCCTGGGTATAACTGTATTACTAAAGGAAAATGTCCCTTCTTAGCAACTGAACAGGTCCAACAGGACAAGAGGGGTAGAAACGCAGTAAGAAAAGATTATAATATATAAAGTCCTAGACATCTAAAAGACAGTTGAATAGATTCGATTGGGTGAAGATCTTAAAACTAGGAACCTACTCGTCGTCATACGTCGACCTGTATCATACGACGATGGAAACAAAAGAACAAAGTTAACCTATCTTTATCTTTATCTTTACCTACTAATAAAGCACGGAGCGTTTCTGCCCGTTCACCGTCATCAATTTTACCTTTTTATTATTTTTTTATAAGATTTTTTGCTATATACAAGGTGGTACCAATTTTTTGCACATTGGTTCCTGAAAAACGATTCGTGGGCGCTCCCGCCTGGGCCGCGAAGCCTCACTGGGCCTCGGCTGGGCTTGCTCCACTCCACCAGCAAATCACATTAAAAAAATAAAAATTGCTCTACTTCGGACTCAAACCCTGCCCGCTTAGTTTTAGACGCACAGCACCAACCAGTCCACCTAGCTAACGTGCTGCTTACCAAAATGTAGGAAGCTTTCGATTTATATGCTTTTCTACCGAGCGCCCTACTGGGCTGGCCCATTAGCAAGGAGGGACTTCCCCAGTTTTCTTATTTCATTTTGTTTAATTTAAAAAAAATCCCTTATTTAAAATAATTTGGGATTTCAGAAAATTTCAAAAGGAAATGTGAATTTTGAAAAATGTTTCTGAAACCCATGCACCATGTTGGGCTGGCCATGAGCGGGGAGGGACGACACCAGTTATTCTATTTTGTTTTTGCTTTTTTTCGTTATTATTTTTTTCCTTCTTGAAAATAATTTGGGGTTTCAGAAAGTTTCAAAATTCAAAAGAAAATGTGAATTCAAAAAAAAAGTAGTAAAATGTTCATCAATTTGAATAAAGATTTCACGAATTCAAAACATGTTCACGAATTTTTAAAACAATTTTCACAAAAATAGAAAATAATTGTGAATTACAAAAAAGAAAATCATCAATTCAAAAATTGTTCGCTGATTTAAAATCTTCATATATACTAATTATTACATATCAATATTAACAGAAAGAATGATTCTTCCCTCCAATTTTAGTTTCACCCGTCATCTATCTCCAATGGACCACGCGACGTTTCTGTTTCTCCGACATGTGGGCCGAGCTAGGCTGCTTCACAGTTTTTTCTTTCTTTGATTCAATTGTGGAGCAGGGGAAAATAATATGTTTTTGCTTCTCACCTACATGGGCTGAGATGGCCCTATTCGGAAAAAAAAATTCTTCTCAATTGATCGTGGCATGGAGGTGAGAATGGAACCACGACGCCGCAAACTGAATTGCAATCATTTTGCAAAGACTGTATGACTGAAAGCATAATTCTTTTTCATTTGGGGAATAATTGTTGTGGATCATAAATCAAATAATGGTTTATATTTTAGCCTATGCTAGGGAAGCTAATTAAATTTTCTCCCGTTGCAACACACAGGTATTTTTCCTAGTATAGGTAACAAAAGATTGCCCCGACTTGATAATTTATGTGTAATTGATGGCATATATAACTAATTAACTACGACCCTAGAGTGGCACTTTCATCCCAGTGAATTGCACAACCAGAGGAAACAAGGAACTCCTAAAGATAATATTCCAAATGGTAGGATTTTGCATTATGGTTTCTCCGTATCAGAGTTAATTGTACTTCCAATCTCTATATATAGCTCATCTGTATTGTTCTTCCATTATGGTCTCGTTTATTTATCTTTCTGTATAATATACTAACATTAACAATATAGTCAACACGTAGAAAACTTGTAAGCATACTAACAAACCTCCCCGAGTGTCTTGCGATGCTTGGCATCCTGTGTAGCGACCTCTTTCTTCAGATTTTGGAGCCTCTTATCAATCTATCCACAAAAGGAAGAAAAAAACACCAGCATCAGCATATTACATCACCGAACAACCACCCACACACCCAATCACCAGGACCGGCGGCAACCGACCTGACGACGCAGGTCGACGAGCTCCTTGCAGGAATGCTTGAAGAGCCCGAGAAGCTCGTCGACGGCGGGGAAAACGGGCGGCGCGGCCCCGAGCAGGGGCGGCGGCGGCGGGGGTACCCCTGCCGCATCGTCCCCGTGGAACTCCGGCAGTAGCTCATCCACCAGGCTCCCGAAGAGCGCGTCGAAGGAAAAGTCCCCCTGCAAAACCACGCAGCGCTTAGGTCTGGACGGAAGGAGGGGAGATACCGAAACGAATCGAATAAGGGGGCGCACCTTGAAGTCCTCGAGGTCGAGGGTGAGGGGCAACGCCGCGGGCGGGTCATTCGGCGACGGCATGGCTACCAGCCGGCCGGAGAGATCTAGGGGAGGAGGATGGGCAGCGGCTCTTGTGTATGATCTGGAAAATTGGGTGAGCTGACTGGGTTCGGGCGGGCCGGACGAGGAGGAATCGACAACGGCTCAGGCCAGGCGCATCTTTCTTTTCTTCTACTTCTCCATCGAAACTTGGTTTTTTAACGGCATACTTCCTCTGGTCTTTTTAGTTTTTTTTTTTTTTTGCGGGGTTGGTCCTTTTTAGTTTGCTTACTACTACTCCCTCCGTCCCAAAATAAGTTTTTTGAGTTTAGTACAAAATTGTACTAAAATTAGTACAAAGTTGAGACATTTATTTTGAGACCGGGGGAGTATAAGTTTTGACCCGCATATCAAGATAAGAATTTTGTGGGTGATTTTGGACTAGTCTACCCCTTTGTTTGCATGGAGAAATCTGCAGCCCATTATTTAGAGCATGGTTAATAGTATAGCCAACAACCGGCAAATTGTCATGTCACTTGTACTCAATCAAATAACCCACTCATACAATAGTTATACATACTAGTATACTGTATATTTAATACATGACTTATTTTTTCCTTTCAGAAAGGGTGTTAGAGCTCATATTAGAGCCGGCTGTAAGCTTGTAGCCCGATTCATTTCTCTCTTTTATCCTCTCTCCTCCACCTAGACATGAATCTAACGTGGCATCTTTTATAGCCCCGCCTACGTCATCTATTGTACTTGCTCTTACTAATGCAAACTGACTGGCTACATGCAGCAATATTTTACTCCCACATATGGTCCCCGCATGCTTACCAGGCCGCATGCATCCATAACCTCGTGTGCACGGTCCCGCATGCAAACCGATTGGCCGCATAGTGCGCCTCTGTGACACCCCGAGACCGATGCGTCAGGTGTCAGCCAGTTATTCGTCGTCTTTGCATGTCATATGCTTGTGTGTTGCATTTTATCGTGTCATCATGTGCATTGCATCATCATGTTTTTAAAACTTGCATCCGTCCGAGTCCGCCCGTCCTTTCCGTTGTTCGTTCTGAATCCAGACACACTTGCACGCGTCCGCGGCACCTCCGGATATTTATTTTATGAGTGGCCGGAAAACGTTCTCGGAATGGATTGAAACTTGGCGTGTGGTCTTATTTTAGCATAGGTAGACCGCCTGTCAAGTTTCGTCGCATTCGGAGTTCGTTTGATAGCCCAAGCCTTTCTCTTTTGGCACAGCACCCCTTTCACAACAGCCCCAAGTCCATTCTAACCCGCTCCATGCTCTCGGTCGTCGGATCAGGATCGCATGGCCGAAAACCGCTCCTCATTTGGACACTCCTAGCTCCCTCTACCTATATATTAGCCCTCCTCGTCCAAATTCGCGGATGAACCCTAGCCTTCTTCCTCCTCGTGCAGCCGGACGTGTTCGTCCGCGCCGGACATGTCCGGCCTCCACGTCCTCGCAGCCAATCAGAGTGTCCCACGTCACTCTGCCGCCGCTCTCCTCCAATCTCGCGCCGCCACGTCGCCTCCCCAGCCGCCTCCCACCGTGCGGCCCGCCGAGCCCGCAACGGGCCCGCATGGGGCCCGTCCGCCGCCGCCCGCAGGCGCCCCGCGCACCAGCGCCCAGCTCCCGCTCGGCCGTACTCCTCCCCGCCACCTCGGCGCTCGCGCCGCCGCCGGGCGCCTCGCTTCCCGTCGCCTCTCGCTCCACCGCTCGACCGCCACTCGTCTCCACATGCCGGCTCTGCCGCCATGTCCTGTCGCGCGAGCTCATCTCCTCCTCGCCGTCGTCCCGGCGGCCGGACCCCAACGCCGTCCGGCGAGCCCGTCCCGCCTTTTCTCCGCGCCCGGATCCGGACGGGAGCGACCGGATCCGCCAAGTCCGGCCGGCCCCGCCGTCCTCCATGCCTCGCCGGACATCGGTGATCTTCGCGTCGCCGCGCTGCCTCCCTCGAACCAGAGGGATCGAGGAGGACGATGCCTCCGCTGCGAGCCTGGCCCCGTGGGCCCCGTCCCGGCCCAACCGCGGCGCTGCTCCGTTCGGCCCGCGTGGGCCCCGCGCCAGCCCATCCATCGACCTGCTCCGCCCCGGCCCACCACTGCCTTCTCTCCTCCGTCCTGGGCCAAGCCCGTGGTGAGTGCCCCTCTATTCCCCGCCCTGTGCACTCCGTAGTTATCTTGCGCTCACTAGGTTTTTTTTGTGATTTCGGCTAAGTCCCTAGTTTTTGTAAAAATGTATGCATCTTTATGTGGCTATAACTTTTTGTGTGGTGGTCCGATTGATGCATATGATATGTCAAAATGATCGTGGTGATATGCTCTTCATTTTGTTCCATCGTGGCATGCTTGTTTGAGTTCATATTAATGCCTTAATCATCGTGGCAAGAGTGCTATATGTTTAAAATTGCTAATAACTGTAAATTTGTTGCATGCTTGTGGTGATGATATCTTTTTGCATGTTGATCCAAATGGAGTGAATGATATGTCAAATTGTTCATTGTGAAGTGCTCTACATGATGTTTGTTGTAGCATTCATGTTAGGTGCCATATTGCCATGTTAATCTTTGTTGCAAAAGTGCATGTGGCTGTTAAGTGCTGGAACTTGTTGTGAGATGTTGTTTTGTCTTGCTCGTAGCTATTGGTGTGTTTGTCTTACATGCCACATGTCTATATGTTTTAGAAGCACAAGGATGCCATTTTTTTTGTGGTGCAAACCACTTTTCATGATATGTCTTGTGGTGTTTGCAACAAGCTTGTAAACATACCATGTCGTTGTTATTGTTTTATACTTAGTGAAAAAACTGCTAAGTCTGAAACTGTTAAACCTGATGCTATGTTTGCTTGATGCCTCACTGAAATCCTTGCATGTTTTAGTATATCCAATGATCATGTCTTGTTGTCCATTTTATGCTCTATCCATTCATGCCCTTATTTGCATATATGGTCTGTTGTAGCTTATTTGTTTCTTGCTCTCAAGTTGCTATAAATTTACCTGTCAGCCTGTTTTCAGCATGATCAATTTGGTGAAGCTTGTTGTTATTGATCCATGCCTCCTATGGAGTTGTTCCAGTGGAGTTGTTTGATGTATGATATGTCTATTACATGTCCATGACCTTTATATACTTAGTAGAGTTGATATGCTTGTTGTTTTGTGCCTCCGAAGGCAGCATCGTGATGATGTTTTTGCCTTCCCAGATTTTGACTAAGTCTGGATAAATTTATTGCATCTTGTCATGCTTGTTTAATTGTGTTCCAGCAAGTTTTTGGGTGTGCTCTAAGTTCATGCTTGTTAAGTATCATGTCTATTTCACATCCATGTCTCTTGTTATCATGTTTGGGTGCTGAAGCATATATTTACCTTGCTCCAAAGTTGTTATGTTGCTGTTTTTGGACAGCTTATTGTTATATCTTGTTTCATGTGTATGTGTTGAACCGTTGCTTCGTTTTGAGTGTGTCCTATATGAAACTTGTGTGATTTTGCATGTAGAAGCATAATATCATGTTGTTTTCATGCTTGGAGTGTGTTTGCTTGTTGTTTGGGTGCATCTTGCATATTTGCCATGCTTGTCTTGTTTTGCTCATATCTTCTAAGCGGTAGCTCCAAATTAAACAAACTTTATATGAAACTTGACTAGAATTTCGCGTAGATCATCATGGTGCATGTTAACTTGCTGTTTAACAACTTGAACTTAAGGTTTGTTCAGATCTGGACCAATTTCGAAATGTGCATATGAGGGCTTACCGGAATTGTTATATGTTGTTTCCGGCCTCATTTAAACTTGTTGGGTGATGTTGTTCTTGTGTGCTTCATCCCTTGTCATGTTTTGCATCATATAGACTTGTCTTGCATCATACTTTGTTAAGCTTCGTGTCATGTTCCAGAGTGGTGTGTTTACCTTGTTGTGTGCTTCTTCTCGTTAGTTCATATTCCGTTGTGATCGTGAGGATTCGTTCGACTACACGTGGTTCGTCTTCGTGGCTTCGTCTTCGTCTTCTTCATGGATCCGTTCTTCTTCCTTGCGGGATCTCAGGCAAGATGACCATCACCTTGGATACCTTTACTATCATTGCTATGCTAGATGTCTCGATGCTATCGCTATATGTCGCGCTACCTATCTTTTGATGTGAGCCTCTCCTTGTTGCCATGAAACCTCTAACCTTTGACACCTTTTCCAGCAAAACCGTTGTTTGGCTATGTTACCCGCTTGCTCAGCCCCTCTTATAGCGTTCTTAGTTGCAGGTGAAGATGAAGATCGTTCCATGTTGGAACTTGTTGTTGGATATCACAATATATCTTATATATAATAACACACCTATATACTTGGCAATGGGTGGAAGGCTTGGCCTTTTGCTCGTTGTTTTGTTCCACTCCTGTCACCTTAGGAGCCGATAAACCGGTGTTATGTTAACTACTAGGAAAAGGCCTACTAATGGCGCACCTAATTTGGCCATTAATGGCGCATTTGTGGTGCGTCATTAGTGCCACGCCATTAGTACATTTTACTAATGGCGCACCTCTTGTGCGTCATTAGTATCTGGTATACTAATGGCGCACCACAGATACGCCATTAGTGTGCACAGTAGTGCGCCATTAGGATGCCTCCCAGGGGGCCATGTATACCCAGGTGCTTTGGCATACTAATGGCGCATGGCGGCAAGATGCGCCATTGGTAACTTCGGCATAGTAATGGCGCACTGTCTAATAATGCGCCATTAGCATCCTTTGGCATACTAATGGCGCACTGTGATGTGATGCACCATTAGTATGAATATTAGGTTTTTTTATTTTTTAATTTTCTGTTTTTTGCACAGGTTACAAAATGTATAATTGGAATATAGACAGCACACATCAACAACAGATTCATCAAATACAATAGAAGATTAGTCTCTGAATACAATTCATCATATTAGTCTCCGAATACAATTCATCATATTAGTCTCCGAATTAAAAAGACCGAACAAAGATAGAACATTATATTACAAGTCTCGAGACCGCGAGTAGTGAGTTTGTCTTCACATTACAAGTCGATATCGATCATCTAAACTACCATCACATAGAAGAGAGCTGCGGTCATCACGATGAGCATCATCACGATGAAACTCGTCTTCATCCGGTTCCTCCAACGCTCCCTCCCCTCTCCCGCTAGATAGCGGACGTATCTACGTTCCGCCTCGGCCCTAGTGGTGTACCCTTTGTAATTGTTACCATTATATCGGTGAACCTGTCTCCGACACTCCTCCCAGTCGTCGTAGACTCCGGGAACCTTACCCTTGTACACGACATACGACGGCATCGCTATGCACTAGCCAAAGAAGAAAACACAATACGGTAATTATGATGTGCGAAGTTTGTTTGTCAAGCATGGAAGAAAACAACAACAAAAGTATAATACATATTACCAACACGTACAGTATAAGATTGTTTGTGCTTTATCCTACATACAACTCACATAAAAAACTTCTCATTTTCACAAACTAGATGGGCCTTTGTTTGTTTTTTAATCATCTGTACGCTTGGTGGGCCTTTTTTGTTTTTTAATCATCTAAGCATATATGCATTGTAGATGCCCTTACGACCATCGCGCGCTAACCACAACCATTGTTGGCGGTTCCGTTTCCCCGTGGTCGTGCGCGTGCACGTGTGTAAGAGGAGGGGAATGGGCACCGGCCGCATCGCCCACCCTATTTCCCCCAAATCGCCTCCCTCCCCCTCCTCTCTCCTCTGCCTCGTCGTCTCCCTCACCGGCCACCCCACCTGCTCGCTCACCACCACCGCCTCCCTCTCTCCTCCTGCTTGCTGCTCGGATGGAGCAAGGCCGTGGCGAAGCTGCCATGATAGAAGGAGGTGCTACATCCCCACGCGCCGTGGAGGAGAAGAAGGTGGCCGTGGCGGCGGGTGTGGAGGAGAACAAGGTGGCTGTGGCGGCCTCCGCCGTGCCGGAGCTTGGCGTGACGGCGTCCAGCGGCCCCATCTCATGGACCTACGGAGGCCGGCGGCGAGCACGTGGACCTGCAGGTAATCCTTGCCAGCAGTCCCCTCCGTTTCTAGTTACCCCCATTAAGCAGTAGATTTAGATGTTTGATTGATTGATTTATAGTGAAAGGTTAAGTTTGGTGTGATTGATCTACTAGTTAGGGTTTTTGAGTTAGATGTTTAGTTGGGGTTTTTTGGTATTGGATTCAATTATAGCCACTGATATGTGGAATCTATGATTGAATTAATCATCCAGTGGATGTAGTGTGGTTAGGGTTTTTTTGTATTGGATTAATTTATAGGCAGTTATATGTAGAATCTGTGATTGAATCATCCAGTGGATGTAGTGGTTAGGGTTTTTTAATTAGATGTTTAGTTAGGTTATTTATATTAGAATCTGGATTGCCGCATGTGCTCAGATTATGTTATGTGTTGTATATGTTGTTAGATTTGTTGTGCATATTCCCTCAATTAATTGTTAGATTATGTTATGTGTTGTGTTATATGTAGTTACTAGTATAATTGAATTAATTACTTATATTGCAGAATGAGGAAGCTGTTGGCAACAAGAGGAAGCTGGACATTGCTGGGTTCAACGACCCGTCTAATTCTGACGACGACGAGGAGGTAACCCCAAGCTTTTTTTTTGGCCCTGTTTGGATGCATATGTTAGAGCTAGTTTGGGGTGCTCGCCATGGATCTCTTCAAGGTCTACTACATCTAGCGTACCAGTTCAATGTCGTAGCTGCTACTATATGTGTTTTGGTAATAATCATGTTCTGTGTTCCCATTTATCTAGGACTGGGAGCATCGACCAGGCACAATTTGCTTGATGTTATTATGTTATTATGTGAACTTCTGCCTGTGATTTGAGTTCAATTTGGTTAGATTTACATGTGGTCTATTTCTGTTTAATTAATTCATGGACGTTCGTGGCTAGCTATTTGATGTTTGTTAATTAAAATTCCAGTAGATGGCAGTTATCTGATGTTTGTTTGTTCATTAAATTCCAGTAAATGGCAATTATCTGATGTTTGTTAATTACATTACTCTAAATGGGAAGTATGTATTTATGCAAATCATTTGTATGTGCAGTACAACTCTGGAGATGAGGTGGAAGAGTGGAACCACAAGTCCTTCATTGAGAAGGAAGCCAACAAGATTAGGGAGAAGGGAAAGGCGGCGTACTACAAGTGGGGCAAGTTTAGGTGCCCATACTGCACCACTAAGCCAATTCCCAAGGATGGGAGGTATGAGCACCTTATGTCGCATGCACGCGGTGTACAGGCGAGTGGGAGGGACCTGAAGATCAGGGAAGAGCATGCAGCCCTCCTGAAGGCTATGAGTCCTATGTAGTCACCCTCCTGAACGCTAACTAGTATGGTTGTGAACTGTATGAAGTGTTTGTGATCGAATAGTTAAGTAGAATGCATGGCAGGTTCTTAAGTACTATATATGGCAGACTTAATTAAACCCCATCTAGTATGTCTCCGGCATCCATATGTTTAATTTTCCTAGTATGTCTTCGGCATCCATATGTTAAATTTTCCTAGTATGTCTCTGAAGTATATCAACTCTCTAGATGCCGGCAGACTCTTAAGTACCCCATATGTCTTATTTTTAGAAAAGTCATGCTAAAATTCACGGAAAATTTCAGCATGACCTTTGCTGAAAATAGGACATATGGAGTACCCGAATTTGCCGAAACGGAAGTTAATCAACATTCCAGCAACACTGTCCATCAACTTTTCACTGAATGAATGTGTATTGTGACGATAAATGGAACAACCGTAGATATTATTATTTTCAGTGCAATGTCCTAAATTTCAAAACGAGGATTATCTACCCGTCCTTAACCTACTAACGTGGTTCTCCAGAGTACTTAACAGTTAAACATAATGTCCAATTAGACTGCCAAACCACCAAGACTTGAACAAGTATGAGCATCAAATTGAAGTTGCAAAAGTGCATCATTCAGGCACGAGCAGATTTGACATGAACAAGCACAAGAAAATAAAACTATATGCATCATACATGTACTAGCTAATAACATTGAGATGGAGCTCACCAACGACTTGCAGCCGACGAGGTCGAGGAGGATGCGAGGTGATGCTGGAGAGGCAGTGACGAACCAGCCGCTGCCGGAGCCTGAGATAGGAGGCCATGATGAACACACTGCAGCGCGGATCTTAGCACTCCATGAGCTCCGATCTAGTCGGCTTCAAACTGGACCATCGGCGATTCGGCGGCACAGCGGGCATAGTGGGCACGAGCCAGCGGGCACAGCGGGCATTGTGGGCACGAGCCAGCGGGCACAGCGGGCACAACTGGAACATCACCTCCGGTATGCGTACTCACCCAGTTTGCAGCCGACACAAGCTTGGAGGAGGATCGAGGTGGAGAGAATGAAGGGAAAGTGAGTGGGTAGGTGTGGCTGTCCAAAATATCTAGCTGTCCTACTTTACTAATGGCGCACCAGCCATCCATGCGCCATTAGTAATCAACGTTACTAATGGCGCATTGTTGGCTGGTGCGTCATTAGTAGTTTTGCAACAAAAAGAATAAAAAATATAATAATAATAAAAGAACATTAATGGCGCACTTTACTGCTGGTGCGCCATTACTAGTTTAACTAGTAATGGCGCACTTTGTCCCGATGCGCCATTAGTATGTTTGGACCGGCGCAGTATAGTTCAAAAAAAATCCTTTTGATTCTAATGGCGCACCCGGGGCCAGGTGCGCCATTAGTAGTTTGAACTCTAATGGCGTATCAGATGTTGGTGCGCCATTATTATATACTAATGGCGCACTGCTTGTACGGTGCGCCATTAGTATCAATTCCATCTATAGCCCTTTTCCTAGTAGTGGTTCCTTGATTTTTGTGTTCCTAACACGGTTGGGTATATGAGGACCCCTTGGCAGTTCGTCTTTGAATAAAACTCCTCCAGCAAGGCCCAACATTGGTTTTAATTTGCCTCATAATAACGACTTAATTAATTAATTAAATTGCATAGGGGGACGCGTCCCCGAGGATTCTTTTCTACATAACAGGGGGCAGTGCTGATGGTGTTGGTCCCAAACGGGGGTCCTGCGGGGTCACCCCGAGGAAACTCGAGGTTTGGTTTTACCTGTAGCATCACCCATATGGACGTGGCCTAAGACGAGATACGCGCGGCTACTATCAGGGTGTCGGCACGCCGGGAGGTCTTGCTGGACTTGTTTTACCATTGTCGAATTGTCTTGTGCACCGGGAATTCCGAGTCTGATCGGGCCTTCCCTAAGATAAGGGGTAATATTATTATTATCTCTGCTGATCGTGAGAGCTTGTGATGGGCTAAGTTGGGACACCCCTGCAGGGTTATGATCTTTCGAAAGCCGTGCCCGTGGTTATGTGGCAGATTGGAATTTGTTAATGTTCGGTTGTAGAAAACTTGACAGAGGATCCGTAATAAAACACACAACCGCATGCGTAACCGTTACTGTCTCTTTTCACTTTGAGAAGAGAACACGGTGGGGTTATGTTTGACTCGTAGGTAGTTCAGGATCTTTAGCGATCATTACTAGTTTGCGACCGTTTGCGTAGATGCTCATCTTATTCTTGTACTCGTAAGTTAGCCACCATACATATGCTTAGCCGCTGCTGCAACCTCACCACCTAACCTCTCCATTCCCATTAAGCTTTGTTAGTCTTGTTACCCATGGTTATGGGATTGCTGAGTCCTTGTGGCTCACAGATACTACAACAACAGTTGCAGGTGTAGGTTTCCGATGACTTGATGCGAGAGCGATGTCCTTTGTGTTGGAGTTCTTTCTTCTTCTTCTTCGTCAGTCTTGGGTTAGGTTCCGGGTCGGCAGCCTGGGATAGTAGATAGATGTCGTTGTGTTTTTCATGTTTGCATCCGTAGTCGGATGTCTTGTATTGATATTGTTGTATTCATGTGTCTTGTATGAATTGTTGTATCCCCATGTATGTATGTAATGGTACGATGTAATGATATCCATCTTGCTAAGAGCCCGAAATGTGGTTGTGCCCCAATCACGTATGTGTCACGTGATCGGGATAGAATCGCATTTTGGGCCTGACACCCTCTCCCTCCTAAACGCATGCGAACAGTTGCATGCAAAGCAAATAATTAGGGGCAAAACTAGAAAGAATGACCAAAACTTTCTACCGCGCAGACTAATACGAGAAAAATGAAAAAAGCTTAGACGTAAAGTAAAGAGGACTGGAGGGAGTACCTCGAAGCTCGTTCGGTTCGGAGGAAATCAAAACATATGAACTAGGAATAGTATATAGAAAAAAACGGTAAAGAGAGATTTTATTATCACAAAATGTAGCACCAAGCAGATACAAAGTAATATGAGTAACACCCGACCTCTGGATAATTAGAATGCACACGCCGCAGTATGAAAGTCTGACAAAAATTCATGAAAAAAACCCGACAAATCGGCAACAGTAGAGCCCTATGGACCGACAGTATGCCTATGTCAGCGGAGGTGGTGGATCGATTCGAAGGTTATGTTGCCACGCATGTTGGAAAAAAAACCTCTGTATCCACCTGCTCCAATCGCATACACACCGCCTTGAACAACAGTTGTTCCTCCGGTCGTTGTAACATAGACCACGTACGTAGCAATTGCGTACAGTGGAAAATAACCTGCAGATGAGAAGCATTTTTTCCATTAAAAACTAAATCATTTCTACATAGCCAAAGCGACCAAGTTAAGGCATACGCTCCCACCCTTATTAGCGTTTTGAACCTATTTGAAATAATGTTCAACCAATGACCAAAAATATTGGCAAACACTTGTGGTCGGATACAAATTTGACGATATTTGAATAACTGTCGACGTAGAACATGCAAACTTGCATTGAAAAAGGAGGTGTTTGATTGTGTCATCATGAGTACAAAAACAACACTTCTTACTCCCTTGCCACTTGCGCTGTGCGAGATTGTCTTTGCTTAACACAACTCCCCTATGAAGATACCACATGAAAATTTTAACTTTTAGTGAAATCTTGGACTTCCAAATTTTCTTGTTATTACTCACTAGTACATCAGAATGTGTGAGCGCACGGTACATAGAGTCTACTGTGAAAGCTCCTGATGTAGTAAGGTTCCGACGAAACAAAATATTTGGCGAGGATGAACTGAGCACTTGTGCAATAGTATTATTCTTATCGTGAGAAATGTTGTATAAGGTTGGATATTGTTCTCGGAGACTGGTATTGCCTAGCCAGATATCTTCCCAAAAACAAATCTCTGACCCATCCTTTATTACGAAAGACCCAAAGTGAAAGAGATGTTTTTTTGCCGCCATTAGGCCAGCCCAAAAGTTTGAGTCGCCAGGTTTACAAAATGCCTGGGACACCATCTTTTGGACTAGATACTTGTTGCGCGGCATGGTTTGCCAAACACCATCCTCAATAAGAAGTTTGAATCACCATTTACTGAGCACGACCTCATCTGCGACCTGCGGGTCATGAATTCCAAGGAAACCTTGGTTTTTCGGCCTACAAACCACGCTCCATTTGGTCAGCCTGTATTTTTTCTTTTCAGTGTCTCCTTGCAAAAAGAATCTGGATTTTAAATAGTCCGGTCTTTGTAGGACCTCTTTTGGGAGTTGGAAAAAAATAAAGCATGTAGAGAACCATATTTGCGAGGACAGAGTTAATGAAAACCAACTGCCCTCCAACTGAGAGTAGTTTGCCTTTTCAACTGCTCAACCGTTTCTCTAGACGCACCTCTACATGCTTCCACCCTGCAATGGTGAGGCGCCGATGATGAGTCGATATTCCCAGATATTTAATCAGGAATTGGCCATGTGCACAACCAAATAGGTCAGCATAATCGATCGTCGCCTCAACGGCTTCTCCAAAGCAGAACAATTTGCTTTCATGGAAGTTTATTTTGAGACCCGACATTTGCTCAAACACTGAAAGCAACAGTTCCAGGTCTCAAGCCTTGTTCAAATCATGTTCCATAAAAAGAATTGTGTCATTAGTGTATTGTAAAATAGAGAAGCCACCATCCACAAGGTGTGGCACTACTCCTGCAATCTGACCGTCCTGGTTGGCGTGCTCAATCAGAATCGCCAACATGTCAGTGACCATGTTAAATAACATTAGGGACATGGGGTCACCCTGCCATAGTCCTTTTTTGTCTGAAAAGTAATGGCCTACAAAATTATTGACTTTGATGGTCACACTACCTTCAGTTACAAATTTGTGGACCCACTCGTGCCATTTGTCAGAGAAACCTTTCATCTTTAGAGCCTGTTGAAGGAAAGACCACTTGACCTTGTCATAGGCCTTTTCAAAGTCAATTTTGAATATCACTCCACTCATGTTTATTTGGTGCATCTCGTGGATGGTCTCATGCGGGATTACTACACCATCTAGTATATTTTGTCCTTGCATGAAGGTCGCTTGAGATGGACGGACAACATGGTCAGTTATCGAGTTTAACCTATCTGTAACTACCTTGGTGAAAATCTTGAAGCTGACGTTAAGGAGGCATATGGGTCTGAACTGTTGAATCCATTCAGCCTCCTTAATCTTTGGCAACAAAATAATCTCGCCAAAATTTAGCTTGAATAGGTCAAGTCGATCGGCATGAAGACAATTGAACAACTTCAAAAGGCCAACCTTCATGATATCCCAGAATTATGTTATAATTCTACGGGGAAACCATCAGGGGCTGGAGCTATGTTCTATTCCATTTGGAACACCACCGCTCTCACCTCCTCTTTTGAGAAAGGTGCCGTGAGGATATCTTTTGTAGTGACTTTGTGGAATATCATTTGTTCAGTTCTCGTCAAGGGTGACATTCCCTTCATCCGGCGCTCCAAACAGAAATTTGCATTAGATGGTGATATACTTTTTGAGCTCCCTCTAACTTTCGATCCGCCCCTCATCCTGTTGGAGACTATGAATACATTTCTTCCTACGTCGACCATTGGCGAGCAATTGGAAGCATCTTGTATTACTATCTCGCATTAGGATGAAGTCAACTTTGGACCTCTGGTAGTATTTGATCTCCTGTTCTCGCAAAAGAGGGGCAACTTTCTCTTAGATTGATTTTTCAATTCAATCTCATGTCGAGATAAGGTGCGGGTCTCTACAATTTTGTGGAGGTCATCAATGATGGTACAGAGGCCCTGCTTTTCTTTTTTATATAACACGTTGGTGTGTTTCACCCATCTAGAGAAGTGTTGCCTCATGGCCCTTATTCTATAATTCCATCTCTGAATCGGTGTACGACCAACGGTTGGCATCTCCCAAACTTTCTTGATTATGTATACCAAACCTTCCCCGTGCAGCCATGCCAATTCAAATTTGAAAGGGTGGCGGGCAGAATGGCTCGTAGAATTAGAATCAAGAATGATTACCGCATGATCCGTAATGCCTCGATTCTCTTTGGGCTCGTACGGTTATCATAGGAAATTTTAGCTCCCATTCGGTATCCATGAGTACCCTATCAAGCTTCTCGTACATTGGCACAGAACGGTTATTAGCCCAAGTGAACTGCCGCCCTGACATACAGGCCTCCCGAAGGTCCAAACTATCAATCACAACATTGAATAGGAAAGGCCAATGAGTGTCAAAGCGGTCATTATTATTTTTCTTTCTGGTACCTAAGGATATTAAAATTCCCTCAAATAAGCATTGGGTACGGGTTATCCTTACCCAGGTTCACCAGTTCACGAAGGAAAGCACATTTATGGTCATCTTGGGCAGCCCCATTGATACGTCCATTTTGCATCATGTTTTCTTAATGTTATTTTTAGTGTTTTTGTCTATAATAACAATTTGGGGAGTAATTCTAATGCCTTTTATCTCATAATTTGCATGGTTTACACAAAGAGGGAGAACGCAGGCAGCTGGAATTCTGGACCTGAAAAAGTTATGTCAAAGATACCTATTTCTGTACTAATACGTCTCCAACGTATCTACAATTTTTTTATTCCATGTTATTATATTATAATTTTTGATGTTTTACAATAATTTTATAGCAAGTTTGTATCATTTTTGGGACTAACCTATTGACATAGTGCCCAGTGCCAGTTGTTGTTTTTGCTTGTTTTTTAATTCGCAGAAATCTGCTGGGGAACATTGCATGAAAAAAACATCTACGCACACGCAAGATCTATCCATGGAGATGCATACTACGAGAGGGGGAGAGGATCTACATACCCTTGTAGATCGCTAAGCGGAAGCGTTTATCAATGCGGCTGATGTAGTCTTACACCTTCACGATCCATTCTGATCAAGCACCGAACGTACGACACCTCCGCGTTCAGCGCACGTTCAGCTCGATGACGTCCTCACCTTCTCGATCCAGCAAGAAGGGCGAAGCGGTAGATGAGTTCCGGCAGCACGGTGGCGTGGTGACGGTGGTGGCAAAACTATTCCTGTAGGGCTTCGCCAGGCACAATGGATTTAGAGCGAAGGAGGAACTAGAAGGTTAGCCTGGCTCTAATTAGCTCTAGTAACCTGGGGAGAGGGCCTCCCCAAAGTCGGTTTGGAACGCAAGGAAGAGTCCTTCTTGGATTCCAGCACCAGGCGCCACGGTCCTCGGCGTCTGGCCCAGTCGCCATGGTCCTCGGCATCTGGCACAGGGCCAGACGCCAGGGTCCCTGGCGTCTGGTCCCTGACCTATGCAAAACTTCCTTTTGCACCGACCTAAAGCCCCGTGGGCCTTACCCCTTGGCCCAACCAACCTTCCGGTGATCCGATAATTATCTGGTGTATACCGAAACTCTTCTGGAGACAGAATAGTATCATCATGTATATCAATCTTTACCTCCGGACCATTTCAGAGCTCCTCGTTATGTCTGTGATCTCATCCGAGACTCTGAACAACATTCGGTCACCAACATACATAACTCATATAATATTATATCGTCAACGAACGTTAAGCGTGCAGACCCTATGGGTTCGAGAATGATGTAGACATGACCGAGACGCTCTCCGGTCAATAAGCAATAGCGGGACCCAGATGCCCATATTGGTTCCTACATATTCAACGAAGATCTTTATCGGTCGAACCTTTATGACAACGTAAGTAGTTCCCTTTGGCTGTCTGTATGTTACTTTCCCGAGATTCGATTGTCCGTATCTCCATACCTAGTTCAATCTCGTTACCTGCAAGTATATTTAATCATTCTGTAATACATCATCTTGTAACTAACTCCTTAGTCACTTTGCTTGCAAGCTTATTGTGATGTTGTATTAGCGAGAGGGCCCAGAGATACCTCTCTATCATACGGAGTGATAAATCCCAGTCTCGATCCATGCAAATTCAATAGTGATAGGTCTATTTTGCGTGAGGTTTCCCTACTATTATTTATAATGTTTTCTGCATAATGATGCTTTATAGAGCGATTCCAATGCCTTTTCTCTCATAATATGCAAAGTTTACACAAAGAGGGAGAATAACGGCAGCTGGAATTATGGACCTGGAAAAGCTACGTCAGACCACCTATTATGCACATCTCCAAATGAGCTGAAAATTTACGGAGAATTGTTTTGGAATATATGAAAAATACTGGAGCAAATAACTATGGGAGGGGCCCACTCTGGTGAGCACAAGACACGAGGGCGTGCCTGGGCCCCCAGGCGTGCCCTGGTGGGTTGTGTCCTCCTCGTCCCACCTCTGGTGCCCATCTTCTGGTATATACGCGATTTTGACCTAGAAAAAAAAATAAGAGGAGGACTTTCGGGACGAAGCGCCGCCATCTCGGGGCGAAACTTGGGCGGGAGCACTTTTGCCCTCTGGCGGAGCGATTCCGCTGGGGGAATATTTAAGCCATCGTCATCACCAATAACCCTCTCATCTTTGGGAGGCCAATCTCCATCAACATCTTCAACAACACCATCTCCTCTCAAACCCTAGTTCATCTCTTGTGTTCAATCTTTGTACCGGAACCTCACATTGGTACCTGTGGGTGACTAGTAGTGTTTATTACATCTTGTAGTTGATTACTATATGGTTTATTTGGTGGAAGATTATATGTTCAGATCCATTGTGCTATTTAATACCCCTCTGATCTTAATCATGATTATCATTTGTGAGTAGTTACTTTTGTTCTTGAGGTCACGGGAGAAATCTTGTTACAAGTAATCATGTGAACTTGATATGTGTTCGATATTTTGATGATATGTATGTTGTGATTCCCTTGGCGGTTTCATGTGAACGTCGACAACATGACACTTCACCATATTTCGGCCTAAGGGAATGCATTGTGGAGTAATTATTAGATGATGCGTTGCTAGAGTGACATAAGCTTAAACCCTAGTTTATGTGCTACTTCATAAGGAACCGATTTGGATCTAAATGTTTAATTCTATGGTTAGATTTTATCTTAATACTTTTCTCATAGTTGTGGACGCTTGCGAGGGGGTTAATCATAAGTGGGAGGTTTGTTCAAGTAAGAACAACACCCAAGCACCGGTCCACCCACATATCAAATTATCAAAGTAGCAAACACAAATCAAACCAACATGATGAAAGTGACCGGATGAAATTCTCGTGTACCCTCAAGAACGCTTTGCCTATTATAAGAAACTATTTTGGAATGTCCTTTGCCACAAAAGGATTGGGCTATCTTGCTGCACTTTATTTACTGTTACCGTTATTTGCTCATTACCAATTATCTTGCTATCAAACTACCTGTTACCAACAATTTCATTGCTTGCAGAAATTACCTTGCTGAAAACCACTTGTCATTTTCCTTTTGCTCCCTGTTGGGTTCGACACTCTTACTTATCAAAAGGACTACGATTGACGAGTGTGGCGTTTCTGCCCCCGAGCTCATCTGCACCCGCCCTAACAAAAAAAATCTAAACAAATACTAAACAAATTCAAAACATTCCAATTTTTTGTGTGTGATAGATAAGTTTATGCGTGAACTTTACTGTTCATTCAATGTTTTGACCCGATTTGCTTTTTTTTTGCTGAGAGCTACACAAATGTCCAAATAAGTTTAAATTTGGAGCGACCCTCACGCATAAACTTATCTACCACACACAAAAAAATTGGAATTGTTTGATTTTTTTGTATTTGTTTTGTTTTTTTCTAACCAGGTGCAGATGAGCATGGGCATCGAATTGGGTTTTCGTACGATTGACCCCCTATACTTGTGGGTCATCAAGACTCTTTTCTGGCCCCGTTGCTGGGGGTGAAGCGCTCTTGGTAACTGGAAGTTGGTAAGGAAAAATTATTACTACATGCTGAAATTTATTGTCACTTGTTACTATGGAAAACCATCCTTTGAGGAGTTTGTTCGTGGTATGTTCACCTCGACTGGAAGCACAATTAGGTTGTGTTTGGTTGGACAACTTTTCTCAACTTCTGCTTTTGAGAAGCTAAAAGCGAACCAAAGGGGTAAATTCTCACAGTTGTTTGTAAGAATCTGTAGCTTTCTCGTAGTGTAATTTTCACAGTCGGGCTACCCCAACTTCCATAGATTCTAAACCGACCACTTTTAGCTGTTCCCATGAAAATTGATGTTATTTACCCACCATGATACTGCCAAGTCATACCGGTTCAGCTGTTTCTCTCGATCCATACAGAGGAAACGCATGCACGAGTATCCCCTCTGCTCGCTCATGCAGGAGGACAAGGAGTCGCCGCAGCAGCGAGGGTTGGCAGCCACCACCGTCTGCCACCGGCGCCTGCTCCAGCGCCCGCGGACGCCGCTCGCTCCGGCAACCAGCCGCCGCGTGCTCAGCCCCCGGCAACTCCCCTCTCTCTTCATCACTGCTCCCTGCTCCTCCATTCGTCCCTTCCCCTTCTATCCTAAGGCACAGGTCTGGACGGCCGGTAGCGATGGCATACCCAGCTCTATCCTCCTCCTTCCCCTCCCAACTCCCTCCTCCCTCCTCCTCCTTCCCCACAAGGGTCGCCCCTCCCGACACCATCCTACTACTTCATCCTCATGTTTAGTTATTCCATTGTATTTTTTGCTTAATTTGTTTGTAATTTTCTAACACGTTATGCCTAATTATGTAGAAAATGTGTATGATTGTATGAATGTCATGTAAAAAAAACAGCAAACATCAAAGTATATTCATTTAATTATGTATGTGTTACCTATGAATCACATACATTGTCATAATTTTCATTTGCAAAATCATGGTTCAGTTACGTACAAATGTACATATCACCGCTTTACGATCAATTAGCATATAAAAATATTCACTCATGCTCTGGGGCATTGCAGACATTTCACAGTTAAATCTACAGTTTCACATTTGTTTTAACCAAACAACCTCTACCCTTTCAACAACAACATTATCATAGCAGCTTTTCTACAACAGCTTTTCCACATCGGATTATCAAGAATCCGCAGCTCAACCAAACACACCCTTAGTTGCCCCTCAACCTACTGCACCTACTGAAAATATTGGTTATGAAATTCCTTCGGGTATGACAGAACAACTGCTAGCTGATCCTTATGCAAGAGATGGAATCGAACATCCTGATATGCATTTGATATATGTGGATGAAACTTGTTGATTATTTAAGCTTGCAGGTTTATCCCGAGATGAAGCTAAGAAGAAAGGTTTCCCTTTATCTTTGAAGGGGAAGGCACTGACATGGTATAGGCTATGCGATGATGTTGGATATTGGAACTGGAACCGATTGAAATTGGAATTTCACCAAAAAAATATCACCAACATGCTGTGGTATTTTTTTGGCCGAATTGGTATAAGGTTCTTGCAAACTGCAGCTTCTCTCAAGAAGGCTCGTGGTTCCGAGAGGGAACATGTCACCTCCATGTATGAAACGACATAAACTCCCTTCTCCCGCGTTAACTTTTTTTACATAGGAAGCTTAGACCAAATAGGAGTTTCGTGCTAAATTTTGGAATTATTCCGGGTTCGTTTGGCCTTTTTTATACATTAATTGAATTTTTGGTCATTTAATGTGCATAATTCAAATTTAAACAACAAGCACATGCTCCAGTGCACCAAAGTTGGCTGAAAAATCACATGTGTGTCCTTGGGTGAATTTCTAGGTCCCATGCAAGAAAGGGAATGAAATTCAAACATCTGGGCGTCTTAGCTCGGCCGGAAATATTGAGAAACTTGTTTTTTTAATTCCTGTAAATCCAAAACACGCCTGAAAATCATGAAACTTGGCATGGTGTCATGACATGGCACCAACTTGAAGTGGTAATTTTTTTGGCCGAATTGGGATAGGATTTGGTATAACCTTCTTGCAAATCGGAGCATCTCTCAAGAAGGCTCGTGGTTCCGAGAGGGGACATGTGACCTCCATGTGCGAAACGACATACACCGCGTTCTCCCGCCTTAATTTTTTCACACACGCAGCTTAGGCCAAATAGGAGTTTCGTGCTAAATTTTTGAATTATTCCGAATTCGTTTGGCCTTTTTTATATATTCACTACTACAGGATGCTGTTAACACGACACTATGATCAGAGACCCTTCGACAAAACTGTGTGCGATGCCATAATCGCAAACGACAGTGTAAAAAACCATCAAAAAAGGTGAAAAACATTTGCGATGGAGGATGCACCAAACACGGTTCAGATTTTAGTTGCGTGTGCGATGCAGGGCATACGGTTCAGTTCAATTAACTGTTTGCGATGAGGAGGAACAAAAGAAACGGGCAGCCATATGAAGGCATGTGTGATATACAGCATACGGTTCGCTCGGATGAACTATTTATGATTAGGCAACACAAAAGAAACGGTCAACCAGATCAAGGTGTGTGCGATATACGACATGTAGTTCACTGGGATGAACTGTTTGCGTTGAGAAAAGAGAACATAGACGATTGCTTCTAATAAGACGTATGTGATATGCTCTGTCTACACAACATCTATTGGCCATTGGGTGACGGGCGGTCATCCGGGTACACCATAAGGATGCGAAGAGGGCATCCTATATCAGCAAGGACTAGCTGTCCCACCAATAGCTCATCTAGGAGAACTCTCAAGTTAATTGTGCTCAGGCTGGAGCAGCCATGAGATCAGTGACCGGATGGGAAGTTGTCAAAAATTCAAAACCCACTGATGGGATGGATCATGAAGGTCCTTAGATCATAAATGTCCATTGAGGACCTTCATGATGCATCCCATCAGTGGGTTTTGAATTTTTTTGTTTTTTTAACACATGTTAAAGAAGGTCTACTGCATTACTTTTTGGCAATGTGCGATACGTGGCATACAATAGATCCATCCGACCTGTTTGTGATGGAATAAGCCATGTGTGTTATGGGGTGGAATTAACCTCAAGGTCCTTGTTTTGAATTTGTTTTTGTTTTTTTAACACATGTTAAAGAAGGTCTACCGCATTACTTTTTGACAATGTGCGATACGTGGCATACAGTAGATCCATCCGACCTGTTTGTGATGGAATAAGCCGTGTGTGTTGTGGGGTGGAATTAACCTCAAGGTCCTCATTTTTTTAACACATCTTAAAGAAGGTCTACCGCATTACTTTTTGATAATGGGCGATACGTGGCATACAGTTGATCCATCCGACCTGTTTGTGATGGAATAAGCCATGTGTGTTGTGGGCATACGCTTGCTAGTATTCAACTATTTGTGATTGATGAATTCATCACCGATGGGTTCTCCAGTGTGGTCCGTGTTCATCTGATCATCATCTACTTCTTGTGCTAGCTCGATGTTCCTTCTATGCTAAGTTTCCATTAATTGATGGCGTTTTATGAACACGCCACCGTTTTCTGCCATTTCCTCACCTATTTCCCGCCACCCAACGGTATTGCGCATAAACCTAGGCGGCCCGCGACGCACGGAGGCGACAAGCGCAGCTGTAGCACATCCACCTTTTTCAAGCATGCCAACCCACCAAAGCGACGCCTCTTCCATCAACCTCGTCGACGAGGAAAATGAGCAGGCACCACGGACCGTCGAGGCCGAGGCGCTCCCCGACAGCGCGATGGACGACGCCGTGATGTGCGTCATCGCCAGGGTTGAGCAGACCTTTGGCGCATGGCACTTGAGCGCCGCAGATCAAGATAAGCATGTCAGCTCCGACAGGCTGTAGCTCGCCGCACAACATGATCGATGGCGCGCCGCAGAGCAAGCTAGGTGCATCCACGCCGATAGGGTGCGGCTCACCGCACGACGAGACCATTGGAGCGCCGCAGAGCGAGAGGCGCGGCGCGCCGCACCGCAAGAGCGGATCCATCGGCGCTTGCCTGTTGTCGACACGACGTCGCAGCTGGGTACACGTCCCGTCAGTACCCCCATTCCTCGTCAGGAATGGGCAGAGCCCCTCAGCACCGTACTTGCACTAGAGGCCGGCCGCGCCGTACTTGCATCGGACGCCCGCCGCGTCGTTCGCATGGGTGGCGACGTTCGCCTTGTCCGCGGCCCACTGGATGCCAATGCGCTGGTCCGTAGGCTCGACCGCCTCCTTGGCCCACGTGTCCACCTGGGCGTAGTAGAGGAACATGGCCGTCGCATCCTCGAGCTGGTGATCTCCGATGAAATAGCCAACTTGGAGCTTGAGATCATGCTCCAGATGTATCGCGAGCGTGTCGACCGCTTGGACCAACGCCTGCACGAGTTCAGGCAAAGCCAAGAGTTACCATAGGCAAGGGCTGTTGGTCATGGTCTCATGGACGCATTTTATTTTGTTGAGTCATTTTGATGTGGATAACTGTAAACGCCCAATATGCGATTCTATCTCGATTACTAGATAAAACTTGTGATTGAGGCACAACCGCATTTCGGGCGCTTAGCAAGATGGATATCATTACATCCTACCATTACATACATAGATGGGGATACATACAATTCATCCAATTCTCACATGAATACAACACATCATATACAAGACATCCGACTACTGTTGAAAAAACATGAAAAGCACAATGACATCCATCCTGCTATCCCAGGCTGCCGACCAGGAACCTATCCCAAGACTGTCGAAGAAGAAGAAGAAAGAACTCCAACACAAGTAAACATCGCTCTCACGTCAAGTCATCGGAAACCTGCACCTGCAACTGTTGTTGTAGTATCTGTGAACCACGAGGACTCAACAATCCCATAACCATGGGTATCAAGACTAGCAAAGCTTAATGGGTATGGAGAGGTTAAGTGATGCGGTTGCAGCAGCGGCTAAGCATATGTATGATAGCTAACTTACGAGTACAAGAATAAGACAAGCATCTACGCAAACGGCCGCAAACTAGTAATGATCGCTAAGTGATCCTGAACTACCTACGAGTCAATCATAACCCCACCGTGTTCTCTTCTCAAAGTGAAAAGAGACGGTCACGGTTACTCACGCGGTTTGTGTATTTTATTTCGGATCCTCTGTCAAGTTTTCTACAACCGGACAATAACAAATTCCAATCTGCCACATAACCGTGGGCACGACTTTCAAAAGATCATAACCGTGCAGGGGTGTCCCAACTTAGCCCATCACAAGCTCTCACGATCACCAGAGGTAAAAATACCCCATATCTTAGGGACAACCGGATCAGACTCGGAATCCCGGTGCACAAGACATTTCGACAATGGTAAAACAAGTCCAACAAGACCTTCCGGCGTGCCGACACCGTGATAGTAGCCGCGCGTATCTCGTCTCAGGCCACGTCCGGATAGGTCAGCCTATAAGTATACCAGACCTCGAGTTTCCCCGTGGTGGCCCCGCAGTCCGCCTGTTTGGGACCAACACCATCAGCACTGGCCCCTCCCTGTAATGTAGAATTAAGAACCCGAGGACGCGACCCCCTATGCAATTTAATTAATTAATTAAGTTTTTATTATGAGGCAAATTAAAACCAATGTTGGGCCTTGCTGGAGGAGTTATATTCAAAGACGAACAATCAAGGGGTCCCCATATACCCAACCGCATTAGGAACAGAAAATCAAGGAACATAACACCGGTTTATCGGTTCTCAAGATGGCATGAGTGGAACAAAACACCGAGCAAAAGGCAAGCCTTCCACCCATTGCCAAGTATATAGGTGTGTTAATTATAGTAATAGATATTGTGATATTCCAACAACCAAGATCCAACATGGAGCAATCTTCATCTTCACCTGCAACTAACAACGCTATAAGAGGGGTTGAGCGAGCGGGTAATATAGGCAAACAACGGTTTGCTGGGATGGTGTCAAAGGTTAGAGGTTTCATGGCAACAAGGAGAGGCTGACATCAAATAGATAGGTAGCGTGACATATAGTGATAGCATCGAGACAACTAGCATGGCAATGATAGTAATGAGATCCAAGGTGACATTCATCTTGCCTGACATCCCGCAAGGAAGAAGAACGAGTCCGTGAATAAGAAGAAGAAGCCACGAAGACGAACCAAGTGTAGTCGAACGAATCCTCACGATCACAACGAGATATGAACTAGCGAGAAGAAGCAAGCGACATGGTAAACACACAACACATAATCAAGACAAGATGCTCAACCAAGTATGATGCATGACAAGGCTACATGATTCAAATCATGGCAAGGGATGAAGCACACAAGATCAACACACAAGGCAAATTTAAATGAGGCCGGAAACAACATATAACAATTCTGGTAAGTCCTCATATGCATATTTCGAAATTGGTCCAGATCTAAACAAACCTTAAGTTAAAGTAGTTAAACAGCAAGTTAACATGTACCATGATGATCTACTCGAAATTCTAGTCAAGTTACGTATAAAGTTCATTTAATTCGGAGCTACGGCCTAGAAGATATGAGCAAAGTAAGTCAATCATGGCATTGATGCAACACGCATCCAAACATCAAGCAAACACACTCCAAACAGGTATACAACATGTTATTATGCATCTACATGCAAAAACACATGAGTTCCATATAGAGCACGCTCAAAATGGAGCAACGGTTCATCACATACACATGAAACAACATATAACAACAATCAGCCCAAAACAGCAAGTAGGCATATGGTTGACATCAAAACAACATGATACAATAACACTTCATGGAAACAAAGGGTGTGGCAAGCATGTACATGGCAAGCACTACAAGCATGATCGCTGAGCTACTGCAAAACACCATTAGAACATGCTCAAAACATCATGGCAAGATTGCAAAAGATAACAAATTCACAGACTTAGTGAAATAAACTAAACATGGCAGCACATAGCAGTTTTGCAAAGAAGATTAAGACAACAAGATGAGCAGTAACGTGCATGCAAATGCAACTAACATGAAGAGCATCACTAGATGAACATTTTGACATATTATATGCTTCATTTGGATCTACCTGCACCAAGTTATCAGCATCACAAACATGCATCATGACATGATTTTTCAGGGACTTAGGTAAAAAAAAAAAACCTCTCGGGAGGACTGGACGGACATGTCCAGAGGGGGTCGGACACGTCCGACGGCTCGCCCCACGCGACAGTGACATGAGCAAAGGAGCGGGAATGGACATGTCCGGACTTCGAGATGGACACGTCCGGGCGGTGAGGCTGACGTGCGGGCCCGCAGGTGAGGGAGCTTGATCCGGCCAGGATCTCGCCAGATCCGGGCGCGGTGGCGGCGGCTGGCGCCTGGCGGCGGGGAGGCGAGGCCGGCCGCAGGCAGAGAGTCGGGCCTGGCCGGGCGAGGCGGCGGCTAACGCCGGCGAGGCCGTGGCCGGCGATGGTGGCGAGGTGGCGTGGATCTGGCGGGGTGGCGTCTGGTGCGGGAGACGGCGAGGGGAGGCGATGTGATGGCGATGAGGGCCGGTGGCGGCGGTGCTGGACGTGGGGCGGCGGGGAGGCGCAGTGGCGCGTGGGCGAGGGGAGTGGGAGGCGCGGAGCGGGCGCGTCAGGCCCAGATCCGGCCCGGGATGGGCCGGCTGCGGGCTTCCGCGGGCCGCGGTGGAGGAGGGTGCGGGGAGGACGCGTGGCAGCCCCTGGTTGGCTGCCAGGCGGCGGCGCGGTGAGGTGGAGGCGTGGGAGGCGGCCAAGTGGCGGAGGAGGAGCGGGCAGGCGCTAAAATCAAGGTGGGAGACGGCTGGAGGTTAGGGGAGGAGCTAGGATGCCAGAATTGGAAGGAGGGAGTGTTTATATAATAGTTTGGCTAGGGTTTGGTGGTTTTGAGACCATTTCGGGATCTCGGATGCCGATCGGACGGTGCCGATCGGAGGAGGGGTTAGGATGGGCCATGGAGGTGTAGGTGGGTTGTGTAGAAAGGCCAAGGGCTGAGAGGAGAGGAGAGAAGAGAGGCCCGCGGGGGTTTTCGGAGACCGAAAACGTCCGTCGTTTTACCCGGCAATATTACCGCTATTGGGCTAACAAACGAACTCCAAATGTGACGAAATTTGATAGGTGATCTAACTACAATATAATAAGACCACACACCAAGTTTCATCCCATTCCGAGAACATTTTTTGGCCACTTATAAAATAAATATTTGTAGGTACTGCGGGCGCGTGCGAGTGTGTTTGGGCTCAGAACGGACAACGGAGAGGACGGGAGGACTCAGACGAATGCAAGTTGAAAACATGTTGATGCAATGCACACGATGACATGGCAAAATGCAACACGCAAGCAGATGACATGGCAATGACAGCGAATAACTGGCTGACACCTGGCGCATCGGTCTCGGGGTGTCACAACACTCCCCTACTAACAAGAGATCTCGTCCCGAGATCTTAGGAACGAGACGGAAGAGGAATTGGAAGAACAAGTTCTTCTTGGAGAAACGAGTGAAACAAAAGAATCTTGAGAGGTTGAACAACTTAAAAGAGAGAATACAACGGAGATGAACGGGTCTGAGAAGCTCCGGTAAAATGTGACAACAAGGCATACTACGAGAACCAAGAGCTTAATGACAAGAGAGACATTGAGACCACTCCGGTTAAGCGGGATAGACGAGAGAATAAGAAGAATAAAAATTTAAATGGTACACTGGTTGAATATGAATGAAATAGAGCAAGAACTTGAGAAGATGGAATAATACTCGACGAGAGAAACAACACAATGCCTCCGATAGAGTTAAAAGAGTGGAATGAAACGAACGGAGAAGAGAGCAACAAGTTTCACCACGAATGAATTTGGAAGCATCCTTAGAAGCAAGGATTGAACGGAGTTGTTGAGAAAATCAACAACAAAAGAATAAGCTTGATGTGGACTTATGGCAATCATCCCAAATCTTGAGGTGAATTTCAGCCACTACGAGAAGATTGAATAGTTGGGAAGAACGAAGAAATACAAAACTTCACTTCACAAGAATATGAAGAATTAATTGCACTTCGAGATGCGAGAAGAAGAATACTTAAGCTTCTCCGCAAGAATTTGAAGAACACTTGAATAATGAATTAAATCGTGAAGACCCACCGTGAAGAACTCCGGTAACAAAAGAATGATAAATGATGAAAAGAATAAGATTAAAGCCTTGCGATTATTTTAGACAGGGTTCCGACGAGATAGCCGAGAAGACTTTGGACTCCGGAAAAGGAAAAGATGAAAACACTTGGAACTAGAATTTATTCATAATGAACAAACTCTGAAGGAAGGGATTAAACAACTTGATGAATAAGAATTATGTTATGCTTATCTTTCATCAATTAAATTGATGAGAAGCAATGTATTTGCATACAACTTACTCGCATTGTAAAGATTAAAGAGGGATATAACACAAAACTTGAGAAAGTCTTCATGAACCACCGGTAGGATTGGAAAGAACGAGTGAATTGATATGATAACACAGGAAAAGAACTCTTGAGCAAGCCACCGTAAGAATTCAAGCTGAGTGAAGAAAAAGAACAAACCACCATAATAAATTGAAATTGAGTGAATAAGAGAGAATGAATCGCCAGAAAGAATTAGAAAGCAAATCAAGATCTTGAGAAAAATAGATTGAAGAGAACGAAGAGATCGCGAACTGATTAAAGAATGCTTGGACAAAGCACCGGAAGAATACGGAGACGAATGAAGAGGCATCGATGAACAATATTTGGAGGACGAAGTTGAAAACTGAGAACGAAGAAATCTTCTGAAATGATGGCCTTCGGAGGATCACAATGGAAAGAATTCATGAAATACTCCGAATGGGTAAGGAAACATTTAGAGGAAAACTCTTCTTCGGTCTGCAAATGTTGACGAGAAATACAACCAAAATTGTTGAGATACTCCGGAAGAATGAAAGGAGGAAATGTTGAACCAAGCATTAAAGAATTTGAAAGGGATCATGGAGAAGGCACGTGACTGATGGAATCCATACTTACGACACACTTCGAAAAGAATTTGGGAATAGCTCCAGAAATATTAGAAGAGTTAGGTAAGATCCTGGGAATAAACCTGTGGGTTATGAGCCCACCGAAGAGAAACACCGTTGGATGGGATTATTCAAGTGACAAATGATGCATCAGAACGATTGAAAAACTCGAATGAGGTAACAACCTCGAATTAATTCGAACTCAAACATGAATCTTCTGAGATGACTTCGGAACTCCGGAACAATTAAATGGTGAGAGGCGAATGAGCAATTGGAAACATTTGAGAAGAGGGAAAGAATATGAAAAACACCAAGATATTGGAATTGAATCCACCGAAAAAGAAAAGAAGATGAAGAATAAAGGACTAGAGGAGAAATCACCGGTTGAAATAACTGAGGAAAGAATGCAAGGGATTCACACGAGTATGATGGATACTCGATTACGAACTCTGACTCTGAGAAGCAAAAGGGGTGGGCGTGTGGGAAAAAGACAGACCACATCGGATGGGGAAAACGCCGCCGGTGAAAAAGAACTGAGGATTGAACTGGCAAAAGATGAAGAGGGTCGAATCGACTCGAAAAGAAATGCACCGGATGAAAGAACAGACATCGCACCGAATGAAAACTAACTGCGTGATCCTAAAAAAAAATTGAAGGGGAAGAGGAGTAATTCAGAACACCTACGTCAAGATTCCTCACCAGAGCCACGAAGGGGCTGAGGAGTAAAAATATTCGTACTATTCGATATAACTAGACTCCAAAACAGTTTTCTTCTAGACTCGACAAGGGCCAAGCTACGGTCAATCAAGGGGGCTCCTATGGTCGGTCGAAGCTCTGATACCAACTTATAAACGCCCAAGATGCGATTCTATCTCGATCACTAGATAAAACTTGTGATTGAGGCACAACCGCATTTCGAGCGCTTAGCAAGATGGATATCATTACATCGTACCATTACATAGAGATGGGGATACATACAATTCATCCAATTGTCACGTGAATACAACACATCATATACAAGACATCCGACTACGGGTGAAAAAACATGAAAATCACAATGACATCCATCCTGCTATACGAGGCTGCCGACCAGGAACCTATCCCAAGACTAGCGAAGAAGAAGAAGAAAGAGCTCCAACACAAGTAAACATCGCCCTCATGTCAAGTCATCGGAAACCTGCACCTACAACTGTTGTTGTAGTATCTGTGAGCCACGAGGACTCAGCAATCCCATAACCATGGGTATCAAGACGAGCAAAGCTTAATGGGTATGGAGAGGTTAAGTGGTGCGGTTGCAGCAACGGCCAAGCATATATATGGTGGCTAACTTACGAGTACAAGAATAAGATGAGCATCTACGCAAATGACCGCAAACTAGTAATGATCTCTAAGTGATCCTGAACTACCTACGAGTCAATCATAACCCCACCGTGTTCTCTTCTCAAAGTGAAAATAGACGGTCACGGTTACTCACGCGGTTCATGTATTTTATTTTGGATCCTCTGTCAAGTTTTCTACATCCAGACACTAACAAATTCCAATCTGCCACATAACCGTGGGCACGGCTTTAGAAAGATCATAACCCTACACGGGTGTCCCAGCTTAGCCCATCACAAGCTCTCACGATCAGCAGAGGTAAAAATACCGCATATCTTAGGGACAACCCGATCAGACTCGGAATCCTGGTGCACAAGACATTTCGATAATGGTCGAACAAGTCCAGCAAGACCTCCCGGCGTGCCGACACCCTGATAGTAGCCGCGTGTATCTCATCTCAGGCCACGTCCGGATAGGTCAGCCTACAGGTATACCAGACCTCGAGTTTCCCCATGGTGGCCCCGCAGTCCGCCCATTTGGGACCAACACCATCAGCACTCGCTCCTCCCTGTAATGTAGAATTAAGAACTCGGGGACACGACCCCTATGCAATTTAATTAATTAATTAAGTTTTTATTATGAGGCAAATTAAAACCAATGTTGGGCCTTGCTGGAGGAGTTTTATGCAAAGACGATCTGTCAAGGGGTCCCCATATACCCAACCGCGTTAGGAACGCAAAATCAAGGAACATAACACCGGTTTATTGGTTCTTAAGACAACATGAGTGGAACAAAACACCGAGCAAAAGGCAAGCCTTCCACCCATTGCCAAGTATATAGGTGTGTTAATTATAGTAATAGGTATTGTGATATTCCAACAACCAAGATCCGACATGGAGCAATCTTCATCTTCACCTGCAACTAACAATGCTATAAGAGGGGCTGAGCGAGCGGGTAACATAGCCAAACAATGGTTTGCTGGGATGGCGTCAAAGGTTTGAGGTTTCATGGCAACAAGGAGAGGCTGACATCAAATAGATAGGTAGCGTGACATATAGCGATAGCATCGAGACAACTAGCATGGCAATGATAGTCATGTGATCCAAGGTGACTATCATCTTGCCTGAGATCCCGCAAGGAAGAAGAACGAGTCCGTGAAGAAGAAGAAGCCACGAAGATGAACCAAGTGTAGTCGAACAAATCCTCACGATCGCAACGGGATACGAACTAGCGAGAAGAGGCAAGCAATATGGTAAACACACAACACATAATCAAGACAAGATGCTCAAGCAAGTATGATGCAAATGATGGTAAACGCACACAAGATCAACACACAAGGCAAATTTAAATGAGGCCGGAAACAACATATAACAATTCCGGTAATTCCTCATATGCACATTTCGAAATTGGTCCAGATCTGAACAAACCTTAAGTTAAAGTAGTTAAACAGCAAGTTAACATGCACCATGATGATCTACTCGAAATTCTAGTCAAGTTACGTATAAAGTTCATTTAATTCGGAGCTACGGCCTAGAAGATATGAGCAAAGTAAGTCAATCATGGCATTGATGCAACACGCATCCAAACATCAAGCAAACACACTCCAAACAGGCATACAACATGTTATTATGCAGCTACATGCAGAAACACACAAGTTCTATATAGATCATGCTCAAAACGGAGCAACAGTTCATCACACACACATGAAACAACATATAACAACAATCAGCTCAAAACAACAAGTAGGCATATGGTTGACATCAAAACAACATGATACAATAACACTTCATGGCAAAAAGGGCGTGGCAAGCATGTACATGACAAGCACTACAAGCATGATCACTGAGCTACTGCAAAACACCACTAGAACATACTCAAAATATCATGGCAAGATTGCAAAAGATAAGAGATTCACATACTTAGTGAAATAAACTAAACATGGCAGCAACAATGACAAGTTGGCATATTTGCAAGCTTGTGCAACTCATCTCAAAGCATATCATGGCATGTGAATATAACCAACAGCAAGAAGACATGTTTATGAAGCTAATCATGGCAAGAACATGGTCATAGGATGCATAGATCTCTAGTTATTCACATGGCAAAACTGAACTTGCTGATAACAGGCTGACCGAAACATGTTATAGCAACTTGAGAGGATGAAAACAACAAGCTACAACATGCCATATTTGCAAACAAGGGCACAGATGGATAGAGCATAACATGGACTTCAAGACATGGTCATTGGACATTCCAAAACATTCATCGATTTGAGTGGGGCATCAAGCAAACATGGCAACAGGATATAACAGTTTCACACTTAGCAGTTGTCGGATTGAAGGCTCCGCAAAACCCAAGAAGTTCGAACACAGGGGCGTGACCGAAGATCTCTCCCGCTCGCGTCTACCAAGCACCTCGCCCTCATCGGTGAAGAGATTCAAGTAGACAACAGATAGAACACGCAAGAGTTTACCCAGGTTCAGGCCACCGTGTGGTGTAAGACCCTACTTCCTGCTTTTGTGGATTAGCCTCGGGAGGGCTGGAATATGAACTGGTACAGTGGTTCCTGAGCTCGGGAGGCGAGCTCGGGAGAGTCAGGAGGCAAGTGTTCTTGCTCCTTGCATGGTGGCAGAGTGTATGGATCGATCCCCTTCACAGTGGGAATCCTTGCTACTTATATAGGCGGCCACGGTCCTCTTCCCTCGAAATGTTTAGGTGGGAAGGGATCCCACAACGGCCATTTTTGAGCGGGAACACAAGGACGTTCCTACCGTGACAAAAGCAGTCTTCGCCTGCAAAAGGACTAGGTGGTGACGCGGTGGTGGGCTCGACAGTAACATCCTCCTTGTTGTCCTTGTGGTCTTCGGTCTTGTTGCACCGATGGGGAAACCTTTGCCCTGCTCCTCGGGAAACTGTGGTTGCGCTATCCCACTTGCACCGAAATGGTAACTGCGCCGCTGGTGGACGCTGGCACCCGCTCACGTGGTGCGTCACTGCTGACATCACTGCCTCCTCCTGAGGCAGGCTTGTCCTTGGATTCTCCGCCCCTCCGGAGCACCTTGCCGAGGCCGCTCCTGAGGGGGTCTTGACATCATTATCCTCGCGAGGCTTAGTCCCCTCGCGAGGGTCTTGTATAGCTGGTCGATCAGCTGGGCCGTACCAGGCCGTAGTAGGAGCGCGTTGCGGCCCGCAGACAGGCAAATCTGGGTACCCTGGTTCCCAGTATGCCGACAGTAGCCCTCGGGCCCAAGGCGCGCGCGGAGTTGGCTTCGGGGCGAAGCCTTAGTCGAGGACGAAGTGCCGCGGGCCCTAAAAGGCTGTGGGCTAGGCCGGCGTGCGACTGTTGGATGGGATGTGGCGGCTCCGCTCCCCACACAGTCTCGGTGATCGTGCGACTTGACAACTCCTTGGCGCAGGCGATGGGGGCGTAATGGCTGCGACGCCAGTTGCTGGCGGTTGGGCTCCTCCACCCTATAAATGGGACTAGGGAGGGGGGAGCCCCCAAGCCGTTTCCAAGCCACCGCCATCTTCCCCTTGCTTGTTCTTCGCTCTCTCTCTTGTCGCGAGATCTCCATGGCGCCGTCGAGGAAGCCGTCCGTCGCGGAGAAGGGGAAGGCCCCGAAGGATCTAGTCCCGCTGCCACCGAAGAGGGGACGCGATCGTCCCCACAAGTATGCTGCTGCGCCTGCAGCAACTTCTCGGGGAGGCGGGCGCGGCCTTCTGAGTTCTGCCGCGGCCGCTGGTGAAAGGCGCGGAGCGTCCTCCCGTGGTGAAGGCGATCGCGCCACGGAGGGAGAGGAGGCGTGCAATAGTGCCTATCGGTCGCGTGTCCTCCACGCCTGCATCTTCATTCCTTAGACGTGTCGCCAGAGTTCATGGTGTGGGCGGAGAAGCCTGGTGGCCCGTGGCTCTGGCTTCCCCGCTCGTTTGGCGACATGTTACCAGCCGGAGGCCTCGGCGGCGTCTCGCTGCAGGCTGACGGTTGCTGCAGTGGTGCGTCCTGGGTGGAGGTCGATGTGGCTCCCTCGGGCGATGTGTTCCTGGAGCACGGCTGGCAACCGTTTGCTAGCGCACGCCGGCTGCAGGGGAGGTGTGCGCTCCACTTCAGGTATGATGGCGTCTCCACACTGTTCGTCAAGGTCTTCTCGGAGGAAGGGAGGCGCCTTGGGTGCCGTCCCGAGGTTGATGATGAAGAGGACGACGGGGACGATGTCCGGAGGAGCAGCTCCTCCTCCGAATACGATCTCAGTCCTGGGGGGTGTCGTGGGTCGCCCCTCTGTGGCAGCAGCAACTCCTCCAGCAGTGGCGGCCGCGACGAACCACCACGCCACCGAGCTCGGCCCGGCGAGGGGGTTGCCGCGCCGCTGTGGCTCGGTGAAGCCGGAGGAACTGGAAGACTCCGACTGAGCGGGAGCGGCCTCTGCTTCTTCTCCTTTCCTTTTCTTCATGTCTTTTCTGCGTCAAAATTTCAAGTTGCCTCGAGGAGGCATGTAATGGGCTATGATATATGTAAGAAGCGAGAACTCGCTGTCATGTTTTTGTTGCTCGGGTGAAATCACTTAGCCTTTATGCGTCGCGTCGTCCTGAGGCGGAGTCTTCCTGACTCCGGCATCATGAGCCCCATCGGGTCGTGACGAGGTGGCTGAGTCTGACGGGCTCGTGCAGCCCCTGAGTGGGGGTCAGCCGCTAAGATCTACTGAGAGTGCCGAGTGCGGGTTAGAGCACCAAAGCCTTAGCGGCTCGCTAAGATAGGTTGCGCGAACTGAGAAGCCCGGCGCCAGAGCCTGAGAAGGCTTGGCCAGGCGAGGTCACGGGGCCGCGGCAGACAAGGGCCGGTGACCGATCGTGCCCCAGCCCCCACGTGCGAGGCGCGCGAAGAAGAGTGAGTGGTGCAGCTGAACTCAAAACTGGCGAGGAAGATCCCAAACAAGACTTTCAACCAAATGTAGGAAGCGCGAGAAACACGAAAACTTCATAGCATGGGGTAGAGGAATGGCTGATAGCCAAGGAAGTAGAAAAGGCTGACAGCCAAACACCAAGCAAAAAGGAAAAAAGGTTGCGTCCGACCCCTACACTATGTCTTCTTCCCAGCGCGAAGCTAATGACTGCCACTGGGGCGTGGGTGGGAGCCCCATCTGAGGGCCCATAGGCAACGCACAGGAGACTTCGAGGCATGTGCAGCCCCAACTCATTATTACGTGAGAGTGTCACGGGCGGAGACCTTCACGGGCACGGAGCCTTGGTTACGGATAGAACCTCCTGAGGTCCTCGATGTTCCAGGAATTCTGGACAGGTATTCCTGGACAGGTATTCCATCCCACGTCTCCAGGCGCACAACACCAGGCCTAGAGACACGGGTGATTCTGAACGGCCCCTCCCACATGGGCGAGAGCTTGTGCAGCCCCTGACGGGAGAGGACCCGCCTCAGGACCAAGTCACCAACTTCAAGTGTTCTCGCGCGGATGCTGCGGCAGTGGTACCGCCATAGTGCCTGCTGATAACGTGCTGCCCTGAGGGCAGCTCGGCGGCAGCCCTCCTCGCCGAGCACGAGGTCTATCCGCCAGGCGGCGTCCTGGCATTCCTCATTGAAGGCCAAGACCCGTGGGGAGCGATGCTTGACCTCGTGAGGGAGGACCGCCTCCGCCCCATAGATGAGGAAGAAAGGAGTTTCCCCCATAGGTTTGGTGGCAGTGGTTCGGATTGACCAAAACACGAACTGGAGTTCGTCGATCCAGCCCGTGCCGCAAGCCTCAAGCTTCTTCTTAAAGCTGCGCGTCTTGAGGCCACACAAGACCTCTGCGTTGGCGCGTTCGGCTTGGCCATTGCTTCTGGGGTGAGCTACCAAAGCATAGCAGATATGTGTTCCAAGGTTAGCACAATATGACCTGAAGAGATTACTTGTGAACTGCGAACCGTTATCCGTGATGATGCGGCTGGGGACCCCGAATCGCCTCACGGGGCCCTGGATGAACTTGACAGCCGACCCGGCTGGGATCGGACGAACATGCTCCACCTCCGCCCACTTGGTGAATTTATCGATGGCGACGTACAGGAAGCGGTAGCACCCTGCTGCCCGAGGAAATGGGCCCAGGATGTCCAATCCCCAGACCGCGAAGGGCCAGGAGAGCGGAATCGTCTGGAGGCCCTGCGTCGGCTGGTGGATCTGCTTGGCGTGAAACTGGCATGCCTCGCAAGCCCACACGAGCTCTGTGGCGTTGTTGAGCGTCGTGGGCCAGTAAAAGTCGACGCGGAAGGCCTTGCCCACGAGGGTGCGGGAAGACGAGTGATGGCCCCAGTCTCCACCGTGGATATCAGCCAGCAGCTCGCGCCCTTGCTTCCTCGAGATGCATTTCAGCGAGACGTCGTTGGGGCGCCTCCTGTAGAATTCACTGTCTTGGATGCAGTAAGATGAGGCCTGTCGGACCACGCGCTCTGCATCTTCTTCCTTGTCCGGCAGGGTATCGTGTTGCAGGTACATCTTGAGTTCTTGGGTCCAGCAACCCTCCTCGGGCTCCGCGGCGAGCAGCAGGCGGGCTCCGGAGGGTGGCCCGTAGGGTGGGGCTCCGTTGGTAACCCCTGCCGAGGGGAGGACGGCTCAGGGGCTGGCGGTGCTGCCGACGGCTTGAGTAGCCGCTCCTCGAAGACGCCCGGCCTTTGAGGCTCTCGTCTGGAGGCTCGTTTGGCGATGTTGTCCGCTTCTTTGTTGGTGCATCTTGGTACGTGCTGCACCTCCAGCCCTTGGAATCGCTTCTCCATCCTACGCACCTCCTCCACCTCCAGATATGCCCCCATGTGCTTGTCCTTGGGCTTGTATTTCTTATTGGAGAAGTCGACGAGGAGTTGCGAATCACCCCTGATGGCGAGACGCTTGACCCCCAGCGCAGCGGCGGCCTTGAGCCCGGCAATTAGGCCCTCGTATTCGGCGATGTTGTTGGAGACTTTTTCGCCTTGCTAGAAGCAGAGTTGCACAACGTAGTACAACTTATCCTGAGTGGGAGATACCAACACGGCGCCAGCCCCCGTGCCGAGGCGTGAGAAGGCGCCGTCGAAGTATACTACCCATCCTTCTGGGGCTTCATCGCCGGGGGCCAGCGAGCGGTCTTCGCTGGCCCCCCGCTCCGGTGCGTCAGTCCACTCCGCCACAAAGTCTGCCAGAGCTGCTCCCTTGATCACCCGCGCGGTGCTGAACTCGAACTGGAACGCTTGAAGCTTGATGTTCCACTCGGCGACCCTCCCGACGACATTCGGGCCCCGCAGTACCTTCTTGAGAGGATATGAAGAAACAACCTTGATGGGATGGCCTTGGAAGTAGTGGCGCAGCTTCCTCGAGGCGACGAGGAGCGCCAGGAGCAGCTTCTGGGGCATTGGGTAGCGCAAGCGCGCGTCGCGCAGTACTGTGCTGACGAAGTACACCGAGTGCTCCACGAGGGTCGGCGTAGCAGGGTCTGCGGGCGCCTCAGGAACCTTAGGAGCTTCTTGCTGAGTGATGGGGCCGTCAGTGCCCGTGGTTGAATCTGCCCCTGAGGCCGCGTCAGGGGGCGGCGTGGGTCCTGAAGGTGCCGAGCCGCCCGGTGGCTTTAGGCTTCGGAGCCTTTCCTCGTGCTCCACGACTAGTGCTGCGCTAGCGGAATGAGGCGTTGTGGCGAGGTAGAGTGTCATGGGCTCTAGGGGTCGTGGTGCTACCATAGCCGGCGAGCTGGTGAGGTATTCCTTGAGATCCCGGAAGGCGGCATCAGCCTCCGGAGTCCACTCAAAGGGCCCTTTCTTCTTCATGAGCTTGAAGAATGGAAGGGCGCGTTCCCCAAGCTTAGAGATGAAGCGCCCCAGGGACAGCTTCTGCATTTCCTTCAGGTTTGTGGGCGGCCTCATTCTCTTGATGGCCTTGATCTTCTCCGGATTAGCCTCGATGCCCCGGTGCGAAACCAGGAACCCTAGCAACTTGCTGGAGGGTACGCCAAACACGCACTTCTCCAGGTTGAGGCACAACTTCACCTTGCGGAGGTTGGCGAACGTTTCTTCTAGGTCCTAGATGAGGGTTGTGGCTTCCTTGGTCTTAACCACGATGTCATTGACGTAGGCCTCTGCATTCCTCCCGAGCTGAGGGCCGAGGGTGATGTGCATCAGGCGCTGGAAGGTGGCGCCCGCGTTCCTCAGCCCAAAAGGCATGCAGGTGTAGCAGTAGACCCCACATGGGGTCAGGAACGCTGTTTTCTCCATGTCTTCCACCGCCATCTTGATTTGGTGGTAGCTCGAGAAAGCATCAAGGAAGCAGAGCAAGTCGCACTCAGCCGTTGAATCCATGATTTGGTCGATGCACGGGAGAGGTAAGGGGTCCTGAGGGCAAAACTTGTTGAGGCTCATGAAGTCGACACACATGCGTTCCTTGCCTCCTTTCTTCGGGACTATGACGGGGTTGGCTAGCCACTCCGGGTTCCATACTTCCCGTACGACGCCTACTTCCTCCAGCTTCCTAACCTCCTGAACGATGAAGGCCTGCATCTCCGGGGCTTGTCTGCGCGCCTTCTGCTTGATAGGGCGCGCATTGGGGCATACCGTGAGGTAATGCTCGATGACATGCCTAGACACCCCGACCAAATCTGCGGCTTTCCAGGCGAACACGTCCTTGTTGGCCTCGAGGAAGCTGACCAACGCCCCCTCTTGCTATGGATCCATGCCCGTACCGATGGTGAAGGTGGCTCCCGAGCCTTCTTCATCGGCGGGCACTTGCTTTGTCTCGGCGGGGTCCTGGGAAAAGAGTTGCTTCTTCTTGGTAGGCGCGGCCTCCGGAGCCCCCTTCGCCCCTGGGTGAGCTGCGGCAGCGGCCCTGTAAGCACGCCTGAGAACCTGAAGGGAGGCCTTGGGGTCCCCTTTGACGGTGATGACGCCGCTGCTCCCGGGCATCTCTACGGTGTTGTAGCCCGGGTGAGTCACCGCCCTGAACTTTGCCAATGCTGGGAAACCGAGGATGGCGTTGTAAGGCAGGTGGATGGGCGCAACATCAAAGTTGATGAGCTCAGTCCGGTAGTTAGCCGGTGTGCCGAAGGTGGCTGGGAGGCGGATCTCGCCGAGCCCGCGACCCCTGAGAAGGGCTTGGTGGGAAGGAGCTGCCTGTAGGACACATGCGGATGACCGAGGGCTTCGGGAGAAAGGATGTTGAGGTCGGCGCCACTGTCGATGAGGGTCCTCGTCACGGCCACCCCACAGATGGTGGGCGTGCATACTGTGGGGAGAGCGCCTGTGCCGGCCGCTTCAGAGGCGAGGTCACCGGGGCCAAAGGTGATGGCGGGTCCCAGCTCGCTCTGCGCCCGCAAGGCCTCCCGTGGCTGGGCGGCAGCCCCAACCTGCTGAAAGTGCGACTTGACGTGCCGGGCAGACGCCGGTGTTTGGGACCCACCCAGGATGTAGGCAACCCCGCGGCAAGGCCGCTCCCTGCTGGCGACGCCCCGCAGCTCATAGCTGCGGGCCGTCCGTGTGCCGCGATTCCCGGTAGACGGCCGGTGCTGGGTTAGCCATCGCGCCATCAAGAGTGTGACCGGCTAGGCCACAGGAGGCGGGAGTGGTGGTGCAGGCCGTCCCCCGGTGGCCTGGCCGGCAGGAGCATCGTCGAGGAAGGAGGAGGAGCGCCCATGGGTGGCGCGGTCCGTTGGTACTGCTCGGCCGACGGGGAGGGAGTCAGCCCCCGCGCGGATGTGGCAGGCCATAGTCATCATAGCGGCGCTGAACCGGAGAGGGGAAGCGAGGTCATCGAAGAGGTGAGATTTCGACACGCCCCCTACCTGGCAGGCCAAATGCCGGATTTAGGGCTCTGCAAAATCCAAGAAGTTCGAACACAGGGGCGTGAACGAAGATCTCTCCCGCTCGCGTCTACTTAGCGCCTCGCCCTCGTTGGTGAAGAGATTCAAGCAGACAACAGATAGAACACGCAAGAGTTTACCCAGGTTCGGGCCACCGTGTGGTGTAAGACCCTACTTCCTGCTTTTGTGGATTAGCCTTGGGAGGGCTGGAATATGAACTGGTACAGTGGTTCCTGAGCTCGGGAGGAGAGCTCAGGAGAGTCAGGAGGCAAGTGTTCTTGCTCCTTGCTTGGTGGCAGAGTGTATGGATCGACCCCCTTCATAGTGGGAATGCTTTCTACTTATATAGGCGGCCACGGTCCTCTTCCCCCGAAATGTTTAGGTGGGAAGGGATCCCACAACGACCATTTTTGAGCGGGAACACAAGGACATTCCTACCCCGACAAAAGCAGTCTTCTCCTGCAAAAGGACCAGGTGGTGACGCGGTGGTGGGCTCGATGGTGACATCCTCCTTATCGTCCTTGTGGTGTTCGGTCTTGTTGCACCGATGGGGAAACCTTTGCCCCGCTCCTCCGGAAACTGCGGCTGCGCTGTCCCCCTTGCACCGAAATGGTAACTGCGCCGCTGGCGGACGCCGGCACCCGCAGGCGCGGTGCGTCACTGCTAACATCACTGCCTCCTCCTGAGGCAGGCTTGGCCTTGGATTCTCCGCCCCTCCGGAACACCTTGCCGAGGCCGCTCCTGAGGGGGTCTTGACGTCGTTCTCCTCGCGAGGCTTAGTCCCCTCGCGAGGGTCTTCGATAGTTGGTCGATCAGCTGGGCCATACCAGGCCGTAGTAGGAGCGTGTTGCAGCCCGCAGATAGGCAAGTCTGGGTACCCTGGTTCCCAGTACGCCGACAATAGTTTTTCAACAAGTCCCAGGAAACAACAACAGCGAGTAGGCTACTTTACAAGCTTGTTGCACTCACCACATGGCATATCATGAAAATTGGATTGCACCACAGCAAAGATGACATGATTGTGCTCCTAGCACATGTTGACCTGATGCTCAAAGAAAAATCACACATAAAGATATGAAAAAGACAAATCAACATCTTATAACAATTTTCAGCACTTAACAGCAACATCACTTTTGCAACAGAGATAAGCATGGCAAGATGCAATCTAACATGAATGCAACAACCACCATCATGTAGAGCACTTCACAATGAACATTTTGACATATCATACACTCCATTTGGACCAACATGCACACAGTTACACCATGTTAAACATGCATACATATTGTTGACGGACAACAAGGACTTGACAGTAACATCACATAGCAGTTTTGCAACGAAGATTAAGACAACAAGATGAGCAGTAACATGCATGCAAATGCAACTAACATGAGGAGCGTAACAAGACGAACATTTTGACATATTATATGCTTCATTTGGATCTACGTGCACCAAGTTATCAGCATCACAAACATGCATCATGACATGATTTTTTAGGGACTTAGGTAAAAAAACAACCTCTCGGGGTGACTGGACGGACATGTCCAGAGGGGGTCGGACATGTCAGATGGATGGCCCCACGCGGCAGTGACACGAGCAGAGGAGCGGGAATGGACATGTCCGGACTTCGAGATGGACACGTCCGGGCAGTGAGGCTGACATGCGGGCCCGCGGGCGAGGGAGGTTGATCCGGCCTAGATCTCGCCAGATCCGGGTGCGGTGGCGGCGGCTGGCGCCCCATGGCAGGGAGGTGAGGCCGGCCGCAGGCGGAGGGTTGGGCCTGGCCGAGCGAGGCGACGACGAACGCCGGTGAGGCCGTGGCCGGCGGCGGTGGCGCGGTGGCATGGATTCGGCGGGGAGGCGTCTGGTGCGGGAGACGGCGAGGGGAGGCGACACGGTGGCGATGAGGGCCGGCAGCAGCGGCGTAGGATGGCGAGCGCCGGCGGCGCTGGACGCGGGGCGTCGGGGAGGCACAGAGGCGCGTGGGCGAGGGGAGTGGGAGGCGCGGAGTGGGCGCACCGGGCCCAGATCCGGCCTGGGGCGGGCCGGCTGCTGGCTTCCGCGGGCCGCAGCGGAGGAGGTTGCGGGGAGAACGCGTGGCAGCCCCTGGTTGGCTGCCAGCCGGCGGCGCGGTGAGGTGGAGGTGTGGGAGGCGGCCAAGTGGCGGAGGAGGAGTGGGCACGCGCTGAAATAAAGGTGGGAGACGGTTGGAGGTTAGGGGTGGAGCTAGGAGGCCAAATTGGAAGGAGGGAGTGTTTATATAGTTGTTTGGCTAGGGTTTGGTGGTTTTGTGATCGTTTCGGGACCTAGGATGCCGATCCGAGGGCACCGGTGAGAGGCGGGGTTAGGATGGGCCATGGAGGTGTAGGTGGGTGATACGTCTCCAATGTATCTATAATTTTTTATTGTTCCATGCTATTATTTATGATGTTTTGGATGTTTAATGGGCTTTGTTATACACTTTTATATTATTTATGGGACTAACCTATTAACCCAAAGGCGCAGTCCGATTGTTGTTTTTTGCCTATTTCAGGGTTTTACAGAAAAGGAATATCAAACGGAGTCCAAACGAAATGAAACTTCGGGAGAGATATTTTTGGAGAAAAATACGCACGGGAGACTTGAGAACCACAGAGTAGGCTAACGTGGCGTCCACGAGGGTGGGGGCACGCCCCCCCTACAGGGCGCGCCCCGCTACCTCGTGGGTCCCACGTCTGGCCCCCGATTCCCTCCTTCCTGCTATATATACCTACGTACCCCGAAACCATCAGAAACAGAGAGAAAATCCTAGTTCCACCGCCGCAACCTTCTGTGCCTGTGAGATCCCATCTTGCGGCCTGTTCCGGAGCTCTGCCGGAGGGGGGATCTACCACGGAGTGCTTCTACATCATCATCATCGCCTCACCATGAGTTGCGAGTAATTTACCACAGACCCTCGGGTCCATAGTTAGTATCTAGATGGCTTCTTCTCTCTCTTTGGATCTCAATACCAAGTTCTCCTCAGTCTTCGAGGAGATCTATTCGATGTAATCTCTTTTTGCGGTGTGTTTGTCGAGATCCGATGAATTGTGAGTTTATGATCAAGATTATCTATGAGAAATATTTGGTTCTTTTCTGAACTCTTTTATGTATGATTATAATATCCTTGCAAGTCTCTTCGAATTATTGGTTTGGTTTGGCCTACTAGATCTTTAGTTCTTGCAATGGGAGAAGTGCTTGGCTTTGGGTTCAATCTTGCGGTGTCCTTTCCCAGTGACAGTAGGGGCATCAAGGCACGTATTGTATTGTTGCCACCGAGGATAAAAATATGGGGTTTATATCATGGTATTTGAGTTTATCCCTCTACATCATGTCATCTTGCTTAAGGCGTTACTCTGTTCTTATGAACTTAATACTCTAGATGCATGCTGGATAGCGGTCGATGTGTGGAGTAATATTAGTAGATGCAGAATCGTTTCGGTCTACTTGTCTCGGAGGTGATGCCTATATATAATGATCATGCCTAGATAGTCTCATAATTATTCGCTTTTCTATCAATTGCTCGACAGTAATTCGTTCACCCACCGTAGAATTATGCTATCATGAGAGAATCCACTAGAGAAACCTATGGCCCCCGGGTCTATTCTCAACATATCAATCTACAATCTACTTTACTTTACCGTTTTTACTTTATGTTCTTATATCCAAAAATACCAAAAATATCAAACTAACATCTCTATCAGATCTCACTTTCGTAAGTGACCGTAAAGGGATTGACAACCCCTTATCGCGTTGGCTGCGAAGTCTTATTTGTTTGTGCAGGTGCGAGGGACTCGTGCGTGGTCTCCTACTGGATTGATACCTTGGTTCTCAAGAACTGAGGGAAATACTTAAGCTAATGTGCTGCATCACCCTTTCCTCTTCGAGGGAATACAACGCAAGCTCGAGAAGTAGCAAGAAGAATTTCTGGCACCATTGCCGGGGAGGCTTACACAAAAGTCATATACCAAGTACCTATCACAAACCCTTATCCTTCACATTACATTTATTTGCCTCTCTTTTTCCTCTACGCCACTTTACCCTTGCCGTTTTTTGACCTTCTTTTTGCCGTGTGTTTTTCGTTCGCTTGCTTCTTGTTTGCTTGTGTGTTGGATTGCTTGCTTGTCACTATGGTAAGAACAATACTAAATTGTGTGACTTCTCCAATACCAACAATAATGATTTTATTAGCACTCCGATTGCTCCTATTACCGAAGATGAATCTTGTGAGATCAATGTTGTTGTGTTGAATCTTACCATGAAAGATCAATTTTCCGGCCTTCCTAGTGAAGATGCCGCTACCCATCTAAACAACTTTGTTGGTTTGTGTGATATGCAAAAGAAGAGGGATACGGATAATGATATTGTTAAATTGAAGTTATTTCCGTTTTCACTTAGAGATCGTGCTAAAACTTGGTTTTCCTCTTTGCCTAGAAATTGTATTGATTCGTGGAATAAGTGCAAAGATGCTTTTATCTCTAAGTATTTCCCTCCTGCTAAGATCATCTCTCTTAGAAATGATATGATGAATTTTAAGCAACTAGATCATGAGCATGTTGCACAAGCTTGGGAGAGAATGAATTTAATGATACGTAATTGCCCTACACATGGTTTGAACTTATGGATGATTATTCAAAACTTTTATGCTGGCTTGAATTTTGCTTCTAGAAATCTTTTTGACTCGGCTGCAGGAGGCACTTTCATGGAAACTACCTTAGGAGAAGCTACCAAACTCCTAGATAATATTATGGTTAATTATTCTCAATGGCACACCGAAAGATCTACTAGTAAAAAAGTGCATGCTATTGAAGAGATTAGTGTTTTGAGTGGAAAGATGGATGAACTTATGAAATTATTTGCTAAGAGTGCTTCTTCTGATCCTAATGATATGCCTTTATCCACGTTGATTGAAAATAATAATGAATCTTTGGATGTGAATTTTGTTGGTAGGAATAATTTTGGTAACAATGCTTATAGAGGAAACTTTAATCCTAGGCCTTTTCCTTATAATACCTCTAATAATTATGGAAATTCCTACAATAACTCTTATGGAAAGATGCCTTCTGAATTTGAAACTAGTGTTAAGGAGTTTATGAATTCGCAAAAGAATTTCAATGCTTTGCTTGAAGAAAAATTGCTTAAGATTGATGAATTGTCTACAAGTGTGGATAGAATTACTCTTGATGTTGATTTTTTGAAACTTAGATCTATTCCACCTAAGCATGATATCACTGAGTCTCTCAAAGCCATGAGAATTTTCATTGATGAATGCAAAGAAAGAACCGCTAGGATGCGTGCTAAAAAAGAGAGTTATATAAAAGCGTGTTCTTCTAGTTATCATGAAAATAAAGATGAAGATATGAAAGTTATTGATGTGCCTCCTATTAGGTCCTTTTTTTCTAGTATGAATCTTGATAAAGATGGGATTGGAGATGAGTCTACTTTAATTAAAAGGTGTCCCAATGATTCAGAGTTTTTAGATCTTGATGCTAAAATTGTTAAAAGTGGGAGTGAAGAGATTAAAACTTTGCATAGTGATGAACCCACTGCTTTGGATTTCAAGGGATTCAATTGTGATAATTTCTTTTTGATTGATTGTATTTCCTTGTTGCAATCCGTACTAAACTCTCCGCATGCTTATAGTCAAAATAAAGCTTTTACCAAACACATAGTTGATGCCTAGATGCAATCTTATGAAGGAAAACTTGAATTATAAGTTTCTATCCCTAGAAAGCTTTATGATGAATGTGAACCTACTATTAAAATTAAAATTAAAGATCATGAATGCTTTGCTTTGTGTGATTTGGGTGCAAGTGTCTCCACTATCCCAAAAACTTTGTGTGATTTGGGTGCAAGTGTCTCCACTATCCCAAAAACTTTGTGTGATTTGTTAGGTTTCCATGAGCTTAATGATTGTTCTTTAAATTTGCATCTTGCGGATTCCACTATTAAGAAACCTATGGAATTATTAATGATGCTCTTATTGTTGCCAATAGGAATTATGTGCCTGTAGCTTTCATTGTTCTTGATATAGATTGCAATCCTTCATGTCATATTATTCTTGGTACACCTTTCCTTAGAACGATTGGTGCCATTATTGATATGAAGGAAGGAAATATTAGATTCCAATTTCCGTTAAGGAAAGGCATGGAACACTTTCCTACAAAGAAAATCAAATTACCATATGAATCTATTATGAGAGACACTTATGGATTGCCTTCCAAAGATGGCAATACGTAGATCTATCCTTGTATCGTGCCTAGCTAGGGGCGTACAACGATAGCGCTTGTTGGGAGGCAACCCAATTTTATATTTTTTGTTTTTGCTTTTGTTTAGGAATAAATATGGCATCTAGCTTCTATTTAGATGTGATTTTGTGTTTTAATTAGTGTTTGTGCCAAGTAGAACCTTTGGGAAGACTTGTGTAAAGTTTATATGATCTTGCTGTGAAAAACAGAATAGTTAGCGCTCGCTAGAATAGTCACCAGATTTTACTGGAGTGTGCTATTTAGTTGATTCTTTTTGCAGATGATTAATATACAAATTCCTCATGTTTACCAATTTATTTCGATTTTTTTGGAGTTACAGAAGTATGCGAAAGTTACAGATTACTATAGACTGTTCTGTTTTTGACAGATTCTGTTTTTCGTGTGTTGTTTGCTTATTTTGATGAATCTATGAGTAGTATTGGGGAGTATGAATCATAGAGAAGTTGGAATACAGTAGGTTTAACACAAATATAAACAAAGAATGAGTTCATTACAGTACCTTTGAGTGGTGGTTTGTTTTCTTATACTAACAGAGGTCACGAGATTTTTGTCTAAGTTTTGTGTTGTGAAGTTTTCAAGTTTTGAGTATTGCTTTGATGGACTACGGAACAAAGAGTGGCAAGAGCCTAAGCTTGGGGATGCCCAAGGCACCCCAAGCTAAAATTCAAGGACAATCAAAAGCCTAAGCTTGGGGATGCCCCGGGAAGGCATCCCCTCTTTCGTCTTCATCTATCGGTAACTATACTCGGGACCATATTTTTATTCACCACATGATATGTGGTTTACTTGGAGCGTCATGTATCATTTTGAGTATTTGTTTGTTAGTTTTCCATAATCATCCTTGCTGGACACACATTTTTGAGAGAGATAAATATGGCCTAGGAAATGTTAGAACACTCTATGTGCTTCACTTATATCTTCTGAGTTGAATAGTTTTTGCTCTAGTGCTTCACTTATATCTTTTAGAGCACGGTGGTAATTTTATTTTGAAGAAATTGTTGATCTCTCATGCTTCACATATATCCTTTTGTGAGTCTATTAGAACAGCATGTTAATGTGCTTTGGCTATAAAACTAGGCTTAACATGATAGGCATCCAAGATGAATGTAGTAAAAACTTTCATACTAAGTGCATTGAATATGATGAGAAGTTGGATGCTTGATAATTGTTTTGAGATATGAGGATAGTGATATTAGAATCAGGCTAGTGAAGTTACTATGAAATTGAGAAATACTTGTGTTAAAGTTAGTGATTCCCGTAGCATGCACGTATGGTGAACCGCTATGTGACGAAGTTAGAGCATGAGGTATTTGTAGAGTGTCATCCTTTGTGTGGAGGTCGGGGGCGCGCGATGGTTAACTCCTACACCCCCCTAAGAGCACGCGTTGATTGCTTTGTTTTGATGACTCGTAAATTTTTGCAATAAGTATATGAGTTCTTTATGACCAATGTTGAGTCCATGGATATTACGCAATCTCACCCTTCCACCATTGCTAGCCTCTCTTGTACCGCGCAACTTTCGTCGGTACCATACACCCACTATATACCTTCCTCAAAACAGCCACCATATATCTTCCTCAAAACAGCCACCATACCTACCTATCATGGCATTTCCATAGCCATTCCGAGATATATTGCCATGCAACTTTCCACCGTTCCGTTCATATGACACGCTTCATATTGTCATATTGCCATGCATGATCATGTAGTTGACATCGTATTTGTGGCAAAGCCACCATGCATAATTTTTCATACATGTCACTCTTGATTCATTGCACATCTCGATGTACCGCCGGAGGAATTCATATAGAGTCATACTTTGTTCTAGTATCGAGTTGTAATATCGAGTTATAAATCAATAAAAGTGTGATGATCATCATTATTAGAGAATTGTCCCATGTGAGGAAAGGCCAAATAAAAAGAGATGGCCCAAAAAATAGAGTGGGGCTAAAAAAAAGAAGAGAAAGCCCCTCCAAAAAAATGAGAGAAAAGAGTGAAGGGACAATGCTACTATCCTTTTCCACACTTGTGCTTCAAAGTAGCACCATGATCTTCATGATAGAGAGTCTCATGTTTAGTCACTTTCATATACTAGTGGGAATTTTCATTATAGAACTTGGCTTGTATATTCCAATGATGGGCTTCCTCAAATTCCCAAGGTCTTCGTGAGCAAGCAAGTTGGATGCACACCCACTTAGTTTCTTTTGTTGAGCTTTAATACATATTTAGCTCTAGTGCATCCGTTGTATGGCAATCCCTACTCACTCACATTGATATCTATTGATGGGAATCTCCATAGCCCGTTGATACGCCAAGTCGATGTGAGACTATCTCCCTCCTTTTTGTCTTCTCCACAACCACCACTCTATTCCACATAGTGCTATATCCATGTGTCGGTGGGAACGACACCTATGGGATCACAAGAATCCCTACTACGGTTAGCGGGGCGCGGGGTTGAGAGAAGAGCGGATCAAACAGATAGCACACGGTTCGTTTATCCAAGTTCGGGCCGCGAGGATGCATAAAACCCTACTCCTGCTTTGGTGGATTGTATATGTGTGTTCTTCAGCTAGTTATGGGGCGTGAGGAGCTCCAAAAAGCCGAATCCTCCTCCTGGTCGCCTCGGGCCTCCTTTTATAGAAAAAGGGGTTGCCACAGTGGCACACAGGAGGTGGAAAGGGTACAATGATGCGAGGTTATCCCTTGCATTACATGACAAGGCGCATTTAATGCATCTTGCTTTGGTCTCCTTGCTTTATCGGGGACGGGGGAGAGATCTGTCTTGTCTGTCGCCGCTCCTTCTTGTGTCGACACACGCCCTGGCCAGCGATGCCTGAGATGCCATGTAGGTAGGCAGGCAGCTGAGGTGGCGCAATGGTGGGTCTTCACGAAGATCTGCATGTCGCCACGCAGGTGCCTGCCCAGCTGGTTGGGTCGGCAGCTGCATACGGCGGTGGAAGTTTAGTCGGCGTGGGCTTGATGGTGGCCCTACGGATGTCCTTGGCAAGGGCCTTGCCGGGGCCCCGGCAAGGGTCTTCCCGCGGCGCCTGCTGCCATCCCCGGCAAGGTGCTTGCCAGAGGTCTTGTGGTCTTCCTTGGCTAGGATCCCGCCAAGGGTCGTCATCTTCTTAGTGCGTATCTGATCTTGAATGTCTTCACAAAGATCTGCATGCCACTACGGGGATGTCTCCCGAATCCTTGCCTTATGGGGGCAGCAGACTCAAGGGTGATTTGCTCCGTAGGCGTGGGGCGAGTTGCCGCGGCAAGGGTCTTGCCAGGGCTAGTAAAACTGGCTCCCGGCAAGGATCTTGCCGGGGGAACCCGCTTCGTACCTTTGCTCTTTGTGGTCTTGTCCTTGGCGTCGTTCTAGTTCTCTTGAGCTTCGGTCTTACCCTGGCTTACCTCCCTTGCCTTGCTTGGTGCGGCGGTGCCCGTGGCTCAGACTGCCCGTGAACAGTCATAGGGGTACAAAAAAGTATACCCCCTTTTTGTACACCGACAGGAGCCCCCGGGCCTGGGCCATACATAAGCGCGACGCGTTGTTGGGCTAGGCCCAGTATGGTGCGCAGGCAGGCGGGATGGTTTTTACTGTGGTAAGAGTTCTCGCGCTGTGCTTTGCATGATTCGCGCGCGTGGCGCGATGCGAAGGGGTGTGCGTGACGTGGGTGGCATGCGTGGGGCGGTTCCTGCAGGCATGCGTCACATCATAGTAAGGATGCGGCTTTGCGCCTTCCCCGTAAAAGGAGGGAGGCGTGGGGGCACGGCTCATTTACTAAATGGAGTCGAGGCACGGTCTTGAAAGCGTCCACTCCCCATGATCACGGGGTGGGGAGAGGTCGCCTCACTTGTCACCTCGGTTCTGCGCATTGGCCACGTGTCTCCCATGCGCTTGGGGTGGCGAATGCTGGAGGCGGAGAACTGGGCCGTCGCTGGTTGGGGCAGCGGGTCGGTCCTGGTTCCATGCGCTTCTTGTGTCTTGATTGGCCGAGCGGGGCGACTGAGCCCCAACCCCGTTCCTTTATAAGGAGCGGGGAGGGGGGATGGCACCCCGTATTCTTCCATCCTCTTCCTTCTTCTGCTTCCGCTTCTTCCTTCCCCTTGCAATGGAGAAAGGGAATCCCGGTCCTTCGATGGTGGCGGCAAGGGTTGCTGCTCGACAATGCATCCCTCCTCCTCCTGCACCTGTGGTGGTAGAGCCAGCCGCGAGGGGAAGGGGGAGAGGGCGAGGCCGTGGGCGAGGTCGGGGTAGAGGTCGCAGCGCTCAGGGAAGAGGAGGACGGGGCGGCACGCCGGCCTCGCCCCCGCCAGCGGCTCCTCCTCCGATGGAGGGCCACGTTGGGGACAATCTCCGTGAATTCTTAGTCAGGTTGCGCCGGCCACCGCGCCGTCGCCTTCGCCTCTCGACTCCATTCGCGCGGGAGATGGAGCTGGATCCGCCGCAGTCATTGTGGCTGCGTATGAGGGGCTGCGAGATTAGCGGTACGCGGGTCCGCGTCGACTTCCCTAATCCTCACGTGATGTATCTTCGTCGGGGGTGGAAGACATTTGCTCATATCCACAGCTTGGTGGATGGGCTGACTCTCCATTTTAAGTTGATGGAGGATGGCCTTCTTTCCGTCAAGGTCTTCGGGCACTTCGGGACTCGTGCAAGGTGCTGCGTGGAGAGCTCTTCTGATGATGAAGATTCCTCCTCGAGCGAGAGTGACGAGGAGGACAGCGACAGCGACGACGAGGGTGGTAGGCGACAGGATGACGGGTCCGACTAGGTGTCGGGCGCCGTTCCATGCGGCACCGGTGACCCCATCATCCGTGTCGCCGGCTCCTTGAACTTCTCGGGGCCGTCTTCTTGGGCGGCTAGCGTTGGGGGGCTGCGGAAGAGGAAGAGGGCGGGCGGCAAGGCCGTCAAATCGGAGTACGCGGGCACCGACGCCTTTGACGCGTACTGACGTCATGTCGCCTCGTCTTCGAGCTCTGCTTCCGCCGCCGCCATCACCATCCAGCCTTTGGGCAGCCACCAAGATGTTCTCTCGGTGTCTTCTGCCACCCGTAGCTCGCCTAGGTGCTCCTTTTGCCCTTCTAGCCTCCTTGACCTGCCTCCTGAGGAGAGGGACAAGAAAGGGATTATGGGCATCTTATCTCTTTTTAGTTTATAAGCCCTTGGGCCTCTGTTACATTTAAAACTTGTAATCCCTTTGTTCATGTTTTTCATTCCCTATGGACTGTACCTGGGCGGGATGTTTTTTTAATGAAAAAGGATGTTTGCCGGGTCATTTGTTTGCAGGTAGAACCCACAACAGGGAATAAATCCCTGATATCTCTAAGATAAACATTTTCTTGCCCGACAACATGCCTCGCCATCCCCCCACTTCGCTCGACCTTTCTCACGCCTTTGGCGGAGGCAGGGATGAAGTGGGTTTAGGCTCCTTATTTTACCCTTTCGTTGCTGCGACTATGACCAAACTTGTTCCCTGGAACGAGCCCTAGGGCCTAGAGTTAGGGGAGCACGGTAGCCTAAGGATAAAACGAGGTTTCACATACCCCAGTTCGTAAAAGAATGCATGATAAGGGATGGAAAACTTATCTGAATTTGCAGCTCCCGGCAACTTCGGTTTGCTGTAGGTGAATCTTTGCTCTTGTAGCCCCCGGCAATACTGGCTCGCCGGGGTCTGGATGCTGGTCCATTCCTTTTTCTTTCCAAGTGGCTTGGCAAGGATATATGTGTGTCCTGCGAACCAAAGAAGGCAAAGGGACAAAGAGACGCACACTCGACCTCTAAGCTAGGGGTTAGTCGCTGCTAAGCACTATCAACCCTAACCAAGGACGAGACTTGACCTAGCATGCATGCTATAACTTAGGGCGCCAGTGCTTCATTTATTTATGCTCAGGGTCTGCGCCTGGCTTTGTACCAAGGGTTACATGCCTTGTCGGCAAGGCTTGTACAAAAGGTGGCTTGCCCGGGGGGCCCGGCAAGCCGCGCCTCACGGGTAAAACTTGCAAAGATGCTCAATGTTCCAGGAGTTGCTCACCGGAACGGCATTTTCGGTCTCCAGGCGGACTGCGCCAGGCCTGGTGACTCGTATTACCCGATAAAGGCCTTCCCACTTTGGCGTCAACTTGTTGGTATTCTTGGCCGATTGAACGCGCCGAAGAACAAGGTCGCCTTCCTCAAAGCTTCGGGCACGGACCTTGCGGCTATGGTAGCGGCGCAAGGCTTGCTGGTAGCGTGCTGCTCTCACAGCCGCCCGAAGACGATCTTCCTCAAGGAGCGTTGCGTCATCTTGCCACAGTTGCTCTTGCTCAAGCTCATCATAAGCGAGCACTCGAGGTGACCCGTATATGAGTTCAGTGGGGAGAACTGCTTCTGCCTCGTATACTAGGGAAAAGGGTGTCTGGCCGGTGGCTCGATTTGGCATCGTTATGATCGACCAAAGAACCGTCGGCAACTCATCAATCTAGCGCCTTCCACTCTTGCGCAACCTGTCAAAGGTCTTTGTCCTTAAGCCTCGCAGTACTTCAGCGTTTGCTGTCTCAGCTTGACCATTGCTTCGTGGGTGAGCAACGGAAGCGAAACAGACTTTGTTGTCGAGGTCTTGGGTATATTGCATGAAGGTGCGGCTTGTGAATTGTGTGCCGTTGTCGGTGATGACCCTGTTGGGTACACCAAAACGGCACATTAGTCCCTTGAAGAATTTGACGGCTGACTGGGCTGTGACCTTCCTCACTGCCTCCACCTCTGGCCACTTTGTGAACTTGTCGATTGCGACGTACAAGTACTCAAAGCCCCGGCAGCGCGGGGAAAGGGCCCAGTATGTCGAGCCCCCAGACCGAGAAGGGCCAGGAGAGAGGAATGGTTTGAAGGGCTTGAGCTGGTTGATGAAGTTTCTTTGAATGGAACTGACACGCTTCACACCAGGTGACCAGTGTCGTCGCATCCTGGAGGGAGTGGGCCAGAAGAAGCCTTGCCGAAATGCCTTGCCGGCAAGGGCTCTTGACCCTATGTGGGATCCACATATGCCACCATGTATCTCTGCCAACAGCCCCAGTCCTTCCTCTCGAGGGATACACTTCAATTTCACGCCGTTCGGTCTCTTTCTGTACAGGACGTCATCGACGAACTGGTACATAGCAGATCGACGGGCTACTTTTTCCGCTTCTTCCTGCTCCTCAGGAAGTTCCCCAGTTTGGAGGAATCAGACGGTATGTTGTGCCCACGCTGGAGCCTGGGGCTCGACGACGAGGACTAAAGGCATTTCCTCTACTATAGGAGCAGCTGTCTCGACGGCAAGAGCTTGACGCTCCGCCGGAGCTAGCCATCCCGTGGCGGGCTCAGTGTCCCCGGCAACATCCTTGCCGGCGGCTCCGGGGAGCTCGGCAAGAAAGTACTTGCCGGGCCCTGATTTCCTCCCCTTGTTTTGCTCTGTTGATGGATCAACGGATGGCTGAGAAAGCTGAAGCACAAAGGTACCTAGTTCCACAGGTAACTTGAGGGCATCGCGCTTTGACGGGTAATCGGCGATGTCGTTCTCTGCTCGGGGAACGTGTTCCGCCTGTATACCATCAAAACGCTCTTCCAGCTTTCTCACTTCATCGATGTAGGCCTTCATCAACGGGCTCTGGTAATCTTTGTTGACTTGTTTGACGACAAGCTGCGAATCTCCCCTGACAATGAGTTTCTTGATTCCGAGGTCTGCCGCGATCCTAAGACCAGCAAGCAGCCCCTCATATTCGGCAGTATTGTTCGTTGATACCTCCCTGGGGAAGTGCATCTGGACCACGTACTTGAGGTGCTCTCCGGTGGGCGCGACAAGCAGTACGCCAGCCCCGGCGCCCTATAAGGAGAAAGCTCCATCAAAGTACATGATCCAGTCGCAACTCGCCTCTTTGCCTGGGAGAGCAGTTTCCTGGGCTTCTTCATCAGGCGTCGCGGTCCATTCTGCAACGAACTCCGCCAGGACTCGGCTTTGAATCGTCGAGGTACTTTCAAACTTGAGGCCAAAGCTGGACAGCTCCAGTGCTCACTCTACAATTCTTCCCGTTGCATCTGGTTGTGCAATATCCGTTGCAGAGGGAGGCGAGTGACGATAGTGATCTCGTGTGCCTGGAAGTAGTGACGCAGCTTCCTCGAGGACATAAGAAGGCCGAAGAGCAATTTCTGCACACCGAAGTACCTTGATCTAGCCCCCTGCAAGAGGGAGCTAACAAAGTAGACCGGGTGCTGCATCATTTTCTTCCTTGGCGGCACTCCAACCGGCCGTGTCGTCTCTGCACGAACGGCATCAGGCTCTATCAGTGCTATCACCTCATCATCCATTTCTCTTTGTGCCACTAGTGCGGCGCTGACTATCTGGTTCGTTGCCGCAGGTATAGCAGCAATGGTTCTTGTGGCCTAGGCGCAACTAGTACTGGCGTGGAGGAAAGATACCTCTTGAAATCTTGCAATGCTGCTTCGGCTTCTCGCGTCCACTCCATTGGGCCCACCTTTTTCAAAATCTTGAAAAAGGGAAGGGCGCGCTCGGCAGACTTGGAAATGAATCTGCTCATGGCGGCAACGCAGCCAGCAAGCCGACGCACATCCTTGACCCGTTTGGGTGCTTCAATCTGTTCTATAGCTTTGATCTTGTCCGGATTGGCCTCTATCCCACGCTGTGACACAAAGAACCCAAGAAGCTTGCCGAACGCGACGCCGAAGACGCACTTCTCAGGGTTCAGCTTGAGATTGATCTTGCGTAGGTTTGCAAATGTTTCTTGTAAATCCGGTATAAGGGTTGCCCTATTCTTGGTTTTGACCACTATATCATCCATATAAGCCTCCATATTTCTATGGAGCTGGGGTTCAAAACCAATCTGGACCGCCCTTGCAAATGTTGAGCCAGCACTCTTCAACCCGAAAGGCATTAGTACGAAACAATACATACAACATGGGGTGATGAATGCTGTCTTCTCTTCGTCTTCTCTTGTCATGAAGATCTGATGGTAGCCGGAGTAGGCATCGAGGAATGACAACAGGTCACACCCAGCCGTGGAGCCAACAATCTGGTCGATGCGCGGCAACGGGAAGGGGTCTTTGGGACAAGCCTTACTGATATCGTGTAATCAATACAGAGCCTCCACTTCCCGTTCGCCTTGCACACTACCACTGGATTGGCCAACCATGTTGGATGGAGCACTCCTCTTACCAAACCCACTGCTTCCAGTTTCCGGATCTCCTCTGTGATGAACTCTTGTCGTTCCAAAGCTTGCTTCCTGACCTTCTGCTTGACGGGACACGCATGAGGACAAACAACAAGGTGGTGCTCAATCACCTCCCTGGGAACATCGGGGATGTCAGATGCTTGCCACGCAAACACATCGACATTCGCCCGCAGGAAGGTGACGAGCGCGTCTTCCTATTTGTCATCAAGGGCGGAGCTTATGGCGAAAGCCCCTCCCGTGCCGTCCTCCTTGACAGAAACTTTCTTGGTTTTCGGCGGCGTGGCCCTGGACTTCTCGTTTCTGCCGGTGGAGCTCTCTGGCACGTCCTCGACGGGAGCACTACACTCCGAAGAGGTGCGCTTGCCGGAGTGGGTGTCCGAGGTCTCACCGATCTTCTTCTTCTTCTTCCCTCCCGGGGCTCCAGTGGCAGGAGCAAGTGCCCTAGTGGCGGCAGCTACTGCAACTGCTTGTTGGTAGAGTTGGTCAGCGCAAATCAGCGCATCTTTCTTATCGGATGGGATGGTGATGATCGTCATAGTCCCTGGCATCTTCAGGGTGTTGTAGGCGTAGTGTGATGCTGCCATGAATTTGGCCAGCGCTGGGCGGCCAAGGATCCCGTTGTAAGGCAAGGGGATCTTGGCAACATCGAACACGATCCTTTCTGTCCTGTAGTTCAGATCACTTCCAAAAGTCACGGGCAGCGTGACCTTCCCCTTTGGTTGACTTCTCCCCAGGTTGACCCCCTGAAACGTGCCCGTCTCTTCAAGGTCTCCGTCAGGAATCTGCAGCTTCTCGATCACGATAGGCGAGATTAAGTTCAGACCGGCCCCGCCATCGACTAGCATCTTTGTCACCTTGAGGTTACGTATTGTCGGTGAAACCAACAATGGCAAGCACCCGACCACAGTAGTGCGATCAGGGTGATCCTCAGTGTAAAAAATGATAGGCGTGCCGGACCATTTCAGCGGCTTTTGGGCACCAGACGACGGCTCCGCCGCTGTAATCTCACGCGCCCACTGTTTAAGCTGGCGGTGAGAAGTATGCAGCGAGGCGCCGCCATCGACGCACATGGCCTCCGTGGCTTTCTGAAACTCTTGGTCGCCGGACTCGTCATCCTCTTCGTGATCGTCGTCTTCTGGCTTTCTGTCACGGCCCCGGGCGGGCCTCTCCCGCTGTTTATCCTTGCCGCGATGGCCTGCTTGGCTGTCACGCTTCTTGCCGGACCCCTCAGCACCGTCCTGGCCCTTCTCCTTGTCCCGCCTCTCATATTCAACCCTTTGCTTATCAGCAAGCAGCTCAACCTGTCGGCAGTTCTGGAGATCTTGGCCTTTGGTGCGATGGATCTTGCAGTATTGCTTGTCGGAGTTTCCTGGCTTTTCGGCAGCCGCCAAGGCTCGGCAGGCGACACATCCGGCAATTTCCTTGCCAGGGTCATCTGCCTTGGTTTTCTTGGCGGAGCCGGCATCATCAGATCCCTCGACGGCAAGCACGGCTTTACCCTTACGCTTCCTATTGCGACGCCAGCCTTTCTTCGCCGGGGCGGCAGTATCCTCATCTGAAGAATCGGTTTCCAAGCTAGCATCTTCGCCGGGATACTTCCTTCCCTCTTCAGCCCGGGCACATCTGTCAGCAAGAACATAGAGTTCCGCCACATCTTTCACCTTGTTCATTGCCAGTTCTTCACGCATCTTGCGGTTACACACGTTCTGATGGAACGCGCTGATGATGGCGGCAGGGTGAACATCAGGGATATTGTACTGTACCTGGTTGAACCTCTGTATATATTTGCGCAGACTCTCGCCTCCCTTCTGGGGGATGACGTGCATGTCGCTCGCTTGGCCATGGGCTTGGTGACCTCCAGTAAAGGCGCCAACAAACTCATGGCACAAATCCGACAAGGAGGAAATAGAGTCTATCGACAAATGCATCAACCATGACATGGCGTTGGGTTTAAGAGCCAATGGAAAGTAATTCGCAAGCACCTTATCGTCGCGAGCTCCGGCAGCTTGCATCGCGATGGTGTAGATGCTGAGGAACTCCGACGTGTGGGTCTTGCCGTTGTACTTCTCGTCAACGTCATGCTTGAAGGTGCGGTGAGTGGGCCACTGGAACTGCCGCAGCTCACGGGTAAAAGCCGGACAGCCTACCTCGTAAGGTAGACCTACAGGGCTCTCCGGTGCTGGGCGGTTCACAGCAGGCCCTGCTCGCCTGTCTGACTGGTGGCGCGCTCCGCGCCGGCGCTCGATGGTGGTTCGAGCGTCTTCATGAGCTTGCTTCTGAAGAACTTGACGCTGGTCGCCATGGGTCCGTGGGTCGGACGACGCTATGGAGATGTCGTCACCCGCGACGTCTCGATGAGTCAACACATGCGGTACCGGGCGAGGAGGAGGCGAATGCACCGTGGCCACGGTGCTGCCGGTCCTCCCGCCACTGGTGCGTGGGACCCCATCGGAGCGTCGACCCGGGGGCTTCGCTGGACTTGGTTCATCCTTGTTTGCGACCGTGACAAGGCTTCTGATGGTGGCTCTCCATTTTTCGAGTTTCCCCGTAACGGGAGGAAAGTCGAGGAGCAACTGCGCGCGCACCAGGGCTTCTGCTGGGGTTAGCGGTAGAGAAACCTGCACGGACCGCGACGCGCTTCGACTCCTGACCATGTCAGGAGGAGCTCTATCATGATCACGCGGTCGCATGCCGTTTTCACCAGTGCTTCGGTAGGCGGGCATGTCTTCTACATCTCGGGAGTGGCGCTCGGGGCTCTTCTCGCGGCGACGTCCGGGATCTTCGGCGTGATGACGCCGTTCGTCGCGCGCTGCTTGGGAGGAGCACGCTGTTGGCGCCGGCGTGGGAGTCCTGGAGGCCCTTGCGTCGCCTTCGGGTGATTCGGCAGCGATCTTGGAAGGCCCCGCGCCACCCGCGGAGGGCCTGGCTCTGTCTTTGGATTTGGAGGTGTGTGGCCCGTTACCAGGCGCACAAACATCGCCACCTCCCAAACTCCGGCTGCTCGGACGGCGTTGGTGTTCGTGAGCAGCGCCCCGGGTCCTTTCCGCGAACGGTCCGCTGCTCGCCCGTGTCGGGACGTGCTGTCCGGCTTTCGACTGGCCAACCGCCACCGTCGTCTTCTTCTTGGGTGCCATGATGAGGAAGAAGTGTCGAACTAACTGCTAAAGCCGATTCACACAACTGCGCCCCCTACCTGGTGCGCCAAAGATGTCGGTGGGAACGACACCTATGGGATCACAAGAATCCCTACTACGGTTAGCGGGGCGCGGGGTTGAGAGAAGAGCGGATCAAACAGATAGCACACGGTTCGTTTATCCAGGTTCGGGCTGCGAGGATGCGTAAAATCCTACTCGTGCTTTGGTGGATTGTATATCTGTGTTCTTCAGCTAGCTATGGGGCGTGAGGAGCTCCAAAAAGCCGAATCCTCCTCCTGGTCGCCTCGGGCCTCCTTTTATAGAAAAAGGGGTTGCCACAGTGGCACACAGGAGGTGGAAAGGGTACAGTGATGCGAGGTTATCCCTCACATTACATGACAAGGCGTATTTATTGCATCTTGCTTAGGTGTCCTTGCTTTATCGGGGACGGGGGAGAGATCTGTCTTGTCCGTCGCCGCTCCTTCTTGTGTTGACATGCACCCTAGCCAGCGATGCCCGAGATGCCATGTAGGTAGGCAGGCAGCTAAGGTGGCGCAATGGTGGGTCTTCACGAAGATCTGCATGTCGCCACGCAGGTGCCTGCCCAACTGGTTGGGTCGGCAGCCGCATACGACGATGGAAGTTTGGTCGGCGTGGGCCTAATGGTGGCCCTGCGGATGTCCTTGGCAAGGGCCTTGCCGGGGCCCCGGCAAGGGTCTTGCCGCGGCGCCTGCTGCCATCCCCGGCAAGGTGCTTGTCGGAGGTCTTGTGGTCTTCCTTGGCTGGGATCCCACCAAGGGTCGTCGTCTTCTTAGTGCGTATCTGATCTTGAATGTCTTCACAAAGATCTGCATGCCACTACGGGGATGTCTCCCGAATCCTTGCCCTATGGGGGCAGCGGACTCAAGGGTGATTTGCTCCGTAGGCGTGGGGCGAGTTGCCGCGACAAGGGTCTTGCCGGGGCTACTAAAACTGGCTCCCGGCAAGGATCTTGCCGGGGGAACCCGCTTCGTCCCTTTGCTCTTTGTGGTCTTGTCCTTGGTATCGTTCTAGTTCTCTTGAGCTTCGGTCTTACCCTGGCTTACCTCCCTTGCCTTGCTTGGTGCGGCGGTGCCTGTGGCTCAGACTGCCCGTGCACAGTCATAGGGGTACAAAAAAGTGTACCCCCCTTTTTGTACACCGACACCATGGCTCACGCTCATGTATTGCGTGAAAATTGAAAGGTTTGAAAGAACGGAGTATGAAAACAAGTGCTTCGCTGAAACCGGGGTTGTGCATGATATGAATATTTTGTGTGATGAAGAGGGAGCATAGCCAGACTATATGATTTTGTAGGGATAACTTTGTTTAGCCATAGTATTTTGAGAAGACATGATTGCTTTGTTAGTATGCTTGAAGTATTATTATTTCTTATGTCAATATAGACTTTTGTCTTGAATCTTTTAGATCCGAACATTCATGCCACAATTAAGAGAACTACATTGAAAATTATGTTGGTTAGCATTCCACATCAAAAATTCTGTTTTTACCATTTACCTACTCGAGGACGAGCAGGAATTAAGCTTGGGGATGCTTGATACGTCTCCAACTTATCTGTAATTTTTTATTGTCCCATGCTATTATTTATGATATTTTGGATGTTTAATGGGCTTTGTTATACACTTTTATATTATTTTTGGGACTAACCTATTAACCCAAAGGCCCAGTCCAGATTGTTGTTTTTTTGCCTATTTCAGGGTTTTACAGAAAGGAATATCAAACGGAGTCCAAAGGGAATGAAACTTCGGGAGAGATATTTTTTGAGCAAAATACGCACGGGAGACTTGAGAACCACGGAGTAGGGCTAACATGGCGTCCATGAGGGTAGGGGGTGCGCCCCCTACAGGGTGCGCCCCCTGCCTCATGGGCCCCACGTCTGGCCCCCGGTGCCCTTCTTCCTCCTATATATACCTACGTACCCCGAAACCATCAGAAACAGATAGAAAACCCTAGTTCCACCGCCGCAACCGTTTGTACCCGTGAGATCCCATCTTGGGGCCTGTTCCGGAGCTCCGCCGGATGGGGGATCTACCACGGAGTGCTTCTACATCATCATCATCGCCTCACCATGAGTTGTGAGTAGTTTACCACAGACCTTCGGGTCCATAGATAGTATCTAGATGGCTTCTTCTCTCTCTTTGGATCTCAATACCAAGTTCTCCTCGTTCATCGAGGAGATCTATTCGATGTAATCTCTTTTTGCGGTGTGTTTGTCGAGATCCGATGAATTGTGGGTTTATGATCAAGATTATCTATGAGTAATATGTGGTACTTTTCTGAACTCTTTTATGTATTATTATAATATCCCTGCAAGTCTCTTCGAATTATTGGTTTGGTTTGGCCTACTAGATCTTTAGTTCTTGCAATGGGAGAAGTGCTTGGCTTTGGGTTCAGTCTTGCGGTGTCCTTTCCCAGCGACAATAGGGGCAGCAAGGCATGTATTGTATTGTTGCCATCGAGGATAAAAAGATGGGGTTTATATCATGTTATTTGAGTTTATCCCTCTACATCATGTCATCTTGCTTAAGGCGTTACTCTGTTCTTATGAACTTAATACTCTAGCTGCATGCTGGATAGCGGTCGATGTGTGGAGTAATAGTAGTAGATGCAGAATCATTTCAGTCTACTTGTCTCGGAGGTGATGCCTATATATAATGATCATGCCTAGAGGGTCTCATAATTATTCGCTTTTCTATCAATTGCTCGACAGTAATTCGTTCACCCACCATAGAATTATGCTATCATGAGAGAAGCCACTAGAGAAACCTGTGGCCCTCAGGTCTATTCTCAACATATCAATCTACAATCTACTTTACTTTTCCATTTTTACTTTCTGTTCTTACATCCAAAAATACCAAAAATATCAAACTATCATCTCTATCAGATCTCACTTTCGTAAGTGACCGTAAATGGATTGACAACCCCTTATTGCGTTGGCTGCGAAGTTCTTATTTGTTGGTGCAGGTGCGAGGGACTCGCGCGTGGTCTCCTACTGGATTGATACCTTGGTTCTCAAAAATTGAGGGAAATACTTATGCTACTGTGCTGCATCACCCTTTCCTCTTCAAGGGAATACAACGCAAGCTCGAGAAGTAGCAAGAAGAATTTCTGGCGCCATTGCCGGGGAGGCTTACGCAAAAGTCATATACCAAGTACTTATCACAAACCCTTATCCTTCGCATTACATTTATTTCCCTCTCGTTTTCCTCTCTCCCACTTCACCCTTGCCATTTTATTTGCCCTTCTTTTTGCCGTGTGTTTTTCGTTTGCTTGTGTGTTGGATTGCTTGCTTGTCACTATGGCTCAGAACAATACTAAATTGTGTGACTTCTCCAATACCAACAATAATGATTTTATTAGCACTCCGATTACTCCTATTACCGATGCTGAATCTTGTGACTTCAATGCTGCTCTGTTGAATCTTGTCATGAAAGATTAATTTTCCGGCCTTCCTAGTGAAGATGCCGCTACCCATCTAAAAAACATTGTTGATTTGTGTGATATGCAAAAGAAGAGGGATACGGATAATGATATTGTTAAATTGAAGTTATTTCCGTTTTCACTTAGAGATCGTGCTAAAACTTGGTTTTCCTCTTTGCCTAGAAATAGTATTGATTCGTGGAATAAGTGCAAAGATGCTTTTATCTCTAAGCATTTCCCTCCTACTAAGATCATCTCTCTTAGAAACGATATTATGAATTTTAAGCAACTAGATCATGAGCATGTTGCACAAGCTTGGGAGATAATGAAATTAATGATACATAATTGCCCTACACATGGTTTGAACTTATGGATGATTATTCAAAACTTTTATGCTGGCTTGAATTTTGCTTCTAGAAATCTTTTAGATCCGGCCGCAGGAGGCACTTTCATGGAAACTACTCCCTTCATTCCCTTATACAAGGCCACAAAATCAAATTACAGGTACCAAGGTAAAATTTAATGACTGCTTTGCATGTCCACTTTTCTTTTCGTTAACCGGAATCATTAATACGTCCACATGCATGCAAAGAAGGAATTAGAAGGAAGTAGCACAGTGTCATTATGACTACATGCATGCAAGTATTAAAATGGTTGGTAGTACGAGAAAACATCATTAATTTTTGCTTCGATTACAGTTAGTGGCCTTGTTTAGATGCAAATTCTATTTTTTATAGTAGCCTTCTATAAAGGAATGAAGGGAGTACCTTAGGAGAAGCTACCAAACTCCTAGATAATATTATGGTTAATTATTCTCAATGGCACACCGAAAGATCTACTAGTAAAAAAGTGCATGCTATTGAAGAGATTATTGTTTTGAGTGGAAAGATGGATGAACTTATGAAATTATTTGCTAAGAGTGCTTCTTCTGATCCTAATGATATGCCTTTATCCACGTTGATTGATAATAATAATGAATCTTTGGATGTGAATATTGTTGGTAGGAATAATTTTGGTAACAATGCTTATAGAGGAAACTTTAATCCTAGGCCTTTTCCTTATAATTCCTCTAATAATTATGGAAATTCCTACAATAACTCTTATGGAAAGATGCCTTCTGAATTTGAAACTAGTGTTAAGGAGTTTATGAATTCACAAAAGAATTTCAATGCTTTGCTTGAAGAAAAATTGCATACGATTGATGAATTGGCTAGAAGTGTGGATAGAGTTACTCTTGATGTCGATTCTTTGAAACTTAGATCTATTCCACCTAATCATGATATCAATGAGTCTCTCAAAGCCATGATAATTTCCATTGATGAATGCAAAGAAAGAACCGCTAGGATGCGTGCTAAAAAAGAGAGTTATATAAAAGCGTGTTCTTCTAGTTATCATGAAAATAAAGATGAAGATGTGAAAGTTATTGATGTGTCACCTATTAGATCCTTGTTTTCTAGTATGAATCTTGATAAAGATGGGATTGGAGATGAGTCTACTTTAACTAAAAGGTGTCCCAATGATTCGGAGTTTTTAGATCTTGATGCTAAAATTGTTAAAAGTGGGAGTGAAGAGATTAAAACTTTGCATAGTGATGAACCCACTACTTTGGATTTCAAGGGATTCAATTATGATAATTGCTCTTTGATTGATTGTATTTCCTTTTTGCAATCCGTACTAAACTCTCCGCATGCTTATAGTCAAAATAAAGCTTTTACCGTTGATGCCTTGATGCAATCTTATGAAGAAAAACTTGAATTAGAAGTTTCTATCCCTAGAAAGCTTTATGATGAATGGGAACCTACTATTAAAATTAAAATTAAAGATCATGAATGCTTTAATTTGTGTGATTTGGGTGCAAGTGTCTCCACTATCCCAAAAACTTTGTGTGATTTGTTAGGTTTCCATGAGCTTGATGATTGTTCTTTAAATTTGTATCTTGCGGAGCCCAATATTAAGAGACCTATGGGAATGATTAATGATATTCTTATTGTTGCCAATAGGAATTATGTGCCCATAGATTTCATTGTTCTTGATATAGATTGCAATCCTTCATGTCCTATTATTCTTGGTAGACCTTTCTTAGGACGATTGGTGCAATTATTGATATGAAGGAAGGAAATATTAGATTCCAATTTCCGTTAAGGAAATGCATGGAACACTTTCCTAGAAAGAAAATCAAATTACCATATGAATCTATTATGAGAGCCACTTATGGATTGCCTTCCAAAGATGACAATACGTAGATCTATCCTTGTATCGTGCCTAGCTAGGGGCGTACAATGATAGCGCTTGTTGGGAGGCAACCCAATTTTATATTTTTTGTTTTTGCTTCTGTATAGGAATAAATATTGCATCTAGCTTCTGTTTAGATGTGGTTTTGTGTTTTAATTAGTGTTTGTGCCAAGTAGAACCTTTGGGAAGACTTGTGTGAAGTTTATATGATCTTGCTGTGAGAAACAGAATCGTTAGCACTCGCTAGAATAGTCACCAGATTTTACTGGAGCATGCTATGTAGTTGATTCTTTTTGCATATGATTAATAGAAAAATTCCTCACGTTTACCAATTTATTTCTATTTTTTGAGTTACAGAAGTATGCGAAAGTTACAGATTACTACAGACTGTTTTGTTTTTGACAGATTCTGTTTTTCGTGTGTTGTTTGCTTATTTTGATGAATCTATGAGTAGTATTGGGGAGTATAAATCATAGATAAGTTGGAATACAGTAGGTTTAACACCAATATAAACAAAGAATGAGTTCATTACAATGCCTTTGAGTGGTGGTTTGTTTTTTTATACTAACGGAGCTCACGAGATTTTTGTCTAAGTTTTGTGTTGTGAAGTTTTCAAGTTTTGAGTATTGCTTTGATGGACTACGGAACAAAGAGTGGCAAGAGCCTAAGCTTGGGGATGACCAAGGCACCCCAAGGTAAAATTCAAGGACAACCAAAAGCCTAAGCTTGGGGATGCCCCGGGAAGGCATCCCCTCTTTCGTCTTCATCTATCAGTAACTATACTCGGGACCATATTTTTATTCACCACATGATATGTGTTTTACTTGGAGCGTCATGTATCATTTTGAGTCTTTGTTTGTTAGTTTGCCACAATCATCCTTGCTCTGACACACCTTTTTGATAAATATAAATATGGCCTAGGAATTGTTAGAACACTCTATGTGCTTCACTTATATCTTCTGAGTTGAATAGTTTTTGCTCTAGTGCTTCACTTATATCTTTTAGAGCACGGTGGTAATTTTATTTTGAAGAAATTGTTGATCTCTCATGCTTCACATATATCTTTTTGAGAGTCTATTAGAACAACATGGTAATGTGCTTTGGCTATAAAACTAGCCTTAACATGACACGCATCCAAGATGAATGTAGTAAAAACTTTCATACTAAGTGCATTGAATATGATGAGAAGTTAGATGCTTGATAATTGTTTTGAGATATGAGGATAGTGATATTAGAGTCATGCTAGTGGAGTTATTATGAAATTGATAAATACTTGTGTTAAAGTTACTGATTCCCGTAGCATGCACGTATGGTGAACCGCTATGTGACGAAGTTAGAGCATGAGGTATTTGTTGAGTGTCATGATTTGTGTGGAGGTCGGGGGCACGCGATGGTTAACTCCTACCAACCTCCCCACTAGGAGCACGCGTTGATTGCTTTGTTTTGATGACTCGTAAAATTTTGCAATAAGTATATGAGTTCTTTATGACTAATGTTGAGTCCATGGATATTACGCACTCTCACCCTTCCACCATTGCTAGCCTCTCTTGTACCGCACAACTTTCGCCGGTACCATACACCCACTATATACCTTCCTCAAAACAACCACCTTATATCTTCCTCAAAACAGCCAACATACCTACCTTTCATGGCATTTCCATAGCCATTCCGAGATATATTGCCATGCAACTTTCCACCGTTCCGTTCATATGACACGCTTCATATTGTCATATTGCCATGCATGATCATGTAGTTGACATCGTATTTGTGGCAAAGCCACCATGCATAATTTTTCATACATGCCACTCTTGATTCATTGCACATCCTGGTGTACCGCCGGAGGAATTCATATAGTCATACTTTATTCTAGTATCGAGTTGTAAATCAATAGAAGTGTGATGATAATCACTATTAGAGCATTGTCCCATGTGAGGAAAGGCCAAATAAAAAAAAAGATGGCCCAAAAAAAATATAGAGAGGGGCTAAAAAAAGATAGAAAGCCCCTCCAAAAAATGAGAGAAAAGAGAGAAGGGACAATGCTACTATCCTTTTCCACACTTGTGCTTCAAAGTAGCACCATGTTCTTCATGATAGAGAGTCTCATGTTTAGCCACTTTCATATACTAGTGGGAATTTTCATTATAGAACTTGGCCTGTATATTCCAATGATGGGCTTCCTCAAATGCCCTAGGTCTTCGCGAGCAAGCAAGTTGGATGCACACCCACTTAGTTTCTTTTGTTGAGCTTTCATACATATTTAGGTCTAGTGCATCCGTTGCATGGAAATCCCTACTCACTCACATTGATATCTATTGATGGGCATCTCCATAGCTCATTGATATGCCTAGTCGATGTGAGACTATCTCCCTCCTTTTTGTCTTCTCCACAACCACCACTCTATTCCATATAGTGCTATATCCATGGCTCACGCTCATGTATTGCGTTAAAGTTGAAAAGTTTGAAAGAATGGAGTATGAAAACAAGTGCTTGGCTGAAACCGGGGTTGTGCATGATATGAATATTTTGTGTGATGAAGAGGGAGCATAGCCAGACTATATGATTTTGTAGGGATAACTTTCTTTAGCCATAGATTTTTTAGAAGACATGATTGCTTTGTTAGTATGCTTGAAGTATTATTATTTCTTATGTCAATATAGACTTTTGTCTTGAATCTTTCAGATCTGAACATTCATGTCACAATTAAGAGAACTAAACTGAAAATTATGTTGGTTAGCATTCCACATCAAATATTCTGCATTTACCATTTACCTACTCGAGGACGAGCAGGAATTAAGCTTGGGGATGCTTGATACGTCTCCAACGTATCTATAATTTTTGATTGTTCCATGCTATTAGTTATGATGTTTTGGATGTTTAATGGGCTTTGTAATACACTTTTATATTATTTTTGGGACTAACCTATTAACCCAAAGGCCCAGTCCAGATTGTTGTTTTTTTGCCTATTTCAGGGTTTTACAGAAAAGGAATATTAAACGGAGTCCAAACGGAATAAAACTTCGGGAGAGATATTTTTGGAGCAAAATACGCACAGGAGACTTGAGAACGACGGAGTAGGGGTAACGTGGCGTCCACGAGGGTAGGGGGCGCGCCCCCTGCCTCATTGGCCCCACGTTTGGCCCCCTGTGCCCTCCTTCCTCCTATATATACCTACGTATCCCGAAACCATCAGAAACAGAGAGAAAACCCTAGTTCCACCGCCACAACGTTCTGTACCCGTAAGATCCCATCTTGGGGCCTGTTCCGAAGCTCCACCGGAGGGGGGATCTACCACGGAGTGCTTCTACATCATCATCATCGCCTCACCATGAGTTGTGAGTAGTTTACCACAGACTTTCGGGTCCATAATTAGTATCTAGATGGCTTATTATCTCTCTTTGGATCTCAATACCAAGTTATCTTCGGTCTTCGAGGAGATCTATTCGATGTAATATCTTTTTGCGGTGTGTTTGTCGAGATCCGATGAATTGTGGGTTTATGATCAAGATTATCTATGAGAAATATTTGGTTCTTTTCTGAACTCTTTTATGTATGATTATAATATCCTTGCAAGTGTCTTCAATTATTGGTTTGGTTTGGCCTACTAGATCTTTAGTTCTTGCAATGGGAGAAGTGCTTGGCTTTGGGTTCAATCTTGCAGTGTCCTTTCCCAGTGACAGTAGGGGCAGCAAGGCATGTATTGTATTGTTGCCACCGAGGATAAAAAGATGGGGTTTATATCATGTTATTTGAGGTTATCCCTCTACATCATGTCATCTTGCTTAAGGCGTTACTCTGTTCTTATGAACTTAATACTCTAGATGCATGCTGGATAGCGGTCGATGTGTGGAGTAATAGTAGTAGATGCAGAATCGTTTCAGTCTACTTGTCTCAGTGGTGATGCCTATATATAATGATCATGCCTAGATAGTCTCATAATTATTCGCTTTTCTATCAATTGCTCGACAGTAATTCGTTCACCCACCGTAGAATTCTACTATCATGAGAGAAGCCACTAGAGAAACCTATGGCCCCCGGGTCTATTCTCAACATATCAATGTACAATCTACTTTACTTTTCTGTTTTTACTTTCTGTTCTTATATCCAAAAATACCAAAAATATCAAACTATCATCTCTATCAGATCTCACTTTCGTAAGTGACCGTAAAGGGATTGACAACCCCTTACCGCGTTGGCTGCGAAGTTCTTGTTTGTTTGTGCAGGTGCGAGGGACTCGCGCGTGGTCTTCTACTGGATTGATACCTTGGTTCTCAAAAACTGAGGGAAATACTTACGCTACTATGCTGCATCACCCTTTACTCTTCGAGGGAATACAACGCAAGCTCGAGAAGTAGAAGTGGGCTGTGTAGAAAGGCCAAGGGGTGAGAGGAGAGGAGAGGAGAGAGGCCCGCGGGGGTTTTCAGAGACCAAAAACGTCCGTCGTTTTACCCAACGATATTGCCGCTATAGTTTAACAGTTGGGCTATCAAACAAGCTCCGAATGTGACGAAATTTGTTAGGCGGTCTACCTACAATATAATAAGACCGCACGTCAAGTTTCACCCCATTCCGAGAACATTTTCCGGCCACTTATAAAATAAATATTCGGAGGTACCACGGGCGCGTGCGAGTGTGTCTAGGCTCAGAACGGACAACGGAGAGGACGGGAGGACTCAGACGAATGCAAGTTTTGAAAACATGCTGATGCAATGCACACGATGACATGGCAAAATGCAACACGCAAGCAGATGACATGGCAACGACAGCGAATAACTGGCTGACACCTGGCGCATCGGTCTCGGGGTGTCACAATAACTATGTATCAACAACAATCATAGTATTGCTGTGTTTCAATGTGTGCACTCTGTTTTCCGTTCTTATATGTTCTGTTTCAATGTGTGTATATACGCTATCCATTCTGTATATGTGGATGATAACAGATGGATTCAAATTATATACAAAAACAGATAGAAAATGGAATTCATAATATATATATATATATATATATATATATATAT
>LR738713.1:209064489-209095938 GCA_902687465.1 Secale cereale | reverse complement strand
GCCGCGCCCACGGTCCACCGTGGACTCGTGCGCCGGCGAGGTTGCAGGCGAGGCTAGAAGGGGTTCTGGTGCCTGTGATCAAGCCGGGGAGGATCGTGGACGTGTTCCACGTCCAGTTGAGGGGAGAGGAGGAGCGGGGAACGCTCCAGACCGTGCGCGCGTGTGAGGCCGAGGAGTGGACGTCGCCGGCGGCCGGTGCGCGTGTGGAGACGGCCACTGGAGGGCGCAGGAGGAGGGGGACAACACCGGTGGAGGCTGCGGACGTCGAGGCGCGTTGGGAGGCGCGAGGGAAGAGCTCGAGGCTGTCGGGGGCAGGCGATTGGGCGAAGCTATAGTGCGTGGGCGCACTGTAGCGCGCTCTGGAGTGCCCTTATCGCATGCCATGGCATGCCATTGGCCCTCTGGACGCGTCCACCGTGTCTGGGGGGTCCAGGGTGATGCAAGCACTACGGTTGAGGCTTTGGATGCTCTGGAGATGCTGTGAGGGAGAAGAGGAGCCGGTGACTTGGTAGAAAATGGCTGTCCAGCAGGGTGAACTAGGGTTTTTACCCCTCAATCATGGAGATGGGGTCCTGGGGAAGTTACTGGAGGTAGCTAGTAACTAGATGAACGTGTGGTAGAAAGTTGAGGCCAAGGTAAATAGTAAAAGTGATCAAGAAGAGGGTTTTAGTAAAAACCCAGAAGGTGTTTGATCAGTGTTTGGTCAAGCAAATGGTCTCCACTTGCCATGACACTTAACAGGATTGAATGATATAAGAAAATAGGGTGTTTCACCAAATTTGGGCTCATTTGAAGAAACTAGCCAATGTAACTTTGGTGAACCCTAGAAAACAACAGAAATGGCTTCATCTTGTTTGAGTCAAGCTAATCATCTCCCCTTGATGCACCACTTGGTGTAGTTTCATCATTTGGGGTATTGATCATGCCCACAAAGTTTGAAGCTCCAGGTAAAAAGTTGGTAATGTAAAGTTGTTCAAATTTGCATTTGAACAGAAAGGGTTTTGGGGTGTTCTGATCAAGTTGCTCTACTCCAAATCTTGTGCCATTTGGTCTAGATGCCTTATTAGGCATTTCTAGCATGTGCACCAAGTTTGAGAGCATTTGGACAAGTTTGGCAATGTAAAGTTTCTCAAACTTCAAATATGGACAGAATGGTTATGAAGGGTTTTGAGAATGTTTTCTTGCTTCCCAAGGCATGGGACTTGGCAAGATCCTCAAATATGTCATACATGACATGATAGAATTTCCCTGGAATGTTTGGAGAATATTTCCTTTGTAAATATTTCAAAAGCTTGAAATATCCAGAAAGGGTTTTAGAGGGATTAGCCCATTATTTTGAACATGACCAAGTGTTGAAACTCTTATATATGGACAATATATGTCCTATGAGTCTCCCTGAAGTTTGGCAAATATTTTTGAAATACTTAAATAATTTTTCCCTATTAAAGACCATTTCTGGCCTTAAGAAAAAGTTTTTAAATAAAATAGGAAAGTAACTTTTAAAATTATACTCTTGTGGTTTCTGGGAGTCCTATGACTACTAGGTCTCAAATATACCTTTTGAAATAATTTTCTCACCCTAAATCAAGCACTTGCAGTGCAAACCTTAATTCAGGGGTTTTTGGAAAACTAAATTTATAAAATACATTTTGGCCAAGTTAATTTTGTAAGAAAATACTATACTGTTATATATCACTTGGCATGATCATTGGGCAGAAGTTTTGGGTATGGAGATGAATTCTACAAGAGGTAATAGTTGACTTTATTGAGCACATGAAAAAGCACATGGAGAAAAAACTCAATTCAAATAAAAGCCAAATGATGCTAAAAAAATTTGCTGGTCCAAATTTTCATGCTTCATTGATGCAAATTACATGTTACAAAATGCAGGGTGTGACAGACCTACCCCCCTTACAAGAATCTCGTCCCCGAGATTCCTAAACTAGGTCTTAAAAGAGATCGGGAAACTCGGATCTAAGATAGTCTTCACGTTCCCAGGTTGCTTCTGCTTCGGTGTGGTTGCTCCACTGGACCTTAAAGTACTTGATGGTGCGGCTTCGTGTCCGTCGTTCTGCTTCGTCCATAATGCAAATAGGCTTCTCGCGGTAGGTCAAATCAGGCTGCGGATCAATGGCTTGGTGATCAACATCCTTGTAGAGGTTAGGCTTGTCCGGAACTTGGAGGCATTTCCGAAGTTGTGACACATGGAACACATTGGGCACACCGGATAGCTCAGGTGGTAGTTCCAACTGGTAAGCCACTTCTCCTCGTCGTGCAGTGATCTCAAAGGGTCCAATGAACCTTGGTGCGAGCTTCCCCTTGACGTGGAAACGCTTGGTTCCCTTTAGAGGAGTTACCCGCAGGTACACATGGTCCCCGACATGGAAACTCATGTCCCGACGGTGAGTATCAACATAACTCTTCTGCCTTGACTTGGCTGCCTTCAATCGTTCTCTGACTAGTTGGACTTGCTCTTCTGCTACGCGGAGAATATCCGGTCCAAAGACTAGTCCTTCTCCAGTCTCTGACCAGTTGAGGGGTGTGCGGCATCTGCGTCCGTACAACACCTCAAATGGTGCCATCTGAAGGCTCGACTGGTAACTGTTGTTATAGGAGAACTCGGCAAAAGGGAGACAATCTTCCCACTTGGCTCCATATGCCAAGACACAGGCTCGGAGCATATCTTCGAGAATATGATTGACTCGTTCTGTCTGACCTCCGGTCTGTGGGTGGAAAGCCGTGCTGAAAGATAACTTGGTTCCCAAGGCTTCTTGGAACTTCTTCCAAAACCTTGAGGTGAACTGGGTTCCTCGATCTGACACAATCTCCTTGGGAACACCGTGAAGACTTATGATTCTGTCGATGTAGAGAGCTGCCAGCCGGTTGCCATCATAAGTGGTCTTGACAGGAATGAAATGGGCCACCTTGGTCAAATGATCGACTATGACCCAGATAGAGTCATGTCCTCTATCCGACCTTGGTAATCCAGTGATGAAGTCCATTCCGACTTTATCCCACTTCCACTCAGGAACTTTGAGTGGTTGAAGCAATCCAGCAGGTCGCTGATATTCAGCCTTGACCCTTTGGCACACATCACACTTTGCAACATAGGTTGCAATCTCTCTTTTCATCCCGTGCCACCAGAATCGTGCCTTCAAGTCTTGATACATCTTGGTTCCTCCGGGGTGGATGGAATACGGAGTGTCGTGGGCTTCTTGCAGAATCAGGTTCTTCAGCTCTGTGTTGTTTGGTACGCAGATGCGGCCTTTGTACCAAACAATCCCGTGCTCGTCTTCAGAGAATCCTGGGGCCTTGCCTAGCTTCATCTTCTTCTTGATGCCTTCAATTCTTGCGTGTCCATCTTGTGCCTTCTTGACTTCGTCCATCAGAGTCAGTCTGACTTCCAAATGATCCAGAAATCCAGGGGTGACCAATTCCAAACTGAATTGTTCGAACTCCTTAAACAAGGCTGGCTGCCTTTCTTGAATAACGGTATTCAAAGAGCAAGCCTTCCTGCTTAAGGCATCGGCCACCACGTTAGCCTTCCCGGGGTGATATTGAACACTGAGGTCATAGTCTTTGATGAGTTCCAACCATCTCCGCTGCCTCATGTTCAATTCCTTTTTGGTGAAAATGTACTTCAGACTTTTGTGGTGTGTGTATATCTCACACCGTTTCCCTAGGAGGTAATGCCGCCATGTCTTCAAGGCATGAACCACTACCGCTAACTCAAGATCGTGAGTAGAGTAGTTCTCCTCATGAGGTCGTAGCTGCCTGGAGAGGTAGGCTATGACTCGGCCTTCTTGCATCAGAACGCTTCCCAATCCGGTTCGAGAGGCATCACAATATATCACGAACTCCTTGTGAATATAAGGTGTTGCCAGAACTGGGGCGGTGGTCAATCTCTTCTTGAGATCTTGGAAGCTTTCTTCGCATTTTGGCGTCCACTCGAACTTCTTGTCCTTCTTAAGGAGCTGAGTCATTGGCCGTGCAATGCTAGAGAATCCTTCCACGAATTTGCGGTAATACCCCGCAAGTCCGAGGAAGCTTCTGACTTCCTTGACAGTCGTTGGAGATTACCATTGGGTCACAACTTCGATCTTTGCGGGATCAACTGATAATCCTTCTTCGGTCAAGACATGACCTAAGAATCCAACTTTATGCAGCCAGAACTCACACTTGCTGAATTTGGCATACAGTTGGTGCTCCCGAAGCTTATCTAGGACCATCCTCAGATGTTGCTCGTGCTCTTCCTCCGACTTCGAGAAGACAAGAATGTCATCGATGAAGACAACAACGAACTTGTCCAAATATTCCATGAAGACTTTATTCATGAGATACATGAAGTAAGCTGGAGCATTGGTTAACCCAAAGGACATGACCATGCACTCGTACAGGCCATATCTGGTTACGAATGTCGTCTTCGGAATATCTTGGGGTCTGATCTTCAGCTGGTAGTACCTAGATCTGAGGTCGATCTTGGAGAATACCTTGGCTTCGCTGAGCTGATCAAACAGATCTTCGATCTTGGGAAGTGGATATTTGTTCTTGATTGTAACTTCATTGAGGGAACGATAGTCAATGCATAAGCGGATGGTACCGTCCCTCTTTGCCACAAACAGAACAGGAGATCCCCAAGGGGAGGCACTCGGGCGGATAAATCCCTTCCTCAGCTGCTCTTCCGGTTGCTTCTTCAACTCGGCTAATTCTTCCGTCCCCATGCTATAAGGCTTCTTATAGATGGGTCCTGCTCCGGGCACGAGCTCGATGATGAACTCAATGTCACGGTCAGGGGGCATTCCCGGTAGTTCATCCGGAAAGACATCAGGATACTCACATACCACCGGTACTTGCTCTAGCCCAACTTCAGACAAACAGTTGACTTGAGCGGCTTGAGCGGAAGAGGAGTTGGAAGCAAACTTGACTTCGACTCCTTGGTCATTGGTCACAGTGACTGTCCGATTGGCACAATCTAACAAGCCTTGGTGCTTGCTGAGCCAATTCATGCCTAGGATCACATCCAAGCCTTGTGATCTCAGGACGATGAGGTCTGCTAGGAAATCTACACCGTTAATGGTAATACTGACTCCTTTACAGCCTATCTTGGCTCTCATCTCTGCTCCGGGGGTTTGTACCACCATAGGGTTATTCAGGGGTGTAGGGGTCATGCCACTTTTTAATGCAAATCTTTGAGTGACAAATGAATGCGTTGCTCCAGAATCAAACAAGACAGTTGCAGGTGCTGAGTTGACAAGGAACGTACCCAGCACGACGTCCGGGTCTTCCTGGGCTTCTTCAGCAGTGACGTGATTCACACACCCCTTCCCATGGTTAGGTGGATTGCGAGGAGCTGGGTTCCTTGGTGGCATCCCGCGGCCTTGTCTTTGGTTCTGGGCATTGGGGCGCGGGGCATCTGGCTTCTTGTTGGGGCACACCCTTGAGATGTGTCCGGACTGGCCACATCCAAAGCAAGTGACTTGGTTTGGAATGTTGATCTTGTTGCCACCACTGGTATTGGGGTTGAAAGCTGGCCTTGGGTTGGCATACTGCTGAGGCTGATAGTTGGTGCGAGGTGCAGGAGCTCTTAGTTGCTGATAGGTTGGCTTGGCCGGGGCTGACTGCCACGGACGAGGTTTCTGGTTGCTGGAACTTCCCTTGCTGACCATCTTGCGCTTGCGAGTGTCCTCCAAAGCACGCCGCTTGTCTTCATGCATAAGTGCTTTGTTCACCAGGTCAGGGAAGGTTGGGCAGTCGCACACGACAAGCAAGTATTGCAGAGTCTGATTGAGGCCTTCCATGAAGCGCTCCCTTTTTGCAGCATCAGTGCTGACATCTTCAGGGGCATACCTTGACAGAACACTGAACTTCTGCATGTACTCCTTGACAGTGCCACATCCTTGCTTCAGGGCTCGGAACTCACGCTTTTTAATAGCCATGATTCCGGAAGGAATGTGGGCCTTGCGGATTTCTGCCTTGAAGTTAACCCAAGTGATGTCTTGTTCAGCATGCATGACCTTGAATCCATCCCACCAAGCTCTAGCAGTCCCCCCGAGGCAGTGGGCTGCATAAGCCACCTTCTCGCGGTCTTCGATGCATCCGACTAGTTCCAGTATTTCCTCAATGGAGCGGACCTAGTTGTCTGCATCCAGGGGTTCAGCAGTCTCGATGAAAGTTGGCGGTGCATGCTTCTTGAACTCTGCCAACGTGGAACGTCCATTGCCATTCCCCGTCGGCTGGCGGTTGTTGGTGACAGCTTGAGCGATCAACTGAAGGGCTGCGGTGTTGGCTTGGCGTTCCTCTCGGAAAGCTTGGAGAAGCTGAGCCATGTCCATGTTCGGAGGAGGTGGTGGTGGTGGAGCTTGGTCGTTGGTTTGGTCGTGGCCTGCCTCCGACTGAGCGGATGCTCCGGCTTCAGGCTGCTGGGTAGAGGTACCAGTACGAGTTACAACAGGCATCATGTTGGAGCGGTAAAAGGTCTCATGACTTGGAAGAGGGAAAGCAAGATAGATGGGTGCCTAGTAAGGGGGTGGGTGTGACACTAATCAAATCATGCAAAGGACGAAAGGCCAAAACACATTCATTAAAATCCAAATGGGTGATGTAGTCGTTTACACATTCCCGAAGGAAGAATACGACATACATCCAGACACAACAAAAGCAAACACTAGATGGTTTCATATGAACCATACAAGGACTCGACTGCGCATAGGGGTTACATGACCTATCCTACCGTAGAGGTCACAACTGGCATATCCGAGTAGCGAATAATGCCTAAGCAGCGGAATGCTCGGTCGCGTATTCCGGATCTTCTGGGTCTTCCTCCTTGCCTTCATCCGTCTGGGCCCCCTTGTCACTTGAGGGTTTGGGGGAGTGGAGGAGTTGGATACGACGGTGCTTCATCGGTGGTGCAGGGAAAAGCTTGCGATATTCCCTTGCCGTCATCCGGCGTCGCCGAGGTGGTTCTTCATTCTTGGAAGATACATCCTCGGAGGGCCTTCCGCCTCGGTATGCGATAGCGGACTGTCCAGAAGGTGCTCCTTCTTTCTTGATCCTATTTGTCTTCTCTTGAGCTCGACAAAGAAGTGCCTTGGTCTTGTGAAGTTCTTCTCGAAGCTTCATTGATTCCGAGGCCAAGTCTTGTGCCAAGCTGTCGGCACATAGACTGAAGTAGGTCTGGAACCGAAGCGAGAGTCCTTCCTTTAGTGGAGGGGCTAGTGCGCTGCTTTCATCTTCACCTTCCTTCCGGTAAGGCAAGAAGCAAGTTGTCATCTTGGCTGCCATCTCTGGAAGAAGCTCGCGGAGACGGGTTAGTGCCTTGAGTGCAGCAGCCTCGACAGCGAGAGGTAGGGTTGCCATCTGGGGTCTGTGGGGACCCCGACTCATAAGTCGTGATCACCGAATGCACGTGTACAGTGATCCCAGAGATCAATGCTCACTGAACACACAGAAGCTGAATAACAAGAGTCTTACATCCATACATACCGTAGTACATAAATAGGACCATAATAGTCAAGTCTTGAGTATATCATCGCAGCGGAAATCTTCAAAGACAACTGGGACCCATGCCATCTGCCTTAACCCTACAGGCATTCTGACTGGGAAGCGTCCTAGCTCGCATGCTCGTCACCAAGAAATCTTCATCATAACAGGTTCTCTCCTACCTGGCCAATAAAATAACCAGTGGCAAGCCAATGAGTACATTGAATGTACTCGCAAGCAACCCAAGTGTGATAACAGAATAATTATGCAAGGCTCTACTTCTAAATTGGTAGTTTTGCGGAAAGCTAGTTTTTCATATGCAAGCATGATCAACATAAAACATGGACATGCATGTGTCTGTAACAAGTATCAGGAGGTCACAGACATCAATATCGAGAAAGAGTTGTAATCAACTCATGTTCAAGCTCATGGTGACCTTCTCACAATCACATCAACAATAACCCTGAATCGTGTTGCTTCCCAGAAACTTATGGACATAGTCTAAGTAGCACCACCCAACTGTCCTTGACCGCGGACACGGCTATTCGAATAGTTTGACACTCTATAGAGGTTGCACACTTTACCCACAAGATCCGGGGAACTTCCGTGTCATCCACGACCCGCGATACCTCAAGTATCCGGGGTAAGCACCCGATCACTATCTTTCCCTAGACGACACTAACATAGAGTCCACTCGATTGGTAGCAGCCCCGTGCCACACATTTCACATCTCAAGATTTGTGGAGACTCGCTCCGTATTCATCACATATCACAAGCACGGGGTACCAACGGTGTGTCCGGTGCCCTGTAAAGACAGTCATAGCCGCCTATCCAAGCGCGACCCCGTCCCGGGAAAGACCTCAAGTCTTCCCGTCACTAGTAATGCGGGCACCATGCTACTATCGACCTAGGTAATCAATAATGCCCTTTCCCATGTAAGGGTAGAGTGGTTGCGCATGTTTGATTGGGACGGTAGTCACACATAAATCTAATCCATCTCTGTAAACAACACTTTCGTCAAGCCTCGGCACACTACTTCTCCACCAAGTAGTGCCCTAGTTTCTTATCAACTCCCAGGGGCATTAGTGGCACCCACTGGGTCATTCGCAAGTATGTCAGACCACACTTGTTTCACTCAATGCATAACCCCGACCCATTTTGCGTAGCCAACTACTATAGCATACATCTATCAATTCCCACCCACATAACCCTCATAGGAAGGTAGGGTCATGTTTGATGCAAGTTTCAACAGTAAAGTAACAAAGGTAGCAACCAAAGTGGTTTCCACCTCAACATGATTCCGATGCATTGAATAATAAGGTGTTATGAGACATGCATAAAAAGGTTTCTTGAACATGGTCAAAGGGCTGCTTGCCTTATTCTTCTGAGTCTTCAAATCTTCAGGTCCATCTCCGAATACTCCGTTTATTACGTCAACTAACGATGAAAACAATCATAATAAGCAACACAATCAAAGCAAAAATAAAAGTGCTCTAAAAATATGAGTTGGACTTTTCTAGGATACCTCTGGTCATATTAGAAATGACCAAGGTGGTTTCATAGGTGTTGGATCAATAGGTAGTTTGGAACATTCCAATATGATGGAACCAAAGGGTTTATGGATTTGGAAGAAGTATACAGAAATATTTTCTTGAATGATGAGCAAAGGTACCCACCATCAAGTCATGATTTTAGAAGCATTTAGGAGTTGGTTTCACTGGATTTGGATTTGAAATGAATTTCCTAGGATTTTGCAAAGCTGATAAATATGAAGAAATGGCTCAATATTTGGTGGGGTACAGAAACTATTATTAAAAATGTTCCAAAACTAAGTTTGGACATGACAAGCATCTAGGAATTTGAATCACTGCATTTGGATCAAAAATGAGCTCTCTGTGATTTTCTAAAGTTAATCACAGAACGTGGAAAATGGGCATTTGATAAATATTTGTGTAGGGAAAGTTTCTGGAATAATGTGCATGTTGCACCATGTGATAGAGCATGATTTATGGAGCCATAGGAAATTTGAATCATCAAGTTTGGAGTTCAAATGAATTATCTAGGCATTTTTGAAATTGACAGAATAAAGAAAAAGAAAAAGGGAAGGGGTTTTATACCTATACTGTGGTTTGGGCGCAGTATAGCGCCGCAGCGCTCTGGGCCGGCCCAACTGCACAGCAGCGCGCAGGGAACCTGGCCACGTCGAAAGCGGCTTCCTGGAAATTCGTTTTTACGCGGGGGAGACGGGCTGTGCTGTAGCCGTCTCCACTTAAACCGGTGGGGCCTGCCTCCGGGGTCGCTGACCTGCGGCCCCCGTGGCAGGTTCTTCTTCCTCCCGCGCGGACAGAGGCGAGGCAGAGGAGGCGCGGCCGAGCGCTCGCCGGCATGGCCCCCGTCGACTCAGGCCGTCTCCGGCGACGCTCCCTCCACCGGAACGACCAGCGCGGAGAGGCGCATCCGGTCGTGGGTGACACGCCTGCCGGGGAGGACCAGATCGAGCAGGGATCCTACCGTGGCGGAGGAGGGCTCCGGTCACTTTGGGCTTCGAGCGCACGGCGGCCTGGGGAGGATTGGCGGAGCACGGGGAGGCTCAAGGGGGTGCGTGAGAGGCTCCGGTGGTGGCTAGGTGGAGAGGGAGAGGCCGGGGGGCCCGAATTCGAGCAGGGTCCCGTGGCGGCAATGGCGACAGAGGAGGAGAAAGGAGGGCTCGGGAGGGAGCGTGCTTTGCTCAGGGAGGCTTGCTGGAGGGTGAGGGAGTGGATGGAGTACAGAGAGGGGCTCGGGGAGGCCTTTTATAGGCTAGCCCGAGGTTCACCGCGGGGCTGTGCGCCGGTGAGGTCGTGGCCGTTGCTGTAGGCCATCCGGGCTCTCCTGAGCATGTCTAGGGCGCTCGTGGACGAGGCCCAGTCCAAGGGAAAAGCAGAGGAGGAGCGGGGAGGCGCCAGAGTCTTCGCGCGTGTGAGCTTTCTTACTGGAGCTCGGGGTCGGCCGGTGCGCGTGCGAGCAGGGGTGAGGGAGGAGGAGAGAGGAGGGGGCCGACCGCCCGGCGTGTCCCGGACGCCGAGGCAGCCTCGGGGGACACGAGGGGGAAGCCCAAGGCTGTCGGGCGCCCCTGATTGGAGGTGGCTACAGTGCGCCAGAGCACTGTAGCGTGCTCCAGAGCGCGAACTTTGCACGCCATGGCATGCACACGGTGTCATTGGCGTGTCCTCTAGTGTCCAGCCGTGTCCAGAGGGTAGAGGGAGTAGTAAACAATGGGGAGACAGTCTTGGATGCACTAGGGAGCCTCTGGGATGAGGAGAGAGGTGAGGAAGAAGGTGAAAACTGCTGTTCAGCAGTGTAACTTGGGGTTTTACCCCCTCCAATAATTGATCTGAGGCCATAGAGAGTTACTGGTGGGTAGAGGATGATCAGGGGGAGCTGTGGTAAGAATTTGGGGTAAGGGAAAAAAGTAAAAGAGGTCCAACCACTTGTTTTGGTAATTGGACAAAAGGTGTTTGATCAGGGTTTGGTCAAGCAAATGACATCCACTTGACATGGGACTTAACAGGATCAAATGTCACATATAATTAGGCCCCTACACCAAATTTGAGCTCATTTGGGCAAAGTGGCCAATGTAACTTTGGTGAACCCTAGAAATGAACAGAAATGGTTTCACCATGTTGGAGTTAAGCAAATCATCTCCCCTTGATGCACCACTTGGTGTAGCATCATCATTTGGGGTATTGATCATGCCCACAAAGTTTGGGGCTCCAGATAAAAAGTTGACAATGTAAAGGTGTTCAAATTTGCATTTGAACAGAAAGGGTTTTGGGGTGATCTGATCAAGTTGCTCTATTCCAAATCTTGTGCCATTTGGTCTAGATGCCTTATTAGGCCATTCTAGCATGTGCACCAAATTTGAGAGCATTTGGACAAGTTTGGCAATGTAGAGTTGCTCAAACTTCAAATATGGACAGAATGGTTTTGAGGGGACTAAATGATGTTTCCTTGATCTTCAAGGCATGAGGCTTTGCAAGATCATCAAATATGTCATATATGACATGATAGAATTTCCCTGGAATTTTTGGAGAATATTTCCTTTGTAAATATTTCAAAAGCTTGAAATATCCAGAAAGGGTTTTGGAAGGGTTTGCCCAATATTTTGAACATGACCATGTGCTGAAACTCTTATATATGGACAATATATGCCCTATGAGTTTCCCTGAATTTTGGAAAATATTTTTGAAATGATTAAATAAATTTTCCCTATTAAAGACCATTTCTAGCCTTAAGAAAAAGCTTTTAAATAAAATATAAGAATAACTTTTAAAATTATACTTTTGTGGTTTCTGGGAGTCCTATATCTAATAGGATTCAAATAAACTTTTTGAAGGATTTTTCACACCCTAAATAAGGTACTTGCAGTGCAAACCTCAATTCAAGGGTTTTTGGAAAACTAATTTTAGAAAATACCATTTGGCCAAAATATTTTTATAAGAAAATTCTATACTGGTCTATACACATGGCATGATCATTGGGAAAAGGTTTTGGGTCAAGGAGATGAAGTATAAAAGTTGGAGGATTTATTTGATTTTTTTTAGAGCACTAGCAAACAGCAGACAAAAGTCAAATCAAGCAAAGTCAAAAACACTCAAAAGTTTTTGCAAATCCACATTTTTAACATGAGAATTAGCTTAAGCAATGTGACATGAAAATCAGGGTGTGACAGACCTACCCCCCTTACAAGAATCTCGTCCCCGAGATTCCCAGACTAGGCGTGGAAAGAAAGGCGGAGTCTTGGATACGGGGTAGTCTTCACTTCTTCTTGTTGGTTCTGCTTCCGAGTGGTGCTCCTTGGAATCCTGAAGTGCTTGATGGTATGGCTTCTTGCTTGATACCTTCCTTGATGGAGGTTGCTGAGGGGTCTCTTGCATAGGTTAGGTTGGGTTAGCTGACAAAGGCTCGGTGATCGATGTCCTTGCGGGCATCGGGCTAGCTAGGAGGTAAGAAGTACTTCCAGAGTGGGGGCTCGTGGAAGATTTGGTGCACGGAGGGTATCTCAGGTGGTAGATCTAGCTGGGGAGCCGTCTATTACATGACTTGCAGTGATCTCAAAGGGTCCAATGAACCTTGGTGCGAGCTTCCCCTTGACGTGGAAACACTTGGTTCCCTTCAGAGGAGTTACCCGCAGGTACACGTGGTCCCCGATATGGAATCTCATGTTCCGACGGTGAGTGTCAGCATAGCTCTTTTGCCTTGACTTGGCTGCCTTCAAACGTTCTCTGACTAGTTGGACTTGCTCTGCCGCTGCGCGGAGAATCTCCGGTCCAAAGACTAGCCCTTCTCCAGTCGCTGACCAGTTGTGTGCGACATCAGCGTCCGTACAACACCTCAAATGGTGCCATCTGAAGGCTCGACTGGTAACTGTTGTTATAGGAGAACTCGGCAAAAATGGAGACAATCCTCCCACTTGGCTCTATATGCCAAGACACAGGCTCGGAGTCAGGACTTCGAGAATCTGATTGACTCGTTCAGTCTGACCTCCGGTCTGGGGGTGGAAAGCCGTGCTGAAAGATATTTGGTTCCCAAGGCTTCTCGGAACTTCTTCCAGAACCTTGAGGTGAACTGGGTTCCTCTACCTGACACCTTGAGTGGTTGAAGCAATCCAGCGGGTCGCTGATATTCAGCTTGACCCTTTGGCACACATCACACTTTGCAACATAGGTTGCAAATCTCTCTTTTCGTCTCGTGCCACCAGAATCGTGCCTTCAAGTCTTGATACATCTTGGTGTGAGCGTTCCTTTGAGAGGGGTGGTTTGCAGATACGCCCGGTCTTCAACGCGGAAGTTTCTTCTTGATGACAGTGGTCGGTGTAGATCTTCCTTCTTGACAGGGTGGTCTTCAAACGTCTTCTATCCAGCTGTCCGTCGCTTCTTTGTCTTCGGGCAGACAAGTAGGCCATCAAATAATGATGTTACCCAACTTGTACAATTACTCCATGAGGTCTAAGGGGTACACAAGGTAAGCTGAGGTATTGGTGGTGGTCTCGGTTGAGTATTTGTAGAGGCCTTCCTGGCTCTGAGTCAAGGCCCGTGGTCAGAATCTGACCAGGTGGTGGCTTGGTGGGCTTAAGGGTTTCAAGGATTCTAGTGAGTGAGTGAACTTATATCATCTTATCCTTAAGCACAATTTCTGAGATGCCAATAGCTACATCTAGTACTCCAAACGAAAAAGCATCTTCTCGCAGAGACCAACTTCAATCACCACTCATTGCCATACATATCCTCATGACTCTCAAGAGACGGTCTAACAAAATTGTACTTGTCTATGATCCCCAAATCTATATGTATGTCTACCTCTAAAATCCAAAGGTAGATCATACATGCTGCTGAGCTTAAATTAAACTCCACAATCCAAGCACTCAACCTATTCTTGCAAGGCTCACGATAATGCATCTCTATTCTAAGGAAACACGTCATATGCCACTCCAAGATTTGTTTCCTTCCTATAGATCAACTCCAATAGCCCGATAATTCCATCAATCATCACATAATCCATCAATTCTACAAATCCGATGCCTACGGTGTTCCACAAGATCTCAGATCCTTATGATACCCGAATACTTGAAAGGATTACGCATAACGATAGTAAGTCCACCAAATTCCCAACATCCGGGTCAAGGAAACTCCATGATCATGATATATAGACCCCTAAATCAACTCCGACAAATAATCCAATCTCCTAAGTTATTGACCACCGTGAAGCATGATATCATAGTCAGGATCATAGGCCTAAATCCAATCTTACTCCGAACCATGCAGACATATCCAGCATCTATACCAACCAGAATCACCTACATAAATCCAAATCTCATGTCCAACGGGCACTCCTACATACTTCCCCAAAGTCATGATCCTACCAACATGAAAACCTCACAATCCATCAAGGTCTCAGATAGTTCCTCGAAGTCACTGATATAAAGCCACCAAGTCATCTGTCCAATATCCTCGAACTGTCTATCTATGGCATCGTCAGACCTCGTGCTATATCAGGATGAAAATGTGCTCACTCATCGTGTCCACTAGCTCCTTTACGAACCCAGTGTTGTGCATGGTTACAAAGGCTTAACAGGTTCTCTCGCTTTACCATGGGTGAGGCACATGGTTAAGGATTCGTGCTGGAGTGTCTCGGGAAGTCTCAAAGGGTCTAGGAAGAGGGTTACTGGTCTGGAGGGTTAAACATAACTCTACGGGGTTGCACTTGATCGTGGAGGTTGTAGCAGAAGTCTTCAGTGCCAGTTGGTTGCCAAGGTAGAATCCTTGGTGCATCTTGTCTTGCGGGTCTTCAACTGGGGAGAGAGAGAATAGGGGGAAGAAGCAGTGTAGAGGAGGGGAATGCCTAAGGGGGTTTGTATAGTGAAAGAACAAACAACCAAGTGCCGTAAAGGCCACACACATTTGTTAAGATAAGATAGGTGATATAGTCGCGTACATGCTGCCTAAGGCAAAAGTGCGACTTATATCGAAAACACAAACAGATAAGGACAAGCAACACATGACATGGTTTCATATGAACCGCTACATAGACTCGACTTCGCATAAGGGGTTACACGACTCATCCTACCCTAGGGGTTCTCGGATTGACAGTCGTGAGAAGGAAGGCCTTCAGTCTTCAGCTCTGTGGGTCTTCCGGTGGTTTGACAGACGGCTGCTTGCTGGGGCACATCCTTTTGATATGCCCGAGCTCACCACACTCGTAACATGTGATGGAAGCAAAGAGGTTGTTATCCCATCTTGGGTCTTGTTTCTGGTGGCCTGACGTTGATCCCCCATGACGTTGATACGGTAGTCTAGCCCTATGCCTTCTTCGCGAGGTCCGATGGCGAGCTCCTTGAAGCTCTTCGATCTGTTGCTTCTGATTAGCAATGTAGACTTGTAGGGCAGTAATTTGTTGCTCCCGCTCGATCACCTTCTTCTTCTCGAGGCAGTGGAGATGTAGAAGTGAAGGGAAATCCTCGCGGGACTTGAGGAATTCTTCCGTGAGATTGCGCAGAAGATAATCGGCTGTGTGCGCGAAGCGGGTCTGGAGCTTGAGGGTGGGGTCTTCATCTCCTGGGGGAAACATAGCCTGCGAGGTGGTTCCTGTTCCGCTTTTGCTGGGCAGGTAACAAGTAGCCCGACCTTCCTTCATTTCTGGGAGGAGATCTTGAAGGCGAAGAAGGGCTTCGTAGGCCACTTGCTGTATGGCCAGGTCCTTAGTGGGCATAGGTGGTCCGATAAAGAACCAGCCTTGAGGTGAGGTCTTGGCAGGTACAATTACTTTGGCATAGAATTCAGTCTTGAATTCACCATTGTCTAGTTCGTGCAGGGTGTACATCGGCTCCAAAGGATAGTGGCATTGTTGGAGGCAGTCCCTTAGGAGTGGTGGAAACCCGATCATGAGGAGTCTCGTGGGGGCGACGGCCATCTACAAGGAGAGAAGAGTCAATATGACAAGAGTTGCTACGACAAGCGCAAAAGGTTGTCTCTGCTGAATAGTTCAGAAGGAGAGAGAAGTGGAATAAGTCTCGCAAGTGATTTGGAGGTCTCGGGGTCTAGCCCTTGTAGCTGGCGTTGACTTGGTCTTTTCTTGTCTCTTTAACCATGACGATCCCCTGTGCCTTCTGGGGCGTCGAGGGTACCAGGTAGGCAATCCATATGTGATGATAATAACAAGGCATAATAGAGGTCCAACATGTCAGTTTCGTTGATGAAAACATCAACACCAAGAGCGGGGGACGAAGAGAACCGTTTTCCTGCTCACTATAGTGAGGCGGACCAAATGGCAAGGTTCTCATCCACCGGTGGTTGCCGATACAACAACGGTAGTGACATGATTACTCTATTAGCGATGTATATCATGATTTTGCATAACCTATACCCTGGTCATCGTAGGCTAGGGTTGCACCATCTTGGGGGCTCTTGTCAAGGGTGTCCCCCATCTTCTGGGTCTTCATGTCCTCACTCATCGAGGATGGATTTTCTGTTGGTATCATCTTGTCGTGGTGTCTCCAATCTTGTGTGCAAAAGTGGTGGGTGAGTGTTTGGCAAGGTGCACTCCACGAGGATTACAGAAAATCCAGTGGTCAGGGGCATAAGGGTTCTAGCGACCGAGGTTTTGAAGGGGAAGAGGTCAAGTATAGCCTAGTTTTCGAAAACTGAGAAGGGAAGAGAAGTATAGATAGTTTTGAAAACTAGTAATAGTTTTGAAAATAGTTTTACCCTAACTAACGACCATGCTAACTAAGGCTTCCTACAGTCAGGATGGCTCTGATACCAGCTCTGTGGGGACCCCGACTCATAAGTCGTGATCACCGAATGCACGTGTACAGTGATCCCAGAGATCAATGCTCACTGAACACACATAAGCTGAATAACAAGAGTCTTACATCCATACATACCGTAGTACATAAATAGGACCATAATGGTCAAGTCTTGAGTATATCATCGCAACGGAAATCTTCAAAGACAACTGGGACCCATGCCATCTGCCTTAACCCTACATGCATTCTGACTGGGAAGCGTCCTAGCTCGCATGCTCGTCACCAAGAAATCTTCATCATAACAGGTTCTCTCCTGCCTGGCCAATAAAATAACCAGTGGCAAGCCAATGAGTACATTGAATGTACTCGCAAGCAACCCAAGTGTGATAACAGAATAATTATGCAAGGCTCTACTGCTAAATTGGTAGTTTTGCGGAAAGCTAGTTTTTCATATGCAAGCATGATCAACACAAAACATGGACATGCATGTGTCTGTAACAAGTATCAGGAGGTCACAGACATCAATATCGAGAAAGAGTTGTAATCAACTCATGTTCAAGCTCATGGTGACCTTCTCACAATCACATCAACAATATCCCTGAATCGTGTTGCTTCCCAGAAACTTATGGACATAGTCTAAGTAGCACCACCCAACTGTCCTTGACCGCGGACACGGCTATTCGAATAGTTTGACACTCTACAGAGGTTGCACACTTTACCCACAAGATCCGGGGAACTTCCGTGTCATCCACGACCCGCGATACCTCAAGTATCCGAGGTAAGCACCCGATCACTATCTTTCCCTAGACGACACTAACATAGAGTCCACTCGATTGGTAGCAGCCCCGTGCCAAACATTTCACATCTCAAGATTTGTGGAGACTCGCTCCGTATTCATCACATATCACAAGCACGGGGTACCAACGGTGTGTCCGGTGCCCTGTAAAGACAGTCATGGCCGCCTATCCAAGCGCGACCCTGTCCTGGGAAAGACCTCAAGTCTTCCCGTCACTAATAATGCGGGCACCATGCTAGTATCGACCTAGGTAATCAATAATGCCCTTTCCCATGTAAGGGTAGAGTGGTTGCGCATGTTTGGTTGGGACGGTAGTCACACATAAATCTAATCCATCTCTGTAAACAACACTTTCATCAAGCCTCGGCACACTACTTCTCCACCAAGTAGTGCCCTAGTTTCTTATCAACTCCCAGGTGCATTAGTGGCACCCACTGGGTCATTCGCAAGTATGTCAGACCACACTTGTTTCACTCAATGCATAACCACGACCCATTTTGCGTAGCCAACTACTATAGCATACATCTATCAATTCCCACCCACATAACCCTCATAGGAAGGTAGGGTCATGTTTGATGCAAGTTTCAACAGTAAAGTAACAAAGGTAGCAACCAAAGTGGTTTCCACCTCAACATGATTCCGATGCATTGAATAATAAGGTGTTATGAGACATGCATAAAAAGGTTTCTTGAACATGGTCAAAGGGCTCCTTGCCTTATTCTTCTGAGTCTTCAAATCTTCAGGTCCATCTCCGAATACTCCGTTTATTACGTCAACTAACGATGGAAACAATCATAATAAGCAACACAATCAAAGCAAAAATAAAAGTGCTCTAAAAATAGGAGTTGGACTTTTCTAGGATACCTCTGGTCATATTAGAAATGACCAAGGTGGTTTCATAGGTGTTGGATCAATAGGTAGTTTGGAACATTCCAATATGATGGAACCAAAGGGTTTATGGATTTGGAAGAAGTATACAGAAATATTTTCTTGAATGATGAGCAAAGGTACCCACCATCAAGTCATGATTTTAGAAGCATTTAGGAGTTGGTTTCACTGGATTTGGATTTGAAATGAATTTCCTAGGATTTTGCAAAGCTGATAAATATGAAGAAATGGCTCAATATTTGGTGGGGTACAAAAACTATTATTAAAAATGTTCCAAAACTAAGTTTGGACATGACAAGCATCTAGGAATTTGAATCACTGCATTTGGATAAAAAACGAGCTCTCTGTGATTTTCTAAAGTTAATCATAGAAAGTGGAAAATGGGCATTTGATAAATATTTGTGTAGGGAAAGTTTCTGGAATAATGTGCATGTTGCACCATGTGATAGAGCATGATTTATGGAGCCATAGGAAATTTGAATCATCAAGTTTGGAGTTCAAATGAATTATCTAGGCATTTTTGAAATTGACAGAATAAAGAAAAAGAAAAAGGGAAGGGGTTTTATACCTATACTGCGTTTTGGGCGCAGTATAGCGCCGCAGCGCTCTGGGCCGGCCCAACTGCACAGCAGCGCGCAGGGAACCTGGCCACGTCGAAGGCGGCTTCCTGGAAATGCGTTTTTACGCGGGGGAGACGGGCTGTGCTGTAGCCGTCTCCACTTAAACCGGTGGGGCCTGCCTCCGGGGTCGCTGACCTGCGGGCCCCCGTGGCAGGTTCTTCTTCCTCCCGCGCGGACAGAGGCGAGGCAGAGGAGGCGCGGCCGAGCGCTCGCCGGCGTGGCCCCCGTCGACTCAGGCCGTCTCCGGCGACGCTCCGGCCACCGGAACGACCAGCGCGGAGAGGCGCATCCGGTCGTGGGTGACACGCCTGCCGGGGAGGACCAGATCGAGCAGGGATCCTACCGTGGCGGAGGAGGGCTCCGGTCACTTTGGGCTTCGAGCGCACGGCGGCCTGGGGAGGATTGGCGGAGCACGGGGAGGCTCAAGGGAGTGCGTGAGAGGCTCCGGTGGTGGCTAGGTGGAGAGGGAGAGGCCGGGGGCCCCGAATTCGAGCAGGGTCCCGTGGCGGCAATGGCGACAGAGGAGGAGAAAGGAGGGCTCGGGAGGGAGCGTGCTTTGCTCAGGGAGGCTTGCTGGAGGGTGAGGGAGTGGATGGAGTACAGAGAGGGGCTCGGGGAGGCCTTTTATAGGCTAGCCCGAGGTTCACCGCGGGGCTGTGCGCCGGCGAGGTCGTGGCCGTTGCTGTAGGCCATCCGGGCTCTCCTGAGCATGTCTAGGGCGCTTGTGGACGAGGCCCAGTCCAAGGGAAAAGCAGAGGAGGAGCGGGGAGGCGCCAGAGTCTTCGCGCGTGTGAGCTTTCTTACTGGAGCTCGGGGTCGGCCGGTGCGCGTGCGAGCAGGGGTGAGGGAGGAGGAGAGAGGAGGGGGCCGACCGCCCGGCGTGTCCCGGACGCCGAGGCAGCCTCGGGGGACACGAGGGGGAAGCCCAAGGCTGTCGGGCGCCCCTGATTGGAGGTGGCTACAGTGCGCCAGGGCACTGTAGCATGCTCCAGAGCGCGAACTTTGCACGCCATGGCATGCACACGGTGTCATTGGCGTGTCCTCCAGTGTCCAGCCGTGTCCAGAGGGTAGAGGGAGTAGTAAACAATGGGGAGACAGTCTTGGATGCACTAGGGAGCCTCTGGGATGAGGAGAGAGGTGAGGAAGAAGGTGAAAACTGCTGTTCAGCAGTGTAACTTGGGGTTTTACCCCCCTCCAATAATTGAGCTGAGGCCATAGAGAGTTACTGGTGGGTAGAGGATGATCAGGGGGAGCCGTGGTAAGAATTTGGGGTAAGGGGAAATAGTAAAAGAGGTCCAACCACTTGTTTTGGTAATTGGACAGAAGGTGTTTGATCAAGGTTTGGTCAAGCAAATGACATCCACTTGACATGGGACTTAACAGGATCAAATGTCACATATAATTAGGCCCCTACACCAAATTTGAGTTCATTTGGGCAAAGTGGCCAATGTAACTTTGGTGAACCCTAGAAATGAACAGAAATGGTTTCACCATGTTGGAGTTAAGCAAATCATCTCCCCTTGATGCACCACTTGGTGTAGCATCATCATTTGGGGTATTGATCATGCCCACAAAGTTTGAGGCTCCAGATAAAAAGTTGACAATGTAAAGTTGTTCAAATTTGCATTTGAACAGAAAGGGTTTTGGGGTGATCTGATCAAGTTGCTCTATTCCAAATCTTGTGCCATTTGGTCTAGATGCCTTATTAGGCCATTCTAGCATGTGCACCACATTTGAGAGCATTTGGACAAGTTTGGCAATGTAGAGTTGCTCAAACTTCAAATATGGACAGAATGGTTTTGAGGGGACTAAATGATGTTTCCTTGATCTTCAAGGCATGAGGCTTTGCAAGATCATCAAATATGTCATATATGACATGATAGAATTTCCCTAGAATTTTTTGGGGAATATTTCCTTTGTAAATATTTCAAAAGCTTGAAATATCCAGAAAGGGTTTTGGAAGGATTTGCCCAATATTTTGAACATGACCATGTGCTGAAACTCTTATATATGGACAATATATGCCCTATGAGTTTCCCTGAATTTTGACAAATATTTTTGAAATGATTAAATAATTTTTCCCTATTAAAGACCATTTCTGGCCTTAAGAAAAAGCTTTTAAATAAAATATAAGAATAACTTTTAAAATTGTACTTTTGTGGTTTCTGGGAGTCCTATATCTAATAGGATTCAATTAAACTTTTTGAAAGATTTTTCACACCCTAAATAAGGTACTTGCAGTGCAAACCTCAATTCAAGGGTTTTTGGAAAACTAATTTTAGAAAATACCATTCGGCCAAAATATTTTTATAAGAAAATTCTATACTGGTCTATACACATGGCATGATCATTGGGAAAAGGTTTTGGGTCAAGGAGATGAAGTATAAGAGTTGGAGGATTTATTTGATTTTTTTAGAGCACTAGCAAACAGCAGACAAAAGTCAAATCAAGCAAAGTCAAAAACACTCAAAAGTTTTTGCAAATCCACATTTTTAACATGAGAATTAGCTTAAGCAATGTGACATGAAAATCAGGGTGTGACAGGGTCCCTCGAAGAACCAACTTGTGGGAGGATCGTTTGCCTTCACGATCACTTCCACATGGTACTCCACCTCAGTGTCGCTAACCCAATGCTCAAGGTAGGTGAGGATGGGCGCTCGGTGGAACTGATACTCCTGGAGGCTATCCTCGAGAAGCAAGGGAAACCTAGTGGTCAGGTGCTCTTCGGGTACAGCGGCCATCTACAAAGGTGGAATAGGAGGGGTTAATAAGCTGATGAATTCTCAGGTTTAGAAAAGAAGAGAGGTTCAGAAGGTTTTTGAAAAAGGGTCTCATCTAACTAACGCCCATGCTAACTAAGGATTCCTACAGTCAGGATGCCTCTGATACCAGCTCTGCCGGGACCCCGACTTAGAAGCCGAGATCACCGAGTGCACGTGTACAGTGATCCCAGAGATCAATGCTCACTGAACACACAGAAGCTGAATAAAAAGAGTCTTACATCCATACATATCGTCTTACACAAATTAAGGCCATTATGGCCAAGTCTTACATAAATAAAGCCTCACGGGCTGAATAGCAAATAACTCAAATGGCGGAAGTCTTCGATAATAGGTAGAACCCATGCCATCTGCCTTAACCCTACATGCATTCTGACTGGGATAGCGTCCTAGTTCGCATGATCGTCTCCAAAGAACTCTTCCTCAAATTCTTGTTCCTCCATGCCTGGCCAATTAAATAACCAGTGGCAAGCCAATGAGTACTTTGAATGTACTCGCAAGCAACCCATGATGTGGTTCAAAATAACAATGCAAACTGAACAATAATGAGCAATCTAGCAATGGGCTAGAATAAATATTCTATCATCATTTGTATGCATCAACGAGTTCATGTAACCTTGGAAACAGGTTACCGACATCAACATGAATATGATTCAACTCATCGAGTCAAGTCACCACCTTGACTCATCACACACATACTTCCACTGGTGAAGTAAAATTCTGGACATAGTTTAAGTAGCACCACCCAACTGTCCATGACCGTGGACACGGCTATTCGAATAGTTTTACACTCTGCAGAGGTTGCACACTTTACCCACAAGATCCGGGAAGCTTTTGTGTCAACTACGATCCCGTAGTAACTCAAGTACTCGGGGGAAGCACCCGGTCATTATCTTTCCTTAGACGACACTAACATAGAGTCCACTCATTGGTACACGGCCCTCGGGTACAAACAATAGATTACGGGACTTGCCCTAATTCCAATGTCACGCATACCCGAAGGGACCAACGGTGTGTCCGGTGCCCTGTAAAAACAGTCATGGTCGTCTATCCAAGCACGACCCCGTCCCGGGAAAGACCTCAAGTCTTCCCGTCACTAGTAATGCGGGCACCATGCTAGTATCGACCTAAGTAATTAATAAAGCCCCGTCCCATAAGGGGTAGTGTGGTTGCACATGTTTGGTTGGGACGGTAGTCACACATAAATCTAATCCATCATTTCACCCATGCACAAGATTTACCGGCACATCACTTCTTCCTCAAGTGATGACCTAACTCAACATCACCCTCGGGCATTAGGGGCACCCGATGGGTTCATGCAAAGATTTCAACCACGAAGGTTCGAATCACACATGCATCACTAAGCATCAAGACTAACTATTAGCATGACATCTAGCACATAGCAAGATCAAGAGCAAGGCATGCATCATGTGGTGTTTCATCTAGGTCACCACCGCAACTCTACCATCATGCATCGGAAACAAACGGGTTCCGAAGAACAAGTGTATCATGGTCAAAGGGCTGCTTGCCTGGATTGGCTTGGTCTTCAAAGTCTTCAAATCCTTCTCCTTCTCCTTCTTCAGCAACTTCGTCAAATACGGTATCTATACGCCGCATAATAACAACGGAAAAATAAGACCACAATGAAAACAGAAAAATCAAAGTGCTCAGAAAAATGTCAACTTATTTTTACTAGAGGGAATTCTAGGATGGAGAAAATTCTTAGTTGGAGTTTTGGAGTAACAGAATGGAATCTAGGGATTTTAGAACAGGAGTTTTATTGCTCAAATTTGAATTTAAATTTGAACAGAACAGAAAAGTTTCATGGATATGTGTGAAAGTGACACCATTAAATAGGTTGGAATATTACAAGATTTTAGGAGTTGGAATTATTTCATTTGGACTAATATTCATTTCTGTAAAATTATTTGAAATAATTACAGAAAGAATAAAAAGAAATGGCCCTGTGCTACTGGGCCAGAGTGGCCACAGTGCACGGCCCAGGGCATCCAGCCCAGCCGCTCGGGCGCCAGCGCGCGCACGTCAGGTTTTCAAACCTGACGGGCGGGGCCCGGCGGTCAGCGGCTGTGAGGGGAGGGAGAGAGGGGTGAGGATGACAGGCGGGGCCCGCCTGTCATCTTCAACCTCATGGCCACGGCGACGGCGAGCTCACCGGCGATGATTCCGGCCACGGCGACGGCAACGGAGGGCAGGGATGGGTTCAGCGACGAGTCGCGGAGGTAGTGGTGGTGGTGCGGCTCGCCGGGGAGGTCGGGTTCGTCGGCGGCGAGGTGGGACGATGGAGGGTCGTCGGGGAGCTGCTGGCCAGCTTGTTTCCGGCAGCAGCAGAAGGGGAAAATGGAGGGGAACGCATTAGTGATGCATGGCGGTTCTAAATCGAGCAAAAGGAGGGGCGGAGGAGGCCCGTACTGCGAGATCGCCGGCTGCCCGAGGCGGCGGAGCTCCGGTCGATCCCGAGCACTGAAGCTCTTCGGGGAGGAACTAGCGGTGCTGGAGGACTAAAGGGGATGTGGTGAGGCTGCTGGTGCTGAGTGGGGAGCTCGAGGGGGGGGGGGCTTATATAGCCGCGCCCACGGTCCACCGTGGACTCGTGCGCCGGCGAGGTTGCAGGTGAGGCTAGAAGGGGTTCTGGTGCCTGTGATCAAGCCGAGGAGGATCGTGGACGTGTTCCACGTCCAGTTGAGGGGAGAGGAGGAGCGGGGAATGCTCCAGACCGTGCGCGCGTGTGAGGCCGAGGAGTGGACGTCGCGGGCGGCCGGTGCGCGTGTGGAGACGGCCACTATAGGGCGCAGGAGGAGGGGGATAGCACCGGTGGAGGCTCCGGACGTCGAGGCGCGTTGGGAGGCGCGAGGGAAGAGCTCGAGGCTGTCGGGGGCAGGCGATTGGGCGAAGCTACAGTGCGTGGGCGCACTGTAGCGCGCTCTGGAGCGCTCTTATCGCATGCCATGGCATGCCATTGGCCCTCTGGACGCGTCCACCGTGTCTGGGGGGTCCAGGGTGATGCAAGAACTACGGTTGAGGCTTTGGATGCTCTGGAGATGCTGTGAGAGAGAAGAGGAGCTGGTGACTTGGTAGAAAATGGTTGTCCAGCAGGGTGAACTAGGGTTTTTACCCCTCAATCATGGCGCTGGGGTCCTGGGGAAGTTACTGGAGGTAGCTAGTAAATAGATGAACGTGTGGTAGAAAGTTGAGGCCAAGGTAAATAGTAAAAGTGATCAAGAAGAGGGTTTTAGTAAAATCCCTGAAGGTGTTTGATCAGTGTTTGGTCAAGCAAATGGTCTCCACTTGCCATGACACTTAACAGGATTGAATGATATAAGAAAATAGGGTGTTTCACCAAATTTGGGCTCATTTGAAGAAACTAGCCAATGTAACTTTGGTGAACCCTAGAAAACAACAGAAATGGCTTCATCTTGTTTGAGTCAAGCTAATCATCTCCCCTTGATGCACCACTTGGTGTAGTTTCATCATTTGGGGTATTGATCATGCCCACAAAGTTTGAAGCTCCATGTAAAAAGTTGGTAATGTAAAGTTGTTCAAATTTGTATTTGAACAGAAAGGGTTTTGGGGTGTTCTGATCAAGTTGCTCTACTCCAAATCTTGTGCCATTTGGTCTAGATGCCTTATTAGGAATTTATAGCATGTGCAACAAGTTTGAGAGCATTTGGACAAGTTTGGCAATGTAAAGTTGCTCAAACTTCAAATATGGACAGAATGGTTATGAAGGGTTTTGAGAATGTTTTCTTGCTTCCCAAGGCATGGGACTTGGCAAGATTATCAAATATGTCATACATGACATGATAGAATTTCCCTGGAATTTTTGGAGAATATTTCCTTTGTAAATATTTCAAAAGCTTGAAATATCCAGAAAGGGTTTTAGAGGGATTAGCCCATTATTTTGAACATGACCAAGTGTTGAAACTCTTATATATGGACAATATATGTCCTATGAGTCTCCTTGAATTTTGGAAAATATTTTTGAAATACTTAAATAATTTTTCCCTATTAAAGACAATTTCTGGCCTTAAGAAAAAGCTTTTAAATAAAATAGGAAAATAACTTTTAAAATTATACTCTTGTGGTTTCTGGGAGTCCTATGACTACTAGGTCTCAAATATACCTTTTGAAATAATTTTCTCACCCTAAATCAAGCACTTGCAGTGCAAACCTTAATTCAGGGGTTTTTGGAAAACTAAAATTTTAAAATACATTTTGGCCAAATTAATTTTGTAAGAAAATACTATACTGTTATATATCACTTGGCATGATCATTGGGCAGAAATTTTGGGTATGGAGATGAATTCTACAAGAGGTAATAGTTGACTTTATTGAGCACATGAAAAAGCACATGGAGAAAAAACTCAATTCAAATAAAAGCCAAATGATGCTAAAAGTTTTTGCTGGTCCAAATTTTCATGCTTCATTGATGCAAATAACATGTTACAAAATGCAGGGTGTGACAGAGGAGATGGGCCTAGGGAGGCCGGCTGGGCTCTCTGCTCTTCTTTCTCTTTTATTTCTAATAGCAGAGATAAAATAAGAAAGACAGAAGATAGAGAAATGAATGATTAGGGAAGGAACTTGGGCTTGCGGATAATTTTTCCCGAACTTGTAAAAAGGTACACGGTCCACGAAAAATAGGAGAGGCGTGATGAAAGATGTAATTCAAACTCATTTGACTTTAATTCAAATGGTTTGAACTATGACATGGTTTCGGAAGTGTCCAAAAATGTTGAGGTTTTTGGAGGAACCTCGATAAACGAGAAAAGAAATATAGGGAGGGTTTTTGACGATGAAACTTGAATTAAGAGGCATGGGGAATATTTGCAAGTGTGTTATGGTGAATTCCAACAAATGGAATAATTTAATAAAATAGCTCCCTAAATATTAGGAGGATATGTTCTAAAGAGAAGCCATCCTTCCCTCGATTTAAATGGACCGAAGGTCCACACGACTTATTTAAGTCGATATGCAAAATAAATATGACATGATGGCATGATGACAAGATGCAATGCAAAAATAAATAACACAAGCACAAAAGAAACACACGGGAGAACCCGGAACATCTGGAATCTTCTGGAATCTTCTGAGATGTCGGTCTTCGGGCGTCACACCATGTCCACCTTGTTATTTGTTTCCAAACTAACTTCCCTGGATAGCCCTTAGTACCCACAACTTAGATCCATCTTGTTTCACTGGTCCACAGTTCAAAATTTTCAAATTTCACCTGCTGCAAGTTTGGACCAGATTTGCAAATTTTGGTGAAATTCATATTTTTCTTCTTCCAAAAATTCTGTGAAAATTCAGGCAGCCTCTAGATGCATCAAGAGGCCACTCCACCAAATATCAGCCCCAGAAACATTTCCCACATACCAGAATCATTTCATCGAACACCTGGCATGCACTGTTTTGTCAGTTTCAGAAACTGCTAACTGAAGATCACAGTCGACAGTGCAGTTCGTCGGTTTCGTCAGAGGCGCAACGTCAATCTCGCCAGTGCTCGCCTTGGATCGACGCTCACTGCACCTCCTTCTTATCCAGCACGCCGCACGCTTGCTTGGCTGCTTCTTGGCGTCGGTGGCGCCCTGGCCCGACCACGCCGGCGTCTTCTGCGGCGACAGAACCTCCCGTGGCGGCCGACCGGAGGCATCCTGCGGCTCGACGCCGTTTGGTACCACCCAAGCCACCCGAGAGCTCCGCGTGGCCTCCTCCACTGCCAGTGCACGCCTGCAGCGCCTTCGCAGTGGCCTGGCGCGCACAGAGCGTCTTCTCTGCCGCCGACGTGCCGCACGGCCGTTCCGTCGAGGGCAACCCGTAATCGCCCCTCCCCTGCTGAGTTAGGCACGGGAATGGAACCAGTACATCTCCTAGTCGATGCTCAAGCCCCTAAACCCGCCGTCCAGCCACTGCACCATCGTAATCGCTTGCCGGACTTATCCCGTTCACGGCAACCACCTCGGGCCGGCTCTTTATAGTGCCCCCGAGCTCACTCTCGAGCCCGCACACCTCCACCGTCACCCTAGACCGCGCCCAGCCTCTGGAAGAGCCTCGAGGGGCCCTTCTTCCCCAACTTCGGCCAACTCCGTCCGCCTCGGGCTCTAGCAGCGTTCTCTCTGGTGAGAACTCCTCCGCCTCCCTAGACTCGAGCGTAACCTCCTGGCACTTACCTAAGCCTAACCCCCACTCCAATTTGACCCCAGGAGCTCTCTTCGACGAGGCCCACGACCACCCGAGCCGCCGTCCGCCGGAGACAGGGTCGCCGTTGACGTGGGGCTCGGCGACGCTCAACTCCACCACCCACCGATGTGGAAGAACACCAGGAAGCTGTACGTACCACTCCCTTCCCCTACCTTGCCGTGGATTGGCGCCGACGACCACCGCAGCTTCTGGCGCCGGCGCGGCTCTGCTTCAGCTTTTAAACCCGACGAGTGGGACCCCCTCGTCAGCCTCTCGTTTCCCTCCGAAACATTTTTCTGGAAACCGCCTTCGGGCAAAGTACGTCTTCGTATTCAGTTGACGTACTGCGTACCGGTTCGCTTTTCTATTTTCTATTCTAGCCCCTTGAAACTTTCTGTTCCATTACAGATGAGTCCCTGGACAGAAACTCTAATATCTTTTTAACTAAAGATGATTTTGAGTTGATTCTTTTTCTGTCCTCCTTAGTTTTCTGTCTAGTTTTTTTGTCATATTTTTGTGAAAATATTTGGAGCAACTTTCTTTGCACGCGCGGTATTTATGTTAGTATCCGTTTTGTTTGAACACGTAGATACCGAAGGACGTGACGGAGCCGCGAAGCTCACCGAGTTAGATTCCGACTACTCCGAACCAGGCAAGCATGTTTGAACCTTTGATATGATGAGTGTGTTACATGTTTGCTCGAGTAGTTCTTTTCATAGCATGGTCATATAAGCGTTTGTGTATGGTTATATTTCACGCAAGCAAGCTTCGGGTGAGCCCCGTATGATGATGGTTAAACCACCTCGATCATGTGGTGACATGATGGGTGGTGTACTGGTATTGTAGGAGCATTCCAGTAGAAGGTTAACTTAGTATCAGCGTGGATCAAGTCGTGATCCCGCTCATCTCCTTTTTGGTACTGTCATATGCCGTCTGTTATGATTACGGTCTAGTCAGTTGCAAACCACTTTCCAAGTACACACTAAGTAGAGGGGCCGAGATGAGGGTTCCATGGCCCTGGATTAAAGCCCGTCATCCGGCAAGGGGGCATGGGTGTTTCCGGTTGGGACCGAGAGGGGGGCACCCCTTAGAGTGCGCATATATAAATTTGATCCCATGCTATTCGAGGTTGTGCCACGGGTGATTCCGGACAGCAGGATGTGAAATGGGTGTGTACTGATGTGGGGACCCCGACTTAGAAGTCGAGATCACCGAATGCACGTGTACAGTGATCCCAGAGATCAATGCTCACTGAACACACAGAAGCTGAATAACAAGAGTCTTACATCCATACAAATAGTCTTACACGAATTAAGGCCATTATGGCCAAGTCTTACATAGATAGAGCCTCACGGGCTGAATAGCAAATAACTCAAATAGCGGAAGTCTTCGATAAACGGGTAGAACCCATGCCATCTGCCTTAACCCTACAGGCATTTTGACTGGGATAGCGTCCTAGTTCGCATGTTCGTCTCCAAAGAACTCTTCCTCATAATCCTGTTCTTCCATGCCTGGCCAATTAAATAACCAGTGGCAAGCCAATGAGTACTTTGAATGTACTCGCAAGCAACCCATGATGTGGTAACAATGCAATGGAACAATAATGAACAATCTAGCAGAAAGCTAGAACAATATGCTAACATCAAGTTTATGCATCAATAATCTCGCGTAACCTCGAAGACAGGTTACCGATATAACCGTGAATAAGGTCCAACTCATTGTGTCAAGTCACCATCTTGACTCATCACACACAACTATCATCGATGAAGTAAAATTCTGGACATAGTTTAAGTAGCACCACCCAACTGTCCATGACCGTGGACACGGCTATTCGAATAGTTTGACACTTTGCAGAGGTTGTACACTTTACCTACAAGATCCAGGGAACTTCCGTGTCATCCACGACCCGCGGTACCTCAAGTACCCGGGGTAAGCACCCGGTCATTACCTTTCCTTAGACGACACTAACATAGAGTCCACTCGTTGGTACACGGCCCTCAGGTACAAACAATAGATCACGGGACTTGCCCTAATTTCAATGTCACGCGTACCCGAAGGGACCAACGGTGTGTCCGGTGCCCTGTGAAAACAGTCATGGTCGTCTATCCAAGCACGACCCCGTCCCGGGAAAGACCTCAAGTCTTCCCGTCACTAGTAATGTGGGCACCATGCTAGTATCGACCTAAGTAATCAATAAAGCCCCGTCCCATAAGGGGTAGTGTGGTTGCACATGTTTGGTTGGGACGGTAGTCACACATAAATCTAATCCATCATTCCACCATGCACATGATATTATCGGCACATCACTTCTTTCTCAAGTGATGACCTAACACATCATCATTACCCTCGGGCATTAGGGGCACCCGATGGGTTCATGCAAATGATCTCAACTATGAAGGTTCATATCACACATGCATCATATAAGCATCATGACCAACTATTTGCATGTCATCTAGCACTTAGCAAGATCAAGATCAAGCATGCATCATGTGGTGGAATCAACTAGGTTACAATCGTAACCCTAATATCATGCATCGGAAACAAACGGGTTCCGAGGAACAAGTGTATCATGGTGAAAGGGCTGCTTGCCTGGATTGGCTTGGTCTTCAAAGTCTTCAAATCCTTCTCCTTCTTCTTCCACATCAACTTCGTCAAATACGGGATCTATACGTCGCATAATAACCACGGAAAAATAAGAATACAAACAAAACAGAAAAATCAAAGTGCTCAGAAAAATGTCAACTCATTTTTGTAAAATACTAGAGGAATTTCTAAGGTGGGAAAAATCTTAGTTGGAGTTTTGGAGTAACAGAATGGAATATATTTATTTTAGAACAGGAGTATTACTGCCCAAATTTGAATTTAAATTTGAATAGTACAGAAAAGTTTCATGGATTTGAGTGAAAGTGGTACCATTAAATAGGTTGGAATATTACACGATTTTAGGAGTTGGAATTATTTAATTTGGATCATTATTCTTTTCTGTAGAAATGTTTAAAACATTTACAGAAAAGAAAAAGAAAAACATGCCCTGTGCACTGGGCCAGAGAAGGCCACAGTGCACGGCCCAGACGGACGGGCCCAGCCGCACGGGAGCCTGCGCGCGCACGTCAGGTTTTTGAACCTGACGGGCGGGGCCCGTGGGTCAATGGCACAGAGGAGGGGGAGAGAGGTGAGGGGATGACAGGCGGGGCCCGCCTGTCATCTCTAACCCCACGGCCACGACGACGGCGAGCTCACCGGTGAGGTTCCCGGCCACGGCGACGGCAACGGAGGGCAGGAACGTGACCAGCGTCGTGTCGCGGATGCAGGGGTGGTGGTGCGGCACGGCGGGGAGGTCTGGTTCGCCGGCGACGAGGTGGGACGGCGGAAGCTCGTCGGGAGGTGGTGGCTGAGGTTGTTTCC